>CAWUFW010002984.1:1200000-1800000 GCA_963921515.1 Calotriton arnoldi
ACCATTAGGAATCGCTAAATGTGTCAAAGATACATTGGTACATATTTGTTTGCAATTTCCTAAAAGGAAATCGCGAAAAATTAGTTATTAGGAAATCGCAATCGTAAATCCTAGTATATGTGACCCATAATTACGAGAATTGCACATCTCCTTCTGGCTACATCAAATTTATAAAAGGTTACTCTACTGACATTAGCAACTGGCATTGATAAGTTTCATTTGGTAATCTATATACAAGAATATTGCTTGTAGTGGTCCTTTGCATCCATTGTTTCGACAAGGAGCACAACGTTTTTGATGATTTCAGATTTATGACCTGAGATGCTACTGTGGAAAATTGTTTCAGTGTGAAGTGTGGAATGTTAAAGCTTTGGGGGAACCCCTGGACTCATGTTTCAGTAGCATTAGCAAAGATATGAACCAAGGAAGATTAATATGCTGTATTGAAATAAATGTTGACGTGTGTGCCACCAGCCAAACATCCCTTGTAAGTGCTGGGTAGCTGGCTGCATTCACAAGAACAACAAATTTGTGTGTAATTGGCTTCCAGTTATTGGGATTAAAGCTAGACTAAGACCAGTCTGTACAAATGCATTCTTACATGGTTAGTGGAGAGGAGATGGGGGTTCTAGTGGCATAACTATGCTTTAGTAATTAGGAATATTCCTAATGAAAAAATGTCCTATTCCTTCATTAGTTTTTCATTTCTGGAGGACTGTCTGCCGCTGCTGCTGCAAGAAAGAAAGGAGATCCCAGTCTGGTAAGTTTTGCATGAGGTAAATCTACAGATCTCTCATTTTGTCCCTCTGACGTCTTGCCACGTTTTCCTTGAAAAAAAATCCATTCTTGTTTATTCCTTCAATAAGGCGTGGACCGCTTGTGTTCCAAGGATTTGAGGTGCCACAACGCTTGTCTACTTTCTGTTCTACTCAGTCAACTGCCTGCTCTGGTTTCAGGGCCTCCATACTTTTGTTGTGGTGAAGGTTATATGAAAATGTAAATACTTATCATTATTCCTAAGATTTCACATGATTGAATTTCCCTTCAAAGAAAAACTTGTCTGCAATCAGATTCTCTCTTGTAGCCTCTCTTTTAAAGTCAAGCTGCATCCCCCGGTTCTCTCCATTAAGGCCCTCATCACCAGTGGTACTGACTGCCCTGATTACCAGGTGGTATGAAATTCGACCATCAGAGTTACATTTCAGCAGGTCAAATCTGCCAGACTTTAACATGTGAGAAGTAACAATAGTGACATTTTGATTTATTTTTGGTTCGGTCAATGTCAAAATCAGCATGTTGTTCACCATTACTGAGGAGCAACTTGTGATAGGTGCTGTT
This sequence comes from Calotriton arnoldi, assembly GCA_963921515.1. Taxonomy (NCBI): domain Eukaryota; kingdom Metazoa; phylum Chordata; class Amphibia; order Caudata; family Salamandridae; genus Calotriton; species Calotriton arnoldi. The sequence continues at coordinate 1,201,339 of CAWUFW010002984.1, forward strand.
TATTACTCCAAACAATTAATGATCTCCAGGGTATTGTTATTTATCAAGTGCAATAAATATTACACCAAACACCGCCCTCTCATACTGAAGTGTAAATGTTGGAGAAAGATGTGGCAATGAAATACCTTTGTCCCTTTTTTAGACTTCTTTTTTTGACAAAGCAGTCTCCATAAGAAGTGTTACAGTGTGAGACAAAAATGTTCACTGTCAAACTGCCGAGGAACTCTAAAAGATATTTTGGATTATCTTATGTGGTGTTCCCTACATCCTGTTTTTCAACTAGTACTTCACTGTACCCATGGGTTTCCTGAGAACCGATTCCAAAAAGATTTTAGGCAGCGGAGTAGCTTGGTCAGTAGGATGGGGGAGGGGGGGCTGAGGGGTAAGAGGGGAGTGAGCTTCAGATTTTCTGACAATCTCGCTGGCATATAATGTTAAAATACATTATATGACAAGCAGGCTAGATTCGAGTGGCCTAGGGGACAGTGAAAAGGGAGAGGAATGCGGATTGGTAGGGGAACTAACAGAGAAAACACAGTAATTTGGAAAATAAGCAACAGTTTTGAGAACTTTCAAAACAGAGAAGGAGCAAGTGTGTGTGCATTTTTATCTGTGTGTATGCAAAATCTCCTTGTGAAATGTATCCGACACCTCACCATACCCTACTGAAAGCACCTGTTCCCAGCTATGTATCAGAAAATACATTTATCAGTTGGGTGTAACACCCCAAACACACCCCTTAACTTTACACCCCTGATTTTACATTTGTATGTTTTGTTTCCAATACAAAAATAACTCAAATTCTTGCTTCTAAATTGGATATGAAAATTTCGACCGGAATTACACCTACAAACATTAAAACCTCTGTCTAATAAACAGTAAGTTTGGGAAAGAGAATAAAAAAAGTACGAAAAAGAAATGAGGTCATACAAATATGTTGTTTGCTCTCATAAAGTTGCACATTTACTAGAGCTTCGCAGGTAATTCTGCAAAGAAATCTGTTAACATAATGGGGCATATTCACAAGAACATGTGATAACCACCGCAAGTTTAGCTTAACGCAACTTTTCACATCGCAGTCCATCGCGGGAAAACAACGCCGGGCTAACGTAGCATTCTCAAAATGGCGTCACCATGAGATAGTCCCACGATAACGCGTCAGTGATGCTGAAGAGGACCACCACACTTCCGACACCTATGCCCCACAACAGTCCATGGACATCATAGGCAATCGAACTCCAGGAGCAGGGCAGCACTGCTCCATCTAGGATACCCCACCCCCTGCACAGACAACACAGCTGGACGCACCCACCACCCCGGCTGGCTCCCAGCAGCCCACTGAAGCACACTTCGCATTCCAAGGCCAGGTGTCAGACTGCCAGAAGGGGGTGGCCGAACATGTGCGGGTGGGGTACTACCTCATGGAAGCCGAACCAGATCACATACGTGGGTGTCTAAGTCCCATCAGGGCCCACCTACACTCCCCAATGGAGACCCACACTGCGACAGAGACACATGCGTTTGCACATTTCCAGTACTGAACCACATCCAGAGCCACGCGATGATCATCCACACCCCCACGCTGGACTGGCGTACGCCGGCCCAGTTCACTCCTCTTACGTATTGAGTGGGGGACGACAAAGCTACATGTGCAATGTCCCACCCGCTGCCTGCAGTGACATGGCTGCGTCCTCTGTACACGGCACAATGTAATGTTGTAGTGCCCGGGGCACAAATACATACATCATGAGCACACGGACACACTCAGATAGTTCGTTGAACTGGCCACGGGCACGTGCGTTCGACACCTTTATTGGCATGGTCACATGTACAGTGACGCATGTGTTGGATGTGTGTGGGGTGAGTATAAGCCAGCCCTCATGGAGTCGTTGGTGCTGGCAACAACTTGAACAGTGATCACAATTAAAGCGGAAACAGAAAACACCAGCATAACAGAAATAACTGTGAAGCATCATGGTGATAGCCGGAGGAAGTACAGTGTTCACCCAACATGCAAGCAGAATGGTCCATGATTTGTGGTGCACTGAGTTAGTGGCACCTGAAGAGCTGAGCAGGGAACAAGCTGATGATGGCACCCACGACTGGTGTGAGCAACTCTGATAGTCTGGCAGTAAGACACTTACGACTCTGGCACCTGTTGTTTGGAGTTGGTCCTGGCGGTGGTGGCGTGTGCATCCTGCGGTGATGCGACGTCCGGGCAGGCCAGGACTCGATGTGATGTGTGAGCCCATGTGGGCCGCAGTTGAGGCCAGAGGCAGCGGACAGCGCAGGGCCACAGACACATGGCCTTGATGACTCCCAGGCCAATGACCCAGAGGCCATCCAATATGCTATCATACTGGGGCCATGACTTGAGCTGCACAGAGTTAGTGGCCCCGGATGCACTGCGGCCGGCACAGGCACACCGCCACGGGACACTGACTTGCGGTGCAGTGAGATAGGGCCACGCGGGGTGAGCGGGTCCTCGTCGATGTCGAAGGTGAATGTAGTGGAGGTTTGCGGGGGACAGTGGAAGTTGTCCTCCAGGGCATGATGCAGAGGGCAGAAGCCGGCCGGAAGCGGCAAATGGAGGAGTGGAATGCCACAGCCTAGTTTTTGCCACAAGGCCAGTATCACCGACATGATGATGATGACAACCCCCAGTCTATAGACTCAGTCGCCACCCAAGTTCAACCAGAAAGTGTCCATGGATGTCGGTGAACAGACTTAGTGGCACGGGAGCTGAAAGGGGATGCAGTCTGCGATGAGGCCAGTACAATGATGTCAAGTCTGCCATAAATGATTCATGACTGAATTCCCACTGTGTGACCTACTTGACCGCAGTGTAGGCCGAATGCATTGTCATCAAGTGCCCACAGACACATGTGGTTGGGATGCCATGCACATACTGTGTGTCACCACATCGAAGGGAGTATAGTGATATAAACTCAGCCATAAAGTGTGTACTCGGCCATTGTGTAATCAAGACTCAGTTCCAAATGTGTGACCTACTTGACCACAGTGTAGGCCCGAGGCAGCGGTCAGCAGGGGCCCACAGCCATGTGTCGTTGGCCCGCGATGCACAGGGTTGGTGACACCAGGGCAGTTGTCGGCAGTGTTCGAACACCTCCGTAACGATGGTCCTTTTCTCCTCCGGACTGAACCGCGTCTTCCTCTTACTCGTCTCCCTGCGTACAATGATATGACCTCCGCCATGCAGAAATCACAGATCAGTTCAACCATGTGTGACCTACTCGTCCGCAGTGTAGGCCTAAGGCGTAGTCATCAGGGGCCCACAGACACGTGTGGTTGGGATGCTATGCACAGAGTTGGTGGCACCACATCGAAGGGAGTACAGTGATATGAACGCTGCCATAAAGTGTGTACTCTGCCATAGCATAATCAAGACTCAGTTCCAAATGTGTGACCTACTTGAGCGTAGTGTAGGCCCGAGGCAGCGGTGGAGTACATCAACAAAAAAGGACTAATGCGGGCCTGTGTCGCGGAGGCCGTGATGGTCTGAGGAGGCTGCGAAGGTCGCTGTCCTCGGGGATGGAGCTTGCGCCGGCACGTGGTGGGCCCTCTTTGACACACGCCGGTGTCGGCAGGTGGGCAGTGAGGTCTGGCTGCGCAGGGGCGGGCATGACGGGTCCGGGGACCAGCGGCCCGGGGTGTAGCAGGCGCACAGGATCGCAGGCCACACCACTCACGGCGACGGCGTCGCCGTGTCTGCCAGGGTGGGAGGCGCCATCCTGGCAGACACGTTGGGCATTCCGGAAGAGAACCACGCCCAGAGCTACGCGCTTTTTATTCACACCCCTGCGCTGGCCTGGCATACGCCGGGCCAGCCCACTCCACACACGCTTACAGGGGAGGACGTCACAAGCTACATTTCCACGATCTTCCCCACTGGCTGGGGTGACATGGTTGCGTCCACTGTCCACTACACTCCACACACCAGCAGTGCATGTAGACATGGCTATATCTGTGGTCTGCATACTGCAGTCTATCCAGCACATCTCCGCCACACTTGGCATTGTGTACATACTTATTCATGGGTCACTTGCCTCCTTCGCACATGCCTGGTTCCCACCTCTCCTCACATTCCGGTATTGTGTGGCTGAGGTACCATGCCGTCGATGGCTCATGTACATGGCTAACCAAGGTTGCCACAGTAAGTTGTGCTGTCGTGTCTGGTGGGGGGGCATGTTGTTTGGCATGTTGTATGTGATTTTGTGACGTGTGCAGTGCCAGAGTTGTAAGTTGCATGATTGGGGGGTTGAGGTGTGTGGTTTGTTCATTTGGTACTTGCCAACGAGCAGTGCATTCCCATGGGTGCCATCCTGGAAGCGCTGGTTGATGTTGGACTGTCGAAAGATGAAGGGATCATGCACACTGCCTGGGTAGTTGGCTATGACATAGGTGAGGAGTCTCCTGTGGTCCACTATTGCCTGCACGTTGATGGGATGCGTGTGCTTTCTGTTGTGGTAATTGTGTGCGGTGTTGGCAGGGGGCACAAGTGGGACAAGTGTGCAGTAGATTGCCCCCAACACGTGCGGGGATCCAGCTATGGTGTATGGTCCTTGCTTGGTCTCCAGCTGTTCCTGCGCATTGTGGGGGATGTATGGGTGCTGGGGTCCCTAGCTGGTGAGGGCATCCAGGACAGGTGTGAGGAACTTGGATGGGGCTGGCTGTGAGACTCCTCCGACTCTGGCAGTTGTGGTTTGGGAGGATACCAGAGGCCAACTGGTGCAGCACAGCCAGCAGCTTTGTCTGCGGAGGGATGTTGGTTGTCCGCTGTGTTGGTACCATCAGCCTGTGGGCAATGATGTTCAGGATGCGGAGGATGGTTGTCCTTTTGGGCCTGTAGTGGGCATTGGCATTGTCTGGTGTTAGGTCTGTGGGGCTGGTGCATTTCCTGAAGGTCCGCTGTCTTTGTCTGCGCTGCCTCTGTGGTGGTCAGGGGGGAGGGGGCGGGGGGGTTTGTTGGGGGGGTGGCGTTCCTGGGGGTGGTGGCGGTGGGTGTTGTTGCCCTCTCGGGGCTCCGGGGTGCATGGTGAGTGGCTCCATGGCATCTGTTGTTCTTCAGGTGTGGCTGTGGGCTGGGCTCCCTTTTCTTGTGCAGGTTGAAGTCCGACTTTGCACCGGGTCAGAGCAGGTGTTAATTTCCTGCTGGTAATGCGCCGTATCGCCTGTTTTGTGTTCCTATTGCCGGTGTGGCTGGTTGTTGAGAATGTTGCGTTGTGGTGTTGTCGCGGCTTTTTGCTCGGGTACGCCTACTCTGCATCTCATTAGCATTAGTTGCCGGGGTCATCTGTGGCGATGTTTTTTGCGACTGCTTTCGCGCGAAAAGTGGTGTTATGGGCTGTTAGCACCAGCTTGGGAATGGGGCGATAAATTTAGTGCGACTTTGGATGCGTTAAAGTGCCGATAACTCGGCGATAGCTCCTTGAGAATATGCCCCAATGATTTATAAAAATAGGTCTGACTATGGGGCATATTCTCAAGAACGTACGATAACCATCGCAAAAGTTACTTAACGCAACCTTCAACATCGCAGTCCATCGCGGGAAATTTACGCCGTGTTAACCAAGTATTCACAACACGGCGGTATTGTGCAATAGTCCCCAGATAACCCGACAAGTGTCCGCGTTAAAATCAACGCCATGCCTCACAAATGCGAAACACGAACGCAAAAAAAGCTGCGATGAGGCCAAGCGCGATACAAAAAGCAGAGAAAACCAGTGGCAGGCCTGTAAATCCCACGCGTCTGGCGGGAAAATGCACCATAGAAGGAACAAAAACAACACACCAGAAACAATCCAAAGTGCGTAGCAACATGGATGCACCCTGACCCAGCGCAGAGGCCAACGCGAACCTCACAAGCCCCACAGACCACCAGCAAGGACCAACGGGGTCGGGGAAGGCCAAGGAGAAGAGGGAGAGGAAGACTGGGTGCAGTCCGTAGGAAAACAAGACCAGCGTCACGGATGTGACAGAACACTACCAGCAACTGACCCACATTCAGACCACCTTGAATGCAGCCGGAGTGCAGAGGAGGCCAATGGAGGAGGCCAAGAGGCGCTGCATGACGTGAAAACCTAAACCAGGCCCAAAGCCGCTGCCAACAGGAAGCCTGCTACGGAGACAGGAGGTGGGAGTCCTGCGCCACAGGAGGAGCTGGAGGAAATGGAGGCCAGCCATCAGTGTGGAGACGGTGCAAGGAGGTGGGAGTACGGACACAGCTCGAGAGGACTGACACAACAACAACAGGGTGAGTAACGAACAGGTCCTGGGGGAACGGGGGGAGATGTGCACAATGGCACACATGCACAACGACGTGTAGCACACTGCACACCCACAATAACCCAGGGTCATGTCCCCCATCCCCGTGGCACACTGCAGCACACACACATGGCAATCATAGCACATCCCATGACAATGTGGCACAAAGTGCAACACCGACACCGCAGAACAGGGGAAACAACTGGGTCCGCCCATGCACAGAAACAGGCCAATCACATCTGACAGAGCAGGGAACTGTGAGATGCATATGTATGGGTACAACCTCACAACAGTCATGTAGTCCAAATGTCCACTGTCCCCCCTCAAATTGCCAGCACCGCCCAAACAGTCACAATGTACATTGTCACACAGTCTGCATGTCTACAAGAACAATGCGCCAACATAAATGTCAACACAATGTCAACATGCATCTCCCCTACACATTGCAGAGGGACAAACAACACCTCCAGCAGGTCAGACCAGACAACCCATCAGTGATGCAGGACACGACCAACACACCTTCGACACCGACGCCCTACAACAGCCCATGGACATCCCACGCAACCCACCACCAGGACCAGGGCAGACAAGCCACATAGAGGAGAACCCAGCCCCTGCAACAGACCACACAGCATGAAGCACACGCCAGCACGGCTGGCCCACAACACTTCACCGACCCACACATGGCACCCCAATGCCAGGTGTCAGAACGCCAAATGGAGGTGGGCGAACTTGTGCGGGTGTGGTCCAAACCCATGGAAGGCGAACTAGATCACATACGTGGGTGTCAATTACCCTTCAGGGCCCACCTACACCCCACAAAGGAGACCCACACTGCCATAGAGACACACGCAGATATTATGTTGAACTGGCTACGGGCACGTGCGCCCGGCCCCTTTATTGGCAGGGCCACATGTACAGTGACGCTTGTGCTGGATGTGTGTGGGGTGAGCATAAGCCAGCCCGCACAGAGTGCTCGGTGCTGGCAACAACTTGAACAGTGGACACCAGTGCAATGGAAACAGAAGGCACATGCATAACAGAGTCAACTGCTGAGCAACATGGAGGGAGCCGGAGCAAGTACAGAGGTCACCCAACATACAAACAGAAGTGACCGTGAGTTGCAGTGCACTGAGGTTGGGGCACTAGAGCTGTGCGTGCTCGTGTGATGAAAATAACTTGGATTCTGTCCATTCGGGATATTCCTGATGCAGATGCAGTGGGGTGTGTTAGACCTGCAGCAACTTCCTCATCAACGTCCCAGGTCTCCCACACTGCCTGAGGTGACATTGCTGTGCAACATCTCCACATCACAAAACTCAATCAGTAACGGTCCATTGGTTGCGGTGCACTGAGTCAGTGGCACCTGGAGTGCTGAGCAGGGGATCAGGAAGATGATGGCATCCACGACAGGTCTGAGCAACTCCTTCAGTCTGCCAGTACCACTGTCTCGACTCTGGCAGATGGTGGTTGGAGTTGGCCCTGGCGATGGTGGTGTGTGCCTCTTGAGGTGATGCGACGTCCGGGCCGGTCAGGACTCGATTTGATGTGTGAGCCCTGGTGGTCTGCAGTTGAGGCCAGAGGCAGCGGACAGCGCAGGGCCACATGCACATGACCCCAAGACCACCGTCACAGAGGTCATCCAATATTCATTCAGACAGGGTCCCGGACTTGAGCTGCACAGAGTTAGTGGCCCCGGGTGCACATCGGCAGGCACAGGCACACCGCCACGGGACGGTGACTTGCGGTCCAATGAGGTAGGGCCACGCAGACTGAGCGGGTCCGCGTCGATGTCGGAGGTGAATGTATTGGAGTGTTTCAGGGGACAGTGGAAGGTGTTCTTCCAGGGCATGATGCAGAGGGCAGAAGCTATCCGGAAGCAGCAAATGGAGGAGTGGAAAGCGACTGCCTCGTTGCCACCACCAATTCCGTATCAGCTGCATGAGGATGAAAACTACCCCCTAGTCCATAGACTCAAACGCCACCAATGTACGACCAGAGAGTGTCCATGAATGTCGGGGAACAGACTTAGTGGCACCGGGGCTGAGGGGGGATGCAGTCTGCGATGATGCCGGTACACTGTCATGAACTCCGGCATTGACGATTCAAGACTCTGTGACCTACTGGACCGCAGTGTAGGCCGGAGGCAGCGGTCAGCAGTGGGCCACAGCCACATGTCGTAGGCTCGCGATGCACAGAGTTAGTGACATCAGGGCAGTTGTCGGTAGTGTTCGATCACCTCCGTAATGATGATCCTTTTTTCCTCCCAAATGCAACGCGTTATCCTCTTATGCCTCTCCTTGCGTGCAATGATTCGTACTCTGCCTTTGAATAATCGATGTTCAGTTCCAATTCTGTGAGCTACTCGAGCGCAGCGTTGGCCGAGAGCAGTAGTCCGCGTGGGCCCAGAGAATCTTGCGGCTGTGATGTAACTCTAAGACCTGTTTGCACCACATCGAAGGGTGTATAGTGACATACACTCAGCCATGATTTATGTGCTCTGCCATGGTGTAATCAAGACTCAGTTCCAAATGTGTGACCTACTTGTCCGCTGTGCATGCCGGTGGAGTACGTCAACGTGAAAGGAATACTGCAGGCCTGTGTTGTGGAGGCCGTGATGGTCTGAGGAGGCTGCCAAGGTCGCAGGCCTCGGGCGTGGAGATTGCACCGGCACGTGGTGGGCCCTCATCGACACACCCCGGTGTCGGAAGGTGGGCATTGAGGCCTGGGTGCGCAGGGGCGGGCAGGACTGATTCGGGGACCAGCGTTCTGGGGTGCAGCAGGCGCACAGGATTGCTGGCAACACCGCTCGCGGCGTCGGCCTCGTAGCGGGGTGAGGGGCGCTGCCCTGGCAGAGACGTTGGGCATTCCGGAAGAGGACCACGCCCAGGGTTACATGCCTTTTATTCACACCCCTATGCTGACCTGGCATACGCCGGGCCAGCCCACTCTGCTCACGCTTACGGGGGGACGCCACAAGCTACATTTCCGCGACTTCCCCACTGGCTGGGGTGACATGGTTGCATCCACTGTCCACTACACTCCAAACACCAGCGGTGTGTGTCGACATGGATATGTCTGTGGTCTGCATACTGCAGTCTGGCCAGCACATCCACGCCACACTTGGCATTGTGTACATTCTCATTCATCAGTCCCTTGCCTCCTTCGCACATGCCTGGTCCCCACGTCTTCCGACATTCTGTTATTGTGTGTCCGAGGTGCCATGCCGTAGATGGCTCATGTACATGGCTGGGCCAGGTTCCCACATTGAGTTGTGCTGTCGTGTCTGGTGGGTGTGCATGTTGTATGTGAGCTTGTGACGTGTGCATTTCCTGTGTTGTGTGTTGCATGATTGTGGAGTTGAGGTGTGTGGTGTGTGCATTTGGTATTGGCCAACGAGCACTGCATTTCCGTGTGTGCCATCCTGGTGGCGCAGGTTGATGATGGACTGTTGGGAGGTGCAGGTATCATGCACACTGCCTGGGTGGTTGGCGACGTCGTTGGCGGAGATTCCACGGTGGTCCACTATTGCCTGCACATTGATGGGATCCGTGCACTTTCTGTTGCGCTTATTGTGTGCAGTGTCGCCAGGGCCCACTAGTAGGACATGTGTGCAGTCACTTGCCCCCTGACACGTGCGGAAAGCCAGCTGTGGTGTACACGCCTTGCTTGGTCTCCGGCTGTTCCTGCGCAGTGTGTGTGAGGTATGGATAGTGGGGTACCAAGCTGATGGTGTCATCCATGACCGTTGTGGGGGACTTGGATTGGCCAGGCTGTGTGACTCCACTGTCTCAGGCGGAGGTTGGTTGGAGGGTACCAGAGGCCAACACGTGCAGCACGGCCAGCAGCTTTGTCTGCGGTGGGATGTTGGTTGTCCGCTGTGTTGGTACCGTCAGCCTGTGGGCTATGGTGGTCAGGATGCGGAGGAGGGTTGTCCCTTTGGGCATGTAGTGGGCAATGACATTCTCTGGTGATGGGTCTGTGGGGTTGGTGCATTTTGGGAGGGTCGCTGTCTTTGTCTGCGCTGCCTCAGTGTTGGTCTGGGGGGCGGGGGTGGCGGTGAGTGTTGTGGCCCTGTTGGGGTTCCGAGCTGCATGATCAGTGGCTCCATGGCATCTGTTGCCCTTCAGGTGTGGCTCTGGGCTGGGCTCCATTGTGTGGTGCAGGCTGTGGTCCGACTTTGCTCCAGGTCAGAGCAGGTGTTATATTCCTGCTGCTAACACGCCTTATCGCCTGTTTTGTGGTCTTATCGCTGATCGGGCTGGTCGTTGAGAATGTTGATGTGTGGTGTTGTCGCGGATTTTTGCTCGGGAACGCCTACTCTGCATCTCATTAGCGACAGTTGCAGGGGTCATCTGCGGCGATGTTTTTTTAGGATGCTTTCGCAGGTAAACTGGTGTTATCGGCTGTTAGCACCAGCTTGTGAATGTTGCGAAACATTTATCTCGACTTTGGCTGCGATAAAGTGCCGTTAACTCGGCGATAGCTCCTTGAGAATATGCCCCTATGTGTATTTTTTGTGAATTTAGGGGTGATAGGAGAATGCATATGTCAGGGAAAAATTATTTTCAGTGTAGAGAAGTCAGACATATAAAGTACCAATCACACCTGGACACCAATCATATAAGGAGATTTCTAGCTGAAAAATAAAATTTACATTTTGGGTTTCCAGGTGTTGTCTAGATAATTCACACCAGGAAGACCAAGAGCAAGGGTTGGAAGGAATGCAGTTTGAAAGATATTTGGAGAAAATATCCAAGATAAAATATTGTGTGGACAAAATGTTGTGTCAGGAATATCGAGGACAAAAATATTTTGAAGATAAGTTTCTATGGGAAAGCAAAGCTTTACTCTGCTTAACTCCTCATCTATGTACCTTGGCAATGTGTGTGTGTATATATATTTATATATATATATATATATAAAACCTACTGACGGTCACAAATAGGTAGTTATAGTTAGGACCTAGTTTTCATTGAAAGAGCGTTTTTTGATCTGCCAATAACTTTGACACCGTTTGACGAATCTTTGTGAAATTTTCAAAACTAATGGGTCAGTCACGTCAGCTGCTGTTTTGAAAATTTCGGAGTGATCCATCAAGCGGGGGCAGAGAAAAAGGGGGGCCACAAAACGCTTTTTCTCCATGCGTTTGCAGAGTGGTGGAGAAAGGGGGCGTGGCCACAGAAAACCTCTCAGCAAACCCACTGTGTGGGACTTGCTGGAGAGAACAGAAGGGGTAGTTGACCCCCAAGGACCCTCAATAGCCAAGGGGACTTCACCCCCTTAGAAGTAGGGCACCAGGATGCGAGTTTGCAGAAAGGTGGAGAAATGGAGTGTGCCCTGCTATCAGATATCAGCGATCCTACTGTATGGGACTTACTGGAGGTAATAAGAGGGGTAGTTGGCCCCCAAGGATGTCCTTGGGGGCCAACTACCCTTCCTGTTACCTCCAGTAAGCCCCAAAGAGCAGGATTGCTGAGAAGATGTCAGAGGCCACGCCCACTTTCCCCACAACTCTTCAAACATGCCTCCCGGTGCACTACTAGTTGGAGGATAAAGTCCCCTTGGCTCCAGAGGGACCTTGGGGCCAAGAAGCCCTCCTGGTACCTCCTGTAAGTCCTACACAGCGGAATTCCTGAGAGCTGGTCGGAGGCCCAGCCCTCTTTCTCCACCACTCTGCGAACGTGACTGGTAGTTAAAAAACATTAGAAATTCACAAAAAAAAAAAAAATGTTACGGGGACGTTATAGTTAGAAGATACACTCACTTAGACATCAACTGACAGACAGATACACTCATTTACACAGCCAGTCACTCACCAATACATTCACTGAGACACTTAATCACTCACTTATACAGTCAATCATGCACCCACTGAGTCCTCCATACAGACACTCATACACCCACTGATTCACCAATACACCTTAGTATGCCTATTTAACACTCACAAACTTTTTTTAAAACAGTCACTGGATGATGTAATCACTGATGTCATAAAGTGATGTCATTTGAGATGTCATCAGTGATGTCACTGACCATGTCATGAGTGATGTAATATGTGCGGTCATAAACAATGCATTTCGGGGGCGCGAGTTTTTGTTAACTCAGGTAATTATAACGGCTGAATTTCTCTGGTTTTGTATGAGTAAAATCTGACCCTAGCTATAACGCCCCTGTAACCTTTGTCAAGCCAACCTGAAATGAATAAAAGCAACCCCTGACACATGTTTTGCTGTTATTACAGCTCTTCAGAGAGGTTTAGCTTTGTCCAGACACAAGGGAGCACCGAGTATAAGTCAAAAGAATACCCTTGCAGGCATAGAGTGACGCATAAATTATGCAAAAAAGAAGAAGAGAACTCTGGGTAGTTCCCAAGTTTAGGTGGAAGGCAGCTTCTGTGTAGAGCACCCTCAACACCAGCGACACTCTAGATTTGCTCACCTCAAAAGTCTGCTTTTCTTTCAAAGTTTTTAAGCATAGATTAGCACAGTGCTATCCACGCCGAGATAGAAAGGGACAAAGGGGGATATTCACAAGGACTTATCTCCGATTTATCGCCACCTTAACTCATCAAAAGTGGAGATAGATTTAACACCCCATTCACAAGCGGGTGATAACTGCAGACATCGCCAGTATTCCAGAGAGAACTGTCGCAAAATTTATCTCCACGGTGGACACCACCAACTAACCCTAATGAGATGCAGAGTAGGCGTTCCCGTGCAAAAACACACGAAAAAACCACAACACCACTTTCACAACGAACTGCCAGATCTGCGATGCGAACCAAAAACAGGCGATAAGCCGCGGTAGCACCAGGGAATTAACACCTGCCTTTTGCTGGTGTTAAGCAGGACGACTACCTGCAGCATGAAAGGGAGCCCAGCCAAGAGCCACATCTGAGGACCCACAGATGCCATGGAGACAATGACCATGCAGCCCGGAGGCCCATGAGGGCCACAACACCCACCGCCACCACTCCCAGGCCCCCCCCCCGGACAAACACATACGCGCAAGACACAAGAGCCACAAAAAGCGCATGAAGTCGCACAATGATAAAAAGAAACACACATGTGTGGTCAGAAGAACGAGAAACAGTCACTCATCATTGAAGTAACAACCAAAAACTTTATTGAATACAACACAAAACACCAATGCGGAAGACTGCTGTCAGGTCTGTCCGGGACAATCATGATGTCACAGCCTGGAATATAAAGCACAAAATCAGAACGTGTGTCATGCGCACGTCAAAGGAGCGAGACACAGAGAAACAGAGAAGGAAAGAAAGGCAGAGAGAGAAGGAAAGGAAAGGAAGGGAGAGGGAGAGAGGGAGAGGGAAAGGAAGGGAGAGGGAGAGAGAGAGAAGGAAAGGAAGGGAGAGAGAGAGAGAGAGAGAGAGAGAGAGGGAAAGGAAGGGAGAAGGAGAGAGGGAGAGGGAAAGGAAGGGAGAGGGAGAGAGGGAGAGGGAAAGGGAGGGAGAGGGAGAGAGAGAGAAGGAAAGGAAGGGAGAGGGAGAGAGAGAAGGAGGGACACTGCCGCCCCAGGCACCACTGCTCACCTGCTGCCACCGGTGTGTCTCCAACCACGTGCCGGTATACACTGCAAGCCACCAGGTCTGCAATCTGTAATCGAAGCCAGAGTCAATCATGGCAGAGTCCATCTCACTGCACACGGCAACAACGCCTGTCCATCCTGCGCACACATGCAGCCACACCCCACCCCCTCCCACCGCCCAGCGTTGTCTGTCCGCACTTGCGCACCCAGGCCCCACTGCTCACCTGCCGCCAACGGTGTGTCCACCATTGGGCACACCACGTGCCCGTGCAATCTCCAGGCCCCGGTCCCGCCACCCTGGCATGCTCCACATCATGCGGACCCGCACCGCGGCCCATCAGGTCCCACACATGACGCTGAGTCCTGAGGCATCAATGGCAGAGACCACATCAGTGCACACGTCATCATCGCAGGCTGCACACCCGCTCAGCAATTTCGGTGCCACTAACCCTGTGCAACCTGAGTCAGCGCCACGTGGTGGTAGGCCCGTGATGGCCACAAGGCTTCGGGTGCCACTAACCCGGTGCACAACAACTCATGGGCCCTTTATGATTGAGAACCGTGGAGCGTCCGTCTTCCAGTCACCACCGGCAGAGGGGAATGTGACATTGTCGGCCCCTTATATTGGCGGGGTTACATGGCCGGTGATGCCTGTGCCGGATGGGTGTGTGTGCAAACCTGCCCTCAGGGAGTGGCCGCGACATGCTGACAACTAGACCAGCGACCTGCGGACCACTAGCGTGTAGACCTGCGACATGTGGTTATGTGGCCCCCCTCGGGGCGTAAGCGGAGTGGTCCGTCCTGGCGTACGCCGGACCAGCGCAGGGCTTGCAAAAACGACTCAGGGGCTCTCGGCGTGGTGCAGTCCATGTCCGGACAAGGAAGTGACTAATGCATGTGTCCCTGTTGTGGTGTCTACGGCACCCGCAACGCAATCGGCAACGTGGCACACTGTGACTGGAATCCCACTAAATGAGCATAATTGACGTTAGGGGGAATCACTGACCCTACATTCATCCACACATTCATACTTGAATGATAAAAGACATGACACAGCAGTGCGTTCCTGAATGTTTATTGCACATCCAGTGGAGTACAGCAGCTGGAGCAGTACAGGGCCATGCCAACCACACTTCACAATATGGGCCCGTGGAGGGCCGGCCAGAGTCCATCGGGGAATGACAAGGACAGAGGATGAGGAAGAGTACAGTCCGCAGTCTGGTCGCCGTGTCATTGGTCACCAAACAGGATATGGAAGTCCATGTCGTGGTCCAAGGTGAGTGCCGCAGAGTGTATCGGGGGTCAGTGGGAGGTCATGGGGCCATGTGCGACACCAAGGAGCAACAGGCCAGGTGGCGGACATGAATGCTAGTGCCTCCTTCTGAACTCAAGCCCATCCACGTCCTCGTCCTCAGATGTGTGCTCTGCCCCACCTGTGGGTGGTGCTGTTCCGGCTGCGGCACTGTGTGCCACTGACACATCAGGGGCCGGAGGTGGATTGCCAGCCGCTCTGTGTGGCAGTGACACATCAAGTGCTGGAGGTGGAATGTCTGCCGCACTGTGGGGCACGGACACACCAGGGGGCGGAGATGTGGATGGTGTAGGGGCAGCAGCATTCATCCGCACCACGCCTTGTGGCAGCAATGCCATGATGAGGACATGTAGGGCCTGGTAGATCCCAGCTACATTTCGCTGATGTGCAGCGGTGGCTGCCATCCTTTCCGCCTCCATTCGCACCATGTCCTCCATGAGCCTCCGCATGCGTGCCATCTCCTGGCTGAGATCGCTGGAGCCACCCTGTGCGGACAGGTGCTCTCGTCTCTGAGTCATGACTCCAGCAATGTCAGCCAGGGCTCGTTGGAGACCATGGAGTGGCGTGTGGGTGTCCGTTAGGTACTGGAGGTGGTCCCTGATGGGACTCAGACACCCATGGATGGCATCGAGTTTGGTAGCCATGAGGTCAAACCCCACCCGCACCTGCTCAGCCATCTCCCTCTGGACCTCCAACACACGGCACTGGAAGGCCATGGGTTGTTCGGGGGGGTCTTGGGAGACAGCCGGGGTTGTGGGTGCCTCCTGCTGGGTGGTTTGTGGAGTGGGTGGGGTCTCCTCGATGCAGCTGGGCTGCCCTGGTCCTGGACGTGATTGGCAGATGAGCTCAATGATGTCTTGGAGGGCTTGGGTGTCGATGCTGGTTGTGTCCTCCTCGTCATCAGTGAAGAGTGGCTGTGACTGCTCTGCAGGTGGCGTTGACGGTGCCCCTGCAATGTGAAGGGGAGATGCTGTGTTACAATGTGTCCACATGTATGTGGCCGCATGGTACATGTTGACATTCAGACAGCATGGCAATGTACATTGTGACAGTGTGTAGATCAGGGCCATGATCCAGAGTCATTGTGGGTGTGCACTGTGCTCTGATTGATTGTGCATGTGTGCCATTGTGGCCATCTCCCCCCATCCCCCCAGTACCTGGTGGTTACTCACCCTGTTGCCGTTGTGTTGTGCCCTGTCAAGCAGTGTCCGGTGCCCCGACTCCTGCCACGGTCTCCACACTGATGACTGTCGACATCAGCTCCTCCATGTCATCCAGCTCCAGCTGTGGCGCTGGGCTCCCACCTCCAGTCTGCATTGCTGCCTTCTGGTTGGCTGCGAGTTTCTCCTTGGTCTTGCGCTTGATGTCATTCCATCGCCTCTTGATCTCGTCCATTGACCTCTTGTGCTCTCCGACGGCATTCACCTTGTCCACGATGGCCCGCCATATTCCATTTTTGGTGCCCAATGACACATTGGAGGCGACGAACAGTTGTTGATGGTGTTCTATCAACTCCGTGACCAGGATCCGATTCTCCTGTGGACTGTACTTCGTCTTCCTCTTCTTCTTGTCCTTGCCCTTCCCTGTCACCATGGTCCCGGGCTGGTCGTCCGGGGTACTTGTGGGGTTGCGCTCGTCCTCTGCGCCTGCTCCGGCTGCCTCCATGGTGCTTCGGTGTTGGTCATTTTGTGTTTGTGTGTTTTTTCTCCTTCTGTAGTGATTTTCCCGCCAGCCGTGTGTGTATGGCAAGCCTGGCGCTGCTTATCGCTGATTTCCTCATCGCGAATGGGCTCATCGCACATTTTTGGGTGTTGGTGTTTGTGTTTTTATCGCCGTCGCGGTGGTTGTATCGTGGACATTGTCTGCGGTTTCAGGTGACTATCGCATGGTACCGCCGTGTTGTGAATTCCACGTTAACACAGGGTTATTTTCCCGCGATGGACTGCGATGTGTGAAGTTGCGTTAACATTTTTTGGAGATGTTTAGCACACGTTCTTGTGAATATACCCCAAAGTCTTTTGCCATTTCTACAGCAAAGTCTTTAAGCATAGGAATAGCACAGTGCTATCCATGCTGAGCTGTTAAATGACAAAAGCCATTTATCACTCCAGGCACAGTATTACAGCTTTGGACTGGCAAAATACCATCCAAGCCAACCTGAAATGAATAAAAGCAACCCCTGACACGTGTTTCACTGTCATTACAGCTCTTCAGAGAGGTTTAGCTTTGTCCAGACACAAGGGAGCACCCAGTACAAGTCAAAAGAATACCCTTGCAGGCATAGAGTGACGCATAAATTATGCAAAAAAGAAGAAGAAGAGAACTCTGGGTAGTTCCCAAGTTTAGGTGGAAGGCAGCTTCTGTATAGAGCATCCTCAACACCAGCGACACTCTAGATTTGCTCACCTCAAATGTCTGCTTTTCTATCAAAGTTTTTAAGCATAGGATTAGCACAGTGCTATCCACGCCGGGATAGAAAGGGACAAAGTCTTTTGCCATTCCTACAGCAAAGTCTTTAAGCATAGGAATAGCACAGTGCTATCCATGCCGAGCTGTTAAATGACTAAAACAATGTATCATACATATATGAATCAAAATACATAATGTTGTTCAATTCTAAGAATCCGTATGGATTAAATGCTGAAGAGGATCTGCATGTACATTTGATTTAAATGAGTTATCCATTTCAGCTAAATTGTTTTAAGTCATAATTTTAATGAAGAACAGAGAAAGGAATAACAAACTCTTCATATGAGGCCATAAGAATGAACTATAAGTTTATAGACCCAATAGATGACAACATTTTGAGAACTGAATATTATGCACAATCCACCGGGAATAAAAGCACTTACACTTTTTCATAGTGAATTTTATATAAGGAGGGAGGATAGGAAGGTAGTTCAGTACTGTAAAGCACTTGCACTTTATTCGGACAAGGATTACCTGTCTTTTTAATATTGTATTGAATTTGCACTAAGAAAGAGGTTATATATGTATTATAATAGGATGTATCTGGTTTATATCGGCAGATGCCAGGTGGACTTAGAGAAAATTGAAAAGAGAAAATCTCAGAAAATCTCAGAAAATCTCTTAAACCAGCATGATAACGATGTAATCTATATGAGAAATAGAGCACTTGCACTTTATTCGTCTTTTGATGCTGCTAAAATGAGCTTTTAAATTCCTTTACAAAATGTATTTATATATATTTATCTTCTAACATCATGATTTTATTACTGATATGAGGTATTAAATATTGATATGTTATTTATTGTAAAGGACCCTAGATTAGTAGGCACCACTTGTGAGATATACTAAACAAGTGGTGCGCTGTAGTGCACCTTGTTTTTAATAAGCATGGTTCACTATGTAAAGAGAATTGAGCATTATAGGGACATGTTAGGGTCCATAATTCTTCAAAGTGATTGACATGAGGATAAAAAAAGAAAAAATTATTATTATTTTTTATTTTTTTCAAAACTTTTTTTTGCTGATGACAATGATGAAATTGTGGTTATGTCTATTTTGAAAAAATATTTGTAAAGGAAAAGGTACATACCTTGAATTTAAAGCAGCAATGTGAGTCTGTTTTCCATGGCCATTCAACAACTGGGTCATGTAACCATAGCACTCTGTTTAAATGAAGTATGTTGTTTTTAGACGACTGCCAATGTGAACAAGGCAGGAATACCGAAACGCGTCATGGTGATAATTTCGGAATAAACAAAGGATGAAATAGCAACGCTACCCCTGTGTCGGTGTCTGATCTATATGGAGCTCAGAATTGGTTTTGAATATATATATATATATATATATATGAGATCAAGGCCCCGCGGAGTCGAAACGTGTCATGGCTGTGAGAGCTGTAAATAAACTCACCTTCTGCATCAACTTTGTGGTCCAGGCTCTGGTTCTTCTACTGCTATTGGAATGAGCGGAGAATGCTTCATATATATATATATATATATATATATATATATATATATATATATATATATTATCTACTGGCGGTCGCCAGTAGATAGTTATAGTTACAACCTATTATCCATAGGAAATCCGCGACATTCTATTTGAAATAACTCTCTTGCCGGTTGACGTATCTTCGCAAAATTTTCAAACTTTGTGGGGCGCTCCGGTCCGCTCCTACCCTGAAAGTCTCGGGGGATTCGTCAAGCGGGGGCCGAGAAAAAGGGGGTCCCAAAACGCGTTTTCCCCATGCAATTTTCCATAGGAAACTTTAGACACGGCTACAGCCCGAACTGCTGAACGGAATTACACCAAATTTGGCAAAGAGGTAGTTCTTGGTTCAGAAAGAACCCTTTTGTTAAATGGTGTAAATCCGTTCAGTAGTTGCTGAGAAAATCAAAAGTAAAAAGATAGTGATATCTATGGCTGAGTAGGGTCCGCGTACCCTCCCGATCACGAGCTGCATGTTAATTGGCTGTCAGCTGGCTGTCAACATTCCGATTCAGGAAATGTTGGCAGCCATTTTATCCTCGGTAGAACCGAGGGACAGAAACAAGTGCGCAAAGCGCACAAAGGGGCAGGGTAGAAACACCCTGACCCCTAGGTTTGCTCAGGGGTCCCACAAGGACCCCTGGGCAAAAAAAAAAAATGTTTTTAAAAATCGGCAAGATGCGCTCAGGGTGCGCGAATCCTGCCGAAAAAAAAAAAAAAATCGAAGCGCGGTCTCCCGCGCTTCGATTGTATTTTGCCCCGGATGGCCAAAGTCCCGGGGGCATGGTGAGGGGTTAATTTTATGTGTGGGGGCCTCAAAGGGCCCCAAGCCCGGGGACCGCCACCCCGGGACTTTATTGCAAAAATAGTGCAGGAGGGCTCTTCTGCCCTCCCGCAGCCCCGGGGACCGCCACCCCCCGGGGCTTCTTTTTTTAATTTGAATAAGGTGTGGGGGGGGGCTCCAGCCCCCACACGCCCGGGGACCACCACCTCCCGGGGCACTTATAAAATAAATGTGGGGGTCCATTACGGACCCCCAGAGCCCAGGGACCACCACCTCCCCGGGGCTGTGCAATTTAAGGAGGAGGGCCGCGCGGCCCCCTCCTGGAACCCTTGATGGCCCTGGGGACCGCCACCCCCAGGGCCGGCTCCTGCAGTGTCCCGGGGTGCCTACCCCGGGACACTGTAGTTTGCTATGGCAGGACGGGAGCCTCGCGGCTCCCGTCCTGCCATAGCAAACTGCTTTGGATATTGGAAGAGAGAGCAGGGAAACCTGCTCTCTCTTCCAATATCCAAAGCACATGCTTTCCACATGGGGAGCTGCATCTTAGCAGCTCCCCATGTGAAAAGAATGCCGGCTCGCAAGGGACGCGGGGAGCCGGCGGGACTGTGGGGGTATTGGGGACCCCCACAGTCCCCAACGGAGGAGCCAGCCCCGGGGGATGGGGTCCCCGGGGCAAGTAGTGGCCCGGGAGGGGGCCACGCGGCCCCCTCCCCCAAAAATAAAAAATAAATTTAAAAAAAAACGGAAAGGCCGGCCCCGGAGGATGGGGTCCCCGGGGCCTTAAATGGCCTGAGGAGGGAGGCCACGCAGCCCCCTCCAAAGAAAAAAAAAAATCGAGGCCATGCCCCGGGGATGGGGTCCCGGGCCCAATACAGGAAAAAGGAAGGGGGCCACACAACCCCCTTCAGGGGACAAAAAAAAAAAACGATCGGGCCCGCAGGCCCCGCCCCTTCCTTCACCACTCTGCAAACGCGCCCCTGGCGCGTTTGCAGAAGAGCAGAATTCCCCTTGAATACTGGGGGTCCCTGAGGGCCAACTAGCCCACCAGGAACCTCCAGTATGCGTCAGAGAGCTGCGTTGCAGAGAGGTGTACAGAGGCCACGCCCTTTTACACCTCTCTGCAACGCAGCTCTGTGGCGCTTTTTGGATATACCTGTTGGGCTAGTTGGCCCCCAGGGACCCTCAGGATTCAAGGGAGTTAATCCCCCGACTTAAAACGCGCCATGGGCGCGTTTGCACAGTGGTGAAGGGAGGGGCGGGGCTTCAGGTGACATCTGTGCAAACGCGCCCCGTGGCGCGTTTTAAGTTGAGGGATTAAATCCCCTTCAATCCTGAGGGTCCCTGGGGCCAACTAGCCCAACAGGTACATCCAGAAAGCGCCACAGAGCTGCGTTGCAGAGAGGTGTAAAAGGGGTGTGGCCTCTCTGCACGTCTCTGCAACGCAGCCCCTGGCGCATATTGGAAGGTTCCTGGTGGGCTAGTTGGCCCTAGGGACCCTCAGGATTCAAGGGACTTAATCCCCAACTTAAAACGCGCAACGGAGCGCGTTTGCACAGATGTCACCTCAGGCCCCGCCCCTCCCTTCACCATTGTGCAAATATTCTTCTAAAATCATCCGAAATACGAATTCCGATTTACTCACCTGTTATCAGGAGAGACCTCAGTGCTGCATCTTTCAGCCCAGTACTGATCCTCAAAAGTAATTTTAACCGTACTTACCAGTAACTTGAATTTCCTTCCATAGGATATAATTGCCTGCTTTTTGCTGAAAAAGTTTCTAAGTGTTGATTTTGAAACATACAAATATTCCTCTAAAATCAGCCGAAATCCGAATTCTGATTTACTCACCTGTTATCAGGAGAGACCTCAGTGCTGCATCTTTCAGCCCAGTACTGGTCCTGAAAAGTAATTTTAACCGTACTTACCAGTAACTTGAATTTCCTTCCATAGGCTAACATTGACTGGTTTCACTTGGAAATTCTTCTAAGTGTGGAGTTTTGGAACTTTAAATTATTCTTCTAAAATCAGCCGAAATACGAATTCCGATTTACTCACCTGTTATCAGGAGAGAACCCAGTGCTGCATCTTTTAGCCCAGCACTGACCCTGAAAAGTAATTTTAACCGTACTTACCAGTAACTTATCTTTTCTTCCATAGGAATCCATTGTCTGGTTTTCAGCAGAAAAGTTTCAGTGTCGATTTTCACAAACTACAAATATTCCTTAAAAATCGCCTGTATGACTTAAACGCATTTTTCAACTGTTTACAGGAGATGCACCAGTGCTGCATCCAGGATCCAACACTGAGTAAGAAAAAGTAACGATAACAGTTTTTACCTGCTAAGTGAATTTCCTTCCATAGGATAACATTGGTGATTCTATGAGGAAAAGTTTCTAAGTGTCAACTTTTAAAATACAATAATATTCCTTAAAAATCACGACTGTAACCAAAACGCTTTTACTCAACTGTTTACAGGAGATGTCCCAGGACTGAATCTAGGATCCAGTCCTGTGGTTAGAAAAAGTAATCCATAAAGTAACTAATTGCATTTAACTAGAAATTCACATTGAGCTGAATGTTGCATTGTGTTTGAAAATGTGTTGCCCATTGCAACAACTGTAACTACTGTACTTAAAAGTCTATTGCCTATGTGCTAAGTATTTAAACTAAAGTAATTCATTCTGAGAAAGTATTTTTTGTAATGTAATGTATAATGTAATTACAATGTAATTTAAAAAATAAAATATGTAAAAGAAATTGTTTCTAAAAATGTAGTAAATCAGTATGAAAAAAATTAATATAAAAATTAATACATTTAAAAAATGTCATTTAAAAAACCTTTGAAATTCACTGAAAAAACCGTAGGTTTCAGGCACGTTATAGTTACAAATTAGCATTTAAAAAACCTTTGAAATTCACTGAAAAAACCATAGGTTTCAGACACGTTATAGTTAGAAATTAGCATTTAAAAAACCTTTGAAATTCACTGAAAAAACCATAGGTTTCAGATATGTTATAGTTACAAATTAGCATTTAAAAAACCTTTGAAATTCACTGAAAAAAACCATAGGTTTTAGGGACAGTTATAGTTAGTTGGACATTTCACTCGTACAAAACCCGTGAAATTCCCCCGTTATAGTTAGTTCAGCTAACTATAACTCGCGCCCGCAATGCACTGCTGATGACGTCACATATTACATCACTCATGACATGGTCAGTGACATCACTGATGACATCACTGATGACATCTCAAATGACATCACTGATGACATCATCCACGTGATAATCTGATGCAGCTCCTCACACCCTAATATAACCTTTGATACACCCAATCTAAATTACAGACTGCCATTCGCAAAACTATAGACACTCCAACACCAATAACTACATACCCACTCACTGATTCTTAGGTCTACACACACACATCCACTCACTCACCCGTACAGTCACTCATACTTATGGTCACTCAGTACAGGACTATCATATGCACTCTTACTCCTATATAGACACTCAAACACCGCCACTCATCCATAGAGGTACTCACACACCTAGTCAGTCATGCAAATAATTAAACACACTGCCATTTACTCACCTATACAGTTATACACACACCAGCTCACTTAATCATACAAATACTAGCACATTGTTACGCTCTTATACAATCACTGATACAAGCACACACTCATCCATACAGTCTCTATCACAATCACTCACTCTCGACTTATAGCTATTTATATACTCCAACACACATATATACTGCCTTTCACATATGTAGTTACTCACACATGTACCACTGGGACATACATTCACTCACTAACACACTCTTACACACACTTACCCACCCATACAGTCTATCACAGATGCACTCTTGAAACCATCCACCCAGTGAATCACCCACTCACACATCTATGCACAGAGTCGCACACACCCCACCCACACAAACACTCAGGCACCCATACAGATACTCAGACAACCAATCAATAACTCATATAGACACTCATGTAGCTATTCACAAACCCATGCAGCCACTTACACAGCAACAGACAGACGGATACAGACATTCACCCAGTTTAGTCACTAACCCATGCATTCAGTAAGATACGTTAAATCACTCACTTATAGAGTCAGTCACGCACCTACTAAATCATCCATACAGACACTTACACACCCACTCATTCTTCAATACGTCTTTTCCTATATATATTAAAAATATTTAAACTTTACAGAAACACACAGTCATTGGATGATGTCATCAGTGATGTCATTTGAGATGTCATCAGTGATGTCACTGACCATGTCATGAGTGATGTAATATGGGACGTCATCAGCAGTGCATTGCGGGGGCGCGAGTTATAGTTAGCTGAACTAACTATAACGGGGGAATTTCACGGGTTTTGTACGAGTGAAATGTCCAACTAACTATAACTGCCCCTAAAACCTATGGTTTTTTCAGTGAATATATATATATATATATATATATATATATATATATATATATATATATATATATATATATATTCTCAAGGTAAGTAGATGTGGAGTTGAGAATAGTAGATCTATGTGGGACGCTAGAGGGCGCACAAGCAAGATGTCCGCACCAGCGTGAGGCTTTTGCAGCTCAGGGCACATAACCGCTAATATCCTGCCCAAATGACAGAGTACCGGTGAGAAAAAGTACAAAATCGCGATCGGAACATTGCCGGCACCACGCAGTATCAGCGGAATAGACGGAGGTGGCCAGAAACAGCGCAGAAAACCTGGTAACGATTAACCCGAGCAGCACATAAGATGGTGGACACACCCGCGACCTAACTGCCGTTACCGCTGAGGAGAACTACGGGCGCCGCGATACGCCTGCGGGGAGAAGAAGTCGCTGTGGGGGTGCACTGAGACAGGTGAGACCGCCACCCCCCCCCCAACAACCAGCAAAAGGGACCAGAGCTCAAGGGATCCGAAGCGCGACACCGAAGGGTCTACATTGAAGGCCGAACCATGAGTAGGAGAGCTGCGAGCTGCAGGGGTGTGAACGAGCGCTTCTCCCCCCCTGCCGCCCCCTTGCTCGCGGCGCCCGGTCTGCCCACAAAGTAGCAAAACCGTAAGCGGTGCCATCGGCCCCCTCACCTGCCGCCCACAAAACGCACCACATGGCAGGGGAACAAAGAGGCTTGGAGGCCCCCTACACTGTGATCCAACAGCGCAGAGGAGAGAACAGAGGCGAGGGACAAGAGGGGTGAGGTGGACAAAGCGGATATAGGGCCGGGACCATCTAGGCAATCTGCCAACCGGACAAGAAGGGCATGCACGGCTGACTTATACAAGGGGCAGTACAAAACGAAAGGCCCAATCCATAGCCAGCACGCTCCACGAGACTTACAGCGCAAGCAGCCTGCCGGCAAAAATACAGATGACATACAAACTGAATCGTGAGGCAACCACGAGTCGGTAACATAGACAGCAGTATATGCACGAGGGGGCTAAGGGCATACCACAGTTAGAACGCTTGCTGCAGAAAGGACACTGCCCCAGGCTTAGGTGAGGAGAAGGCCGGGAGGAACATCCCAAAGGCCTGCAAGCAACATAGACGGGCCCACGCCTGAATTTCCAGAAGGGCAGATACACGACGACACGTGCGCAGCGGGTGAGATAGAGTAGGACACGGAGGACCCGCTCTGTGACGATCGCTGTTGGGCACGGTGGCCACTGCCTCCTCTACACCGAGACCAAAAAACATTGGTGAGAAACTCGGAAAACTGATGCGAATGCATCATGATGGACCAGCAGTAGCCCAGATGGCCAATAACAGGGCAGAGTGCGTGGCACAATAGGCACAGGAGGAACTGTGGGCATTGCACAGCGGTAGACGCACTAGGTAACTAGAGAGAAGACAGACACATGTATGAGACTCCAGCATTCAGCCCTCCCAACAGGATCCAGAGAAGAAAACAAGATAAAATGAAGTCTTAGAATCCAGATCACGCAGAAACAACCTTAGAATTCTAGGAATACCTGAGTCCACGAACACGGGCAAAATGGAGGACTATGTTGAACGCCTACTCACTACGTTGTTCGGAAGAGATGTTTTCTCAGCGATGCTAATAGTGGAGAGAGCGCACCAAACATTGGCCAACCGACCCCCGCCGGGAGCCCCTCTGAGGCCGATAATCGCAAGGATATTGAACTATCGCGACCGCGACACTGCGCTGCGATTAGCGAGGGAGAAGCAGCCGCTATCATTCAAAGACACTGAGGTGGCAATCTACCCGGACTTCAACATGGCAGTCCAGGAAGCCCGCAAAAAATGTCTTCCAGTAAAGAAGAAACATCACCTATGCCATGCTGTTCCAGGCGCACCTTAGGATCACGCACCAAGGCAAAAAACACTTCTTCACAAACCCCCAGCATGTGAACGACTTCCTGAAAACCACATTTAGAAAATCATCCAGACAGGAATCTACCTCTAGCCCAACCAGATCTGCAGCTACTCTATCAGATATAGAATGAGAGAAATATCAGCAAATATTCACTGCACACTCATAGAGGCAGATCCAGACGAGCACTGATGGACTAGTGGACAATAACTACAGACCTGCAAAGAGAAATGTGTAGCTAAGGCATACAAGGCGATGCAAAGCAGAACTACTAACATGAGGCTTCCCCCAGAAGCATACCTGGTCCTACCAGACATGCAGGAGATGATATACTGCCCTGAGCGCCCTCGTACATACGAGGGAGAATTGTGACGCCCTCTTGAATCTACCCAGAAGGACACCCCTAACATGAACTGGGTTTATGATTATGTTTGTGAAGAAGTTACAGTATGGTCCCCCGTTGGGGAAACAGTTATGGGTTTGACCGGGTGGTAGGGGAGGGAAACACATCACAGCAGGATTGGGCTGCTGTTGTGGGGGCAGGGGAGAAAGAATACGAGGCGAGATAACAATGTAGCTGTAGACACCGAAGACCAGTGCAATGCAAACCTGACGCAAAACACAGCTATTGCACCCGGCATGAGCTCAGATACACACACTCTAAATGACCCATCCCGGCGCCCCTAGTTATAATATAGTCACATGGAATGTGCAAGGCCTAGGAAATCCCCGCAAGCGCAGGCATATCCTAGCATACTTAGACAGACACAACATACATTGCACTATGCTACAAGAAACACACCTTAGCCCCTTGGCTCCCACTACATTCGCAGCTCGATGGGCGGCACATCGCTGCTTCTCCACATACTCAACATATGCACGGGGAACATTAACTAGCGTACCGTACTTAGCCATGGGTTCACAGACAGACCCACAGGGTCGCTATTGTATTATGTGGGGGAACATGGGATCCCAACCCATAACTTACGTCTGTTGCCATGGACCCAACACGGATGACCCCGAATTCTTTCATATCCTATGGGGGAAAATATTAGACATTGGCTCCACCCATATAGTCTGAGGAGGGGATTTTAATATAACTCTAGACCCAAAAATGGACCGATCGCACCCACAGGCACATCACTATACAACCGCCCAACGCCAACTAAGAGACATAACCATCGAATACGGACTGATAGACGCTTGGAGAGACCTACACGCGACTGAAAGGGAGGGCACTTGTTACTCCACAGCACATTCATCGTGGTCACGCATAGACGGCTGGCTACTATCCAGAGGACTGAAAATGTGGTTAACCAAATCATCGCATTTACCACGCACCTACTCTGACCACTCACCGATACTGATCACTCTCACCCCACCCTGTGGGGAGTCGCCCTACCAGTCCTGGAGGCTGCCCACGCATGCCCTACTGGACACCACCTTCCTGACTGAGTTGGACTGAGTTGGAACAGGAAATAGAAGAGTTCTTCCCACACAACACATAAATACAGTGTCACAATATTCTACAGTGTGGGAGGCATTTAAAGTAACCATTTGCGGGATATGTATTGCTAAGGGAGGGGGGATAGTGAAAGACATACGAAACACGCTCCAGAAACTGGAAAAGCAATTGAAACAATTAGAAGCCCAAATGCAATCAAAACCCACCACTGACATGCAAAAACGACTTAGAGGGGCGGTGTCGGAATACCAGGAGACAGCGGACAGGGAGTGCAAGTTCAGGGGGAATTACCACCAAGCCCAGCAGTACGGGGAAGGGGGGAGACCAGGGAAGGCTTTAGCGGAACTGACCCGACCACCCAGATTCTCGAGCACTATCCGTGAGATAACCGACAGAGACGGGCGACTACACAAAAACACCCCGGACATACTTGCCATGTTTTACGAATTCTTTATCACATTATACACATCACACAGGACGCAGCTGGTAGAATTCATACCATATTTCGAAGACACAGCACTAGGGTGGCTGGGAGAGACCCAGAGGGGACTTCCTCCTGGCGGACTTTGAAGATGATGAAATTCGTGCCGCGATTATGCAACTGCGGTCTGGACGGGCCCCAGGCCCAGACGGGCTCACAGTAGAATTTTATAAAACATTCAACACCGCTCTCATCCCAATCCTTAAACTCGTCTACGAGGAGGCAAGGGAAACAGGTGTCCTCCCCCAAACAATGCGCGAGGCGCTCATTATCTCCCTGCTCAAACCTGGGAAGGCAAGAGACTGATGCATTTCGTACAGGCTGCTATCCCTCATTAATTGTGACGCCAAAATCCTAGCAAAGATCATTGCAAATCGTATAAGCCCTCTCATGAATGCCCTAGTATTGCCGGATCAATCGGGATTTGTGCCTGGGAGAGCAACATCGCACAACTTGCGTACCCTGTTTACCCTACTACAGGACATAGACCCGGAGGCAAACGCAGTGGCGGTCATTTTAGATGCCACTAAAGCCTTCGACTCTTTAGAGTGGGACTACTTAGCCAGTGTTCTAAGACAAATGGGATTCCCCACCCCTTTCTGGCCTGGGTTCAGCTGCTCTATACCAAGCCACAGGCTAAAGTACTAATCAACGGGACCTGCTCCCGTGGTTTCCACATCACTAGATGAATGAGGCAAGGATGCCCTTTGTCGCCCCTCCTCTTCGCGCTGGCGATGGAACCGCTGGCATCCAAACTTCGACAACACCATCAAGAGCAGGCTATTATATACCCCGAACGACAAATTTTAATTTCACTATATGCTGACGATCTCACCCTGTACCTCCGAGACCCTGAAATTAGCCTTAATCCGATATTGCGGGAATTCATACAATTTGGTATGTATTCAGGAGTCAACATAAACTGGAGCAAATCCCACATTTTTCCCCTCACCGACTCGGCCAAACGGTTCGAACCAGACTATCCCCTGACCTGGTGCGAAAGCGAATTCACGTACCTGGGAATCACAGTTACTAGAGACAGGGAGGAACTTATGAGAACAAATTACGAGCGGTTGCTGGAGACACTAAAAGATAAGATCACCAGATGGATCTCCATGCCCTTATCATTGGCGGGGAGCATCACTGATAAAAATGGTAATTCTCCCCAAATTACTGTATCTTTTTATCAACATTCCATACGCCCCCAGCAAGCATTTTTTTAAAACTCGTAAATTTTAAATCCCAGCTTATTCGCCTCACCTGGGGGGGGGGGCAACAACTTAGATTAAAGTGGGAAACAATGACTCAGCCATTTGCCGACGGAGGGTTTGAAATACCGGACATGGGACTATACTGTTGGTGCGCCCAAGCCCACTACGCTGCCTATTGGATGCACCCGCCGCCATATATGCCCCACCTGGTCGTTGAGAATAGATTCATGACACCAGTCCCCTACTCGGCCTACCTAAGCTCACCAACCAGCCACAAATACAAAGACCCGACCACAGTCGACTGCACGAACAGAGCTTGGTGCAATATAGCCAACCGCCGCACACTAAACATAATTTACTCTCCCCTGCTGCCTTTACAGGGGAGAATGGGCATCCCCGTCACACAGGAAGGGGGCTGCCGACATATGCTTTGGAAATTTGCAGTACTGACCTGGGGGGACTTATATAAGAATGGGAGATTTCGTAACAGGGAGGAGTTCATTGGGGACACTCCACCTACCTCCATGGAGATTTTTATGTATGTCAGGCTCCTGCAAGACATTAAAACTCTCACCCCAGAATTCCCGAGTGAACCACCCACCATGGCCCCTTTACACGCCCTACTCCAGAGGTCTACTCCCACACACGTTATCTCTCTGTTATATCGCACTACCCAAACAGACAGCCCACACAATACCACTATAGCGCGCCCCTGATGGGAAGAGGAACTGGGATTCCCCCTTAGCGACGACCAATGGGCATTCTGCTGTCAACAAACCGGACGAGTATCAGCTTGCAGCAGATTGCAGATTATCCACTACAAATACCTACACAGCCTCTATTACACGCCTGCGAAACTATTGCGCTTCCACCTAAGAGACAATGACAAATGCGATAGATGTGGGGAGGGAGCAGCTGACTTTTTACATCCCGCCTGGGAATGTACCCCCGTCCGGAAATACTGGGCCGAGGTGCTCGTGGGACTATACTGGATGACAGGGTCGGACATACCTGACACGCCGCTCACCACACTATTAGGATGCACAAAGGACATTGAGGCCCCAATCAGAAGATATGTTTCCCTTGGCTTGCTCCTGCCCAAGCGCAGGGTCCCCTGCAGGTGGGGGAGGGGAAGGGCACCCAAGTTCAAAGAATGGTTAAATGACCTTACATTTTGTCAGGAACAGTTGAACACATGCGCTGAACTGACATATGGGATCCTTTAAGAACGTACCTATTTGAACGATCAGACGCAGTAGAGGTCGAAACTGAGAGTCCTGCGCACTCACAGTCATCCAAGAATGATCACTAATGGGTCACAGGTGAAACGGGAGAAGCTAATGAGGCCACGGGCAGGACTGGGAAAACAGACACGAGTGAACTCTCAATGTTGGGTGCAATCCGCTTTATGAAATGGCAATGCTATCCAGGATATGTAAACCCCAGAAGAATCCTTGGCATTCTGTCCTGACTGTATTGGCTTTTTTTTCCCTTTTTCTAAAAAAAAAAGCCAGCACTATGCCATGTCGTATGGTTGGGTTACAACCTGTTATGTTTACTTGCAGTGGAAAATTTAATAAAAAGATTTTTTTTTAAAAGAATAGTAGCTCTATACCTACCTATTTGTACTTCCCTTCTCAATATTTTGGTCCTTGATATTTTTGACACAGTGTTCTGTCCACATTATATTTTTCACTTAAATATTCTTTCAGACAACCAGTTTGAAAACAAGAAGTGGAAAGTCTCTTTTTCCTCAAGGATATTCAATCACAAACGGAAATAGTCTGCTGAAGCAGGGTGGGGAAGTGGCAGTCATTCACAAAGGCACACTCTTCTACTAACTTAGCCCAACTATTATGCTTAAAGCCAATGAATACTTCAGGATTTCTATCACCCTTTTATCCCTGGATGTATTAGTAGATTTCTATGTACCTCTCAATTTACATTTGATAAGCACCTGCACCCAGCCCAACATGCCATCCCTAGTATTTACCACTCTCCATATATTAAAAACCCCATTCCCCAAATAAGCCAATCCTAGGATTCTGACATGCATCCAGTCTTCATGGATCCTTTCATAAAATTTGCAAATTGTAATTTCATCTATAAAAGCATACTGCATCAATGCTAAATCTGTTATTGCATAAAAAACACATATTTTGGAACTCAGAGTTGTCCAGGAATTGAACAATATCTGTACCACAAAATCGTGTCATAACCCCCATTGGCATATCATAAAAAATATTCTTGTTCTGTAATGTTATTTGATTATTTGGGCGGATAGCCTTTTCAAGCATGTTTGGGGAGATGTGGTCATTCACCAAGCCAGTCAGCATATATAATACATGTCACGTTTGAATGCTTCAATTTTTCTATTACCCTATCACCCTTGAGTGGTATTAATGGTCTATGTAAATTTTTTCAGACTATCCATATTAGATATTTTGATCCATTTTTCTAATTAGCTCCAGGATCACCCATCAGTGTACAATTGTCTGCATACCAGCTATATCATAAGCTTTACTTTTGTTCAGATTTTAAGTCTTTTTTAAGTCTTGGTTATGCTTTCTATTTCTAAATGTATGAGTATTTGTCCCAGCACATGTGGCCCCCTTTAATGTAGACATGCATTGCATTTCGCACCATTTATTAGTAAGGATCAGATTGTCAAGGCCTTTTTCTTTTCTGTATAGCCTTTTGATTGCAAGAGTGAACTTTATTTTTTCAAACTTTTTTTTGCTTCACATCTTCCGCCAGTTCCACAACTTTTTTGTATTGTACAATACTATGGGTTTATCCTCTAATGTAGATTTTTGTTTCTTATAGATTGTAGATAAAGTTGTACTCCCAGGGACTGAAATTAATTTAAGATGGGTTTCAACTCCCATCTTCATTGCTGTGTACTTTGGGATATATGTGGGATGTGATTAAGGATTTGAAATTTTTACACTCAGGGTATGCTCTTTATTTTGGGGTTTTGAGTACTGCTCCTTTTACTGTACACTGATCAATGTTGATCAAAATGTGTTGTGGTACAGCATTGGTTTGCTAGATTGTTTACATGCTGGTTCGCTTTGTGTACATTGAGTCCTTTTACGGAGGACCACATTTTCATCTAGGTTCAGGGATTTTATTATAAACTAATGACATTAAGTTTAGTCCCTAGACTGTCTTCTTCACTCTCAGAGAATGACATGAACATTAAATTATTCTTCCTTGTTTGGTTCCCCAGTCTTTCACATTTATCCTGTAGCTCACATATCCAAGTGCTTTTTTTACAAGTGTTTTTCACACTTCGTAGTTATAGTCTCATTCTGAAAAATCCTACCTTCCATATTATTTTTCATTTTTTTTTCTCACGTTTTCTTTCTATATTTTCCACTTTTGGCCCAGAGATTTTAATATCTTATCCACCCTATTATTTATCTGCCTATTTTGTGCTGTTTATTGTTTTCTTACATTATTTCTTAGATACTTTAAACCACATCCGTTACTGCTACCATGTTTATAGATCTCAAATTAGGAATATGTTATCCTTTTAATCTATCGTCTTCCATTTTATTTTCTAGTTATGAATTATTGTGGGTATTTTTAATTACATTGTTCCTTCTAGCTAATGCTGTAGTTAGTGTTGCTAGGATTTTTTTAGGCTTGCTCCTGTTTTAAAAGGGTATTTTTTGGAGTAGAATAGAAACTCTCTCATGTCTTAAAATGTTTTTCTTCTTGGCTTCCTAATAATTTTGGTGACTTCAAAAGCTAACTTATTCACATCATCCTTTTCTTTAGATCCTTCCGAATCTTCTGCTTCTATACTATGCTGGGACATGTCCTCTGTATTATCATCGTTCTAACTATGCCCTTTCATACACTGGTTTCTCCATGTTTTTTCTCAGAGACTTCAATCACAATCTCTACCATTTCCACCTCCATCTCCCGTAAAAAAAACTTTCCACGGTGGTTCCCCTTTTCGATTTTTGTTTCGGAGTATAAGGCTTCTCTTTGATCTGAGTATGGTAATTACTCTTGGTATCTATCTTTACAGCTGAAGTTTGTACTGCAGTGAGGGGTTTTATCCCAATATTTGTATTCCTTTCAGTCAAATTCTACTTAATTCTTGATTTTTGGTTTGATCTCTGTGATTGGCTAATCCCTTTTATCCTCTACCTCCACTGTAGGACAAAATACTGTGACAAGGGGATGCCTATGGGTGTTGATTTCTCACTTTTTTATTGTAACATAGAAGGTCCCATGTTGCCCTTTGAAATTGTCTTGTTAACCTGCCACATGTTTTTAAGTTAATCTTCCATTCACTTCCAAGAGGAAGGGTATTGTGCCAGTTAGTCTAGTACTCCTTATGTCCTGCTCACAAAAACTGAAAAAATTTTCTGCTGTGTATATCCCTTTAAGTACTTTGTTCTATTTTCATGTTATCCTAGCTTAAAATCACTGTGTACTCCTTTTTACTTACTTTTATTCATTCTTTCTCCTTTCCCTCATCTGTCATCATTTAAGTAGATAGAACAATTACATGTACGCAATGTAAGTGGGCTAGATTATTTTAAGCAGTGACACTAATGCCCCTTTGATGCTCTCTTTTGCCACTCCACCATATTGACCCTATTACTACTTGTGTGGTCTTTGTTTCTGCTGGTTCCTGAAACTAGTTAAGTGATGGCTTTGGTTAAATAAAAATTGAGACAAAGGTGAGTCATTTGCATACATTAGATTCTCTTTTGCTTTTCTTTTTGTTTCCTCCACCTTGCTCTCTTTTTGTTCGAAATGATTACCCAGATGACCCCCACCACTTCCATGATTGTTTCTAGGTGTCTTCTCCCAGACAGAAAATCAAATGTGAGACCCCTGCCTCCTCACAGATTCTCATCAGCAGTATCTGCATCTCTGTGTTTTGCTCCATGTGGCAGTTCAGTGTCTTCTCTTTTCTTCCTAACCTCTGCTGGTTCCTGAAACTAGTTAAGTGATGGCTTTGGTTAAATAAAAATTGAGCCAAAGGTGAGTCATTTGCATACATTAGATTCTCTTTGGCTTTTCTTTTTGTTTCCTCCACCTTCCTCTGTTTTTGTTTGAAATGATTACCCAGATGACCCCCACCACTTCCATGATTGTTTCTAGGTGTCTTCTCCCAGACAGAAAATCAAATGTGAGACCCATGCCTCCTCACAGATTCTCATCAGCAGTGTGTGCATCTCTATGTTTTGCTCCATGTGGCAGTTCAGTGTCTTCTCTTTTCTTTCTAACCTCTCCAATCTCAAATCCAAAATTCCAAGTATGATATTTCTCATCTGCAGCAAATGAACAGCTTATCATATAGAGGAGAATGATGTGCCACATGTTCCTCAAAGAAATTGTAGTGTATATACATAATCATCAGGTGGCACCTAAGTGTATATTCTGGGTTGTATTGGGGTTATATTTGCTGATTAGTCAGAGGCTACAAGAAAATACATGACCTTATGGAGAGCAAAGGAGGGCTACAAAGAAACTTCAAAGGGCCTGATTTACTAAAATAAACTTACTCTTTCGTATATTGTTTGCTCTTTTTCGGTATTCAGAAATTATGATTAAATAGTAACTTTATAACTGCTGAGACTTCGCAGTCTGGCGAAGAACTCCGCACATAAAAAGATAGGACGGTCCTTCACTTCGGAAAAATAATCTTAATTTAATATATTTAAATAATTAAAGATTTAATTCACAATTGAGTTAATAGTGATGTAACATTGGATGCCTGTCATTGTCAGGCCCACTGAATCGAGTTTGCTACTGTGGAAAAGAACGTAGTGGGACTTACAGTGAAGTCAAGCCCACCGGTGATGCACCCTTGGCAGATCGGCATGGTAGGTTGGTCCTGGTCTTCTTTCGGTTCTCCAGGCAAAAATTCTGGAAAACGTTTTTATGTCCCAGTTTTTAGGGTTAAGCAGGAGAAATACACCATCCAAGGGTTCCAGAACCTCAGGAACAGGAATTTGGGGGTCAGGGCTCACTCCAACAACCACCAGCATGGTCCAGTGCAGGTCCACTAGTGTTAGACATTGGGTTTCTGGTTGGCAAAGATATGAACCCTGTCCTAGCAGGAACCACAATCCTAGTCAGGGTGAGCTAGATACACACTATAAGGTAATCTGTGCTCACCCTCTGGCAGCTTGGCACAGAGCAGTCAGGCTTATCTAGAGAAGCAATGTGTAATGTTTTTGTGCAACACACACACACACACACACACACACACACAGTAACACAATGAAAACACTACAAAAAGACTCCACACCAGGATGGAAAAATGGACAATAATTTTCATCGAGTAAATCAAGACCAAACTTACAAAAATCCAATTCGTCGAACTGGAGTTATGAAGTTTTTTAAAGGTTAAAGGAAAATATAATGCTTAGAGTCATAAAGCGCAAACCAGGGACATCTGGTTGCGATTGACCGGGACAAATCCAAAGATCAGGCTGACCACGATGGAGCATGGGTTGGATCCAGTGACCAGCCTTGGCCCGCTGAGAAAAGTAGCGTGGATGGAGGATGCGTCGACGTCGAAGACCCGATGCAAAGAGCAGGGGAGGTGATGTGTCATCGTCGATCCCTTGGATGTAGGTGATGAGTCTGTTCCGATCCACACAGTAGGGGAAGCTTTGTCGGTGAACCCCTTTGCAATGCAGGTGATGTGTCGTAATAGAGCCATGCAGTCCGTGGTCATCGAGCCGCGCAGTCGTTAAAGCGAGGTCCTCGAGCAGCAATGCATTGGAGAGGATGTGTCAGTTTTGATCGGCGCAATGGAGACGATGCGTTGATTCTGCTGGCCCAGCACAGACAACTCACCTCTCAGGGTCAGAACTAGGTTGGCACCACTTAGCAGGTTGGGACTCACAGATGGCAGAGTCCAGGTGCTGAGGCAGAATTGCAGGAAGTCTTTGATGTCCCTGAGACTTCGGAACAGGGGGCAAGCCCTTGGAGTCACTCTGGCTTCAAGTGATATGGGTCCAGTCCTGTTCCTCAGCAGGGCAGAGGGTAGCAGGCAGCAGGGCAGCACAGCAGAGCAAAAAAGCAGTAATTCCAGAGCAGCAGTACAGCCGAGTGGCAGTCCTTATAGCAGCACAGCAGTCCTTCCTCCTGGCAGAATTCTTCACAGGTCCAGTAGTGTCTGGTTTGGTGGGCTCAGAGACCCAGTACTTATACCCAGCTGTGCCTTTTAAGAGAGGTGACTTCAAAGAAGGGTCTTTGAAGTGCACAGAGGTAATTTCTTCCCAGCCCTGGCTCCAGAATATCAGCAGGGGGTAATCAGCCCTTTTATGGGGACAGGACACTACCTATTCAGGCTCATGTGTCAGTCCCTCCCTCCCTTCTTGCGTAGGAAGGGCCATCAGAATGCAGATAAGTGCTCTGACACACCTAACCTTCCTTTGTTTGTGGCTGTCTAGAGGGAGTACACAAAGTGAAGCTGTCACCCACCCCAAACGTGTATTGGCATCAGGCTGCAGGAACACAGAGCAGTAGGAGCAGAGACATGACCACCTTCTAAAAGTGGCCTTTCTAAAATAGCAATGTCAAATCCAACTTTACCAGTCAGAAGGATTTATCATTACCATTCCAAAAATATAAAACACAACAAAGCTACTCCTTTCTAATCAAGAATTACAACTTAAAAGTGTATTAAGGAATTCCCAATGTTAACCTACAAGAGGAGCAGGCTTCACAGTAGTGAAAAAAAGAATTTGGGTGATTGTCACTACCAGAAAATGCAAAACTTAAAAGTACATGTCCTACATTTTACTTACGCACCACCCTGCCACGTGGGCTACCTAGGGCCTGCCTTAGGGGTGAACTATGTGTAATAAAATGGGAGTTTAAGGCTTGGCAAAGGGTTTTAAATGCCAAGTCAAAGTGGCAGTAAACTGCACATGCAGGCCCTGCGGTGGAAGGCCTGGGACAGGTTCGAAAGGCTTCTTTTGTGGGTGGCACAATCAGTGATGCAGGCCCACTAGTAGCATTTAAGTTACAGGCCCAGGGTATATAGTATACCACTTTAAAAGGGAATTATAACTAAATTAAATATGCCAGTTGTGTATACACCAATGTTACCATGTTTCGGGGAGAAGCACGTGCACTTTAACACTTGTCAGCAGTGTCAAAGTCAAATAAAGCTTTATTCGGCCACGTTCTGGCCATAAAAGTACATTTACACAAGAAAAGACCCATACAAGTAGAATATAAAAACTACTGTACATGTGCAATTATCAAAATGCAGTTAAAAAGTTAATCAAAAAGATTTAAAACATTTCTTGAGTCAGCCCAATAAAACCTGAGTCATTGCTATGGGCAATCCATATCTTTTCTTCTTCGTTTTGCCCCCGTTAGAAAGCTCGCAAACCCATGACATACCAATGGGGAAAGGAGCATTTGCAGATAAATCAGGGCTGGTCTTACTTGTGCAAATTGGCAATTTTTTAAAAGAGGTAAAATGTGTTTAGATTGTAATTCATTATAAAAACCACAGAAAAACATAAAATGCAACAAATATTGGTCTGAGAAATTATCACATGAACAAGGCTTTAGGGTCCCTGCCTTTGAGAAACTCTTGGGTACTGTAATGGACCAGTGAATGCAATTAAATCTAAATCTAGATAAAAGAAAACGATGATGCAGATTATTAATAAAAGACCAAAAAGGTTGGTCTAAAATCCCAGGGCTTATAATCACATAATGTCTACACATGGGTTTTCTAAGTTCATTTGTTTCCCTTTCCATGCTTCTCCCAGTTAAAAATTGGATTTTAATATCCTTCACCTCCTCAGGGTGCAGCTGTCTGGGTTGATTAAAAAGCTCAGGGCGCCCTAGAGCTGAGAGCTGTTGAAAGACATAGCTTAACCAGGGGATGTCCGCGGCTCTGTCTAACTTCATGCAATCCTCTAAAATAATTTGATTTAGCTTGGGCTTGGGTCTAGACCATATTTTTAACCACCATATCAAGGGGGCCACTGCAATACTGTCTGTGATGTAACGCTGCCTTAGTTATTCGTGCACTGTAAAGGCGGGGGTACTTGGGGGAGTAGCTAAATGTTTTTGTAAGTATTTGTCTTCAGCCCCTTGTAGTTCATTGCACTCCTTGTAACCCCAAACCACACTGCCATACATTGTCATAGGGATGCATTTCTCAATGTAAATCTTCAAGATTGGTAGTAAGGGTTTGCTCCCTAATCTTCTGGCAAATTCCAATGTTGCTCCTGCGGCCCTTGCAAGAGTATTTTTCTTGAGTGCACGCTGTGCCACCCAAGTACCATTGTCATCAAATAACACGCCCAGGTATGGGTAGGTTGCTACATTGAGCAACACCCCACCTTTACATATGAGTGATTTCTTCTCACGTTTTGAGTTGCCAGATGACATTATATGGGATTTTGTAAAGTTGACAGAGAGGTCTAAAGGGACCATAATATCAATAAAAGTATTAACAAGACGTTTCAGTGCTATTGGTGTCCTTGCAAGTAAAACTGCATCATCTACATATAAAAGGGCAGGAATGGGCTTAAAACCTACTCTCGGGGTGTCCATGCTTGCATCGGATAACACGGCCCCTAACTTATTTATATAGAGTGTGAATAAGACCGGCGCAAGGATACATCCCTGCCTCACTCCTCTTTTTACCTTCCATGATTTTGTTAAGGAACCATTTTCTTTATATCTGGCAGAGGCAGTTAAATTAAAATGAGACCAGTGCAAAAGGGATACCAAGTTTGCGTCCATACCTATTTCTAACAGTAGATGCCATAACTTAGATCTATTCACTCTGTCGAAGGCGGACGTTAATTCCATAAAAGCCATGAACATACGACCTTTTTTGGCTAGAGTATATTTGCTGGTCATCATAAGTAAGTTCATGCATTGGTCCACCATTTCCATACCTTTTCTAAAACCAAATTGCAAATCTGATAACACATTGCTTTCTTCCGGGAAACAGCGTTTACATCGCATGCGCTACAACGCATGTGATTACAACGCGGTTGTTACAACGACCACGTTGTTTAAACGCAAGCCATTACATCGCAGGTCGTTTCTACGACTTGCTGTAGGGGGCGCGCTAAACTAAGGAATAGTATAATTTACTATTCCAACACCTTCCCTACTGTTGCACACGCTGGAGTTGGAATAGTAAATTATACTATTCCTAAGTCCAGCACGGCCCCTACAGCAAGTCGTAGAAACGACTTGCGATGTAATGGTTTGCGTTGTAACAACGCGGTCGTTGTAGCGACCGAGTTGTAATCGCATGTGTTGTAGCGCATGCGATGTAACATTGCATATTCCTTTATTCCAGCCAATTGCTTAGACTATATAAAATTACCTTGCCCATTATTTTTGCTGCAGAATCTAATAATGAAATCGGGCAGTAGCATGCTGGGTCGTCCGTGGCACCCTTTTTATGGATGGGCAAAATCACCGCCGTGGGCCAGGAATGAGGTAGACCTGCCATTCTAGCGGCATTAAAAACCTTAGTTAAACTTTTTGCCCATGTGCCTGAGTCTGATTTGTAAAGATCCACCGGTATCCCATCAGGACCTGGGGCTTTACATGTGGACGCATCCTCAATCGCCTTCTGAACCTCATTTACCCCAAAACCTAGTGAGAGCGGTACAGTACAGGGTGCCCAGGAGGAGTCTATTTGTTCTGTGGCCACCTCTGGATAAATCTGCTCGAAATGACTGACCTAATCTATCAGCAGGGATAACACACTCTGTTCTCGTCATATGATTATTCTTAAAAAAGGGACTGTTTACGAACTTCCAAAATTTGGAGCTATTAGCCAAGGTACTGGCCTGATTTAGGTCCTCCCATGCCTGTTCCCTTATATCATCTTTCCTTAGCTTTAGAGCCTTATTATATGCTTTCCTGTGAACTTTAATCAGTTCATGAGCCCTAGGCTTGGTCATTAGTGCAGCCATAAGCACTTTGCGGGTTTTAGAACAATCTGCATTGAACCATTTGGCCTCTATGGTACCAGCTAAACTTCCTTTGCCAGTTAACTGTTTTGCGATCCGCTTTGCTAATTTTTCAAATGCTTCTAGGACCTCCTCGGGCTCATTATGTGTATCGAGGTACTGCTTAATGACTTCTTTGCCTTCAGTATATAACTGGACTAAAAAATGCTACAGAATGATCGTCCCCCACCTTATTTTACGGGCCTGATCCGTGGGCTGAAACTACCCATGGCAAGGGTCTTTGGCTCGGTACCCCGAAGAACCATTAAACCCTTGGATTCTGCAATAATTGGGTTGTGGTCACTGTAGCCAGTCCAACATGATCTCACTTCCCTTATATTTTGAAGTAATGGGGCAGATACCACAATATAGTCTATGGTTGTGCAACTCCCCCTCCCGAAGAAGGAGGGTATTATCTCTGCTTCTTTCGTGTGCTCTAAACAATATAAATTATTGCTAGCAAAAAGGCTTTTTAACCGAGTGCCTTGGGGTGAAATTCAAAATGAACCATGGGAGCCATGTTATTCATTGTCCCCCCGTCCAGTATACAATTTAAAGGGCAACGCTGTACATTAAAATCCCCCATTATGATAATTTCGTAGGGGATGTGTCTGTCCTGTACAATGTCCTCTATAAAACTTTCAAGGGCAACTATATGCTCACTGTCATTTTCCCTGCAGAAGGAATTATAAAGGTTTATAATCACCAGGGTAGGACACCTGGGGAAGGTTAATTCAACTGCTAGCAGGTGTGGGGATGGACTGGACAGGCCCTTAATAGTGCATGACAATTAAAGCAATATTAGAATGAGCAGACCTACCTTTGCACGGCCTAAGGCGGAGGGAGATAAGGCCTTAAAGAAGGAGGCAAAACCATCCATAACAAAGGAATCCGACGTGTCCCAGGTTTCTTGCAATGAGATAATGTGGCCTGATTTCATTATCGCTGTCCACTGCTCGTCATCTTTTTTTGCCCTCAACCCTGCAATATTCCAAGACATAAAAGTACAAACGGAAGGGTCTATCATTTTATGGTCACAATCTGGCCGAATCTGAGTAGTCATTTGAACTAGTGAAGGGGAGTTTGTACTGGTCATGGCGTCAATAGAGGCAGGTAGACTGTCAATACTGTCAAGATCCCTGAATGGGGCATATCTATTTGCAAGGGGAATGGTCATGTTTGTGTTAGTGTACACTTTTTGACCTTGCATCAGCATCCCTTGAGACCGACTAGGCATAATGCCCCTGGTGCTAATGTGTTGAACCCCATCTGGATAAAAAAAGGAGAGCCGA
This sequence comes from Calotriton arnoldi, assembly GCA_963921515.1. Lineage (NCBI taxonomy): Eukaryota > Metazoa > Chordata > Amphibia > Caudata > Salamandridae > Calotriton > Calotriton arnoldi. The sequence goes on from CAWUFW010002984.1 coordinate 1,243,036, forward strand.
AAGACCTGAATTCCTGTGTTAGAGTCTGATCTCGACTGACTACGTATCATGGCTCTTGCGTGTAGGGGGTGTGTCACATTAACCACAATACAGTCCCCACACCTATCTTTATTTGTAGCTTGCCCCACCCAGCCCACTCTTCTAGCCATGATAACATGGGGGGCAATGGAACGGCCATTTATTAGTGATCTATCCAGCCAATGTGTCACCTTGTGTATTAGGTCTATTGTCGTCTCCTTAGAATTCCCCTGCAAGGGTGGCACACCTACCAAAACGGTCACTAGAGGGACTGATTCGGGGGGTAGATGTAAAACATCAGTTCTCTCATCCAGCTGACTAGGGGAGTTACGGGGTTTGGGGCCATGTGGCTCAGTCCCCAGGATCGCCCGGGCGTCTTTTGGATCAGACCCTTGTGGTCTGTGCAAGACTCAATCTCGGGCAACTCCTTCGTCCCTATTGCTTTTGGAGCGTCCTGCACTTCCCTGTAGGTCCATCCTGTCTGGGGGTTGATTGTTAAACCCTGGGGCTGGCTGCTGACTTGTCCTGTGTACTAAGTGTATGCTACTGCTAGTTTGCAGCCCCATACTAGATGTGGGCCCTATAGCATCATGACCATCCGACTGGGTGGAACCCGACTCTCCCTTCGACCCCTCTGGTTCCGCCCCTTTACCCTCTGTTACAAGACTAAAGAGACACTCATTTGACTGATACAATAGTAGTTCCAACTTATCCAACCGTGCAATAATTGGAGCTAGGTATGTCTTTTAAATGTCTTCTATTTTTTGAGAAAATTCGCTCATAGTTTGGCTCAAGCCCCCATTGGCTGGGTCAGGGACGGCTGGTTCCACTTGTTTTTTAGAAGGCTGTGCAGTTCTTTTGCCTCCACCTCTTTTCTTTTTACTGGGGGTTCCAGCATAGATACACCCTCCCCTTGGTTACCCTCGATTTCTTCTGACAAAACGGTGACAGCTGACGAAATAGGCATAATCTCACTTTGCACGGTCGTTAGAGCTGAGCCATTTAATGATACCGGGCTCTGGGGAAGATTAGTTAATTCTAAAGAGTGTCTCCTTTCCATCAGGGCGATTTCATTAGACAAAACGTTTACTGCCCTGGCCAGAAATGAGTCAAGAGTTGTTACAGCTGCCCTTCTGCCTGACCCTGGCATAGTTTGCTTTCTCTTACCCATTTCTTTTCAGCAGGCCATCGAACGATGACTCCACCACAAATGCGCCCGATAAGTCCCCTTCCAGCGATGAATACCGGGGTGCTGAGTTTATAGGGGTGGCTCTGACCGGCGCGCCCGCGCACGTCTCGCGCTGTGGGAGCTGCGAAGTGCCTTTGTGTGCCTCCGGGCACGGGAAAAGCATCGTTGGCGCCTCCTGGTGCTTTGGATTATGGGGATTGAGGTCCCCCTAGCAAAAGTGCGGCGTGCGTCTACTGTGGGCTCCCGCGCTGCAGGAGCTGCGAAGTGCCTTTGTGCGCCTCTGGGCGCAGGAAAAGCAGCGTTGGCGCCTCCTGGCGCTTTGGATTATGGGGATTGAGGTCCCCCTGGCAAAATTGCGGCGTGCGTCTACTGTGGGCTCATCAGCAGTGGTACAGTGCTCAGAGCCCTAAGGCCAACAAAAATATCCAGCAAAAAAAACAGGCAAAAAGTTTGGGGGAAGACCTCCCTAAAGATGACAGGTCTAATACCTAACAAGTCTTCCGCGCAGGGACACCTTCCTGCACATAAGCAATCATTAATGGTGTTTTGCTCTTACTATGTGTGCTGCATAATACAGCACACATAGAAAAAGCAAAAACAAGGAGAAATAAAAGTATTTCTCCTCATTGTGCCATTCTAATGCCTGCTATTACATGGCGTTCGTTTTTGGCACTGCCTCAGATTTACACATCCTTGTAAATCTGGGGCAGCGTCAAAAAGCATTGGGTGTTGTGGTGGAATGCCCACAGCAACACCCATTGGACGCCTTTTTCACGCAGAATGCTGCGTGAAAGGGTACCATATTTACAAAGTGCCATTAAGCCAGAAAAAGTGGCTTAACGCCACTTTGTAAATATGTAGCAAGGCATTGCGCCACAAGAAGGTTGGTAAAAGTGGCGTTCCAGTGGCGCAACCCCTTGTAAATATGCCCCAGAGTGTAAGTTGGGAGTGCATGCATATTTTTTTGATTTTTGCCATTTCATGAAAGGCTCTCCAGGAAACATTAAAAACTGGGGGGATAATTTACAAGGGGATATCGCCACCACTACGTCACTTTTAGCGACGTTCTGGTGGTGATATGCCCTTCTCCATATTTACAAAGCAGAGTTAAGCCACTTTTTTGTGGCTTAACACCGCCTTGTAAATAGAGCCCCATTACACACATCACTTAGCGTGAAAGGGGCATGCAGTCGGTGTTGCTGTGGGCGTTACACCGGAACACCCATTGCTTTTGATGCTGTCCCAGATTTACAAGGAGGTATAAATCTGAGGCAGCACCAAAACCTAGCGCCATGCAAGAACAGGCGTTAGAATGGCAAAACAAGGAGAAATACTATTATTTGTCTTTGTTTTTGCTTTTTTTATGTGTGCTGCAGAATGAGCAAAATGCCATTAATGATTGTTTATGTGCAGGAAGGTCTCCCTTCCTGCACATAAACAATTATCAAAATGACAATTTGCTACTTCTATGTGTGCTGCATTTTGCAGAACACATAGAAGTAACAAATCGCCATTAGTGATTGTTTATGTGTAGGAAAGGACACCTTCCTGCACATAAACAATCATTCCCTGCAATGCTGGCACCCTTGCACTATGGTGCAAGGGTGCCTGTGTTGGCCCTAGGCCGCTAAATTTAGCGCCAGCGCTAGGGAAAATACAGGGGTGCGCTGTATTCTTGTGAATACAGCGCATCCCTGTGTTTTGAAGATGTCGGGGCACGACGCTGCCAAATTTGACGCAGCTCTGCACTCGAAAAGCTAAAAAGAAAGGGAAAAATCTAGGGAGAAAATAAATCAAGAAGCAAAAAAGAAATCACTGGGGGGCAGATTTACAAGGCCCTTGCGCCACTTTTGCGCAGCCGTTGCGTCACTTCTATGACGCACTGGTGGCGTAAACCACACGCCACGTTGCGCCTTATTTACAACGTGACGCATCTAGGGAGATGCGTCACGTTGTAAAGCCCTGCGCCACATGAAACCTGCGTCAGGTCTCATGTGGGCGTTCCGTCGCAGGGTGGGCGTTCCGTCGCAGGAAAGCCTCGTAAAAGTGATGCAGTGAAATCTACAAGATTTCACTGAGTCAGTTTTACGACGCCACTGCGACAAATCCTTACACCTGCTTGAAGCAGGTGTAAGGAGTGGCGCACCACGTTAGGTATGGGCGGAACCTGAGCATTGCTGGAGTTGCGTCGCGCTTGCGACACGACTCCTGCTGATTTGCAGGGATGCGCCAGTCGTAAATCTGCCCCCCCGGGGAATGTAATCTCTCCACCGGTATGCGACAGGGACCCCCGAAATGTCCTACTGAAGTGCTCACAAAGCACTTGACCTGCTTTGCACTTCCTTAAATAGAATAGTTCACCACTAAAGAACACATCCTTAAAAGTCTTGCTTGAATAAGGAAATACCAGGTCACCTTGTGCATATGCTCCTTTTCTCAGTGTGATTCTTCTGTTCTTACTGTTTCCCAAATATTGCCTTTTTGTAACTGCCCCAATTTCAGCGTTGTAATGGCACTGGCTTCCTGAGGTTTCTCCAAGCAAAAGGCACAGCTTAATCTCGCAAGATGTGATTCCCCCATACACTGGTCAGGAAAGAAGCTGCCTGCATATTACAGCTTCTTTGAGCCTCTCTGTGCACCTGTTCTCGAGAAAACAACCTCTCTCTGCATGGTGCAGAAGACCAAAAGAACATTGTGATATTTTGGCGTTTCTACATCAGGAGAAGGAGGCTGTGACGGAGTAGCAGGAGACTGGCCCAGGTCAGCCTTACCCACAAAACTGTTGAGCATCATAGAGCAGCTTGAGTAGGTAATATACACTCTACCACTTGGCTCCACGGGGGCAGAGGGCGCCCTTGTCCTGATCTAAGTAATTGTAACATAAATCACAGCAGCCAAACGATGCTATCTGCTCACCAACACCAGGTGGTGGTGGTTATGTCGAAGTGTAAAGATGATAGGGCCCTGGCTGCTTTGCTAAACACTGAAGAACCCAAATGCGCGTGCTCTCAGCCTTTTCATAACCTACCTACGTCACCGAGGGCTAAACCAAAGCAACGTTGGGTGCTGGGTGAACAACGAGGTCAGACTATGTCCACTCCAGCCCCCTCGAGTTTGGTGCACACACACTGCTACACTGGTCATGCACTTGTACCAGCGACTCCACTCTGTTCATCTGCATGAGAGCTAGACTCAAGCGGCGCTTCAGCAATCCATCCAGTTTGTGATGGACAACCTGTTAATCAAACTCTAAATCAGGACCTATGTGTTTTACTTTTCCATATGGAGACTTTAGGTGTTAAATGCAGACGAACGCTCTGTGTGAAACTTCAGGGAAAAACAGTGATTTCTGCATGTTATTTGTTGTATCTTGCCCCTTTAAGTGTAATGTTCCTTAGAGAATGTTAAGTACATCACTGGGAACGCTGCGAGGACAGAGAAGAGATGACTGTGTAGTCTACCGGTCGTTGTCCCGTGTCCTCTGGTGGATGCCAATAAAGACAGCTTTGGTACACTTCCTTTGGTGGTGTCGTCCTTTTATTATTGGGTATGAGGAGTGTGCATCCACCTAAGAACCCAGCGTGATTATTTTTAGCGCGTGGGCGAAAGTTTCCTCGGTGTGTGATCCCCAGCCCCAGCGGGCGAAATCTAGCCTGTGGAGAAGGTCAGTTCAGTTTTGTTTTGTCTGCATGACACGGGACGACCATCGTGTAGGTGGTATGTTTGGTAATATCCTAATTTTAGTGCGGAGAACGGTCGGATACGCCTGTTCATACGCGCGTGAGTCTCTATTCAAAAAGAAACATCAAAGACTCACCGCAAGCTGCAATGGCTTTCCCTGGAGTGTTCTCTCCTGAGCGTGTGTTCTTGCTGACGTGAACAGAGACGCTCCAGTCGGCATTTGTTGTGACGTGTGACGCAAGGATTTTGACAATATAAACTAGTGCGCTCAACGGCACATACGCTCAATTGTAATTGTACCGACGCGCTGATCTGTGGTGTGTGGATTTCATCGCGTGGAATTCAGGAATTTGCGCTGCAGTGAGTTTTAACAGTGGCCTTTTGGTTATTATTATTATTATTTTTTTAATTGTTAATTTCAAGATTTCTTCACTCGTTTTGTGTTTAGAAGATTTCTGAAGAAAGACATTTGCTATCCAGATTCTGCAGCATTATGAAAATCTGAAAAGACTACTATGCTTTTATTCATTATTATTATAGTACAACAGTATGGCCACATTTAATTTAATTTCTTATTTTACCTTGTTGTGTTAGATTGTTAATTTGGGAGTTCTTGTGTTAATCTGTTATCTTAGTTTATTTTGTTAGCTTGTTAATTTTAATTTGTTTACTGCATGGCGTCAAGTGGCATGAGTCAGCCGCCACAATTTTTGTCGGAACGAGGTGAACCAACTCTTCCCTGGAAGAAATGGAAACCCCTTTTTGACTCCTACTTAATTGCCATAGGGGGAGAAAAATTTTCAGCTGCAAGGAAGCAAGCTGTGTTACTTCATAACCTGGGAATTGAAGGGAGAAACATTTATGACAGTTTAGACCCTGTACCCATTGGTAGAAGAGCTGGGCAACCCTGTGATGTTTACGAGATGTCTGTCCTGTTACTTCAAACACATTTTGGAGCTAGAATTAATGTTGCTATGGAAAGGCACAAATTCTTTATGCGAGTTCAAGCAAAAGGTGAAAGAGTTGGGAACTATGTAGCAGCACTCAAATCGTTGGCATACACGTGTGAATTTGAACAACAGACTGATTCATTAATACGTGATCAACTAGTCCGTTGCACGAATGACACTAGGATTCAAGAAAAGCTACTTGCCAAAAATCCAAACCTAAAAGAGGCAATTAGCATTGTGGAGAGTATTGAAAACACTTCGTCCTGGGTGAAGGAAATGCATAGTGCAATCACACCCAATGATTCTATAGCTGAAGTGTTTCCCAGTGATGGTGAAGGCGTTATTCCAAACTCACAAGTAGGTGTAGTTCAAAACACTGCTGGCAAACAAGACAAGTTTTCAGGAAAAAATGAGAAACCTAAATGGAACGCTTATCCTTCTAGAGATTCCAAGCTTAAATACCCCAAGTGCGGAAGCCAGAGTCATGGTCCCAATTACCCTAACTGTTTTGCTAGAAGTGTTATTTGTAGGAATTGTTGTAAGAGTGGGCATTATGCACGTATGTGTAGAAATACCAAGGTAAATGTTATTGATGATGAGACAGCATATTCTCAACAAATTATTCACCAAATTTCCAAAACTCCCAACCGTACCATCCAAGATGTGAAGGGAGTAGACTCTGATGTAGTGATTATCCCAAAGTCTGATATTTTCATTGGTGCTAAATCTGTCTCTGTTTTAGCTGATTCAGGTTCTCCGTACACCCTAATCAGTGACAAAATCTGGGATTACATTTTTGGTAAGGACAATATCACTCTTCTGCCCCCATACATCAACCCTTAGGGTTATGGGGGACAGAACATTGATCTGGTTGGATATTCCACTCAGTCCATTACATTCAAAGGTAGAGTAACTGTAGGAAAAGTTTACGTGGCTAAGAGAGGTGACAATCTGCTGGGATGGCGCCACCAAAGAGACCTTGGTGTTATCTTAAATCCTAATGCTCGTGAGCAAGTTATGTTAGTCTTGCAGCAAGGTGAGGACATGGACATTTAAAAAAAATTTCCCTCAGTTTTCAGTGACAAATTGGGTCTGTTAAGAGGTTTTAAATGTAAAATAATTTTGAAATCAAAAGCACAACCTGTAGTCCATAAGGTGAGGAAGGTACCCAACCTCATGTTAGAGAAATTGCAAGAGGAGCTCAACAGATTACTTGAATCTGGGGTCATTGAGGAAATAGAGTCCTCTGAATGGTTGGCTCCGATAGTTTTGGCGCCCAAGGACAATGGAAAGAAAATTAGAATGTGTGTTGACTTAAGAAGCCTTAATAATTGCATATGGGTGGACAGACAACCATTACCTAATATCAATTAAGCCCTGGCCAAACTTAATGATGCTTGTGTTTTCAGTGTGATGGACTTATCGTCAGCCTCTCACCAGGTCCTGTTACATGAAGAATCGAGGGCTTTGACCTCGTTTGTCACTCCTCTGGGAGCTTTCAGATTCATTAGGATGCCTTTTGGTTTAGCTTCGGCTGCTGCTTCCTTCCAGAGGGTAATGAAGGAGGTGCTAGCGGGCATCGATTCGGTGTTGTTTTTTCAAGATGACATTCTTGTCTTCGGAAAAGACAAACTTAGCCATGACATGATATTAGACAAGGTTCTGTCAAGACTTCAAGAACGCGGTTTAACTTTGAAGAAAGAAAAGTGCAAATTTAGTGTGAGTTCTGTTTCTTATCTCGGTCATACCATCTCCAGTAAAGGTATCAGTCCAAAAATCAATTTAGCTGAGGTAATTTTACTAGCTCCAACACCCTTGAACAAAGACCAGGTCAAATCGTGTCTGGGTCTTTCTGAATACTATTCAAAATGTGTTAGAAACTTTGCAAGTGTGGTACAACCTTTGAGGTTATTGTTAAAAAAAAGGCGCTGACTTTGTCTGATCTGAAGAGTGTGTAGCAGCATTTAAACAAGTTAAGGAAGAAATTTCCTGCATGCCAACTTTAGGACATTTTGATGTCACTAAAAAAAACATTTTAACCACAGACGCAAGTCTACGTGGTTTAGGTGCTGTACTCTCTCAAATAATTGACGGCAGTGAGAGAGTAATTGGTTTCGCGTCACTTTCACTCAAGGGAGCTGAAGAACGTTACTCCGTCATTGAACATGAAGCGTTGGCATGCACGTGGGCCATTAACCATTTCAGATTTTACCTTTGGGGTTTGCCTTTTCTAGTAAGGACAAATCACAAACCTTTGGTCCACATGTTTGCTTGCAGGAAGACAGAAAACACCACACCTAGGATTAAGAGGTGGTTTGAAGGTTTGTGGGAATACAATTTCTGTGTGCAATATTTACCTGGTTTGAAGAACGTCTGTGAGAAGTTGGCCTGGTATATGCTGTTCACTAATTAAAGTGGACACCTTGCACCAGGGCAAATCGACTCTTATGGTAGATAGGTTTAAGACAACCTTTTAAAGAAAGCTATCCTAGTGGTAGCTGTGGAGAGCAGCCTTCAGGCTAAGTCTCGGAGGAATGTAAAGCAGCTTGTTTTACCATATAATCTCTTGAATCACCAAATGAAAAGACACCACACAGGTATATATATCAAATATATATGTATTTATTTCTAAATAACTCTCTACTAATCTCTTTATGAGATTAGAAGACAAACATATGCACAAATCAACGTTTCACAATAAGTTAAGCACAAAATATGGCTGGGGCCCTAGGGGCGTACCAGACCATATACTAAGTAAGAGACTTAGAAACAACGACTTGCAAGGAGACAAGGCCTAGGGCCTTCAGAAGTGCTGGGGCCTCACGAAACCACCCAAGGCAGGTAAGTAAAGGACCCACGGGGGACGCGTGCAGTGTGGATACACAGGCGCGAATCGCCGTTAACTTCAATGGGGCAAGTCGCGGTTGGAAATAAAGAGTTTTAGGATACTTCGGGAGAACCTACAAGCAAGTCACTTACAGGGTAAGTAGTTCTAGGGCCCACACCCACAGGAGCACCGTAGTGCTGGAGTTACCTCACCCAGGGAAGCCGGGTGCACAGGTGTCCTTTGGTGTCGGGTCGCGGCGTCGTTTTCAATGGCGAACAAAGAAGACTTGCTGCTTGCGGGAGCTGAAGAAGTGTCCGGTGGAATCCAAGCCTGGATTCTGAAGAAGGATGACCTGAAAGCAGAGGGGACAGTGTTCAAAGTCACTTGGCAGTGACTCGGGGCAAGGAAGATGGATGCCCACCGTCGTCGAGTGATTCAGGTCGGTTGCAGGTGCCTTGACTCTTCAGCCACGTGGTCCAGGAGGCGTCGACGACGACCAGGAGCTGGATTCTGTGTGTCCCTCGACGTCTGCAGCTGACTGCGGTGTCGGCAACTCGATCAGAGCCAACAAGCCTTGGCAGCCGCAAGTCTCGGGGAGATGAAGAAAAGTTGATGGCGCAGACCAGCAAGGTCTGTGGAACTCACCCAGCGAGGGTAAGTCAGGGCAGGCCTGGAGCAACCAGGGAGCCCTTTGGTTTCTTTAAGAAGTCTTCTGGGGACCCACAAGCCAGCGGGCAAGGGATCGCGAAGACACCTCGGGCGGAATCACTCAACAGGGGCCCACGGTCACTCGGGACGGTGTAGGCCTCTGATCTTCGGAGGATTCCTGCTGGAGGTCGGGACCACACGTGGTCCAAAGCACAGGTTCGTAGAACGTTGTGAAGGGGTTGCACTCGACAATAGTGCACGGTACCCAGGGGTCGCGGTTCCTCGTTACTCGTGGGGTCCACTTGCCTCAGCTTCGCTGGGGACTCACGATGGCCTGGGAGAGGTCAGAAAATCCACTTTCTGGGCTGCAGGGACTTCGGACTCCGGCGGGAGCGGTGTAGTTTGCGACCGTCGTTGTCGTTTTTGGTGCCTGCCAAGCAGGGAGTCACTCCTTGACTCCAAGGGAGATTCTTCTGTCTTCCAAAGGTAGTGGAACGTCGAAGGGCCAGGATTCTTCTGTAGAGCGTCGTCCAGGGGTTATCTGCTTTGCAATGGCAAGGTTCCCCCTCTTATACTAAAAGAGGGGATGGACTAACTCTATGACCCCACCTATGGGAGGGTCAAGGGAGGGGTGGCTACACCCACTTCCCTTTGTCCAGTTTCGCGCCAGAGCAGGGGCAGGTAGCCCTTGAGCCGGTTTGAACTGGCATATGCACAGAGGAGCCTTCTGCTCCCCCAGTGCAGGACTTCAAAGCACTCTAAGAGTGCACCCACCCAGCCCCAATACACTAAACCCTGTCTGGGAGGTGGTTACACCTCCCTGTGACAGGATGCCTATTGTTGGGCTTCCTCCACTGTGAGTGTCAGTCATCAGCAGGAGGGCAGCCCAGTGTCTGTGACTGGTGGCATCCATTTTGTGATGCCAGGGCTCTGCAGGATTCTACCGCGTTTCCACAGCAGGTACATGTCTTATCCCTCTAGAAGGGTGGAATGCTACCCCCGCCGCCAGCATTGGCGGGGGGTAGTATTCCAAGATGTTTGACACCAAACACGACATGTTTTGATGCAGCCATTCCAAAGTTAGCATTCTACCGCGAGGATATAATGCACTTAAGAGTATATGGTTTAACCGCATCCACAAACAGCACCAGAGAATGGACTCTGAGAACTGCAGAGGGGCCCTGCTCATGCAGAGGCACCCCCTCACATAGAAGCCAAGCACCCTGCCCTCAGGATTGATAGGGCCTGCCATAGGGGTGACTGATAGGGTTATATGTGTGTGCAGGAGAGATATAGGAAACCTATATCTCAGTGAGGAGTGCTAGCACCACCTCACCCAGGCTGCAGTAGCAGGCCTGTGGTGTCAGATTTAGTCTGCTTCCCAGGAGTGGCATAATACATGCTGCAGCCCCTGGTAGGCCTGTGAAGTACCTATGCCCTTGGCACCTAAGGTACCATATACTAGGGACTCATAAGGCACCACAGTAACCAATCACTAGTGCACCTAGAGTGCACTCCATGTCATTTAGAGAGAGCAGATAGACTGGGGCCCTGAATAGCAGGATCCCAGTCCAACTAAGTCATAAACCAGCAAAACACCAGGAAAAAAGTGGGGGCAACCATATAGTCAGATTCCACCTTCCTACAACGTCCCTGCTGATTTTCTCTCTAGGATGCCTTTAGACAATTTGAACTCTGATATCAATGAGAATTCTGTGTCTTGGGTCAAGGAACCAGCACTCAACAAATCTGAGTGGGATTTGGGTGTTGCTAGTGATGAATCCAGAAGAGTGGTGATGGACTTTGTGGTCAATGGTTGGCCTGCTTTCTCCAATGTTCCTCAGAGTGCTAAAGGTTTCTGGAGTGTTCGAGATGAGTTGGGCATAGTTGCGGAGAATCTCTACAGAGGTGAGAGGTTGGTCCCTCCTGTCAGAAAATAATCAATCTTGCACATGAAGGTCAGAGAGTCTTATTGGTGGCCTGAGCTTGACCGTCAAGTGGAGGAGGTCGTTAGGGATTGCATTTCCTGTGCTACTAATGGCAAATCTAAGAAAATTAGAGCAACCCCTCTTTCTCCTGTTGAATTACCTGAACAGCCTTGGACTAAGTTAGCTATGGACATTGTGGGTCCTTTTGATATTTTAGAGCCTAATGAAAGATTTGTGGTTGTTCTTGTCGATTACACATCCAAGTGGGTGTTTGCCTGTTGTATGAGTTCTGTGATTACAAAAAACATAATTGAATTTCTTAGGGATGTTTTTGTTTGTGAAGGCATTTCTGATGTTATAGTCACCGATAATGGGGTGCAATTTACTTCTTTGGAGATGGAAGAATTTTTAAAGACTTATCTATCACTCATCACCGCACTGCTCTTTATGCTCTGCCGGCAAATGGGCTTGTTGAGAGCATGAACAGACTTGTAAGAGCTAGAGCACAGTCTGCTGTGGAAATGAGTGTGTCTTTGAAGTCCATTTTAAGGGAAAAACTGTGGGCTCACCGGAATACGCCCAACAGCATTTCTGGCGTGTCTCCTTTCAAGAAACTCAGAGGTAGATTAGCAGGATCCAAACTTACACCGTTATGGTTACGAGGAAAGAAGCGTTTACTTTCTAATAAGTCTTATTTGAGAGTGGTGTTATCAAAATCAATACAAACAAAGGTATGATGCCAAAAGTGGGGCGAAGGAGAATCTTTGGAACGTGGGTGACATGGTATTTGTGAAGAAAGCAGTTTGGTCCCCTAAAGGGCAATCACATTTTTTTTGTCCCAAACGTATCATCAAGGTCATGGAAAATGTGGTTATGCTAGATGGTGGTGATGTTTGGAGTATGTCTCGACTTTCCAAATGCAATGGTGTGGTGAGAGGTTCCAGGAATTATGTTTTGCTTCATGATTCTGTTGTTCCCAAGAAGGATTTGCTGATTCATGATGCAACCCAAGTTGGAATTCATTCTGAACATCTGCCTGTGGAAAAGAGGAGGAGGAGATCTCCATTGTATCTCAATGATTTTGTTTTAACGTAATGTTTACTGATTATTGATTTTACCCTGCACTGTAACTTTCCATATTTTATTGGTTGCTGTGGAAGGATGTACTTAGTCATGTTCTTCTTTTATTAGATATTGTTATACTGCATTTTTAGTTATTTTTATACTGCATTATTTTCCTGTTAGCTTAATCTTATTTTTCTTATTGTTCTCTTTTCCTTCTTCTTTTTCTTAGTTATTTTGTGAAGGGAAGATGTGTTGTATTTTGCCCCTTTAAGTGTAATGTTCCTTAGAGAATGTTAAGTACATCACTGGGAACGCTGCAAGGACAGAGAAGAGAAGACCGTGTAGTCTACCGGTCGCTGTCCCGTGTCCTCCGGTGGATGCCAATAAAGACAGCTTTGGTACACTTCCTTTGGTGGTGTTGACATTTTATTATTATTCTCCAAAAACATGAAATCCCTTTTATTTCCATGCCCACAGAATTGCCCGGAATGGTAATTCTGGAGCATGGAAATTACAGGAATTTTAACAGGCAGCTAGAAGACCGAACGAGGCACAGAAAGACGCAGGCTAAATAACGACATAGCAAGATGAAACCCACATACAAAATTGCCAATAAATGCACTTTTGTTTACAAAAAAAGCTAGAGCTTTTGCCCAGTGAGGTCAAATGTCTTGTTTTCCAGTAGAATTAATCCCGTCAGAAAGATGACTATCTGTCTGCCCATTAACTGCATCAGAGAAGAACTCGGTGTCATCCACTGGCTGCGATTTACAAGATTTAGCTTACATATGCCCAGTACTGACTTTCCTTTGGCTGTTTTAGATGAGTGAGCATTGATTTATAGGGGTTTTCTTGCGCTAATGAGTATTGTTCAGTGCCATCATCATGGTATGGCATCAGAGCCTGGTCACTGGCCTGTGCGTGAGCATCCTTCAGACACGTCCTCATGGAGCACAATGATGCAGGCAGTCAAATATCCTGTCCCAGAGTAAGTCCCAAAGTAATACTTTTATTTGACTTCTTTAAAATCATAAAAGGGTGGAACAAACCACCTTGGTTCATGAGGCATCAGAACTATTGATCGGGTTAAAATTATAATAAGCACATTAATTAATACTATATTTGTGTGGTTTGAAGCAAACGTCTTGGTGAGTTGATTAAAACTGTACACACATTCACATGCTTCTCCAAAGTATAATAAAGTGCGAGTACTCAGGGGATAAGGACTGCTGGGTTTAAAATAAATGAACGAGGCAATTCTGTGTGGTCTAGTTCAGTTCGTCAGTCGTTCTTGTCTAGTTGTTTTGCCGCTAGGTTCCAACATTTTATTGCTTTGCAGGATAGTTGGACAGACGAGCCTTCAAGACATTTTATAACGGCCGCTCTGCAGGTCCTTATTTGTTCTCTCCTCAGCATTTCCCGGAGGAGGGTTTTCCGAGTGTTTTGTAGCGCGGGAACGATGCATAGGAGGTGTAGTAATGACTTGTCTCCGTGTCCACAATGGCGGCACTCCTTTGCTGTCCAAGTCCGTTTCCATTTTGGAGTGAGATCTTTCGAGGGGAAGGATCCCAGCCTCAATAGGGTCAAGTTCCACTTGTATTGATTTGAGAAGTGCTCTAACAAATACGGTTGAGGTTTCAATGATTTATAAGATGACATTACCGCCCATGTGTGTGATTTGTGGGCCAAGGCGGCTTTGTCTATTAACAGCGATAGTTGCTTGATGGCTCTGTTAACTGCGTGTTTGAACTCAGAATAGGTTGTTATTGTGAGCCAAGCCACATCTAGCTTTAGAGTGGAAAGCAATTCTTTTAAGACTGGAAGTACTGACTTGTTTCTCCTGCCAACAATGATGGGCTAGGGTGTTTTCATCTGCTGCCCTCATTCTCCTATAATATTTAACCAGGGCTCCTTGTCTTACTGATATCTGTTTTTTTTTATCCGTACTCCAGGCTTATTTGTGCTTGTGAAATATGGCATGGAATTGAGAACAATTTCTTGAAGAGGCTTCATTGTGCTGTATTTAAAACTGTCGAGTCCTTTGTGCTTGTCATTTCTGGCCCATACAAAATGGAAGGCAGGAATTTTGCAGCTATGACTTTTAGTAGGTGGTTTGTTGAGCAACTGCTGAGTTTTTTCTGCAAGATTTTGAATGCGAATAGTACTTGTTTGGCTTTAACTTGCCCTAGATCCAGATGTTGCTTGTAGTTGAGCTGGGGATCTAGGTATACCCCCCAAATATTTATATGTGTCCACATGGGTCAAGGGGTTGTTATTTAGCGTCCAGATGAATTGTGGGAGCTGGAGAAGCACACAACCTTCGATTTTTGACGGTTGACTGCTGTTGAGCTGAGGTGGTATATGCAGCTATTTGGGAATCAGCCGCTGCAGGCCTTGAGGCATTTGAGAGAGTAGGACGATATCGTACATGTATTGAAGACTTACTATTGGCCCATTGCCCAATCTTGGAGGATCGCCTTGTGATGAACGAAGATTTTCCTCCAGGTCAGCTGTGTAGATGTTGAGTAAGCAGGTTTGACAGCACGCACCCCTGTTTTAAGCAGTTGATGGTTGGGATTTTATCAGTTAGACTTCACCCGTCCCCTTTTTTTATTTGGACCCATATTTGAGAGTAAAGATTAATGATTGCCTCTAGTAATTTAGTGGGAGCTCCCCAAGATTCCATTTTTGCCCATAGCTTGGATCTGGGCACTTTATCGAAGGCTGCTTTGAGGTCTACAAAGCATGCGTAGAGGATGTTTGAGTTAGCGATGGCTTGGTTGGCCAGAAGGGTGACTGCGGATATGTTCGTTAAAGTGCCCATCCCTGCCTGAAATCCTGTTTGTGTTTTCGGAATGAGGTTTGTGCTACTGATCCAGTCCTCAAGATCTGCCAGCAAGTTAGATGCGTAGATTTTTGCCTCAACATCGAAGAGTGCTATCAGTCTGTAATTGGATGGATCAGAGTGTGCCCCTGATTTATATATGGGTTGTAAGATGCTTCCTCGCCAGGAATCAGGAATGGTGCTGGACTCTAAGATGTGCGTAAACAGAGGAGTTAGGTGGCCGGACCAAAAGGATGGATCTTTTCTGGATAATGCGTTTGGCAGGCCATTTGGCTCTGGTGCCCCGTCCGGTCTCAGGTGTTTTGTGGTGTTCAATACATGCTTTTGTTTTATCTGTAGGTGGTGGTCTGTTGGTTCTGACCTTGTTGTTTCCCGAGCTTCTGGATGGGAATTGTCCTCTGTTTGATTCTGTCAGTAGTGGAGTGGGTTTTTTGGGTAGTGATTTGCCGATTTTGGTGTCTATTTTCTCGATGGGTCTAAGTTTTTGAACCTTAGGACTTGTTGTCTCACTGGTGTCCATCCCCTTCGCTATTGCTGGTTTGGGAGTATTACACTCACCTGAGAGAGAGGTCGTATTTTATGTGGCTTCAATGTGGGCTCTCCATGTGTGTTCTGTTATAGCCGAATTGAAATGTCGATTTATGTCGTTTAATAAGAAGTTGATGTTTGCCCAGAAAAGTTTGGCATTTCTTTGCTTACTGGCATGGAGTAGTTTCATCCAGAATTGTTCATTGTATGCTTGCTTTGCCGGCTTGACTTCTTTTTTTAGGTCTCTTTTCATTTTTACTATTAATGTGAGGGTCTGTTGTGTCAAATCTGAGCCCTGAGTTCGCAGTGATCTTAGGTATTTGTTCAGGTGTTTTTTTTTGTCCTCAGATTGTTTGTGTGCCAGGCTGCCCCGGTGGTTCTGTGGGCTTTATAGCCGTTAGTGTTGTTTGAAATCTTTTTATTTAAGTTGTTGAAAAACGATTCCCAGGCCTCGATACGGTGCGATTCGACTTCCGATAATGCCAGTAGTGAGAGGCATGTCCCCATGATGGTGTCTATGTTAAGCTTATTCCAGGTGAGTCGTTTTAAGTTATAGGATTGAGTTGGTAGTGATAGAGCCTTGGCTTGGCTTGGCCTTTTTAGAATGGTGGTTAGAGTAAAGGTTTGAGGATGGTGGTCACTTTCTACTCTTTCCTTTATTTGGAAGTCGGGAATTAAAGGAAAAAGGTCAAGGTCCTCCAAGGTGAAGTCGATGGTTGTGCCTGTTTTGTTTGTCACTCTTGTGAATGCTGCGGGACAGTCCAAATGACCTCGTCTGTTTAGCATGTACAGGGAAAGTTTGTCTAGAAATGCCGCGCATCTCTTATCCAGGGTGTCCCGTCTGCTTGTGTTACCCTGTCTTGCCTGTATAAACCCTGATACGTTTTTATCCTCACCTTGCAGTAAGTTCATGTTGAAGTCCCCTGTCAATATTATGTTGGCCTGTGGGTGGGTGAGTTTTAGAGTTTCAAGTGCGCCGATCAGTTGCTGGATTCTATGCCCCTTTTGCTTATCTGCAAGATGGATATAGATGTTCGGGATTAGCAAGCTGGTCGAGGGCGAAGCTTCGAGTTTGGTGCATTGCATCCAGGGGGAATGAAGGTCGATGGCTGTGTCTTTCCAGTGAATATCCGTCGAGATGAAGGTCGATAGGCTGCCTTTTGCCCTTCCGTACTTAGCGTCGTTTTAAGTTGAGGTATTCTTTGTAGCCTGCTATCGGTGAGTTTATGGTCTGCCAGGTTTCTTGTAATAGGAGTATGTCATGCTGTAAGATGAACTCTACAAAATCAGCATCTTTGAATTTTGCACTTAGGCTGTTCACGTTTCATGAACAGATCTTCCAGCCCTGGATTTTTTTAGAATCCTTGCGTGGTTTTTTTCATGCAGCTCCGTGGTTCGTAGTTAGGGCGATCGCCTGCGGGCTGACCGCAGGATTGGCAGCCTCGGGGTGGGGTATTGTGATCGTATTTTTCCTTGTTGTTTGGCCATTGCCGTTCATTATACTAAACTCATCAGGGCCTTTTGCGCCTTTTAGGATGCCCACTGTCCGATTCGGTTGTTGTAACGGGCTTGGGTAGGGGAGGTACTCAACCTTTTTTAGCTCAATACCCCATTTAGAAAAGGACTCCCTGTGTCGCCAGATCTGTTCAACAAAGGAGTGATCTGTCCAAGTTGCTATTGGAATTTCTTGGCCGGTTTGATTGGGGTTTGATTTGAATTCAATACTTTCCAGATCACTGGTTTTGATGTGGCTCAGGGCTGGGAGGGCTTCAAATAGTTTTAATAAGGCGCTTCTGTTCAATATGTCGTGCACTCCCCTCGAGATGTAGTGTGGAACTAGCTCAATCTTTTTGTGGCCTCTGCTGGAAAGATCTGTGTATGGTTTGTTGGCTCGGTCACTTTGGGTCTCTGTTATTGCCTCGATAGGCTCTGTGTAATTTGAGATTGAGTTTGGGTGATGTCGTACACTGTTTTGCTGAATGCTTTGAAGGTTTGTGGCTGGATTGGCCTCCATGCCTCCCAGGGGGTGTGCTCTTATCTTGACTTCTTTGTTGTTGCGCGTCTCTTCTGAGGCAGCTAGCCGGTTGCTGGCAGCCTCCTGTGGGCTGGGTGTACAGGCTTTTGTCGTTTTACCCCGGGGTGTTAGTGTGATATTGGTTTTTTGGGTGACCAAGGTTGTTGATTTCTTTGGTTCCTGCCGTTCCAAAGGATTGAATATGCTATATATTTTCATGCTGGTGATTTTGCGCTTTTTTGTTGTTTTGTGACTGCTTGAGACGGCAGCCTCTTTTATAGGTGGGGTGGAGTGGTCCTTGATGCAGACAGCGTTCCTGATGCTTTGTTCAATATTATCCTTCTCTGTTTTTTTGTCCTTCTCGGCTAACGCTGTGAATTGTAATGACGTTATGTTTAGCACCTGTTTATTTGATTTGATTTTCCTTTGTCCCAGGGTATTGTAGAGTTAGATTAAAGAAAAGCTCAGAAATGTACTAGCTGAGGACCTCTCGATAACTTTTCTAGAGAAAAACTCAGCCATATTATAAGCGTGACCATTGTCAATTGCACAGGCTAATACCAACCTCCACAACTAACTCTCAATGTTGAAGCTGACAAAGGTGTCATTGAGGTGTACTCAGCAGCTGCAGCTTCATAAAACTCTCCCTCTTCTCAGTTGATCAGTGATGACACACACATTAAACGTGGAATTCCGAAGCAACATACGAACTGCTTCAAAATTAAAGGTTTGAGGCAGTTCAGGCTTTGGCACAGTGTGGGAATTCTTGGTGGTTCTAGCGCTTTACACCTGATATCCGCCCCTTTGCCTGATCGACCCATGAAGGGCATTTGGGGCATTTTTAGCCTAATTTTGCTTTACAGGCAAACCAAAAACAAGCATTAGCACAGCACTCAGTGCAGCGCACACTAAAAGCACCACGTTATTAGCTTTGACAATGCTTCTTTGTGTTAGCAGAGGAGATTAAAAAAAAATGAACATCCATTTTAAGATGGCTATCAATGCGCATGCATGATTGTTGACTTGTGCGCTTGCTTGCTTCACAATGCATTAAGGCCTTGATTATTGGAGGATAGTCATGTTAGAATGGTAAATTACAATTTTAAAAAAAGTGAAAAACAGGCGCGCTGCAGTACGGAAAAAAAGTGATCAGCCTGGTGCTACTTTGCAGCATCAGTCCCTCACGAAAAAAGGAAAACAAAGAGGAGACGGACAAGAAGCTTTGGGGAGCACCTAAAGCCCTTCGTAGCATCTGAGCTCTACAGACTGAATATACGATAATTTATAATATAACAGTAGTTCTGACCCTCACTGAGTTTTTTTCCAGCAAGCAATGTTTTGAAACAGTTGTATGATGGCTTGTGGATATGGCCAAAAGTTTGGAGCAGTATTTGGAGGTGAATACATCACACACTCATAGATCAAAGTAACATTAACACACTCTCAGTTAGGGCTAATTAACCCTTCTTCTCCTGACTGATTGGATTACACTGAAAGATATATAAATGTTGAATGCGCACACACACACATGAATATATGTGTGTATGCATATATATGTATATATATGAATATTTTGTAAATTGTTGTAAATCCGTTAAGTATTTTGGAATTATGAAGCAAAAACCAAATTTGTATATGTAGGGACGCGGACCCTCCAAGGACCCGACAGTCCCGGTGCTCAAATCTGATTGGCTGCCAAAACTTCAAACCAGGAAGTGTTGGCTTCCATCTTGGGACTCGACTTCAGCCGAGTCCCAAAATAAAACGTAACAAAAATGAAAAGGGGGCAGGGTAGGAATACCCTGACCCTCTAGGCCTCCTGGAAGGGTCTGCAGGAACCCCGCCAGAGGCAAAAAGCATACATTTTTTTTAGGCGGGAGTCACGCTGGATCCGCGGCTTCCACCAAAAACTCCAAGAAAAAAGAAGCACAGGCTACTAATAGGCCCCATTGTGGGCCTGGTCCCGGGGGCATGGGGTTAACATAAAATTAAAGGGGGGTTGCACGGGGCCCCCCTCCTTGGGCATTTGTATGCTCCGGGGACCACCTCCTCCCAGCTTATGCTGTTCAACATGGGGGACACACGGACCAGCCCCAGGGACCACCACCTTCCAAGAGCTCATAGAAAATAAACTGGGTGGACCACCACCTCACCAGGGCTATTTTCTTTGCAGTAGGGGGGCTTTACGGACTCTCCCGGGCACCAGGGGCCACCACCTCCCCGGGGTCAAATTCAATTTTGAAAATAGTAGGGGGCTGCATGGCCCCCCTCCCGGGTCATTTCCCGGCCCCGGGAACCGCCACCTTCCCAGGGCAGGCCCTACTACATCGAAGGAGGGGGGCCGCACAACCCCCCTCCTGGAACCATAGATGGCCCTGTGGACCCCCACCCCCCAGGGACAGCTTCAGCAATGTCCCAGGGTGCCCACCCCGGGACATAGCTGTTTGCTGTGGCTTTGCGGGAGCTTTAACCGCTCCCACCAAGTTACAGCAAACACTCCTCTTTCAGCAAGCGAGAGCAGAAAAAATGCTCTTGCTTGCTGGAAGCGGAGCATTCGTCTGTTTCCCTATTTCCCGGTGATGTCCCTGACCATGTCATGAGTGATGTAATATGTGAGGTCATAAGCAGTGCATTGCAGGGTATAAGTTATAGTTAGCTCAGGTAACTATAACTGCTGAATTTCACTGGTTTTGTACGAGTGAAATCTGAGCCTAACTAAAATGTCTGTGTAACCTTTGTATTTTCAGTGAATTTGTCAGGTTTGTTTTACTGTATTTCCTAACTATAGCATCCCTATAACCTTTGTTTTTTCACTGAATAAATATATATATAACTGAATACCGGGGTGCAATAAATTGGGGGTTTTGGTTTAGGGGGTGAAAGTCCCACTCAGGCAACAACCACAATACTTTTCAGGGTGAACCACAAACGTCATTAAATAAACCTGGGCTTAACCCTCTGATTACTTGACAAGAGGCAGATTTGCTTAACTTAGAGGCAAAGTGTATTGCATTTATGCAACACTCAAACAGTAATAAAGTAAAACATAACACAAGAAAAGTCATAAACCAATTTAGAAACTTAGAGCAAATTTTAATAAATAAAATGATACCAGAATGACAAAAATCCAATCAGGGGGACGGGAGATATAACATTTTAATGGTTTAAGTACAAATAGTGCCAAGAAGCAGAAAGCACCAATTCTGGGTATCTAGTTGCGGTGGATTGGGACAAAGTCAAAGGTTCAGGCCGACCGTGACGAAACGCAGGCTGGACATAGAACAAAGTTCGGCCCACTGGGATGTGCTTGGTGCGAGGTCTATGTGGCGGTGCTTTGCGAGTCTTTGTGTCATTTGGTGTCAGTTCCGATGAAGCATTCAGCTGTGTGGTGATGCTTTGCGGGGCTTTCCATCTTTCACTATCGGTTCTAAAGAAGATCAGCTGTGCAGCCACACTTTGAGGGGCTCTGAATTGTTTGGGGTCGGTTCTAATGAAGTTCTTAGCTGTGTGGCTAGGGTTTACTGGGCTTATCGTCGCTTCATGTTGGATTTGATGGAACCTTCAGTGAGACAAGGAGGATGCCCCTCTCATGCCAGCCAAGGGTCCAAGAACTAGAGAGGCACCTCTTGGTGATTAGGGACTCACTCCAGCAGAAGCCAGCAGGTCCAGACAGGTCCTGTTGCAGCTGGTCAGCTGGGCAGTTGCAGGGAGGCCCATGAAATGTCTGTCTCTGTAGTTCACCCTTGAAGTCACTCTTGTTTAGCCTGGGATGAAGGCAAGTAGGTCAAATCTTCCTTCTCAGACTGCTAGGCCGTATGTCAAGCAGCAGGACAGTTCTCTGGCAGCAGGCCAGCCCTTCTGTAACTTCAACAGGTCCAGGAGTGTTCTCTGGAGGTCCAATGTTTGTATCTGGCTCTTACCTTTGTGGAGGGGGGACTCCCTGTCCCCCGCCAACATCTGGTTCTGGAAAGTTGTACCCCTTTCACTGTTAAGGTTCCAAACTGTCTGGGGGTGACAAATGGAAGGGCAGGCCTGGTGTTAGATGGTTTTATACATGTGTGAGGCAAGTTTCTTTGAAATGCAAATGGAGATGGGTGCAGCTCCTCCCCAGTCATCTGTCCAGGATGGCCCTCCTGGTGCCACTGTCTAGAAGGAAAATTCAAACCCCAACAGCAGAGTCATGTGACCCAAGATACAGACAGAAGGCACAAATGGTTAGGATAAAAAACTGTGGATTTTTCGGAATTGTAACTGAAAATCAGACTTACTATTAAATAGGGATTCAAATTACAATTAATTTGAGTGGAAATAGCATATCTCTATCTGCTCCCAATCCAAAGTTATGACTTTATAAATGTAATAAGGTAACCTAGTGTTAGTCCATAGGAAAAATAAGCCATGTAACAGTGAAAAACAGTGAAAGAGACTAAGCATGAATGTCCAGCATCTCCTCGATGATGATGCCTCCTCCTCGAATACCGCCTGCAGCCTTGCCCCGCTGAACGTTACCTTCACAGAGCATTTATGTTGAAAATTTCTTTTAAGTCAGAAGGTAATCGCTGACTGGGCCCAATCCACTCTTTGTATCTGACTTGCGCTACATCACAGTCTGCCAAACTATTCGCCTTTGACCCAATCTTGCATGAGTAGATGTCAGTTGTTGGCGCTTTGATCTTTTAGGTACTAGTTTTTACCTTAAACTTTAAAAATTCAGAACTCCGGTTCTACTAAAAAGATTTTTGTTATTTTGGTGTCAAATAATTTATTAGAATTTACTTTATTTCTCTTAACTGGTGTAGTATTTTTCTTCTGTTGTGTTTTCACTTTAATACTGTTTATGTGCTGCATAAATACTTTACACATTGCCTCTAAGTTAAGCCTGACTGCTTTTGTGGCAAGATACCAGAGGGTTAAGCACTGGTTAATTTAGTGACTTAAGTGGTTCATCCTGACAGGGATTATGGCTGTTGCTTGAGCAGGGTTTACACCCCATTCAACCAACAACCCAATTCCTCAAAACTGGGATGCGGTCAAAACTAGACCGGTGGACATTTTGTATCTTTTAACAATAAATTATTCGGCATTAATCACATTCAATTCTCTCTTTTCCAGGTCAGAGGCAGTTTGGGGATGAACATCATCAGTGCAATTGTAGCAGGAACCGCATTCATTATATACTTGATTGATTTAGCCGCCCCACCATATTTTTATTATCACTGTTACAGCTCTTACAGCTATTACAACAGGAATTTTACCAATCCCTGGCCATGCCCTGCAGTCCCAAAAACCACAGTGGTAAATATATGTTCTATTCTTCTTAACCTTTCGTTGCATGTACTATAGTTGCTGATGTCATTTTGTTCAGATAGGGCATATAACATTAAATAGATTTTTTCTGCTTTCTGACTGGAATATTGCTTGCTTTGTGTCTTCAGATGTTTCATTGCCTATATCTTCATTAGTGTAACTCCATATTTACGTGTCTGTTTTAAAACATCCCCTTTCCTGTTATCATCTGGAATGGCAGGTGTGACTCCTTCTCTTAACACTTGTTTTGTTCTGCCTCTGCTCCTTTTCCTCCAGTGCTCTCTTTGGTGCTGCAAACCCAATAGATTTTGAGAACACACATGTGTAAGTGATGTAAGCAATTATATCTATTCTGAACTGGTCTGCCAATAATTTATTCAAAATAAAATGGATAGCTTGAGCTTTCTAGTAGTTTGATGCTGTAAACCCTGAAACCATCTCCAAGAATGAGTTTCCTGGACTTATAAACTTGAATGAATTCATCTCTGAGTCATGACTCATAAACAATGATAATTCTCCTACTATCGAAAACATTGTGTCAGATTACACATGTTGCACTGCTGACCTAAATACTGCATGTCATTGTTTTTCTAGGAACCTGTGAAGGTGTCAAATCACCCAGGTAATTACATCAATAAAAACACCAAATGTAACATCAGTCTGAGACTTGTCATCTATATTTCAAGGTCAGATTGCAACAATGATCTAAACAATGTAGTCGGAATTGGCGTATGTTTGCCATATTTATTTATAATAATGCATCTAAGGCTTGTTATGTTAGAAATTCACCATATTAGATAAACCACAGTATAAAAGGCCCTCCAAGTAACCACTTAGAAAGAGAGACACTTTACCCAGGTTGTAGACCACAGATCCAGAAGAGCACAGCACCAGATTCCATCTTGACTGAGGAAGCCTCAAGCAAGATTCTCTGAGACTCTGCAAAGCATTTCACCATCACTAACTAGTGCCAAGATTATGTTCTCGAACAAGCACAATCTCCATGCTCTTGTCTTGGGCTCGAAATAGCAGGCATGCTACTCCAAACAGACAACAAATTATGTTGTGCAGGTATGTGCACCACCTAGAAACTCAGGCTTATTATTTATTCATCTACTAGAACTAGCATAGCGCTTAGAGATAGCACAGTGATGGTGTTATAGGCTACACATTTTTCCCTGTTTTCACTGTTATTGAAAAGCTTAGCTGCTTTTTATCTTCTGTGATGTTACAATATTGTGTGCACACTGGGGTCCCGCATTTAAAAAAACAATTTTATATTAAATATGTAAAAATGCATATTCCGTTTCTAGTGATATGGAATGTGTCAATCATTAATGAATGATCATTTGGATTACCACTGCTCCTGATCCCTGTTAGTAACCTAAAAGCATTGACACCGCTTCAACTATGAATTGGGTGCGGTTCTGCAGGGCTACAATAACCTGCCTTTTATGTTCAAGCTTTGGTGCATTAAACTCGTATCACACGTGGATATGAAAACAAACTTCGTAGAGCAAAGCCAGAATCTTAGTTTACGCAACAAGAAAGAGGCAAATGAAAGAGGAAAGAGTGAGAAAAGGATAATAAAACTGTGTCAAAGAGAGAAAGCAGGGATGGAAAAGATCCTTCAAGAGTGACATAAAGAGAGAGTAAGTTTATGGTGGTGAAAGAAAGAGATATTATATGCAATCGGATGTATGATGATACAACGTGATCATTTAGATCGCGGTACATTACATCGCTGTTTTTACAACGCAAGTCGTTACAACGACTTGCGCTGGAGGGCGCTGGACTTAGGAATAGTGTGATTTACTATTCCAACTCCAGTCTACGTACAGTAGGGAAGGTGTTGGAATAGTAAATTACACTATTCCTTAGTCTAGAGCGCCCTCCAGTGCAAGTCGTTGTAACAACTTGCATTTTAAAAAAAGCGATGTAAATGTATTGCAGTGTTTTGACCGCGTTGTAAAGGTCGTTTTCCGATGCAATCAAGACCAGACAGCATTTGTATTCGACAACCCTGACATTTGGCAGTGTTTCTAAAACATTGTGGGCGCCTGTGCTTATATTTTTTTATTTTATTTATCTTATAAACCAAGTGCTGCTTGGAAATGAATCCCTCATTTGTCTGGTAACATGAGAATCTCTATTGACACAATTATTCTGGGTACATATTTTTGCCTATTTGACAGGTTTCATATTAAGCTTTTACTAGTTCTGTGTCAATGTAGTTAGGGAGGCTGTTCTGACACTCTAACTGGAAAAGGTTTGACCAAACATGTCCAGGTTTATATCACACTATACATATTTAGCCCTATACACAATTAGAAGAATGATAATCACCTTGTAGAGATTTAATGGCAGGTTTTATGTGTTTTATATGTTTTGTGTTTAATACTTGCCTAGATGCAGAGCATGCGTACGTACACATGTTTGTATTTTACAATCCGTCTATTTTGCGAGTGTGGACGAAAGGTGTGTTCCAAGAATTTGTGTGCCGGTGAGAGTTAATAGTATTTATAAAATGAATATTTTTAGTATTACAAATGATTTTAGCAAGCCCATCTATTGACCTGCAGTTTCTCTGCTGTACCCTTTCACTTTCAAACATGTCTGTTGTCCTGCACATACAAGCTGCAGAGCTGTCACGGTTTCCCCAATTTCATGTGTGAGTAGCTCATCCATGTCGGGTTTCTCTTTGAATTGTAGTACTTGTAGTCTTGTTCATCAGAACATGAATTTAGGAATAAAAATACGAAAAAGGATAGAAAAAACCTGAAGTGGATGGACTAGTCAGACATGAAATTGTGACACTTGTGAGCACCATATTTGCTTCCCATATGTATCAAACATGCATTGTACCCTCAGACATCCCCAATTGTGCTAGGTCAGGTGTGACTAGCTTAAACCTTCTCCTGATTATAAAGGAGAGAGGGAAGTACCAGACTGCAACGTCAGAAACATGACTGGACTTAATACTACTCAATAGCTTATATAAGTTCCCCCTGTTCATAAAATGACATTACCTAATTCCAGGCAAGAATAGCCATCTCAGACCAGGTTTCATCTTTGCATTCTGATAAGATAACACTTAGATTGGAGCATGTAATGCTGAAAACGTCCTGAAGAGGGCTACCTCAATTGACACAAGTAATGTCATGTGACAGCTGATTACTGAAGTGTTTAACATTGTAAAAATGGCGATATGCACCCTGTCTAATATTAGCCTGTCATACTCATTGTTAAGCAAAAAATGCAACTGTTTCTTGAGCAGTGGATATGTGAATGAAGGCAATGTAAAGTAGGCAATGCTTCACAATTGCTTCACAAACCACAGGGTGGTAATGGTATGAGGCATAGTGCCTGGGGTGGTAATATGCAATTGAATATATTCTTCCAAGTACCAGGTGACTGTAATTGTTTTTGGACAAAGATGATGAGAACTTGATTGTGTACAAACCCAGGAGCTGGTTTGGGAAAGCTCAAAACCTAGCAGTGTTAGGGGTTCAGGGTTGTGGAGACTAGCAGCTCATGGTGGCAATATTTGGGGAGGTAAGTTTAGCCATTGGTGCATGTATGTCTTTGGCTAGTCCAGAGCAGCAGCCAGCAAAGTACAGAGTAGAGCCGCTTCATTAATTTGATGGCTCACTTGGCCCTGGGTCTGAACCACTTCTTTATGTGCACCTTGGGGTCAATTTCATACAGGGTGTCACCTAGGTCAAAAGCAGGGTGCTCCTGCTTGACTCTGTGCCCAACCAGTGGTCCCACTACATCATCCAGCCCTGAGAAAAATGAGCCTGAGGATGCTTATGGCTCTCACGTCCCTCTCTCCCACCTCTGGCAGGCTCAGAACATTCAAAGACTTAGACAACCCATTGCTGAGATTCAGACAACAAGACTATATGGCTTTTTTGGCTTTTGCTGCATGCACTGCTCCTATAAATAGAGGCCACTCACAGCTCTCTTAGGGGAAGATGCCTGGCCTCTAGGGAAAAAGCAGAGGCTGCAGGCATGAGCACAAAGAGCCAGAAATTTTAACAAAAATGATGTAGGGGAAGACAAGAGTGCACGTAAAGAGGGAGACAAGAGGCTACTTCCAAGAGCACAAAACACCTTTTATTACTTAAGAGTACAATAGGTCTATGGCAACAGTTTTTAGAAGGCATTGGATAATAGGTGATTGACTCAGCACCTGTCTCTCTCTCTTTTCATGTGTCTTCTGGCATGCACAATTGAGAAGCAAACCTATAGGCATTCTGGAAGTATCTCATAGGGCCTCAATCTGTATCTCTTTTGTCCCTGTCTACCCAGTATGGAACTTTTCAGCTCTCCACAGACACTACTTATGCTTTTACTTACAATTACTTCTATTCTTTGGTCTATTCAACATCCCTCTGCTAATGATGACTTTATTATGCTCTGGTGGGTCTTGATCTCTTCAGAATTGTTCACCTGAGCTGAGGTGTCATTATAATTCTTCCGTGAACAGTATCTTGGTCATGTACTCTACAAAGAGCTCAGTAAGCACTCTAGATGCTGGGGGTGTGCTGGGCGACAAGCACCTATTTAGAGGCATCCACTGTCTCAGGAACTCAGGACTGTCACTCTGTTTGAGGCAGCTGAAGATTAGGGAGCTCTCTGGTTTTTCCAAGTCACTCTGTCCTGATGCTTTTACTTACATTTACTTCTATTTTCCTATTGATGCCGCATCTTTCAGGTGATTGCCACTATGGGTGGTCATGAGTTTTTTCACCTGTGTAGAGGTGTTTTTCTGTTTGTTTGGAAAGTGCCATCTAGGAGGTGTGGTCTACATGTGCTTACTCAGTCGTCTAGTTGCTGTGAATCAATGGGGAGACATGATCCTATGTAGGGAGAACTGTGACACAGCTACCTGACAATAATCCTTACTTATAGTCCCACTTATTGACTTGGAAACTTCTTAAATTGGGTGGTAGGGGTGACCCTGTAACCTAAAATCTTGACAGAGATGGATTCAAATTCAGGGAAGATGACTTGTTAGTTACTGCTTCTTAAGACTCTTGCAACAGCTGACATCTCTCAACCTAATTAAGTGGGTTAACTATTATACCAATAAAGCTGGGCATGTCCTTAAATTTGTTTTAGTGACATCCACAAATGTTCAACAGCTCTGACTCTTCCAACCACCTGGTCAGATCACCACTTTATGAATTCTGAAGGGGTCAGCCCGGTAACTAAACAGTCTCAGAAGCCTCTAGCTGGTATCAGAGAAGGATGTGTTATGTGGAGAAAGCTAATTTGGACACGCCTTTGTTTGATTTAGTGTAACTCCTTGCCCATAGCAGCTGCACAGGAAATGTGATAACGTACCTTGACCAACATGTCCCTATCTCAAGACACCATACTTCTTCATCTACCAAAAAATATGCTATTCAGTTGTATACCTCCAGCTCAGGAAAGCCTACTTCGAAACCAGACAGGCAGAGTGGAGATGTGAAATGGGCTATTCTGAGGTACCACACTCATTCTTTAAGATCTAACTTAGGAATTTTAAATCATGCCTTCATGAAACCAAGGCCTCCCTTATCATTGACTACCTCACCGCCTTGTGAAATGCCTCACAGGAGCCTATTTTCCTCTCTATGCATGTTGTGCATCTAGTATTATACTTTCACTTGTACTCTGTAGCAATCTGGCCTGCTTCATTATTGAGAAGTTTAATACAGCCTATGAAGGCATTAATACCTCTCGTCCCTCTAGGTGTGGAAATTACTTGGCCCAATGGAGGGACCTTTCTTCAGACTATTGGTGGCTCATGAGGAGATAAGCTTCAGTCAGACTCTCTGAATGACCTCAATCCAATTGTCATTAAACAGGTCCTGGCATCCGATATCCTGATTTTTTGCTTAAAACTGAGATTTTCATTGAGGCCTGTAAGAAAGGGCAAATCACACCGTTATTGACCTAGATCGAGGGGATTTTAACAACTACTGGGCAATGGCCTTGTTAGCAGCCATGTCGAAAATCATGGAACAATATCTGGCCTACCATGTATCCAGTGCCTTAGACACCATTGGAGCCTTGGACTAGCCTCAAGCAGGCAGCGTGACTGATGAGTTAAAACCAAACAGAAACTTTGGCATTCCAACCAGCCTGCTTCTACTTCATCAATTGCGTCCTTTGATACAGTTGTTCATGTTCATACTATCATGCTCAATGGTCTCAGTGTGGTTGGTTCTGTCTTGTACAGTACGCGTTGGTCTGTCTGGTTCAGTACTGCACTGGTTTAATCTTTCATCAGTACACAAACTCAAACTATAGCCCTTCCGCCAATTTACTTTGCTGAGATGTCTGTGGTTTGTACCCTAACCTATTTATTATCTATGTCGAGCCTCTGGTGGTGTTGATTGAGACCTTCAACTTCTTCCCTTTTTTGTGGATTATATACAATTGGTGAATTTGAACCAGCTTTCCCCTTACAGCCTAAGACTCATCAGCGATTATCTATTTGCCATGCATATGTGCATGGCAAAGAACTTCCTTCAGCTAAATGACAACAAGTGTGAGATCTGGATGGTTGGTGGAAATCTCTCCATCTTGTATCCATAGTGACTTGGGGTTGTGCATATGATTTTAACACTGCAGTACTAAGATGTTGGAGACCTGGGGTTGTTTACATGATTTTAACACTGAAGTACTGAGATGTTGGTGACATAGAGAGGGTGTGGTGAGAAACATATCCTAAGGCTGTATGGGTAATAGGATTTCTCTTTTGGTGGAGCGGATACCCAGGACGTTCCACTGCAAAGACAGTTTGTTTGAAAGCATGAGTATTGAGCTAATATTTGGAAGTGGAGAGTCTATTGAGCTGGCAGGATCTAGAACAGGTGATGTTACAGGCCCTCAGTGATTAGCAGGTATGATCTACTAACTCATTATTTTCCTTTAGAATTTGTTGGTTTTCAGATTAGAGATGTTGCTGCCAGTTTAACAAAATCCAATAGAGATCTTAAACTCAGGAGTCAGGTTTTGTTAATTTCTCTGTTAGTTACATATGTCTCTATCTTGATGAGTACAGGCAGTGGTAACCAATGGAGATCTCTGAGGGTGGAGGGGATTCTGTCGTATATCCGGTTCAGATCTTTCATCAGTAATCCACAGCATGAAGGATCATCTTCAGGAAGGCAGGAATGCATCCCTGGGTGCTGGACAGTAGCATATTTCATCTGCTGAAATGGGAAAGGACAAACATTTAGACAGCTGTTATAAAGTTAATTTTCTAAAGACAAGCCTTCACCTTTAGGAAAATGTTATGTGCATTGTTGGCCATCTGAAAGGTTGCATTCTCGTTTGCAATCTTAATGCTGGGCATAACAAGGAAATTCGACCACATTTCACCACACCTGAAAGCTCTGAACTGGCTTCCTCTTGAGGCAAGAATACAGCTTAAACTAGCTTGCATTACACACAAGGCCTTATACTCAAACTCCCCTGCATATCTTGCACGGAAACTTGTGATTTCTGGAGGAATCAGAAACTCCCGGTCCACCAGAGACCTCCTACTGCAACCTGCTCGCTTTCGGGAAAACAAAACTTACAATCGTGCTTTCTCTGGGGCCGCTCCTAGAATATGGAACTCTCTCCCACCCGCCATCAGAAGAATCCCTTCTCTGTCTCGTTTCAAAAAGGATACCAAAACCTTCCTTATGGGTAAATTCCTCGTTTAAATTTTGCCTTCAAACACCACTATGACCATGATATACGTCTGGCTATTTCCTCCCTTCGGATTACCTAGTCACCCCACCAAGAAACCTGTGGTCTTGTCTTGAGTAATTGTAAATGTAATCTGTAAATACGTGTCCTATCTCTTATATATTCTGCACCCCGCCACCTCCTAATTGATTTTTACTCTTGTGATTCTAAGTCTTTTTGTACAATCCTATGATTCCTGTAAAGCGCTCTGATATCCTAACGGGTCAAGTTCGCGCTCTATAAAACACAAAAAGAAATAAATATCTTACGAAAAGCTTGCAAACACTAAAAATCTCTTCCCAATGATGTCCTTTCTAGTTCATTGATTTTGAACGGGTGCCCAGTGAGAATGTAATGGGGAAATGGTCCTTAGTGCTATGCAAATGAAAGATGTAAATCATATCTAAGCAACTAGACAGAATATTCCCTTGGTGACTATATCGTTTTTTACAGTCTTACACTACAAAACAAAATTAAAATCAGAGGTGTTTGTAAAATCGTCACTTACAGTGACAAAACTGCACAATTCATATCCTGATTAGTTTAGCATTGATTTTTAAAAGACTTGTGACTCATTGAACACTGCATGCTCTTAAAAGTGAATCACATACAAAGCATTGTCCTTTTGTGAAACTGTAAAGAAAAAGATAAATCACATTGCTGTATTGCATGGCCTGTGACAGTGAATACAGAGCACAAAGCATTTACTTTCCATTTTGACAAATTGTGTGATCTCAGCATGCCATTGGGCCTCACTGTTCTGTCAGTTTTAACATATTTGCCTGAACCTTTCATTGTTTATCCCTTAATAGTTTTCTGCGGTTCTCTTAAAAACAATGATGTTTGTTATGTTGCTGAATTGCAGACTGCATGACCATGAGACCAAGGCTCAAATCTCTGCTTCCCAACTTGGACAATCAGTAGTGATGTTGGGTAAACTTTTTTACCTCATTGGGGAACAATTTCATTGCATATGTCTGCATCCTAATAGTATTTTATTGTGCTTGTCTTCCTTATCCCTTCATAGTAAGTACTGAGTTCAGCAAAGAGAAAAAGGGCCTCATTTAGAGTTGAGCTGCTAGGGTACTCCACCACAAATGTGTTACCCGATTCGCTAAACTGTTAGTTTGCCTGTTCTGTTTAGAGTCTGGCAGACCGCCTAGTTTCTGCTGGATGTGCCCATGCTAGCTCTGCTGGGAGAAACCTTAAATCAAGCAAACACAATATGATGATGGACGGAGTGCTGAAACTTTTCAGACACTCACCCCCAATCAATATTAGATCTGGGTTGAACCCATCATCGTTTTTTTGCTCACTGCGCCACCCCAGTTCAGACCCAGCCATATGCAAATCAATCTTGACCCTGTTCCTCATGGGAACAGTCCAGCCTGAACTGCCAAGCCAGGTCTTCCCTGGACTGAAAACAAGCATCCCGTGACTGGTTTCTGGGTAACACCACTCTTCAGCCAGGCTAGCTTGAATCCAGTGGCAAAGTGAGCAAGGGACCCATGTCTGGGCATACCGTGCCAACTAAGGGCAAACCAGCAAACACAATAAGATGATGGACGTAGTGCTGAAACATTTCAGACACTCACCCCCAGTCACTATTAGATCTGGGTTTGAATCTGTCATCGTTCTTTTGCTCACTTCTCCACCCCAGTTCAGACCCAGCCAAATGCAAACCAGTCTTGACCCTGTTTCTCACGGGAGCAGTCCAGCCCAAACTGCCAAGCCAGGTCTTCCCTTGACCGGAAACAAGCATCCTGGGACTGCTTTCGAGGAAACCTTGAATCAGCAGCCTGATAGGCTTGAGGCCATCAGTTTAAGCCCATCAGAACAGCTGCCCTATTTAGAGCAGACATTATGATGCATTTGTTTCTGTTCGGAACCAACAGGAAAAGCATGGTGCTCCTAAATGTCAAAAAAGAAAAATGACACCCACACAGGCTCATTAATTGTTTGTTTTGGATAAACAAACTCCCGCTTTGGGAGCAAATGTTTTAAAATGAAAAATGTTGTGAGCGCCCTCATGAAACATGGCAGCTAAGCAATCTTACGTTGCCTTTAGAGGAGTCATTGTAGTGGCAGCTCCTTTGAAAGAATAGAGATTGCCACCAGCTTGGTGGAGATCTCTAAGTGTGGCATACAGCGACTGCACACCAAAGTGTAAAATAAGCCTAACGTTTTTCTTTTGACTGTGTCTTATTCAGACAGCTGGAGACATATGTATCCTCAGGAGTGGACTTTAACAGTTGCCTTGTTAGCCCCAAAAGGTTCTCTCCTCATCAGTATATCAGACTGGATAGCAAAGGACTCACCCAGTTGAAGGGAAATAGATGACAGGAAAGTAGTCTGTCATCAGAAGCTGGCTTAGCATTTCTTTTCCAATTCTGAGGAGATGAGTTGCTGAGAGCCCAACTTTCTGAGTCCATTTGCATCTATCTGCCTTTTCTCATTACCAATCAGTTTCAGGTGGGTTAGTTAGGTGTGTGTCAGAGAGAGAGGATGGGGCCCCACCAAGGAGATCTACAACGTATAAGCAGAGCTTAATAGCCCGTGTCTTCCAGCACCCAGTATAGCGTTGGTGTTTCCGAGAGCCCATTGCTGTGTGGACTGCCACCCCTCACAATGACCAATTTTTCCATGGTGCTCTACCCTACTGTTGTAGTCTCCAGATGCCATCTGTTAACATGTAAGCAGGCTATGTGGGTAAGTGGATATTTGCTGCCTATAATGGAATGGAGGGTTTAGTGGTAGGGCGAATGTAATGATGGTCTGTCAATGTGCATAGTTGAGCCTGGATTTGTCAGAAGACTACTATGGTGCCAGGAGTCCTAAACAAAAGTTTCTGCCTAATCAGTAGCTTCCTCTGTGCTATAATGTGCAACTGCTGGTGATGTCACTTCTGTTGATTTCAGGTTTGCTAATGTTTCACAGGGTAAATGTGGTACCTTATGTTTCATACCACGCCTGGGGAACTTAGGAAACTGGCACTTCTGCTGAAAAGTGCTTTTTGGTCAAGGCCTGAAGGGTCATGGCTTAGAAGCTTAATGGTTAGTGCTCTGCACTGCAATTTGTTGCCTCTCAACTGGAATCCTAGATCAGAAATCCACTGTTCTGCCCCTGAGATCCGTACAGTAAGCTCTGATATATTAGCATGAATTGAACTCAACAGTTTTTTGTGCGCTTCTCCTTGGGAGATTTTCATATCTTTTAGTTCTTTGAGAATCTGCTGAAGAAGTCTGTTAGTTGAGTCTGGTTGGGAATTGCCCATTCCAAAGTTCTGTCCTTGCACTAGAATCGACTGAGGTGTCAACGCTGTATCTAGTATTTCAGTGGCAGCTGAACCCCTTGCCTGCATCCCTTCCCATACCATTGGTGAGGGAGGAGGAGGATCTACTGCATTGGCTGCCATGTTCAAGACAGCTGCACCTCCCTGTCCTTCTGGGATTGTGCTTTCTTTGGGAAGCTTATGGCCCGCTTCCTTATGTTGTTGCTTGGCACTGGTGCCAGAAAATAGGGACTATGCTTGTGGCTGCCTGCTTTCTAAGAGGCCACTGGATGACTGAGCTTGCCTCCCTGAAGGTGTGCTGAATTCCATAATTGTAAGCAGGATCATGCTTAATGCATCAGAAGACACTACCACAGTGTTCCCATCTTCCCTGGATGTCAGGGACGATGTGTCGAAGATTGGTTCTTTACTCATGTGTTGTAAAGCTGTTTTCTCTTTCTACAATAAGGCTCTGGATAAGACGCGTCATCAGGGGGAACAGCGCCTGAGTTCTCCACTGAGTAAATTGTGCTCCACTCCCTTTACAGAAGAAATGCGACTACGGTGCTTTGTGGTTCGTGTTGGATTAGGGGCTGCATGTTTTTTTGCTGATGTATCTCTTGAAAGTCTCTTCATCGTTTTCCAGTATCTGCGCCAGGGGGTCACAAGCCGCATGCCACTTCCAAGGCGACCCACTGATCCCTTTCCGAGAGGGAGGCCTATTGCCCCTCCCCTAGGGTGCACTTAGATAGCCTGTTCTTAAGGCTGTTCAATGGCAATGCAACTCCTAGTTGCTGCCCATTATCACACAGGTATTGTTGCTATTTGTTGCAGTACTAATATCAGTTAGCAATCCTGGCTGTCAACACGCTCATTTGCCACATTTATTACACAAGGAAACACTTATCTGTTGTTGAGTTTCCGCCAAAAACTGTTTAGATCAGCTGCTTTCACTTCCTCTGTCTCATTGTTACTGCTCCTGGCGTCAGTAGCGGCATCCCAAGGCGTCCTAGAGATGGGAGATATGTCTTGTTTTGTCTCATGTTCCTAAGGCAAACAAAAGAATGTGGCGGGCCCTTAGTCTCCTGTTGCTGGGGGACCTCACCCCCAATGTTTGGTAGAGCATTGTGCAAGATCCGTCTGCTTGTTCACACCTGGTCCTTCTTAGCCGCAATGTGTATAGCTCCTGGTTGCAGCGGTGGCATCTAGCAGGATCCTACCATGCCGGGAGAGGTGCCTTTATTCTGCCTTGCGTACCCCTTCATCAGGCAGCCATTAGACAGAGCAGTGGAGGCCTGCAATTGCAAGTGTCTGAGCCTAGTTTACTGTTGCTGGAGGGGGCTCACCCCGAACGCAATACAGTGCAGTGCTAGATGCTCCCAACATCTTGGAAAATGCCGTCGGCAAACCAGAAACTGTCTTCAGTCACAGAGCATAACGGGTGCTCTTGTGACCGATCGCAGCCACTGATGACAGCAGAAATCTCCTAGACCAGGGAGAAGCGTCTGCCTTGATCCTTCTCGACCTCTCAGTGGTCTTCGACACTTTGTCCATCTACACCCTGATCAAGAGGCTTCATCACATTGGAATCCAAGAGTACGCCCTCAAATGGATCTCATCCTTCTTCACTGGAAAAACACAGAGAATCCAGCTTCCACCATTCACCTTGGAGCCCAAGAACATACTCTGAAGCATCCCTCAAGGTTCATCCCTCAGCCCTACTCTGTTCAGCACCATCATGACCCCCCCGGCCAACATTATCAGAGACCACAGACTTAACATTATCTTCTACACAGGCAAGACCCAGCTCATCCTCTCTCTATCCAAAGACCCTTCTGCCACAAGGGCCAACTTCCACCGTTGCATGACCAGTGTCACCCACTGGATGCTAAACAGCTGCCTCAAGCTCAGCATGGACAAGACTGAAGTAGTGATCTTCAGGAACATCACCTTCCTGTGGAGCAACTCCTGGTGGTCTACTGAACTGGGACCTTCTCTCACCCCCTCAGACAACGTTTGCAACTCAGCATCATCTTGGACAGCAAACTCACCATGAAGAACCAGATCAAGTCAGTCTCCTCCACCTTCTTCCTCACATTGCGCATTCTCCGAAAGATCTTCAAATGGCTCCCAGTCCCACCAGATGCACGGTCACTCAAGCCCTGTCGCCCAGCCGCTTGGACTACAACAATGTACTGTAAGCAGGAACTACCACACACCTCCTGAAGAGACTGCAGATCATTCAGAACTCAGCAACCAGACTCATCCACAACGTTCGCAGATGGACGCACATCATCCCCCACCTGAAGAAACTACACTGGCTCCCCATCCACAAGAGATTCCAATTCGAAATTGTGACTCACGCCTATAAAGCCCTGCGCAGCCAAGGACCAGCATATCTCAACCCCCGCCTAAACTTCCACCAACCCTCCAGACTCCTGCGATCCACCTTCCTCTCCTTTGCTCACCATCCCTGCATCCGCTGAACCAGCAGTGGAGGACGCTCCTTCTCCTACATCGCTGCAAAGTCCTGGAACAGCCTCCCCCTCCATCTCCAGACTTCACCCTCTTTTCCAGGAGTTCAGAAGGGGACTCAGGACCAAGCAGCCTAGATCTCAGCACCGGGAGACTCTTGCTGGTGATTAGCTGTTCTTTACAATTCCTGTTTGATTGATTGATTGTTTACAATAAAGAGCAGTTTTGAAGGAGGGTGAAAACCCTCAAAGAGCACATTATGGTGTGGTTTGGATATGACACTATAATTTCAACCGACATTTACAAACTATGGTATCTATAAGAAATGACAGTGTCTGAACATCATCAAATAAACATGTAGATACACTGCAATGTCCTGCAAACATCCCCTAGTACATAAGGGAAATGGTCCCAGAAATTCAACAAAACTTTTAACCAAAAATATAACACACATATGTTAAACAAAATTGAGACACAAAGTAATTGTAGCTTATAGTGTTTAATTCACACTAAGCATTGGTCTATTATTGACCTAATTCATATCATATAATATACAATGATATCCCTAGATGGGAAAAGGGAAAAGAAGGGGAAGGAAGGGTGTAGTGATGGTGATTCGAGTGAGGTGGGGGTAGTGACTTAGAGAAAGTAGTTTGCATCAAACACAATAATAAAATTTGAAAGACAAAGGGCTCCTTAATCAAGCCTATCAGTCACAAATATATACAATAAAGATCTGTATGGCCATGATTATAATTAACACAGTACTAAATCCCTGTTGTTAATACTGGCTTTAGAACAAAATGTCGACGTTTCGACCCCAAAGTGTATGTAGGCTATTTCAATCCTTATGCCGGGGTCTTCATCAGGACTGTGATGTGAGGGAGGGAAGGGGGAATCTAGGAAAAAACATAAAAAGGACTTAGAGAAAAGTCACGTAGATTAGCATAGTATCTAAAAAATGAGGGATGGTAGAATTACCATAAGACGCCACAGGTAGAAGGCTGAAGTTATGCGGGAGCCTATAGGCTTCAAATAACCGAAAAGAGGAACAGCACCTGTGAAGGTAATGTGTACAATCAGTGTTCTAGAATCTTCCTCTTGCTAAACGAGCCCTAAAGTAAAGTCTAACAACACTCACTGAATGAGTAGATGTCAACATAGGAGACCTAATGGAACGGCTAACAAATCATACTTTAAAAAGAGAACATGCAAGAATGAAAGTGAACCACCATACTACTACGCGCATAGAAAATGAAAATGAAAAGCGTGCGTTCGTGCATCAAGAATAAATACAACACCCTTTCATTACGCGCATATATCGCATTAATTAGAGTTCCATAAGCCGGTAGAAAGGCACCGAATCGGGCCACAACATTGTAAGGACCTGAAGGTTATTATACTGAGTAACATAGAAAAAAGATATATATACAGTGTCTACTAAGAATACTGTATGCTCCTAATCCATAAAGAGCGCCAAAGACCAACTTGGAGGTCAGTACTCACAAAGAAACCAAGTGAAGGTGCTTGAATGTCTATCAAAGTAAATTAAAGTGCAACCCAAATCTAAGTACGTAAATGCAAAACTACAGCTTATTTCAAGAGAAAAGACCGCATCAGGCAGAGTTAATTACCTGCGTTGAAGAAAAGCATGGAACATTAAAGTTTCCAGTGTGTCTAAAAACCAAAACAGAATAGGATAACAGGGTATTAAATTACCGACAGAACAGGGAAACTGTCAAGAGGTTGAAGAGAGGCACACGCTGGCTAATAACTCACCGCTGTTCAGTATAGAAGTCCGTGTGAACTAACGACACGGAGGGCTGGATGTTACTGGCTTAAATAGAAGCATGGTTAACGCATGACAAAGCAATGCGCGCAGGCGCTACGTGCTGACATTGCATGGTGGGGCCACTAAAGACAGACTCGAATCTCCAAAAATGTGATAAAAAAGTTAAAAGCAAGTTAAATTGGTGTCATGTGTAAATAGGACCCCATTTTTCACCTTCAAGATAATGTTGTGATATGTTAAGTTTCTTATTTACTCCTTTCCTCGTCTATATAGACGCAGTGTACCATATCACACATGTGACCACAATCATGCAGAAAGGCTTTCATGTACTCATGTATTTTCACCCGTTTTTAATACCATCTAAGCCGGGGTCCTATTTACACATGACACCAATTTAACTTGCTTTTAACTTTTTTATCACATTTTTGGAGATTTGAGTCTGTCTTTAGTGGCCCCACCATGCAATGTCAGCACTTAGCGCCTGCACGCATTGCTTTGTCATGCGTTAACCATGCTTCTATTTAAGCCAGTAACATCCAGCCCTCCGTGTCGTTAGTTCACACGGACTTCTATACTGAACAGCGGTGAGTTATTAGCCAGCGTGTGCCTCTCTTCAACCTCTTGACAGTTTCCCTGTTCTGTCGGTAATTTAATACCCTGTTATCCTATTCTGTTTTGGTTTTTAGACACACTGGAAACTTTAATGTTCCATGCTTTTCTTCAACGCCGTTAATTAACTCTGCCTGATGCGGTCTTTTCTCTTGAAATAAGCTGTAGTTTTGCATTTACGTACTTAGATTTGGGTTGCACTTTAATTTACTTTGATAGACATTCAAGCACCTTCACTTGGTTTCTTTGTGAGTACTGACCTCCAAGTTGGTCTTTGGTGCTCTTTATGGATTAGGAGCATACAGTATTCTTAGTAGACACTGTATATATATCTTTTTCTATGTTACTCAGTATAATAACCTTCAGGTCCTTACAATGTTGTGGCCCGATTCGGTTGCCTTTCTACCGGCTTATGGAACTCTAATTAATGCGATATATGCGCGTAATGAAAGGGTGTTGTATTTATTCTTGATGCACGAACGCAAGCTTTTCATTTTCATTTTCTATGCGCGTAGTAGTATGGTGGTTCACTTTCATTCTTGCATGTTCTCTTTTTAAAGTATGATTTGTTTGCCGTTCCATTAGGTCTCCTATATTGACATCTACTCATTCAGTGAGTGTTGTTAGACTTTACTTTAGGGCTCGTTTAGCAAGAGGAAGATTCTAGAACACTGATTGTGCACATTACCTTCACAGGTGCTGTTCCTTTTTTCGGTTATTTGAAGCCTATAGGCTCCCGCATAACTTCAGCCTTCTACCTGAGGCGTCTTATGGTAATTCTACCATCCCTCATTTTTTAGATACTATGCTAGATCTACGTGACTTTTCTCTAAGTCACTTTTATGTTTTCCTAGATTCCCCTTCCTCCCTCACATCACAGTCCTGATGAAGACCCGGCATAAGGATTGAAATAGCCTACATACACTTTGGGGTCGAAACGTCGACATTTTGTTCTAAAGCCAGTATTAACACCAGGGATTTAGTACTGTGTTAATTATAATCATGGCCATACAGATCTTTATTGTATATATTTGTGACTGATAGGCTTGATTAAGGAGCCCTTTGTCTTTCAAATTTTATTATTGTGTTTGATGCAAACTACTTTCTCTAAGTCACTACCCCCACCTCACTTGAATCACCATCATTACACCCTTCCTTCCCCTTCTTTTCCCTTTTCCCATCTAGGGATATCATTGTATATTATATGATATGAATTAGGTCAATAATAGACCAATGCTTAGTGTGAATTAAACACTATAAGCTACAATTACTTTGTGTCTCAATTTTGTTTAACATATGTGTGTTATATTTTTGGTTAAAAGTTTTGTTGAATTTCTGGGACCATTTCCCTTATGTACTGTCTGTCACCCAGGTCCCAGAGACTATTATTGGGTTTACCCTTCTTAGGTAACCTGAAAACATCCCCAGCAGAATTACCTGTGCATCATTGAAGCATACACTGTCTTTAGCATCATGACAAGAACCCATGCACTACAGAATTATGCCCTGCTTTCACCCCCAGCTACAGTGCAAATGATGGCTGGGTGTGATTTGCATGAATTGTAGTATATGTGATGTAGTGATGAAAGTAAAAATATTTAGATTATTGGATTTTACTTAATAAAATGTCAGCACCTTAATATGCCATATTATGTCTGTCTAAAGTATATAATAGTTTAAATAAATGAGGTGTTAGGTGTTGAGACTTTAGGAAAAGGTTATGTGGGCATAGCATTTGAAAGTGAATCATACCTAATTTGTAACGAAGGCAAGTGAGTATTGAGAAATGTGTTTCTACATTTCATGGAGGGCTAGACATTGCATTGAGCAGATTCACCAATATTGAGAAGGCATTGTGAGTGATTATGCGAGTGCCCTTAATAATGACCAGTCACCACTCTGAAATGTTGTTCCTAGAACCATTAGCATCGAGGAAGATGGAACTAATGCTTCCGTGGCTGTGGACAGAGATGCAGACCCTGCATCAGTGCTATACTTTTGCAAAAGAGGCTTTCATCAATCATAGGTGTGGTCACATTTCACCATTCATGGCGGTGGTGAATGATGAATGATGATTCCACTGGCAATGCTTGTGGTAATGTGTTGAAGTATGGTAAGGTATTTAGACACGTTTTAGGCATAACAAGCATTCTGTGGCATCACACATCATTGGGAGGCTATTCCTTGCAATGTCCATGAACAATTGATAAGTGGTGAGAGAAGTTTCCAATAACATGGTAGCAGTCAGGTTGGTCTTGACCGATCACACCATTCTGTGGCACTGAATATGGTGGCGAAGCACAGGGACAACGGCACAGACAGTGGACCAGACTTAAGAGTCTAGTACCAGTATTCAATGTTCTAATCATTTCAGTGGTGGATAGTAAAAGAATATATATTTACTAGTGACATTGTGGACCACACTTACTAATTTTCCAAGCAGCGCTGGTAGGGATTTTATTTTAGTAAATTTCCTATCAAGCAGGAAAATTAGCATTCCAGGGCATGGATGCATAGCTGTGAAAAATTAGAAATGCTCACAAATGTATTTGAGTGCATTCTCACATTGTTAGCAGAGAATTCCCTCATTGAAAAATGTAGAAAATATTATTAGAGGAAGAAAAAGTAGGCAATGTGTTTTAGGGTTTTCAAGTATTTACTTTGACTCCTGCCAAAGTAACAAGCTACTGCTCACAGCCCATGGTCCATAGGAATATTGGGAGATTGGTCATTGTCTCCGCATCCCATGCCCTGCACCCCACCCACAAAAATCACTAAGAGTGCCTTTCTTGATGCAGGGCTTAGCTCCCAGCCAATCCCTGCATCTATCTTCTTTGCATCCTGAGCTCTTTGAATATGCCATTGACCACAGCAAACCATATCTTGATCCAGGGTGTGGTCTCTAGGTCATTGTTTGTGCCCAATGCATGTCCTTCTGGCATCTGATGCACCTGGTCACTTAGTTCTGGATGTGTTCTTCAGATCCCACTGCACGTATTGTTCATGTTGGAAAATGGCCCTTTCTGCAGGGTCACCCCAAAACGTAATGCCTTCCTCCTCCTACATTTTGCTGAATTCATTTTTGTTGCCTTAGGACTCAGAGCACTTTACTACTGCTAACCAGTGCTAAAGTACATGTGTTCCCTCCCTAAAACATGGTAACATTGGCTCATACCTAATTGGCGTATTTAATTTACGTATAAGTCCCCCAGTAAAGTGCACTACATGTGCCCAAGGCCTGTAAATAAAATCCTACCAGTGGGCCTGCAGCACTGATTGTGCCACCCACTTAAGTGGCCCTCTAACCATGTCTCAGGCCTTCCATTGCAGAGCCTGTGTGTGTAGTTTAAAATACTATTTCCACCTTGCAAAATTAACCTTTTGCCAGGCCCAACCCTTCCCTTTTTATATATAAAAGTCACCTCTGAGTTAGGCCCTTGACCACCCAGAGGGCTGGGTGCAACACATTTAAAAGAAAGGACATGTACTTTTAAGTTTTATATGTCCTGGTATTAGAAAAAACTCTCAAAGTTGTTTTTCACTACTGCAAGACCTATCTCTCTTTACGTGTTTATGGATGGGTTAAAGTGGTTGCTGGTGAATGGAAGAAACGGCAGCATTTCTGGCCCTAGATTTGACCTGTCCCAAACAGGTTCAAACAGGCAACTGCCCTTGTCCTCTCCGCCCTTAGCCCTGATGCCTGGGCTGAGACGCCCTGAGTCCTAAGCTTAAATAGCCCTACTGATCAGGTGACACCTTCGGCCAATGGGAACCCTAGCACTAACCCTAACCAATTAAAACACTAGCCCTAAGCCCTAGGACCAATAAGAGACCAGGCCCTTATAACCAATAACAGCTCTAGT
Source organism: Calotriton arnoldi (assembly GCA_963921515.1). Taxonomy (NCBI): domain Eukaryota; kingdom Metazoa; phylum Chordata; class Amphibia; order Caudata; family Salamandridae; genus Calotriton; species Calotriton arnoldi. Next base: position 1,285,780 of record CAWUFW010002984.1, read on the forward strand.
CCTAGTAGCCAATCAGAACTCAAACCCTAAGCCCTCACTCCAATAGAAACCCTAGCCCCAGGAAACCAATTAAAACCATAGACCTAACATTCCAATCAGAACCCTAAGCCCTAACTCCAATAGAAACCCTAGCCTCAGGGACAAATCAGTGCCCCAGACCTATGAGCCAATCTGAACCCAACCCTAAGCCCTATACCCAATAGAAACACCAGATGCAGGAACCAATCAGAGCACAGATGTAACATCCAATAGCAACATATATAAAGGGCGTGTGACCTCAAGCACAGGCTGATGGTCAGGGGGCAGTGAGCTGCTCCTGAAGATCAGAATCTCCTTGGATACAGACCGGCTCAATCCACACTTTGCTGGTCCTGGTTCACCCTGCAGGTAGGGCCAAGTCTAAGCCACTTAAAATACTGCTTTTCGCGCACTTCAATACATCCCTTTTTCTAGCCAAAAAACAAGGGTTAGAGGGGCGTGGCCAAGATGGCGGCGAGATAGGACGGTGTTTCTCTGCTCCCGCCCACCGTCAGCCCAGCATTGCGATTCCCTGAGCACAGACCCAGCGCCGGGGGTTGAATCCGATCGGGTTCCGTTCCTGGGGACCCCGGGAGCAAACTGGGAGCTCCTGAGATGGTGGCGTCGAGTGGAAAGAGCGTGGACCGACTCCGGGAGCGGCCTGCAACTCAGGCGGTGATGAGGACAGACGCTGCCGCGGGCTGCTACGGCCGGAGATCTACAGACGCGGTGAGGCTCCGGGGGTGGACGGCTGGCCTGCACACCTAACGCTGGCGGACCCAGCTGAGGCGCAACCAGAGAGCCATAAACGGCGGTGGCCGCCACAAACAGAGTGCCCGAGCTGAGGACTGAGAAGGGACTGCTCCCAGCCCACCCACAGCAGCCTACACGAGGTGGGTGGACCGGCGCCGGGCCTGGTGGAGAAGCGAAGCCGGGCCCGGAAGAGCTCGGTATCTATGTCACCTGGCCAGGCGAGGATTGGAAGCCATAACTGGAGTAGCCTTAGTCCCTCGGATGGCAGAGGCCCGATGATTCCCACATAAGGCGGAATGGCGCAGAGCTACAAACCAGCGTAAGTGAACAAGTAGGCCCGCCGCGCCCGGGTTGGGATCACTGGATTGCGGGTATGAACTTAGCCCACTCACCCATTGGATCGCCCAGCCCCTAAGAGTGAGAGGCGCGGAGATGAGCAGCGGATAGAGGGCCGAAGGAGAGCACGAGCGCGACCGCCATTAGTGGGCGGTTGCTAAGAGTGGGACCCGGTGCCCTGTGGAGGCGGCCCGGCTAGGTCTGGGTGTGGCCTGCGGGTACGCTGTGAGGTTCCCCGCTCAACTCCTTGCTTCTGCCCAGCACCCCAACGGGAAACTGGCTGAGATCAACATACCAACTTCCCTAATGGCCCATCCACGCATGCCACCCAAGGCCAGGCCCTGACCCTATGCACGGAGGTGCGGGGACGCAGAGAACACAGATGCAGCAGAGAACACAGATGCAGCGGAGACGACGAGGCCGAAGGCGCAACACGGAGGAGCGGAAGTCCAGACGAGGTGAGCGCTGGTCTGAGTCTGGGAGATCTAACTTTTGTGGCCTGTGAGGGGAGCAGTATAATAGAGCCCAAAACGGTGGCATCTTCTGGCCAGGCATTAAGGAGGAAGCGGGGGGCCCGACTGGAGTCTAGACTTGGTACCACCCAGGCGGTGAGGCATTGGGGCGGTGACTCGGGCTCCGCCGTTGGGAGTGAAGGCTTTGGGCACACACCGGCGCAGTGGAGCAGAGAAGAGGCCCCCAGCTCAGAGAACAGGTCGGTCTACGCCAGACATGCCTGGCCCATCCGGACATAATATCGCAAGGCCTCAGGGTGCACACAACAAGGGATTATAGCAACGAGAGCAGCAGCAGAAGAGGGGAGCTCTATGACCTTCACCCCGACGGGTCCGGAGTGGGGACCACCCAGTGACCGCTCCAGGGACTAGCAGGGATAGCTCCCACCCAAGCACTGCCCAACACAAACTGCGATTGACATAGAATACACGGGGATTCTAAGCTTCCCCTGGAAGCCGGGAGTTGAGAATTCCAGCCCTCAGAGGAGTAAGAGCCGACAGCCACACACCGGATCCTTCTAGGAGCCACCCTGAGAGACTCTCCAGACTTTTGACCCAGCTAGTGCGTTCAGCCTCTGGGGATTGCGCTGAACCTGCCTGTATTGAGGATACACCAACCTGCCAGGAACGAGACTATGACATCTACCCGGGGGAAGAAAGACAAAACATTGAAAGATCTTTTTGCACGCCCCCAGGGTGGAAATACGATGGAGCATCCGCACATGGGTGACTCCACTCAAACGCAGGTGGAAAGCACCAGGGAGGAACCGGTGACGCGTGCTTTCCTTGAGTCACTCTTCACGACTCTCTGCGAAGATCTGCAAACAGTCAAACGCGACCTCACGTCAGAAATCAAAGAAATTAGAAGAGATGTGGATGAAATTGGGGAGCGCGTGGCCAAGCTGGAAGATAAAGGAGACAGCAGAGAAACTGAAATGGCGGCCATGCAACAGGAGGTAATCCGCCTCCATGATCAACAGGTAGACCTCCTGGCTCACCTCGAAGATCTGGAAAACCGTTCCCGCAGGCATAACATTAGGATCAGAGGGGTGAGAACCAACGAGGTGGCAGGTGACATCTTCGCCTATGCGAGAGACCTCTTCAATCACATTCTTGGCAATCCACCCAACACGGATCTTAAGCTAGACAGAGCACATAGGGTGGGCCCACCCTCCTCAGATAAAGCCCCGCCTGCCAACATACTGGCCTGTGTACAGGACTTCCGTACGAAAGAAGAGATCCTCCGCAAGGCCAGATCTATGCACCCGGTCTCCTTCAGACATCAGACGCCAATGCTATACCAAGACCTCGCCATGCTCACTCTCTAGAAACGTAAAGCCTTTAGGCCCATCACTACACATTTACGCCAGCGCGACATCTCATACTCCTGGGGCCACCCGTTTCGGCTCACCTTCCTTCTGGATGGCAAGCTCCACCAACTGAGATCCCTCTCGGAAGCAAGCCGACTGCTGGGTGTCGCCGTTCCTGAAGAAGATGACGGGAGGCGCAGTCCCGCGTCTGGTGCCGGAGACTCGTCCCCGCGATGGCAACATCAGGGCCGCAGGAGATGTCTGAAACGACCTGACCCGGCAGAGATCACGAAGGGACAACAAGCGGTACTGGAGTCCCTGCCAGAGGCCCTGGCGAAGACACAAACTTCGTGAGCATAACATGGGATGTCTCTTTTCCCTTTTCTCACTGCATTGGGGCAGGCGGCGGGCGGGGCAGGGAGGCAAACCTTGGCCACACTATGGACCCCGTAAAGACTTTTTACCAGTCGTCCTCGGATGACGGACTGTTTCTTGAACGTTCATCATCTAACCATAAGTATGTTAAGTTAGTTCATAAGGGTTTTTTGTTTATTGGGGTCCCCCGTTCACTGCTTCTCGACACACAAGGGCCTTGTAATAAGATGCAGGGACTCCCTCGAGCTCACATACTCGTCCGAACACACTGGCCCAGCCCTGGGTTCCTGACTATACTCTGTGTTCTTAGACCTTTAGATGCCCCTCACTAACCTCAAGATTCTCACACTGAACGTGAGAGGCCTCAACAACCCGATCAAACGCAGGGCGATTCTCTCATGCCTGGAAAGCACCAGAGCTGACAAATGCCTGTTACAGGAGACGCACCTGCTTTCGCGCGACTGTCACCGACTTAAATCCCGTATGTTCCCCACACAATTATTTTCGTCCGGCCCCTCCAAAGCAGCAGGGGTGGCGATCTGGGTCTCCCGGGCCTTTCAGGGTAAGGTGGTGCAGAAGGTGGCAGAAATCAAGGGCAGACTAGTGACTTATCAGTTTATGCTTGGGGGACACATGTTAGTTATCGGGTCTTTGTGCGCACCAAATGAGGGCCAGGAGAGATTCCTCCACGAGGCGCTGACGGAGGCCACTGCAACAGTCGAGCGCAAGATACTCCTGGGGGGTGACCTCAACTTGGTGCTCAATAACTCCCTAGACAGGTCGGCACAGCGTTTCGGTCAGACAGGCGCGCTTTCCACAGAGGGGCTGGACAGACTGAAGGAATTAGGCCTGGTGGATCTATGGAGATGTCACCATCCCCACCTCAGAGAATACTCCTTCTACTCAAACGCTCATAAAACCTATTCCAGACTTGATTATCTGATAGGTTCTGAGGCGCTCCGCGACCTCACTTCAAATGTCGAAATCTTAGTGGCATCACTATCGGACCATGCTCCAGTCGTGGCCACGCTAGCCCTTCCTCCTACTCAACGGCCCACATGGCAGTGCGTCTCCAAGACACCCTCTTGAAGCGCCCGGACGGGGTTGCGCAAATACAGCGCTCTATTTAAGACTATCTATTACACAATGATAACCCCGACACACTCATGTCAACCCGATGGGAGGCCTTTAAAGCCGTGGTTAGGGGTGAGTTAATAGCCATCTCGGCGGCAGATAACGCTGAACATATACGGAAGAGAGACGACCTTACACAGAGAACAAAGGAACTAGAACAAATGCACCAGCCGATAGGGGCACCCAGAATCTGGAGCCAATTGACCGCAGTTCGAACACAATTAGCAGCTATTGACCAGGACAGGGCAGAGTATGCAGCGTTGCGCCTGCGCCACTCGTTTTACGTTGGTGGGGATAGATGTTGGTGTCTGTTAGCACACAAACTGCGCAAGACTCGACAATTACAGGGGGTGCAGGAGATACGAGACCCAACGGGGAGACTAGTAACAGAAGACGCAGCAATAGCCGAGACCTTTCGGGACTTTTATACCCAACTATACTCGGGGCAGAGGTTGGAGGGCGCAGATAGAGACGCCTACTTAACAGAGACACACCTCCCCACGCTAACCCCGGAACAAGCGGAGCAATTAGAGGGGGACATACGAGTAGAAGAAGTCATAGCGGCCATATCAAGACTTAAATTAGCCAAATCTCCTGGGCCGGATGGCTACACAGCGGCCTTTTATAAACAATTCTGTCCTGTATTGGCTCCACTATTAACTAGGCTCTTCAATACCTTTGTGACCCCAGTGGCGATCCCCAAGTCCATGCTGGAGGCTGCTATAGTGGTTATCCCTAAGCCAGGGAAAGATAAGACCAGCTGCAGTGCATACCGCCCCATATCGCTCCTGAACATTGACCTGAAACTATACACGGGGATTTTAGCGCATATAGGACGTTTTTTCGCATGCGTTTACAACGCATGCCATAACAACGCGGTCGCTGCAACGACTGCGTTGTTATTTCGCATACCGCTACAATGCAAGTCGGAACAACAACTTGCTTTTAGGGGCGCTGGATGTTGGAATAGTATAAATTACTATTCCAACTCCAGTCTGTGCGGACACTAGGGAAGGTGTTGGATTTTAAATCCAACACCTTCTGCCCCCTAACGCAAGTCGTTGTTCCGACTTGCGTTGTAACGGTATGCGAAATAACAACGCGGTCGATGGCATGCGTTGTTAAGCATGCGAACTAAACGTTGTTTACCGATTTTAGCACGTAGGCTGGCTATATATATGCCAGGATTGATTGACCCCGATCAGGCGGGATTTATCCCCCAACGACAGACCAGTGACAACACCAAGAGGGTCTTACACATTATAGAGAAGGCTTCACGGATTCTGGGAGACTACATGCTCCTCACCATCGACGCAGAAAAGGCCTTCGATAGGGTCCACTGGCCTTATCTAGAGCAGGTACTGGCTTGCGTCGGACTGGGCGAAAAAATGAGGACGCAAATTTTAAACTGCTATCATTCCCCCTCAGCGTCAGTTAGAGATAACGGGCATACATCAACCCCATTCCCCATATGCAGAGGCAGCAGGCAGGGTTGCCCCCTATCACCTCTGCTCTTTGCATTGTTTATGGAGCCCATGGCCCAAAGAGTCAGAGAGCACCCACATATCACCAGAATCCGATTTGGGGGTGATATACACAGCATAAGCCTGTACGCGGACGATGTTCTGGTGACTTTATCAGACCCAGCTACAGCCCTGGGAACTTTCCTGTCGGAGCTCGACTCCTTTGCGAAGGCCTCGGGGTTCAAGGTTAATATCGAGAAATCAGTTGCACTTAACCTCTCATTGTCACCACAAGCACACGCATGCCACCAGAACCAGCATCCCATACAGTGGACAGGGGACACGGTCCCATACCTGGGAATTCAATTAGCACCCACTCTGCAAACAACGGCGTCAGTCAATTATACAAGGCTACACACCCAAATCCGCACAGACCTGCGGCGGTGGAAGCATTACCCTATTTCATGGCTTGGGAGGATAGCCGCTATCAAAATGACCATTTTACCAAAGATCCTATACTTATTTCAGACGCTCCCTCTGCAACCCCCACCAGGATGGTTAAACCTGGTACAGACGGAGCTCTCCCTCTTTATATGGCAGGGCGGCAAACCACGAATGAAGAAACTCATTAGCACTCTCCCACCCAGTGAAGGTGGGCTGGAGATCCCCGACCTCCAACTCTATTACGACGCTGCGCAACTACGACATCTGGTAGAATGGAACCGCACCAAGTCGGAGAAACACTGGTTGTTCCAGGACCGGGCGGTGGCAGGCACGTCACTCCGGAAGATCCCCTTCTTGAAGAAACCGCATAGACCCCCCAACCTATACGCTTCCTATATCACACGAATGACACTAACAACGTGGGATCAGACCAACACGAAACATGAGCTAACCACTTTCCCCTCTCCCCTCACCCCGCTTTTCAACAACCCAGAATTTAGGCCAGGGATGGGTGAGACTGCCTTCACACATTGGCGTGCTACGGAGTGCCGCGCCTTGGGACATCTCTTTGACGAACAGGGAGTGCTTTCCTTTCCGCAGGTTAGATCTGACTATGGAATCCCTGAGTCAGAAAGGCTGCACTACCTGCAACTTAGACACTGGGCATTACACCCCGACAATAGGCCGCATGCACAGAGACACCTCACCTCCTATGAAAGATGGCTTATAACAAGGTCATCAGATAAGAAATTAATCTCGGAGTTATATAAGATGTTACTCACTAGACATACACATGCATGCAGCGCAAGCCGTATGCGCTGGGAGAGAGATTTGGGGCGAGAACTTAGTAGTAAAGAATGGGAGGGTGTGTACTACAGGGCACGACACACGGCAAGTAACATAGGTCTGACTGAAACGCTAACTATAATAGTCACCTACTGGTACTACACTCCAGAGCGCATTCACAGAGCTGACCATAAACAAAGCCCAGATTGCTGGAGAGGGTGTCGGAAAATGGGAACATTGGTCCACCTCCTGTGGGAATGTGAACACATACAACAGTATTGGTCTCAGATTTTAGAGAAAGTCGACAAATACCTCGATACTGAACTACCGAGATTCCCAGCCTATACTCTCCTTGGGGTACCAAATCCCTTAACATACCCCCTCAAGTCCAGAAGAGGTCGCCAGATAGCAATAGCCTTGGGAACAGCTACTCAAAACATTTTGATCCACTGGAAAACCTCCCGAATTCCCACACACACGGGGTGGCTCCAGCGCCTATGGCACGTACTGGGGATGGAGAAGATAACCCTTACATTGGCAGGGAAGGGCTCGACCTTTGGAGATCTCTGGCAACCATACTTGACCCTACTCACACCAGAGTTCCGAGAACTTACGTGCCCCAGGTATCTGCGTCTCTTGCGCCTTCCTGCAACCAACACTACTACTGGAGCTAAGTTGTGTAGGGTTTTTCGTACAACAGGGAGTAGGCGCTCAGACTCGTACGCGTTTATGTAACAATAGCCGGAGTATGTGAACGGTGCTGCCAGGTCGGGAAATACCCAATAACCCCGTAATTTGTGTGAGTCAACAACCCACACTAGTAATATGGACACAATCCTGTGCACACGTAATTGGGATAATAGATCAAAGCAAAGTCTCAAAGGTTGCCCAATGTAAGATCGACATCAGTAGAGTATATCAGGAATATTTAATGATGCAACAAAGAAAAAAATGACCAGCCGACACGTGTTTCGTCACATAGGGAATGTTCCCGTGACTCTTCAGGGCTGGGAAAGATACAAAGTATGTACAAATGAGGAGGAGCAATCATACATACAATGTACATCTGCGTGACTCATAAAAGTGACACGCGCTATCACCAGAAAAAGTGGAGGGAAACCCCAGGGTACATGAAGTGAAAAGGTGCATGAAGGAACTTTTAGAATAAAAACATAAGTATGTGACAAGAAACTAAGGCTGTGCATCAGAACACAGTGACAAGGATCAAAAAGGTGTATCTAGTGAAAGAAGGGACCGGTGAAGAAACTACTGAAGCCGGTGCATGAACTGATCTAAAATAATCAACAAAGTGACATGGGTGTCCATTGTAATAGTAGTGCAATGGACAAATACGAATCAAAGTGTAGTGCTATCCACATGGCGTGTGGAAGACATAGTGATAACACAGACATGTGTCGATTACACCAATGTATCATAAAACAAAGGGGGTGTCAAGATGGTATCTAAAGGTGACCAGAATTGCAAAAACATATCAAAAACATCATCAGGGATAGTAGAACGTAGTAAACACCGATAAAATCCATCACGTAGCGAATTTACAAAGAAATTGCAGTGATAACAAAGCATGAGTGAAAATCACCGTGATCATAATGCACAATCAGCTAAAAAACATGAATAGTAAACAGCGAATGTAACCAACCGAGATAAATGAGCTGGACGGAGATAACGGGGTGCGTGTGAATGGTTGACAACACGAGTAGTAAGTGAATAATAAAGAAGTGGTGAGAAACAGGGAAGAAAAGAAAGGGAAACAAAGGGAAAAGTTAAAACGGAGAGATAGTACGAGTGAAAGGAAGTGAGGTAGCAAGGATAGAAGGGAGAGCAAAATGGACAACCGTGAACGCAGAAAAACAACCGACCAACGAATGACAGAGGTCCGGAGTGAAGTGAAGAAGGTGAGAGGAGAGAGTGGCGTACAGACCGGACTAAGGGTAACGTAAACGGAGAGGAAAACAGAGGAGCTTACCCGAGCGGGTGGTGAAAACCTGGACGTAAGGAAAGTAATGGACGTCTAGAGAGAAGGATTGGAGTCTGGGGAAACTGTCCAGACGCGTATGACCAGGGAAAAGGATCCCGGTGCTGCCAGGGGCAGGACCCGTAAAGAAAGCTGTAAAGGAAGGAGAAAGGGTGAACCTGGGGAACAGTGACGTGAGGAGGCACAAGGCAGGACCGAAATAAACTCACCTAGAAGAACGCTAGGGAAAACGGCAAAGCCGGAAGGCAAAGTGACAGGCGGGTGCGCCTGGAACCTGCATAGAAATAGTAAGGAAATTAAAATTAGACGGGGATTAGTGCAAGTGGGCCGGTGGGGACACGTCAACCGCCCGGGGAGAAAAACCGAGGACTTACTTGGAGGATGAAAGACGTCCGTCTCTCGCATGACTGCCGGATACGGAAGTCACGGTCTGAGGGGGAGGAGTGAATTTAAAGAGGAAAGTACAGGGGGCGGGGTCTCAGCAGGAGGGTGTGGTCTAGAAGGGTAGAGCTAGATCCAGAGGGTGAAAGGGAGAAAACGGAAAAGGTAGAAAGACTAAGTGTGTGAACACAATGCAGCAACAGAAACAGAAGCAGAGTGAAAGCATAGACGTATAGAAGAGGTGAAAATATCAGTTAATAGAAAGACAGCTACACACTGAGTGACATGATAAAAAAATTATTAGCAAAATGAACATAAGCACAAACGGCAAATAACATGGCACAAGGGAGAAGCTGAAAATAGAGATACTGCACTCTATGTGTGTAGGGCAGCACATTGTAGTGTATGCTGGAAATATCGCCAGCGGAAACCACAATACCACATGTCAAAATATGTAAGGCCAAACAAAACGTAAAATATCCAGACCTATCGGTGTTTACTACGTTCTACTATCCCTGATGATGTTTTTGATATGTTTTTGCAATTCTGGTCACCTTTAGATACCATCTTGACACCCCCTTTGTTTTATGATACATTGGTGTAATCGACACATGTCTGTGTTATCACTATGTCTTCCACACGCCATGTGGATAGCACTACACTTTGATTCGTATTTGTCCATTGCACTACTATTACAATGGACACCCATGTCACTTTGTTGATTATTTTAGATCAGTTCATGCACCGGCTTCAGTAGTTTCTTCACCGGTCCCTTCTTTCACTAGATACACCTTTTTGATCCTTGTCACTGTGTTCTGATGCACAGCCTTAGTTTCTTGTCACATACTTATGTTTTTATTCTAAAAGTTCCTTCATGCACCTTTTCACTTCATGTACCCTGGGGTTTCCCTCCACTTTTTCTGGTGATAGCGCGTGTCACTTTTATGAGTCACGCAGATGTACATTGTATGTATGATTGCTCCTCCTCATTTGTACATACTTTGTATCTTTCCCAGCCCTGAAGAGTCACGGGAACATTCCCTATGTGACGAAACACGTGTCGGCTGGTCATTTTTTTCTTTGTTGCATCATTAAATATTCCTGATATACTCTACTGATGTCGATCTTACATTGGGCAACCTTTGAGACTTTGCTTTGATCTATTATCCCAACACTACTACTGACCAAGACACGAATCAGCAGTGAAACACCACGAGCCCACAACACGACTTCGGAATCGCAGTGAACGGTGGCGGGGTGGGGGCGGAGGGAGGGGGGTTGATAGTTTATTTCTCTGGTTCCTTCTCATTTCTTGTTTGACTCTCCGTTAAGTCAACTGCCCGGGCTCTGTGTAGCCCATGATCTGGCACTTCTTTCAAAGCGAGATGATTTGTTTGTTGATAAAATCAATAAAAAGATTTAAACCTAAAAAACAAGGATTACAATTACTTTTCAAACAGTTAAAAAACTTTAAAAGCAGATCCATCAGTTTCTTTGTAGTAAATGAGCAGAGTGCATTTGCTGTGAGTGTGATAATAGGTTTGTGTTTATGGATGGGTTAAACTAGTTGCTGGTGAATGGTAGAAAGGGCATCATTTCTGGCCCTAGGTTAGACCTGTCCCAAACAGGTCCAAACAGACAACTGCCCTTGTCCTTTCCGCCCTTAGCCTTGATGCCTGGGCTGTGATGCCCTGAGTCCTAAGCTTAAATAGCCTCAGTGATCAGGTGACACCTTCGGCCAATGGGAACCCTAGCACTAACCCTAACCAGTGAGAACACTAGCCCTAAGCCCTAGGAACAAAAGGAGCCAGGCCCTTATAACCAATAACAGCCTTGGTCCTAGCAGCCAATCAGAACCCAAACCCTAAGTCCTAACTCCAATGGAAACCCTAGCCCCAGAAAACCAATCAAACCATTGACCTAACATTCCAATCAGAACCCTAACCCTAAGCCCTAACTCCAGTAGAGACCCTAGCCTCAGAGACCAATCACAGCCCCAGACCTATTAGCTAATCAGAAACCGAACCCCAAGCTCTAAACCCAATAGAAACACCAGATATAGGAACTAATTAGAGCACAGATGTAACGCCCAATAGCAACATATATAAGGGGCATGTGACCTTAAGCACAGGCTGATGGCCAGGGGGCTGAAATCTAAGCCACTTAAAATACTGCTTTTTGCGCACTTCAATAAATTCCTTTTTCTAGCCAAAACCAAGGGTTACGTACACTTTCCAAACATAGTTTAAAACCTTAAAAGCAGATCCATCAGTTTCTTAAACACACTCTGCTTAGCCTCTGAGGGTATAGTTTGGCTTTTTAACTTTTAAAAGACCCAAAAAGAGGGGGCCTAGGGCAGGGCGCAGTGGAGTTGCCCCTAAACACCTAAGCACAGTACAGGGGAATCTAGGACAGAATTTCAAACAGTCACGGGTAGAAAAACAGCAGTTTTAACTGTACCAATTGCACAGAGAACAAGAGAATAAATTCAAACAGTCACGGTAGAAAAAAACAGCAGTTTTAAAGCACAAGTCTGTGTTCTTACCACCTTCTCTGTCGTTTGTTCACTGGGCTCTGTAGGGCACCGACAGGCTCGGGTAACAAGATGGAGGTGGCTGTCTTGGGGTGCCCTGCACACACCTTCAGGGTACTGCAGGTGGGGGGGAGGGCTCAGGGTTGCTTGGGAGCTAGAAGGCCAATCAGGAAGGACTAGGCTGATGGACAGGGGGCAGTTAGGCGCTCCTGAAGATCAGAACCTCCTTAGATACAGACAGGCTCAATCCACACTTTGCTGGTCCTGGTTCACCCTGCAGGTAGGCCCAAATCTAAGCGACTTAAAATACTGCTTTTCACGCACTTCAACAAATCCCTTTTTCTAGCCAAAAACGAGGGTCACATAAACTTTCCAAGAGATTAAATTCAAACGGTTAGACAAAACAGCAGTTTTAAAGTTTTAAAAAACACAGCACAAGTCTGTGCCCTTACCACCTTCTCTGTCGTTTGTTCATTGGTCTCTGTAAGGCACATAAAGGATGGGGCTACAATGGAGGTGTGCAGTGCACTGCTAAATGTAATGTGCAGGAAGACCAAGGTGTGGCCCGACACCTGTTCCAGTTGGTTTGGGGAATAGGGATCCTGTTTTATTCAAGGACAGCAATGCCACATGCAACACCCAGGACTGTAAAACCCAATGGGCATGGTTTATCCTAAGGAAAAGTAGAGTGGCATCTGAGTGCAGGATATGACATTCACCCATGCTTTCTGTCCTTTCTAGCTGCTGCCTGTGTCCGTATGAGCACTGAATGTTTCTCACTGTGGAAGAAAAAGGTTTAACATGCATAAGTACTGGTAGTTCTGTGGATCCAAGAAGGCACCTGCATGGTTCTGCAGTCCCATTTGGATCTCTTGATCCTGCGATGCAAAATGCAGTGGGTTGATTCACAAATGTAAATTCACAAGAGCAGATCTACTCAAGTGTAGATCAACTCCTTCACATAAGTGTAACTCTCCTCATTTTTGCTAGTTACCATTTCTGAGAAGCAATTTATACGTAGATATAGACTTGAGTGTTCACACCCTCAGAGACTGGATTTGCAAATGTAAAGTTACTACTAGTAACTTTCCGCTTATTAATGTAGCTAGTAGAATATGTATTAGCAACTTTCCACTTATTGGTGGAGCTGTGCGCCACCAGGGCGCAGATCTTGTTATGGGAAAAACAGGGAAACTTAATAAAGGGTGAAAAAGTCATCAGCATTATATTAATGTGAAATATAAATGATAAATAATTAATATTGTCCATGTACTAATAAAATAAGAAGTTACAACACATTACGCCCCCAAAGTATTTTTTAAAATTTGAACTTAATTTACTTCCTTTACCATTAATTCCCATATTAATTTAATTCCCTATCTCCTCTGTTTTCTATGGGAGTGTGTTGTAGTAGAAGCGATTGGCCATGTGTTGTGCATGACTTACTATAAGGCTGGGTTGGAGTATACCTAAGCCTGTTTTGTGAGTGTCTGTTTATTTTTCATGTCTCTTCTTAAACCCCTCCTTAATTTACTTTTAACCCTCACCCATTTTGGAGTAACTATTCCCCATCTTCTCACTACTCCAACTTTTCTCTCCCACGTTTCATAAAAAATTGTATAGGCATAGATCAAGTGTGCAGAGAATTCTGCCACTAAGATCGAGGACTCTCAGAAAAGTTAGTAAAAGAGTATGTGCAAATTTCCACCTGTAGTTTTATTAACTGCATTTTGTATTGCGTGAAGTAATACTACTAAGGTACTACTTTACGTGCTCCAAAAATACTTTTGTGAACCAGGCTCTGTGTCTTTCTGTGTTTGGACTATATGAATATATGCTTTGTATACAGTTGTTGTTGTCTTTGAGTTTTGAAATACTGTTCTATGGAAAGCATTCTGATGTGCTTGGTCCAAGTAAACGCTACACAAATGGTTAAATAAATTTAAAAAAATTAAACAAGGTCACATCCTGCCTTAAAAATGTAATAAATAAATAAGCCTGCTTGTGTACTTTTTGTACTACAACTATATCAAAAACCTCAAAACAGATTTAGAACTTATCTTACCACCAAATTAAATATAATTCTGTTCATCAGTTTTTGCTCTCAGTGAGAGCAAACATTTCTATCTAAATGAAAGTGGGACATGCTGCTTTTAAATTATACCCAATAATTTTGACCCCTCAGATCTTGCTCAAATTTTAACTTGAGGAACCTAAGCAGAATGTGACAGTCATCTGCCAAATGTTAAGCATCTTTGCCAAATGGTGGAAAGGGAAATACTCTGGTAAATGGCAAGTTATGGCTGTGCACTCAGAAGAAAATAAGGTGTGCAATAAAAAGGGAAATTGCCCAAATTAATTCAGTTAAAGTCATGGTATTAGTAGTATGGTACAACATATAAAAAGCACTAAAATGCACCATTTATTGCGGGTTAAGCATCCTCAAGTGCACTGCAATTATCTGAGCATGTAGAACAAATTGTATCATCAATAACATCAGTGGCAGCATCACAGGGCGTGTTTTCCTTTTGCTCCAGCATAATGTTGTAAACCTTTGGTGTCCAGGGTAATAGTCAAACAGAATGCACCACTAGTCAAAAGGATCTTCACAGATCAGCTGAAAGTGTATTCTGTGAGCTAACATCAGTATATCAGGTCAAATTACAGTGAAACCCATTTGGCTCCACACGAATGACAGACAGGATATTTTCCAAACCATGAAAGGTTTATTAGCCAATTAGTCAAAGTTACAGGCTTTATTCATTTAGTAAATCAGGTTCAAGGCAAAGAAAGAAACATGTTTAAGACTTCCAAAACATGGAACATCAGCAGAGTTAGGGAAAGGTCTTCCCTTAGCAAATTCAGGATAGAATCTGCTAATCTATTCTAAGTCACACAGTTAAAATACATTGCATTCTCCCCAGAACTTCTTCCCACCAACTCCCTAGAGATGGAAGTAATCAGGTTGCATTGTCTTCTCAGAACAGTTTAACTTCCCTCGTTCCCATCATCGAACAAAATGGCACACAGCTGTGGTCTCAACTGCATGGTACAGGAGGATATTTCTCATCCCCAAGCACGGTGTAAATCACAACAAGCGTCTGGTTAACCCTACCTGTTCTAGCATTTCAAAAAAGCAAATAATGATCTACTCTTCTAACTAGCGTAGGTTATCTTGCTCCTGCAGGAACAAGGAAAATGTGAAAGCACATTTGGAAATCAAAATTATGTTTAACAGTGAAAGGCTTCTGAACATTTGAGTTTCGGAGACCTACTCAGAGCTAGACCAATGTTAAGGATGCACATTTGGTTAAACATGAATATACCATAAGCAAATGATAATACTTTGATTATACAAATTGTAGTTTCAATATACATATATAACCACACATAAACACTTGGATAAATATAAGATTGGTAAAGATTATAAGGCATTATATTTCCATGGCTCCACTTTTTCTAATCTTCATGGTGATTAGAAATGCATTAAACCAGAAGGTGGCACAAAATGAAGGCATTTTGTGCACTTCAATATTGCCATTATCTAAAATAATGATTGTGGGCACTTAATCGCCGAAAAGCTAAATTGTACATCTATAAATTTTACAGGGGACACGGAGAATGTGTCTCTCTACAATGAAAAATAATTTCCTCATTGTTTGACCTGGCATCCTTGGCGTGATTTCCCCTGACGTTTTTGCCATCTGACCTCCTGTTTTGCTGGCTTTAGGACTGTAGCAAAAGGAACAAATGATGGACGGAATGCTGAACAATACAAACATTCACCCCCAGTCTCAAAGATCTAGGTTTGATCCATCGTTCTTTTGCTCACCACGCCACCCCAGTTTGGACCCAGCCATATGCAAATCAATCTTGACCCTGCTCCTCTTGGGAACAGTCCAGCCCAAACTGCCAAGCCAGGTCCTCCCTGGACCGGAAACAAGCATCCTGTGACCCATTTCGGGGCTATACCCCAATAATCCAGGCTAGCTTAAATCCAGTGGTGCAGTGAGCATGGGACCTACGTCTGGACATACCCTTCCCACTTATGGTGACAAAAGCAATAGGAACAAATGATGGACGGAATGCTGGACAATGCAAACATTCACCCCCAGTCACAAGGATCTGGGTTTAATCCATCATTCTTTTGCTCACCAGACCACCCCAGTTTGGACCCAGCCATATGCAAATCAGTCTTGACCCTGTTCCTTGTGGGAACAGTCCAGCCCGAACTGCCAAGCCAGGTCCTCCCTGGACCGAAAACAAGCAACCTGGAACCGGTTTCAGGGCATCACCCTTCATCAGCCAGGCTAGCTTGAATCCAGTGGTGTAGTGAGCACGGGACCCACGTCTGGGCATACCCTTCCCACTTAGGGCAACATATGCAAAAGAAACAATTGATGGACGGAATGCTGGACAATGCAAACATTCACCCCCAGTCACAAGGATCTGGGTTTAATCTATTGTTCTTTTGCTCAACTCGCCACCCCAGTTTGGACTCAGCCATATGCAAATCAGTCTTGACCCTGCTTCTCATGGAAAAAGTCCAGCCCGAACTGTCAACCCAGGTCCTCCCTGGACTGGAAACAAGCATCCTGGGATTGGTTTCGGGGATCACCCCTCATCAGCCAGGCTAGCTTGAATCCAGTGACGCAGTGAGCACGTGACCACGTCTGGGGATACCCTTCCCCTTAGGGTGGCAAAAGCAAAAGGAACAAATGATGGACGGTATGCTGAACAATGCAAACATTCACCCCCAGTCACAAAGATCTGGGTTTAATCCATTGTTCTTTTGCTCACCACGCGACCTCAATTTGGACCCAGCCATATGCAAATCAGTCTTGACCCTGCTCCTCATGGGAACAGTCCAGCCTGAACTGCCAAGCCAGGTCCTCCCTGGACCGGAAACAAGCATCCTGGGATTGGTTTCGGGGATCACCCCTCATCAGCCAGGCTAGCTTGAATCCAGTGACGCAGTGAGCACGTGACCACGTCTGGGGATACCCTTCCCCTTAGGGTGGCAAAAGCAAAAGGAACAAATGATGGACGGTATGCTGAACAATGCAAACATTCACCCCCAGTCACAAAGATCTGGGTTTAATCCATTGTTCTTTTGCTCACCACGCGACCTCAATTTGGACCCAGCCATATGCAAATCAGTCTTGACCCTGCTCCTCATGGGAACAGTCCAGCCTGAACTGCCAAGCCAGGTCCTCCCTGGACCGGAAACAAGCATCCTAGGACTGGTTTCGGGGCATCACCCCTCATCAGCCAGCCTAGCTTGAATCCAGTGGCGTAGTGAGCACAAGACCCACGTCTGGGCATACCCTTCCCACTTATGGTGACAAAAGCAAAGGGAACAAATGATGGACAGAATGCTGAACAATGCAGACATTCACCCCTTGTCACAAAGATCTGGGTTTAATCCATCATTCTTTTCCTCATCATGCCACCCCAGTTTGGACCCAGCCATATGCAAAACAATCTTGACCCTGCTCCTCATGGGAACCGCCCAGCCCGAACTGCCAAGCCAGGAGTCTAAATACTTTACCAATCCTAACCAGTGCCAAAGTGCATGTGCTTTCTCCCTAAAACATGGTAACATTGGCTTATCCACAATTGGCATAGTTAATTTACTTATAAGTCCTGAGTAAAGTGCACTATATGTGCCTAGGGCCTGTAAATGAAATTGGTCTAGTGGGCCTGCAGCACTGATTGTGCAACCCACTTAAGTAGCCCTTTAAACGTGGATCAGGCCTGCCACTGAAGAGCCTGTGTGTGCAGTTTTAAACTGCCATGTCGACCTGGCACGTTAACCCTCTTTGTAGGCCCCAACCTTCCTTTTTAATATATATGTCACCCCTAAGGTAGGCCGTGGATAGCCCCAAGGGCAGGGTACAGTGTATTGAAAAGGTTGGACATGTAATTTTTAGTTTTATATGTCCAGGTAGTGAAAAACCCTTAAATTTGTTATTCACTACTGCAGGCCTATCGCTTCCTTAGGTTAACATTTGGATCACCTTATTATATTTTAGAAGTGTAATTTCCAAATGGGAAAAGATAGACATTTCAAGTTTGGTATCACAACTTAAGCTAAAGTAGGATTTTAAGTTGCTAGTCTGAAAATGTCACTTTGGCATTTTCTTACTTTAACCATTTTGTTCCCTCTGTCTGTCTCTGAATACACGTCTGGGGTGGGTGACAGCTGGGCTTTGTGCATTCCTTCCAGACAGCCACACACAAAGGGAACTGAGGTGTGACTGATGGGCCATCAACATCCTGATGGGTCATCCTGGGCAGGATGGACAGGAGGAGCTGACACTTACACCTGAATGGGCTGTGCCTGTCCCCACACAAAGAGCTGCATACCCCACTGTGGGGAGCCCGGTCAGGAAGGGCTGGGACCTTGTGCATTTCAAAGGTCTCTCTTTGAAGTCTCCCCCACTACAAAAGCACAACTCGTTATAAGTACTGGACCCCTGACACCACCAACTCAGTACACATCTAGACCTGTGGACATTCTGCCAGCAAGAAGGGCTGCTGGGCTGCTGAAAGGACTGTCACTCTACTGGACCCAGGTGATCTTTGCTGAACTCCTGCTTTGCCTTGCCTGCCCTATTACCTGCCGCCCTCCTTGCATAGAAGTGAGAAGGACTGGGCCTGCATCTCTACATCCCCAGAAAAAAGTGACTCCAACGGTTGGCTGGCTTGCTTCCTGTTCTGGAGTCTCAGGGACATCAAAGACTTCCAGCAACCTTTCTACAGCCTCTGTACTCTGCTGTCAGTGAGTCCTGCCCTGCCAAGTGTTGCCAATCCAGGCCTGGGCCCTTGGAAGTAGGTTTACTGGCTGTCTTCTGCAAATCCCATGCATTGCTGCCATTCTACAGTTCGGAACCAACGCATCTCCCCTCGTCGCATCGCCTTTGCTTTCTGAGACGAGGACGTTGCCATCACCGGCTGCGTGGTCTGATGATGACGCTTTGCCTTCATCTAGAAGGATTCGACATTGACACATCAACCGACTGCATGGATTGGAACCAACGCATTGCCTGTCAAAATCATAGCTACCATTAAGACTATCCACTTAAAGGCCCAATCTGGCCTTTGCCACCATCATGCCTTCCCTGAAGTCACCTTCCCGGGACACTTGGACACATGCCATCATCATACCCTTTCTCAAGAAACCATCAGCTGACTTATACACCCTTTCCACCTGCAGACCCATCTCATGCCTACCAAACCCAGCTATGGTCTTTGAGAAACTAATCAACCAATGCCTCACCAACCAATTTAGCAACCACCAGCTCCTCGACGCTACGCCATCCAGATTCAGGCGCAACCACAGTACAGAAACAATACTCATTGCCATGGATGACATCTTCATTATCCTTCACAGAGAAGACGCAACAGCACTCATTTTCCTGGACCTCTCTGCAGCATTTGACATGGTCTCAGACCTCCTTCTCATCAGGCCCTGCATGAGATTGGCATCCAAGGACTTGCTCTCTGCTATATCCACTCCTTCTTAACAGATAAAACACAGGCTGTCAACCTGGCACCTTACTCTGAAGCCTACAAATTTGTCTGTGGAGTTCCTCTAGGTTCATCGCTCAGCCCCAACAACTTCAGAACACACATGGTCCCTCTGGTCAATGTTACAACACGCCATAACGAGCTGAGCGACTCCGCAGCGCTGCCTAGAGACAGGTGAGGATACCCTGTAACAGTAATCGCAAACTGGCCCCTGAAATTTGAAGTATTGGCAAACTTGGCAGTGGGACTATTGGGGAAGCACCGACAGGCCGCATGAAACCCCTGCAGGGAACATAGGCAGGCGGCAGTTACCTCCCCGAAACACGACCGTTCCCAAGACACCCCTTAAGGCTCCGTCCCGCTCCCACTTGCCATGACAGGCAGAAAAGGAGTCTGTAACTCCCATCAGACCAAGCTAGACAAGTTCTCATGTCAGAAGACTCGAGGCTGTGGGCCACTCCAAGATCAATCACAAACAGCCATGCAACAGGCGGCAGGAAACGACAATCCCACGCTGCGCAACATAATGACCGCCATCAATGGAGTGCATACCTCCTTAGAGACTAGCATATACACAGTGGCGACGAAAGTCTCACTTATCAGGGCAGATCTTCAGAACATGGGAGTAAGAGTCACAGAGGTTGAGGAAAAAACTGCCACCCTCCAGTCCGACACTACAGTCCTCAAGAGGAAAGTCACTGAACTCCAGAAAGTGAGCAAACTTCTTGAGGTCCAACTGGACGACTACGAGGGAAGGTCCCGACGCAATAACCTCAGAATCATTGGAGTCCCGGAACGAGCAGAGGGACCGGCAACTGATCTCTTTGTAGAAAACTTGATCCTCAAGCACCTGAACTAAAAAGGGGACGTTTTTTGAAACTTTCGTGGAGATTCGTCAAGCATGCCAAAGTTATTGGCAAAATAAAAAACACTCTTCCGATGAAAACTTTGGTCCTAACTAGAACTACTTAATGGCACATGTATGGGGTAGTGCACATTTCTCCGGCAGGTCCGAGACGGTAATACATTTAACCAAGTTTTCGCACAAAGCAAAAATTGAAAGTGCACTTTCTCTGGATTTGCTTGTGTTTTTCTTTATTTGTGAAAAATTACGGCTGAAGGAATCCAAATACATTGTATCAATAAGAACACTGACTCCGAAAGGCCTTAACCCGGATGAAGAACTTTATGTACATTTATAAAAAAATATAAATAACTGAAAACATCTATAATAATTCAGCATACCGGAACACACTGAACCACAGAATATAAAAATTACAAAAATTACATTAAAAGGGTTTGATTAAGCTCACCAGAGAGCAAAACAAGGTTTGAAAGATAAAGTGAATGTCTGGGCACACTTAAGTTCTAACTATCTTGAATAAATGAC
Source organism: Calotriton arnoldi (assembly GCA_963921515.1). Taxonomy (NCBI): domain Eukaryota; kingdom Metazoa; phylum Chordata; class Amphibia; order Caudata; family Salamandridae; genus Calotriton; species Calotriton arnoldi. The sequence continues at coordinate 1,306,744 of CAWUFW010002984.1, forward strand.
AATAAAAATGATTGCATGGGCCCAATAAAATGTGAATATAGCACAAAAATAAAGAAAAGGATTAAATGACTCAGCTCAATGGAGAGCTAACAAACTGAGACATGCATAAATTAATTGTTGGACTATTGAAAAATATGAAAAATATGAATTTGGTCAAACTATTCTAATAGAAGAAAATATGAAATGCAACTTAAATAAGTGCCTATTATATCAAATGTTTTAAGAATAATGCCTCAATTTTATATAAAATCAAATTGTTTCCATGTAATTCTTTTGCACTATTTTGCACATTAAGCACTTTACGTTTTTTAAATAGCACGGTGTCACTTCACGTTTGTGCCGACTACATGTACCAGCATGTAATGGCAACAGGAAACAGGAAATAACTGTTGAAATAGAAATAAATGAAGCCTAATTGTGTAAACTAACTATCCCGTGATCAAGGTCCGAGCAACGGACCGAAACGCGTTGGGCATGTCAATGACTCTTTTTCACAAATAAAGAAAACACAAGCAAATCCCCAGAGAGTGCGCTTTCAATTTTTGCTTCGTGCGAAAACTTAGTTGAATATATATATATATATTCAACCAAGTATTCGCACAAAGCAAAGTTGAAACGCACTCTCTGAAGATTCGCTAGTGTTTTCTTTATTTGTGAAAAAGACATATATGACTGTTTTCCTTGTTCAGAATATGTATATCATTTTATTGTGTCCTGAATTTCCCTTTTATCCAAAATCTCCATAATTAAATTCGTTATTTGAGTATGACATAACTATATTTAGCTTTCCTGTATAATCTTCTCTTTTAGAGTTTGCAACAAGGAATTTTGGCTGCGCTTCTGATCCTATCGATATTGGAATTTTGTGTCTCAATTTCCACTGCTGCTTTTGGATGTAAATCGATCTGCAAATGTTATTGTGAAAGTTGCTGCAGCTCTGGGTGCTCCTGCTGTGCCTGCTGCTCACAAGCAGAACCACAGTCAGCGCAGGTAAATATTTGTAATGGTAATGACATTCCAGCTTTCTAGTCTATGCATGCTGTATATATTTATATTTGTAAAGAACACTAGAACAGGGTCATAGTCTTATGATACAAATTTTAATAGAATATGGCAAAATGAAATATCAATATGAAATTGGTTGTTAATATTCATGAAGTTTATAAGAAGCTCATAACACCCTGGTCTAACTGAAACAAGCGCAGAATAGTAGGTGTAGTTGGTGTGTTTCAAGACTAATTATAACATTGTTAAATCAATGGCGATTATTGTGACAAAATTTGTTTTGCTAATGTTCTGATAATGTTATTACTTTTTGCAGATTAATTTTCATGAACAATTTCGTAGCACTACAAGTTGGTAGTAACTGTTTGTTCAGAATCTGGAGCACAGACAATTTACATTTAGGGGCTGATCACGATGCCGGGCAGACACCCTATCGGAAAACGAGATCACCCGACAGACTGTTGGCGGTCCCGACATAGGCATTATGATGCGACCGCCACCACGGCGGTCGCAATGCCTATCTTTTGTATTGCGGCTGTTGCTGCTGGCTGCAGCACACGCCTCAATACAAAAAGGGGTCACTTGACATATCCCTGCACTACGTGGCAGGCACCATGCGGTCCCTGCCACATGGTGCAGGGACATGTAGGGGGCATCATAGGTGCCCCCCAGTGCCCACATCAGAAGTCCAGGGGCAAAGGGGGGCCCGCTAAGGGCCCCCAATGTCCCTTTCCACCAGCCTTTCCATGGCGGGTGAACCGGCATGAAAAAGCTGGTGGGGAGGGACATCGTAATCCCTATGGCGGTGCCTGGTAGGCACCGCCACCATTGCAGGGATTGCTAGGCCCTCCGCTGCAATGGTGGGCTCAAGGAGCCCGTCGGATGCGTGGCGGTCAGTGTTTCCGACCGCCATCACACCGCCCACCATCCTAATGTGGCAGGCGGTGAAGGTGGTTCCGATGGCGGTGACACCGCCACCGACAGCCTGTCGGTGGCAGTCTCGCCGCTATCATAATCAGCCCCTTAGTTTCTAATGCAAATATTACTTGCATCAGCTTTTAGCACTTACTGATGGATTGCCCCGATAAGATAGAAAAATGAACCTTCTGAATGATACTTTCTAAAACGTAATATTTTTTATTACAGAAGCAGTGCTGCAATATATTGAGATCACAATGTTAGTTGTGCTGATGACACCTAAGTAGCATTATCCAAGGAGAAGGACATTTCAGTTGACCAGGTGGAGTCACAGGGTCCTGAGACAAAGCCTAGTGTCCTTCTCCACCTTGGCGAATAACTACCATTGAGTACCATTCCTCTTCGATAATATTGCTGTTGTAAATCATATTCTTAAATTTTGGGTGATAAGGCTCTGCCATTTTTGTCCCACTGAAATGTACTGTAGTGAATGCCTGGTTTTGAGGGTCACAGAAATGAAAAATATAAATCATGATAACAGATTTTAATTGCAATATAAATAATTTATTGGTGGTTTCAAATTAATTTTATTAATTGTAGTTAGTTCTATAGTGATTTTATCCTGTGCAAAATGCTGATACTCAGCTGGGATTTGCTGAACCATACTTGAGAGAAAACAGTTTTCTCTCACGACTATCTCATAGACATTAGAGAAGGGGGTTCAGAAGCTAAAAAACACATGTTCCATAAATTCACAAATATTTTCCTCAGCCAAATAAGGAAAAAGTCTGATATGCAGTGTAATATGTGTGCTTTTAACAGCAGCAACAGCCTTTGACTTGATTTCCTGGTGTTCTACTGCAGCTTCACCACAGGGTACTAATAAACAACTAGTGTTGAAATTCTCTATTCATGACAAACATGAGGCACGCTGGACCTCCATGTTGCTGGAATCAGTGCTGTGGAATTTGAAGCATTTCTTATGGAGGAGACTGCAGTAAATGAACAGATATGGGGTTTCATTTTGTCATGGAAGTTATGGTTAGTGTTCTAGAAAAACTAAAATGAGGGCACATTTTCTAGACATTCTCTCATGACTTCCTCATTCATGTCAGAAAAAAAGTCTGATATTTCGAGTGAAACATGTACTTCCAGCACCAGCAGCAGTCTGTTGGTTGACACCCCAGTGATGTACTGTAGCTTCACTATAAGTTCTAATGAAAAACTAGAGTGCTCACATTCTCTATTCAAGACCAAAGTGAGACAGGCCTGAATGCAGTTTAGTTGCAATGAGTGCTGTTGAATTTTAAAGCCTTTCCAATGGTGCAGGCTGAAGTGAATAAGCGAATGAGGTGATAATGCATATATTTAATCAGCTGGGTAAAGACCGTGAAGGAAAGTATGAGTTATTAGTCATTTGAGGCATTTTGAATTTTTAAAGGGGTGAAAAATAGTTAATGAGAGAGATCCCTACCTAAATCCAGCATCCTCTTTCCCTATCTGTTTACTCAGGCTACCTATCTTCCCTATTGCATAATACCTCCCTAATTTTAAAATAGTAACATTTTGGTAGACATTAAAGATTTTCGTATTCTTCCTGTGAGTACATATTTGGAGGTGCAGGAAGTTATTTACTGACAGATCCACCAACGGAGCTGCTGTTTAGAAATGTATTTTTTTCTTTTTCTTTTCATACTTTCTCTTTTCAGTAGTTGCATCTCCCTCCATAAATGTGCACTGCTTCAAAAATGGTATTGCGAGTTAAATATAAGGAATGAGAAAACACTTTTAAAATATTCATTTCTTTGTTATCATCACAGGCAGCGGTTATAGGAAAGACTAATGATAAGTGGGATGAAATTGTAATGAGGCATGACACAGGTATTAACTATGAATCTTCTGTGTAGATAGCGACTGTGTAGAAGCCAATCAAAATGCAGCATTTTGAGGCTGAACAGCTTTCCGGTGTACAGTAAAGCAGGTCACATTATTAAGATCTCTTTGATCGAACAAACAAGGCATTTTGACCTAGTTTTGTGCTCAGTGGATGATTCCATCTGTAATGCTGAGTGTGTCAATTCATGTTTTATGCATTTCCTAATTTTATGTAAAATAGAGGCAATCCATGCTATTGGTGCCATTGATGTCATATACACCACTTAGTTTGGCACGCACACCTCACCAGAGGATCACAGATGATAAATTGCAGCATGTTTATAGTACAGTTACATTTTATGCAGAGGTTCCAATGGAGAAGGTATTGTGTTGTCTGCAGACTGCACCCCTCTGGGGGTTATCGCCTTTCGTATGATAATTACTGCCTGCTCCAACACTGAGACACAGAATAACATTTGGGGGCATTTTATTTGTATGCCACTAAGTCCCCTTGTCTTGATGTCTTGAATTGGGCTCTGTGCATAGACCACATAATAACTGAGAAAAAGCAGGCATTTACAGTATAAGATGTGTTACTACACAGGCATTGTGCCCTTGTGAACCATGCAAAACTAAAGGGGACGATGGACGGAGTGTTGAACATTGCAAGCACTCACCCCCAGTCAACTGATCTGGGTTTAATCCATCATCATTCTTTAGCTCACTCCGCCACCCCAGTTCAGACATGGCCATATGCTAATCAGTCTGACCCTGTGCCTCATGGGAACAGTCCAGCCCGAACTGCCAAGCCATGTCTTCCCTGGACCAGAAACAAGCATCCTGGGGCCGGTTTCGGGCTCACAGCCCTCATCAGCCAGGCTATCTTGAATTCAGTGGCAAAGTGAGCAAGGGACCCACGTCTGGGCATACCCTGCCAACTTAGGGCGAACAAAGCAAAACCAAAGGGGATGATGGACGGAGTGTTGAACATTGCAAGCACTCACCCCCAGTCAACTGATCTGGGTTTAATCCATCATCATTCTTTAGCTCACTCCGCCACCCCAGTTCAGACATGGCCATATGCTAATCAGTCTGACCCTGTGCCTCATGGGAACAGTCCAGCCCGAACTGCCAAGCCATGTCTTCCCTGGACCGGAAACAAGCATCCTGGGACCGGTTTCGGGTTCATAACCCTCATCAGCCAGGCTATCTTGAATCCAGTGGCAAAGTGAGCAAGGGACCCACGTCTGGGCATACCCTGCCAACTTTGGGCGAACAAAGCAAAACCAAAGGGAACTGGGGTGGCGGAGTGAGCTAAAGAATATTGGTTACAACTCTCATCCTCAGGGATCACAAGCTGAACTTTTGAGTCTGCCTCCCAGATAAGGATAAGTTCTGCCCTCTGCTCCGTTGGAGTACCTACCCCTAAGGCCACATTGGCCACCCCCTTAGAGGTGTTGGTGCAGCTCTGTAAAACATGTGCTCTCTGACAATCAAATTGTGCAGCCCTGTGTAATCACATCACTGTTCTTTACCCAACCATCCAGTGCCTTGCAAATGTGATCCACAAAATCCAGGATTACTGGGGCAGCTCCGGGCTGTCCCCCAGATTTCTGCCTATACTTTTCAGGTGTGAGACCATACTTCCTGGCACAGGTGTCCTTCATGAGGGGGATACCTCATCCTGTCCACCTCTCCCAGGGCCAGCAATGCAGGATTCCCTTCACTGGGAATGTGCCTCCAGAGACTGGCTTCCCAGTCCTCCTAAGGGACCCTGTGCATCTCTACGGCAATCTCATTGCCCTCAACCCACTTATCAATATTATCACCCACAACAAAGTTAGGCACCAGGTCCGTGGAAATGTGGAACCTCCTGTCTCCATTGGGCCCTGGAGAAGCACCTCTTGGAAACTAACTCCAGGAGAGGTCCAGCATGGCTCAGGCAGGTTCAGTTGCAAGTCAAGTTGTATAAGTAAGCTGGGAAGTTTCAGGGAGGCCTCTGGAGCTTGTTGTGTCTCTGGAGCTCAGAACAGAAGGTCAGCCAACTGACCATTGGAGTCTCTCAGGTAGCCTGGGATTTCGAAAGCAGGTCGAATATTACTTCCCAGAAAGCAGGGAAGGCCTCAAGCAGTTGGGCAGTCCTCTGGGGAACACGGTAGGCCTTAAGCAGCAGGGCTGTCCTCTAGGGAACAAGGCATGCTTCAAGCAGCAGGAAAGTCCTCTGGAAGCAGCAGGACCGTCCTATGAGGAACAAGACAAGACTCAGGCAACAGGGCAGTCCTCTGGGGAACAAGGTAGTCCTTCTTCTGTAATTTCCACAGGTTCAGAAGTGTACTGAAAAGTTGCTCTGAGAGTCCAGTATTTATACCTGCCAGCCTTTGAAGTAGGAGAAACGTCTAGACTAGCCCCATCTCTGGTTCTTGAAAGTTCCTTCCTTCCCCTGCTAAGGCTCCAAGATGTCTAGGGTGACTAACCCTATTGTTAGGTTTCTTTGTGAGTGGTGGAAGCAGCCCCTATTGAAGTACAAGTGTGGCAGGGAACAGCTCTGCCCACACCCATTCTGTCAGGATGGCCCATCCTGCCTATTCCTAAGATATATTGTCTTACTGTCTGGAAGGAATATACAAAGCCTAACAGCAAGGTGATGTGACCCAGGACACTGACCATAGCATACAAATAGTAAGTACAAGAAAATGTTTCTAATAAAGGAAAAATCTGACTTTACCATTAAAGAGGATTTTAAAATTGCAATTTATTTGAGACCAAACATGGCATTTCTACATGTTCCCAATTAAAAGATAGCGCTTATTAAATGTAACAAGGAAACCTAATGTCATCCTATGGGAGAGGTAAGCCTTACAGTAGTGGAAAACGAATGTAAGATGTTTTCACTGCCAGGACATGTAAAACTTAAAGACATATGTGCTACTTTTTAAATACAATGCACCCTTCCCTTTGGGCTGTTTAGGGCCAACCTTAGGGGGTGACATATGCATTAAAAGGATGGTTTAGGCCTGGCTAAAGGTTTATTTTGCCAGGTCAAACTGGCAGTTTAAAACTGCACTACAGAGGACATGGCCAAGATGGCAGAGCGATGAGATGCTTTACAACATAGCTCCCGCAGGCTGCATTGAAATTGTGAGCATCCTGAGCCTATCCATTACTGCAGGGGACCACAGAGACATGCAGAGATGTTGGGAGCTCGGGACATACACTGTAGCGCTCATTGGTTGAGACCCAAGAGGGAGTGGTGGCAAGCACAGAGGAGACAGGACCACTGGCCACGCAGCACACTGGAGCAGCCTGCATGATTAGGCAGCCACAGTGGCTGAGGTGGGGAGCACGCCCATGCAGAGGCAAACTGGTGCTCAAGACATCTTGGCCCTGGAGACCCCTTGATGGCAAGACAAGGAGTTGGGGTGGTCCCTTGGCCCCCAGTAAGCGTCTGTGGGCCGATCGGCCCTTGGTTGAATTGGGCAGGCCTCCCTTGCCCGCTAGAAGCCTGTGCATGTCCATGGCGCAACTGAGCAGATTACCACGGTGAACACCAATGGTGCACATTATGACAGGCGGGGCCCTTGGAGCATCCCCAGGGGACATATGAAGGAAAATGCCTGTAAGGAGGAGGGCAATGCAATGCCCACTATGCTGCAGAAGGAGAGACGCTGCTCCTCCAGCCTGGTACTGAAAGATTGTATGCGCTGGAATTAGCAGGCCTGCTACCTTCCCCTGCCTGAGCAACCCGAACTGCCATCCTTAGGAGCTTAATTGCAGAAGGGCCTATCCCATGGTAGTGTGCTATGTGGGTGTGCTTCCCTTGAAGCATTACCGCCCAAGGCTAAGGACTCACCTACTGACTACTGAGAACAGTAGGGTGCTCTAAGGGCGGTGAGACAGAGGAGGAAACACTTTTTGCACCCAGGGCGAAGAATCCTCCCAACTGCAACCTCTTTGGCTATCTGGATAGGCCCCAGCCAAAGGCCCAAGCTGTTGGACGGACTGGTGCCAGCCCTGACATGGTGCTCACTAAAACAGACCTGCTAGATAGCCTCAGCGCTTTTAAAGCAGAGTTAAGAGAAGAGCTGAAGCAGGATCTCACAAAGTTACCTAACCATGAAAATATCTCAATTCCAAATGGATGTGGACTCTGTGGGCCAGTGTATACTGGAACCAGAGGGATGAGTGGAGGCCATCACAGTGAGCCACACAGTGTTGTCAAAAAAATAATCTAGACTGGAAGAACAACCCGCGTCGAGAACCACTCGAGAAGAGAGAACCTGCGCCTCTGAGGACTGAGCGAAGAGATCCCAGATTCCAACCTCGCAACCTTTGAGTAGGCATGCTCTTGGCCTTACCGGGCGATGGCCATCCAGAGGTGCGCCTCGATAGGGTACATCATGCAGGCCCTTCACTTCAGACTTAACAGAGGCCACAAGATTTCCTTGTCAAATTTCATTTCTTCTTGGAAAAGGAGGAAGTCTTGCACAGCCCAGAAAAGCTGAAGAGTTGAGTTTTCAAGACTACTTATTTACAATTTAGCAGTAAACCTCTCAGCTAGCACTACAACGAAGCAGCAAGTTCTGCTCCATCACAGAAAAGCTCCGAGAGGACAGTGTCCGGTAAAGTTGCACTTATCCCTTTGGCCTCTCTTTTGAGACTGATAGCAAATGCCATACCATTTCAAAGGTAAGAGGAGCTGCAGCCAGCTGGACATCCAGGTGGAGCACCGAAAAGGAGATGAGCATTCTTGGAGCATGGGGAAAGAGATCTCACAGAGGAATCTAGATCCTTGGTGCCAGCGACGCCACCACCGCTGGGGCAATGAACACTGACAGGACTTAGACCGTGAATGTCCCTAACTTGAAACTTGTGGATTTAGAGGCCCACAGCTGACCAGAATGGCTGACCCGAAACGGGATTGGTTTGCCCAGGTGATCAAGGCGATACAAAAGGGGATGATGGACGGAACGTTTGAGCCAATCAAACACTCACCCCCAGTCAACTGATCTGGGTTTAATCCATCATCATTCTTTAGCTCACTCCACCACCCCAGTTCAGACATGGCCATATGCAAATCAGTCTGACCCTGTGCCTCATGGGAAAAGTCCAGCCCGAACTGCCAAGCCATGTCTTCCCTGGACCGTAAACAAGCATCCTGGGACCGGTTTCTGGCATTCCAGCCATCATCAGCCAGGCTTGCTTGAATCCAGTTGCAAAGTGAGCAAGGGACCCACGTCTGGGCATACCCCCGCCAACTTAGGGCGAACAAAGCGATACAAAAGGGGATGATGGACGGAACGTTTGAGCCAATCAAACACTCACCCCCAGTCAACTGATCTGGGTTTAATCCATCATCAATCTTTAGCTCACTCCACCACCCCAGTTCAGACATGGCCATATGCAAATCAGTCTGACCCTGTGCCTCATGGGAACAGTCCAGCCCGAACTGCCAAGCCATGTCTTCCCTGGACCGGAAACAAGCATCCTGGGACCGGTTTCTGGCATTCCAGCTGTCATCAGCCAGGCTTGCTTGAATCCAGTGGCAAAGTGAGCAAGGGACCCACGTCTGGGCATACCCCGCCAACTTAGGGCAAACAAAGCGATACAAAGGGGATGATGGACGGAACGTTTGAGCCGATCAAACACTCACCCCCAGTCAACTGATCTGGGTTTAATCCATCATCATTCTTTAGCTCACTCCACCAACCCAGTTCAGACATGGCCATATGCAAATCAGTCTGACCCTGTGCCTCATGGGAACAGTCCAGCCCGAACTGCCAAGCCATGTCTTCCCTGGACCGGAAACAAGCATCCTGGGACCGGTTTCTGGCATTCCAGCCGTCATCAGCCAGGCTTGCTTGAATCCAGTGGCAAGTGATCAAGAACGGCTCCTGGATAGAAGTCTCTCCTGGTCTCTAGGCTGTGGGTCGACACTGCGGTATGATTCACATGCTGCTTCCCTCCTGGCCTATGTCAGCTGCGAGGAATGATGAGGGACACCTCTGCAACTGGTGAACTTTTCATGTCCCTAGATACAAACTTGTTACTGCATAACTGTCTGAAGCTTGTGTGAGATGTCAGCTGTGGGGAGCAGGAGGGAGACCCCGATAACTGTTATGTGTGGTTATTCCCCAAAGAGTAGAGTCTCCCTGCCACTACCTGTGTCATCACAGATATGGACGAGGTCCCCAGATATAACCTCTGTGGTGGCTATAAAAAATCTCACTCACTGTTCAGGTTCTTCATGTTTTTGTTGATATGGGTTTGTTTTTTGATTAGGGAGAGGGAGGGAACCTGTCAGTGTACACCAGACTGCAATCCTACCGATCAAACACCATGTTCCACACACACACCAACCTCACAGACATGACACCTCTATAGATAGTCATGCCCTATGCACAGGCCTAAGTTTGCCCAATAAACGGGGTGCAATTTGAAGAAGCTTCTGGGAAACCACTCCCTACATCATTTGTACATCATTTGTCTCCAGGAGACTCGCCTGCCCAAGGACCAGAGGAAACTCAAATATGACAAGTACCTCACGGATGGCATATCACTCCTCTGCTATCACTAAACAACAGAGAGTCACAATCCTCTTACACATATTCTGTGTCTAAGTTGACACAGAAAGCAGATATTTCATACTGGTGGGGGCATTAGTCAGATGGCCCATCATTGTTGCGGCACAAGACTGGTTACATTTAAGCTTTCTTGATGAGTTGTAAGGGGCAGCAAAGGGAGATATCATCCTCACCAGCGACTTTAATATGGTCTGAGCCCCCAGTAGGGACAGAGAGGAGGGTAGCAAAATGCATACAGGGGCCTTTTCTAAAAGAGTGAAGAAAGCGTTGGGGGTCTTGGGACTGCGGGATGCCTGGCAAGAATTCCATGAGACAGACGTAAGTTGTACTTTCTACTCCCATGTCCACGGCACACACTCCAGCAGTGACTATATATTTGTGAACAACCCTTTGGTAGGCCTGCTTAGAGAAGTGAAGGTAAGCCCTATTGCAGTCTCCAACCATGCCCCAAATTTGATCTGGGGCTGCATGGATGTCTGGGATATTGGAGGCTCTACCCTGCTAAGAGACCCTGTTATCTGACAGACACCTGGACAATGGATCAATTAATATTTTGAGCTTAATGGTGGAAGTCCTGATTTCTGCTGTATGGGTTGCCTTAAAGGCGGTCCTTATAGGGCATCCATTTTATTGCAACTGCAGCTGAGCGATCTAGGGTGCGCAAACTGGATATTCAACATCTAGAAAGCAAAATTCAGAGACTGGAAGCAGAACGGACAAAACTCCCCTTGTGACGCACCACATGTGCTCTTGTGTCTGCATGTGGCCAACTGCGTATCTACTTTACAAATAAGGCCAAACTCTTGAACCTCCACCTCCGCAAACAATCATATGTGCTTGAAGACAAAGTGGGCACTCAGTTGGCCCGGTCCCAATGGGGTAAACTGAAAAAAGATTACATAAAGGAGATTTTGGACGACATTGGATCACCCATATTGAAAAGTCTGAAAAAGGTGGATGAATTTTATCGATTCAATGAAGCCTTATACCAGAGTACCCACCTGAACACGAGAGAGCATTCCTGGAGTGGATTCACCTCCCTAAACTCTTGTGCATTCAAAGGAAATCTTTAGAGGGCCCTATTACTCCTGAAGAAGTCTGCCAAGCTATTAAATCACTGTTGCTGAACAAAACACCAGACCCAGATGGCCTCATGGCCTTCTTTTATAAGACATACACAGCTAAACTCACTCCAAAGCCTGTAGACCTCTTTAACCACTGCGCTGTTTGCGGGGCGGGCATGCATACAATTTCAGAGGCAGTAGTCATGGTTATCCCAAAGTCCAACAAAGATCCCCGCAGGTGTCCGTCTTACCGGCCAATAACCCTTTTCAATATAGATGCAAAACTTTTTAGAATCTTGGCCCCATGCCTCAGCGATGTACTGACCACTCTTGTGCATCCTGACCAGAGTGGATTTATACAGGGCCAGCAGGCACATGATAACCTTCAAGAGGCCATCCACCTGATGGAAAAAATGTCCCCCCATTCTAGGCGTTTTCCTCTCCTTGGATGCAGAAAAGGCCTTTGACAGGGTAGACTGGGCCTTCCTTGCCTTACACTACAGAAGATGTGTCTGGGACGGGGACCCAAGTTCACGAGGATAATTTTTGCAAACTACACACACCCCATGCCTAGGAACCCTGAATGGCCACCTTTCCTCACCCTTCCCTCTTTCAAGAGGTACCAGGCAGGGATGTCCAATGACCTGACTGTTATTTGCACTTTTTATAGAACCCCTTGCTTATTTGATACAACAGTCACCTGCAGTCATGGGGATCCAGTTTGGGCTGCAAGAATAGAAGATCTCACTCTATGCGGTCGATGACCTCCTCACCCTGGACTCTCTGGGCATCCCCCTACTCGAGGCAGTGACCTTACTGCAAGCACATGAGATAGCTTCAGGCTTTAAAATCAACTTGGGTGCAGGGGATCATGCCAAATTAGCTGCGCAGTTACTTTTCCGATGGGTTAAATCCTCCATTAAATACATGGGCCTTTAGCTCAAGCTAATGATAGGAGAGCTCTTCCAGGCTAGTTATCCACCCTTGATTGCTAATATTATGAAGAACCTCCATTTATGGAACACACTGGTGTTCTCTTCGCTGGGCCGAATTAATGCAATCCAAATGAATATTCTTCCGCGCCTCCTTTAACTATTTCAGGCTCTCCATATATGGCTGGATTCAGCCTATCTAAAGAATATCTAGTGATGGCTAATGTCTTTTATCTGAAGGGGCAAGAAGCCTTGGCGGCTCCCACAGACATTTCTAACCCTGCCATGGGAGGTGGGGGGCCTGGTGATGCCCAGCATCCTCCACTGCCACTCAGGAGCACAGCTAGGGAACAAGATCTGGTGGGGGATGGACCATGCTATAACACAGAGACCCTCTGAGATTTTATATGGATGGACAGCAATCACAAGCCTCCCAATGCCTATATTAGTTCCCCCGGTATCCAGTACTCTTAAAACGTGGGACAGATTTGGGGAACTTGAGTGCCTTGTTTTCTTCCCATCCCCCTAACTCTGTTCAGTACAATTCGGCCTTCACACCAGCCATGGAAGGCAAGGCCTTCTGCTGCTGGAAGTAAGGAAAATGCAAGATGATCTCGGACATGTTTGAAAATACCATCCCCAAATCCTTTATGCAATGCAAAACCTCCTTCGCATTCCCTGAGACTGAGACGCTCCATTACGCCCAACTTTGCCACTGGTTGAAGTATCCCATGATTTGAGCGGAAGCCGCCACACCCAAAACAACTTTTGAAATAGTCTTCCCTAAACTCATAAGCACAAAGGGGACAATCTTGGCCCTATACAAGTTCTACTGGCAGCTGAGTCCCACCTAGCGCCATAATAGGGAATGGGATTGGCTCCTAAGACTGCAGGAAACACACAAGCATTGGCATAGACTCCCTATCGATGTTATGTTATGTTATGTTAAAACCACTTCTATAGCGCACGACTCACCCGGGGGCATCTCGGCGCTTGTGTTGAGACATACCTGAGGGACTGCCTAATGTCCTAGAACAGAAAGGCTTTCAGTTTTTTTCTGAAGGTGCTGTAAGAAGGGGTCTCACGGAGAGCCAGGGGCAACTTGTTCCAATATTTAGGAGCAAGGTGGGAAAAGGCTTTCCCCCCAGTACGCTTAAGGCGTATTCGGGGCACCTGTAAGAGGCCAAGTGAGCTAGATCTAAGATTTCGGCATGGAACGTATTTTAAAAGTTTCCTCTGCAAGTACCGGGGCCCTTTGCCTCTGAGAGCGTTGTACGTGAGGCAACAGATTTAAAAAAAGGATCGCTTCTTTACCGGTAACCAATGTAGTTCTCTCAGCAGAGGGCCGGACGAGGAGCCTGTAGGGCGGTTTAAAATTAGCCTTGCGGCCGTGTTCTGGATCACTTGTAGTTTGGCAAGCGAGGACTCATCCGCCTCTGCCAGTAGGGCATTTCCGTAATCCATTTTGCTAATCACCATAGCTTGAACAAGGGTTCTACGGGAATTTATGGGCAAATAAGGGAAGATCCTACGTAAAAGGCGCAGGGCATGGTAGCAGGAGCTAGTAGTGGCATTTATGTGATCCTTCATTGTTAATGATTGGTCCAATTTTATCCCTAGGTTTTTCACAATTTTTCTGGGTACGGGGACCTCTCCCAATTGGGGGGGCCACCAATCACCCACCCAGATGGATGAGGCTTTCCCCATTAACATAATCTCAGTCTTACCGGGGTTCAATTGGAGGCAATTATCCGTCATCCAACTAGATATTGCAAGCATTCCTGTAGCAAAGCGGGTTTTCTCTGTCTCAAGGTTAGGACCAATTTTAAACATAAGCTGTCTATCATCATCATATGATATTATCTCAAACCCAAACTGTTCAACTATTTTTGCCAATGGGGCCATATAGACTACCGCCAGGACACTTCCGTTGGGGGTAGCCGCGCGCTCTATAAGCTACATAATAATAATAATAGACGTTGAACAGTGTGAGACTCAAACAGGACCCCTGCGGAACCCCCTTATCCAAATGCATTTTTTCTGACCGGTAGGAACCCAAAGTGATGGTTTGATATCTATCAGATAAGAACTGTCGCAGCCATTTTAAGGCTGTATCTTGGATTCCACAGGCCAAAAGTCTGTCCACAAGCTTTGAATGCGAGACTACTATGAAGTCTGGTATGGTTGGCATTACACCCCCATAGGCTATATCACATGTATCACAACACCTCTTCCAGATGCTGGGGGAGATGAGTAGCTCTTTGCAAGGCAATACACATATTTGGGATTGCCTGGTAATACACCCATTTTGGGTGGACATATCAAAGCTTCTACATAGTGTACTGCCCACACACCAGAGGTGTTTCTCCTGGGCCTTAGGCCAACAGACCAGAGAGCAATGATGACCTATGAATGGCACATGAGCCTCCAGGTCCTGGGGTATCGAAATTATCGATAGCGCATAATTGCTGAAAGGCAGAGTGACCAGCACGGACTTAGAGGTACCATAGACTACAGACTATAATCGCCATAGAATTACTAACTAGTAATATATTGTTTGATCTTAAATGGAATCCTCTCTATGAGCAACTGAGCAGTGGCCTATCAAACTCAGCTCTGGCCGCTTACTGGAGATCACTGGGACTCTTCCACTGAGAACGCTCATAGCATGTACATAGAGGGAACTATGATACATTGTTGACTGAGCTGCCTTGTGGTGGGACTTGGTTTTAAATTTCTAAAGGGTGGACACTTTGGGGTGGGCAGCCTTCTGCAGTTGCTGTTGGCAGAAGGAGGGGGGTTGTTCAAGGGAAAGGGTCCAGTGACCGTTCTAGGGGAGCTCTCACAGGCTTTTCCTCTGACTATATTCTTGCACTAGAGGTGATCAATTTTGGCATATTACTAGTGCTGGAACCTACCCCCAAGGGGAGGTGGGCCAGATAATTACCCCTATGCATCCTAAGAAAGTTCATGACAAGATGTTTTAAAAAACTTAATTACAGACTACAATAGCAGACTTGAGACATGTTTAAATTGTTACTTTAGTGGGTTGCACAAAGAGTGCTACAGGCCCACTAGTAGCATTTAATTTACTTGCCCTTGGTAAATGTACTACCACTTTACCAAGGACAGTGTGCCAATTGGGTATAAGCTAATTTTACCTTGTTTTAAGGAGAGAGCACAAGTAATTTATCACTGGTCAGTCCCAATACCACCAAACATGAATTTCAGCAAACAGGAGGGGAGAATGCAAAACATTTGGAGGAAGACCATCCTAAAGGATGTCAGGTCTAACACCCATCATTTGGATACATGGACCTTCTTTGTAGAGAGCCCTCAGCACAATTTAGAGAACTTGAACCCGAGCTGGGTGGGTGACACTATGACACCTGTCATGATAAGGCTAAAACATGGGAGTCTAGAAGATAGCTGGTCAACTAAGGTAACAGATCCTTAAAAAAAAGTGAAGATAACAGGAGGTAATACCTTTGAGACCCTATTGGAAACATCGAAGTATGATTGAGTCAGAGTCATAGTACCATGCCAAAACCTCCAACTCAGTGACTTGTCCTATACTTTGTTGTGGAACTGCTCATGACGCCCTAGGCCACGGCATATACTAAGGCCTGGGGGCAGGCGGGTCCAGGAGGTTCCGGAAGAGGTTCGTATGTTCGCCAGTGGTGGGTATGTAAATGGGTTCTAGATGACAAATTGCTGTGGTGCTTCATTGTCAAACGTGCCCACCATGCGCTGGCACAGAAGCCACCTCCAGAAGCCCCACCACACCCAATCATTGCCTGAATTCTTAATGATAAAGGCAGAAATTAAATCCTGATAGTTGCCAGAAAAGCCAGAAATGAGGACTATAACTCACATCAGATAATGATCTTTCCGGATTTCACAAAGCATGTTCATAAACGGTGTCCTTCAAGGAGATAAATAAAAACTTTAGAGGCTATGAATCTGTGTTACATGCTAATATACTCCGCTAGGCTGACATTGATCTTCCAGGACTGTGCCTCCTTCTTCAACACTCCTCAAGAGGCTTGAGAGTGGGTGGAGGAGAGGCCAAGACATGGGAGGTCTTCTCCTGCCCTCTCGAGGGAAAACAGAGTAAGATGAGAAAAGAAACAAATTAATGCCCCAAGGAATGTCGGTAGCCCCGAAGAGGAAAAGCTTGATCCCAACACCACCTCAGAAAAAGATCGATGACACCAGAATCGGAGGAAGGGTACGACAACAGAGAAGTAGTTTCTCAGGAAAGACAAGACACAGGGTCTCATTTACTACAAAACGATGCAGTGCGGTGCCGCAAGCCATTTTGCTGCGCAGAGCTGCGTCATTTTAAAAGCACAGTGATGCGTTGTATTAACAACAATATGACTCATCTGTGTGCTTTCCCCTGTGCTGGAGCATAATTGGCTGCCATGCGCCAGCGCAGGCCCCCTTGCGTAATGTTGCAAGGGTGCCTGCGTTGTGGGGATGATTTTTTTTGTGCAGAAGAGGCACCTTCCTGCACAAAAACAATAATTGATGGCATTTTCTTCTTTCTATGCATGCTGCAGAATGCAGCATGCATAGAAAGAGGAAACAATTAGGAGAAATAAAAGTATTTATCCTCGCTGGGCCACTGCTGCACCTCCCCTAGGGAGGCGTAGGACTCTGACGCGTTCCCAGGTTTACAACACTTTGTAAATCTGGGAATGTGTCAGGTTCCATGGATGGTGCATGGGAACACCCACAGCAACACCCATGGAATGCCCCTCTCTCGCAGAGTAATGCGTGAAAGAAGCCCATATTTACGGTATTCAGACCAAATACAGAAAAAAAATGTATCGCCATACCAAAATATTGTGTCCAAAATATAATATGGAAATATCGTCAGCAAGAATATCGTTGTCAAAAATATCAATTTTAAGGTAAGTCATTAATATCGTTTGCAAAAATATAGTTGTTTAAAATATCGTTTTTAATTATTGTTATGTATTTTAGTATATATTTTAAATGTATATGATGTAAATGTTTTGTATAATTATTGTTTATGTTTATAATATATATATTAATTTTGTTTGTAGTTATTAAATTAAATTAAATGAATTTTTGTGATTTTTTTTGCCGTAGCGGGTTGTGGGTTTATAGTGGTATAAAATGGGAAGTAATTTATTTATAATACATTAATGGTTATTTTTTATTTAATACTATTTATTTAATTGATTTTTTTATTATGATAATTGTGCTATGAATTTTTTTAATGTAAATTTTATGTGTGGGTTGTGGGGTCTATAGGGGCAAAGGGTGGTGAGTAAATAATGTAAATTAGTTAATTATTAGTTGTTAATTAATATCAATTCATCAATTGATAATTAATTATGTTAATTTTGTAATTTCTTTTTTTATGTGTGGGTTGTGGGGTTTATAGGGCTAAAGGGTGGGAAGTAATTTATTTATAAGGGTAAAGGGTAGAAAGTAATATCTTAAATAATTAATAATTAATTGTTAACTATTATCAATTAATCCATAATTGATTATGTTTATTGTGTAATTAATATTTTTTTAGGTGCAGGTTGTGGGGTTTATTGGGGCAAAGGGTGGTGAGTAAATCATTTAAATTAATTAATAATTAGTTGTCAAATACTACTAATCATTTAATTGACAATTAATTATTTGAATTGTTCATTTTAAGTTTAATTTCAGCTGTGGGTTGTGGGCTATATAGGGGTAAAGGGTGGGAAGGTAATTAATTTTAATCAATGAATATTTAGTTTTCAATTAATTGTATTTGTTTAATTGATAATTAATTATGTTAACTGTGCAATTTTTTTTTGAAAGATTTTGGATGTGGGCTTTGTAGGGGTATGTGGTGAGAAATAAATTAATTTTAAGTAATTAATTGTTTTATTATTATTAATTACAAATTGACAATTAATTATGTTAATAATTTAAATAATTTTCTGCAAAATTTTAAGAGTGTGTTGTGTGTTTTTAGGGGTATATTCTAGGAAGTTAATTAATTGTAAATAATGAATAATTAATATTTAATTAATGATAATTAGTTTGTTGATAAATATTTATATTAATAGTGTAAATAATTTCCTTTTAAAATTACATTTTAGGTGCAGGTTATGAGTTATGTGGGGTTATAGGTTGGAATTAACTAAATTGAATTTACGCAATAAATATATTTTTGTCAATACATAATTTCTAAATAAAAAATATTTATTTGAATGAAAATTATTTTTGAATGTTGTTTATAATAGTATTTGTAGTTATTTGTGATATGTATTTAACATTGTAATATGATTTTTTTAAATATAAAATGTATTTGAAGTTTTTTGTACATATTTATATATTTCTTTTCTTTACTTTGTTTTTGAAATACTTTTGTTTCGTTCAAGACAGTTTGTTTTATTTTTAATGTTGCACTGACTGGAGTGGGAATAGTACATTGTACCCCTCCGCATTCCAACACTTTCCCTACTGTTGTACTGACTGGAGTGGGAATAGTAGATTTTACCCCTCCACAATCCAACACTTTCCCTACTGTTGCACTGATTGGAGTAGGAATAGTACATTTTACCCCCCCCCCGCAATCCAACACTTTTCCTACTGTTGCACTTATTGGCATGGGAATAGTAAAGTTTACCCCTCCACAATCCAACACTTTCCCTACTGTTGTATTGACGAGTGTGAATAGTTAATTTTACTCCTCCTCCATACAATACTTTCCCTACTGTTGTACTGACTGGAGTGGGATTAGTAAGTTTGACCCCTTCGCACTACAACAGTTTCCCTACTGTTGTACTGGCTGGAGTGGGAATAGTACATTTTACCTATCCGCAATCCAACATTTTGCCTACTGTTACATTTACTTGAGAGAGATTTGTAAATTTTACCCATTTATTTTATATTGTTATAATTTATATTATTATGTTTTTGTTTATTTATATTTTTTAATTTTTTAATGTGTAAAATATTTTTACTTACATTTTAAGCTGTTTACTTTTTTTATTTATTTAGAATGGTTTGTTTTTTAAAGATTTTGGGCCTTATTAAAATGTCGGGCGGACTTCAGTCACACTGTAGCGTACTGGGACCGCCAGACCTTGGGACGGTAGTTTCAACCTAAGTATTATGATGCAACCGCCCATAGGTCGGTCGCAAACATCCATTCTTCAATGGAAGCTTGTGCGGCGGGCAGAAAAGGCTGGCAGCACAAGCTTCCATAGAACAATAGATGATTTTGAACATCCCTGCACCATGTGGCACATGGTGCACGAATGTTTAGGGGGCGCTATAGGTGACCCCCAGGCCCAATAGCGGAGGGCCAGGTGGTATGGGGGCCATGCTAGGGGTCCCCATTGTTGCTTACCGACAGCATTTCCATGTCCGAAAGGCTGATGTGGAATGGCTGTCAGAAACCAACCTCATAATCCTGACAGCAGAGCTGTCGTCATTAAGGGATTATGTTGTCTTTCTGACGCACCGACGGGCTCCATGAGCCCGTCAGAAGCACTGAGGACGGACCCTCTGTCCGTGACTTGTTAATGCGGCAGGTGGACTGTTATGTCAGATGTCGGTGGGTCCGACAATGACGTGCCGTCGGTGTCGGACCCACCGACATCATAATCAGGCCATTTATATTATTGGTATATGTATATGTCTGTATATATATATATATATATATATATATATATATAAATCTGATTTATTGATGCAAATGCATTTCAGCATGGGCCTTCTTCAGTGCATACAAATCATTCTGAGGTTGAGAGGTTGCCGAAATGCATTTGCATCAATAAATCAGATTAATACTCCCGAATGTGCTCCGAATTTTGTAGTTGTTGTGGAACAGAGGCGGACCCACCCCCCGTCTACGGAGGCACCCGCCGCGTGTTCGACTGTCTGGGTGAAGCGAGAAAGTTTATATATATATATATATTCACTGAAAAAAACATAGGTTTCAGGGGCGTTATAGTTAGTTGGACATTTTACTCGTACAAAACCATAGAAATTCCCCCGTTATAGTTAGTTCAGCTAACTATAACTCGCGCATCCGTAATGCACTGCTGATGACGTCACATATTACATCACTCATGACATGGTCAGTGACATCACTCATGACATCACTGATGACATCTCAAATGACATCACTGATGACATCACTGATGACATCATCCAGTGAATGTGTGTTTTTCTGAAAATTAAATATGTTTTATATATGTATATCTCAAGGTCGATGGAAGAATAAATGGGTATATAAGTGTCTAAATGGATGATTTTTTTTTGTAAAATTGATTGTATAACTGACTAAGTGTATCTTAGTGAATACATGGGTTAGTGAGTAATGTTTAAATATGAAAATATCTGTATCAGTCTCTCACTTTGTGTATAAGTGGCTGCATGTGTTGGTGAGTAGCTACATGAGTGTCTATATGGGTTATTAGTTGGTTTTTGAGTATCAGTATGAGTGTCTGAGTGTCTGTATGGTTCGGTGGGGGGTATTATTTAGTGCATAGATGCATTAATGAGTGACTCACTGTTTGTATGTGTTGAAGACAGCATATGTGCAGGACTGTATAGGTGGATGAGTATGTGTATGGGTGTGTTAGTGAGTGAATGACTGTCTCAATAGTGTCTTTATGAGTAACTACATATGTTTTAAACTAGTATATGTGAGTATGGGTGTATATAAGTGAGTATATGTGAGAGTGAGAGATTGGAAGAGTTCCTGTACAAATAAGTAGGTGTTTCTATAAGTGATTGTTTAAGAGAGTAAGTATGTGTAAGTTTCTGTAGAAGTAAGTGTGGTAGTGTGTGTATAACTGTATATGCAAGTAAATGGATGTTTGATACTTTGTTTGCATGTGTGACTATGTGTGTGAGTAACTCTATGGATGAGTGGCGGTGTGTAACAGGATGTATAGGTGTATGAGTACATATGATGAGTGAGTACATGTATGAGTGACTGTATAGGGACTGTTGGTGAATGAGTGGATGTGTTTGTAGATCTTGGAATTACTGAATAGGTGTGTTGTAATTGGTATTGGTATGTCCATTGTTTTGAAAATGTTAGTTTGTATTTTTGGGTGTGTGTATCAAAGGTTATATTAGGGTGAGAGGAGGTCTGCCACTCTATCACAAGGATGATGTCATCAGTGATGTCATTTGAGATGTCATCAGTGATGTCATGAGTGATGTCACTGACCATCTAACCACAAAAAGTCCCAGAGAAGGCCCCGGGGAGGGAACAAGAGGCCTGGGGTACTAGGAGGAGGCAGCCTCCAACATGAACTGTTTACCACAGAAAAAGCCACTCCTAATGTGATGACCTAAATGTCTCTAAGTTTGTGATGTGCAAATTGGCATCTCACAAAAAGTGAAGGACTGGTCTCACACACCACCTGGTGTCATGCTTCATCATTGACCGCTGCGTTTCCGCTCCTTGCACCTATGTCTGCACGGGTCGTGCAGACATAGGTGCAAGGAGCGGAAACGCAGCGGTTACACTGGTGACCTCTTTGGGTCTACCATCCACGGCCTCCTATAGGGCTAGTAGATCCCCCCACAAGGGTTTGAGAAAAATAATTTTTACCTCCTGAAGGTTGAGGGTGACATTTTTTCACCCCACCAAGTGGATTCCCTTTTTCCATAAAATTGGTAAGGGCGGAGCCTTTAGTTTTTTGCAAGTCCTGATGAATGCCATGGACCCTAATGGGCCGAAGGGCAGAAACATGTTGACTTTATACATGACGGTGGGAGGACAATAATTTCCTCATATACACCGCAATGCTGTTTTTAATGACCATACAGATGCTATCCACATAAAATTAAATTTTGATTTGTCATCTGTAATGGTTTTTTAGTACACTTTATTTTTGTAAGGGCCCCCACTTAGTTTTAGAAGTGCATCCCTGTCGTCAGGTGTATGCCCGCCCCTTATCAAACTAAGTTTTTAAGGGGCGAGGACTGGTCAATGATGAAGCATGACACCAGGTGGTGTGTGAGACCAGTCCTTCACTTTTTGTGAGATGCCAATTTGCACATCACAAACTTAGAGACATTTAGGTCATCACACTAGGAGTGGCTTTTTCTGTGGTAAACAGGTCACTGACCATGTCATGAGTGATGTAATATGTGACGTCATCAGCAGTACATTGCGGGCGCGCGAGTTATAGTTAGCTGAACTAACTAAAACGGGGAATTTCTATGGTTTTGTACGAGTGAAATGTCCAACTAACTATAACGCCCCTGAAACCTATGGTTTTTTCAGTGAATTTCTAAGGTTTTTTAAATGCTAATTTCTAACTATAACGTGCCTGAAACCTATGGTTTTTTCAGTGAATTTCTAAGGTTTTTTAAATGCTAATTTCTAACTATAACGTGCCTGAAACCTATGGTTTTTTCAGTGAATATATATATATTTATTATACTATGTATACATGTGAAAATGTCTCGGTCCCCTGTTTGCCTCGGTGGCACGGAAAAATAGGTGGAACTGACGTCAGCACGCCGACGAGGTCCTCTTATGGCTCCGATGACGTCATACGGTGTCGCGAGCGGAGCCGTGCTCGTTGACGTGGGAGAGCTAGGAAAGAATTTCCGTGGAATGCTGGTGCAGGGGATATTCACCTAAGTGTTCAGGCTAGTCCTTTGGGAGCAACTGTTTATGTTGCCACTCCAGAAACCGAAACCAGTGATCCCAAGGGCAGAGGCCCTGCAGATGGCACACGAGTTGGGGTGCCCAGTCGTGTGCACCGGCGGGGCAGCGAAGTGACAAGCACCACAACCCACAAAAAAGGTAACGAGGGCACTGAATAACACAGGATCTTCTCTTTGTATCTGGCAGGAACAACGAAGTTAAAATGCCCTAGTACCAAAATGTAGAATTAGTGCTACAACGGTCTTCAAGAGGACCTGCGATGCCGCTTCTGCCTCCCGTACCCTGGAGGTGGCATATGGGTCACGCGGTACGGTCATACTGCGGTGGGACGCACACTCGTTGACCTCTCATGGCACTGCTCCACACTTCAGGGAGGACGCTTTCCATTAGCTATGTTTTCTGATGACATGTCGCGCCAGCCCCGTCCAACAACAGAACTCCTTTAGATCCAAACAGACTCTTCCACTCTCTCACCGGAAGTGAAAGCAGGCCACGCGGACACTTTCACAATACAACAGCCGGGAATGCACTTTTCGGTAAAAAACCACATTCCTTCCTCCTAATTAATCAAATAAACGTCTCACTGAAGAACAGGGGCCAGCTTCGATCGGTAAACAGCTGTTACAACGACTTTTTACTTTGCGATACCATTACAACGCATGCATTACCACGCATGCGTTGTACATCACGAAGTCATTACTACGCATTTTTTTAGAACGCATGGTCATTTACCACGCATGCCTTTACAACAAATTTTGTTGTAAAGGTATGTATGGTAAATGACCATGCGTTCTAAAGAACATGTAGACGATTCATGCCGTTGTAAGGAAACGGAGGCTGTTCTGTTTCCTCACAATGACGTGCACCGCCCCTCAGAGATGACGTGAAGCAGGAACCACGAGGAGAGAGGAACCATGAGGAGTGAGAGGTAAGGGGGATTGAGCATGGGGTGGGGGTTTCTTTCTAAGGTTTAGGGTAGTGCAGTGGTGTTTGGGTGGTGTAGGGGGTCGTGCTGGGGGTAGTGTTTTAGGGTTTAGGGTAGTGCAGTAGTGTAGGGGGTCGTGCTGGGGTAGTGTTTTAGGGTTTAGGGTAGTGCAGTGGTGTATGGGTAGTGTAGGGGGTCGTGCTGGGGTAGTGTTTTAGGGTTTAGGGTAGTGCAGTGGTGTTTGAGTAGTGTAGGGGGTCATGCTTGTGGTAGTGTTTTAGGGTTTAGGGTAGTGCAGTGGTGTTTGTGTAGTGTAGGGGGTCAGGCTGGGGGTAGTGTTTTATGGTTTAGGGTAGTGCAGTGGTGTTTGGGTAGTGTAGGGGGTCGTGCTGGGGGTAGATTTAGGGTTTAGGGTAGTGCAGTGGTGTTTGGGTAGTGTAGGGAGTCGTGCTGGGGGTAGTGTTTTAGGGTTTAGGGTAGTGCAGTGGTGTTTGTGTAGTGTAGGGGGTTGTGCTGGGGGTAGTGTTTTAGGGTTTATGTTAGTGCAGTGGTGTTTGGGTAGTGTAGGGGGTAGTGCTGGGGTAGTGTTTTAGGGTTTAGGGGAGTGCAGTGGTGTTTGTGTAGTGAAGAGGGTCATGCTGTGGGTAGTGTTTTAGGGTTTAGGGTAGTGCAGTCTTGTTTGTGTAGTGTAGGGGGTCGTGTTTTAGGGTATAGGGTAGTGCAGTTGTGTTTGGGTAGTGTAGGGGGTCATGCTGGGGTTAGTGTTTTAGGGTTTAGGGTAGTGCAGTGGTGTTTGGGTAGTGTAGGGGGTCGTGCTGGGGGTAGTGTTTTAGGGTTTAGGGTAGTGCAGTGGTGTTTGTGTAGTGTGGGAGGTCATGCTGGGGGTATTTTTAGGGTTTAGTGTAGTGCAGTGGTGTTTGGGTAGTGTAGGGAGTCATGCTGGGGGTAGTGTTTTAGGGTTTAGGGTAGTGCAGTGGTGTTTGGGTAGTGTAGGGAGTCGTGCTGGTGGTAGTGTTTTAGGGTTTAGGGTAGTGCAGTTATGTTTGGGTAGTGTAGGGTATCGTGCTGGGGGTAGTGTTTTAGGGTTTAGGGTAGTGCAGTGGTGTTTGGGTAGTGGAGGGGGTAGTGTTTTAGGGTTTAGGGTAGTGCGCCCAACCAGCCACAATATCCATGGGCATAGGGGATCCTGACTCTTTGGACCACTCCGTCAATTGAATAATTTGGGTCAAGGGCCCTACCACGTCCAAGACCTATCAATTCCTTTCTTGGGATCCCTCATATACTTGGAGAAAAGGGTACATAGTTTCTCATCAATTTCAGGCGTGTGTGCCACCTTCCCCTTCAGTGAGGGCCTGGGGCATTCTCCCCTCATCCTATTCCTGACCTCCCTTTCAAGGGGTTGATGGATTTTCCCCACCACATACTCTGCCACTTTGGCATCAGGTGTCCACTCTGCCGACCTAGGATGGGAAATTTGGGTAGGCTCGAACATGTCCGAGTGGACCCCGTCCCCAACCGGGGACTGAGAGGAGTGGGACTCTGGACGCCAGGGACGCCCCGAGTCCTTATCCTCATCGGAGGAGAAATCGTCGTCCGATACACCCTCTCCCTCTAAGGGAAACCCGCCGTCGGGGTCTACAATAGTGGTGACAGTGTCGCAATTTTCTCCGGGCCCCTCCTCCTCCCGGCAGGGTGCATGTTTTAGCGTTCGCGCACTCTTGAGGAAGGTCTCCGTAAGTTTATCAAATCCTTCCAAGTGCCCCGTGTTATGCTTAACAGCCCTTTTATTCCCCATCTGGGAGCTACTTGGACCCACCACCACCAGATCTGGGTCACTGAACACCCCAGGGATGCTTTTCGCCAGCTTATCAACCTGATCCCTAAGAGGAGCCAGCGCCCTAGAAATAGCCAGAGAGAGGGCTTGGTCCACTGCTGGAGGGAGAAGTTGGGGGGCCATTCCTCCTCCACTTCCTGGTAGGAGGCGTAAAAATGGTCTTCTGGAGAAGACCTGATAGCAGAGGGTGTGAGCACAGAACAAATGCCCTTAAAATCCTTAAGACAGCTCCCTCGCCGGTGCTCCAACAGCTGGGCTTTCCCCGAAGCTTTTATAAGAATAGACTGAGGCGCAATACCAATTACCACCACCAGGTGGCGCTGGTCACTAACGTGGCCGTGTGGGGAAATCACCGCATAGCGGTGTCAAAATTAGGCTAGGGTTGGTCGGGATCAAGCGGACACTAAAGGAGTGACCGGATTCCCAAACGCGCGTAAAGACCAGCGGGAGCGCTCGACGGAGCTGCCTCGCTCGGACCAGACGTGCCTGACAGGATCTCACCACGCACAGAGCACACAGCGGGAGAAACTGCGAGGGGGAGAACGCGCTCGGGCAAGAGCCTGCTGCGCAGGGAATATGAAACAATACCAAGGCAATAATGCTAATAACGTGCTCAAGAAACCACTATACAAACAGCAACAACGTCAGATTAAGCCAAGAATGTAAGGAATGCACTTAACTGACGAGCAGTGAAGAAAGAGGAAGCGGAAGGGACGTCACGATATTATATACGATGGACTGTGGTATGATTGGACTATAGTTGCCTTGGAGACTACCCCCTAATGGTTCATGGGTTGTGTAGTCTTTTGTTTAATGATTGTTGTGTTACGTTTTCTTTGAACTGCTATGCAAATAAAGTGAGGAAAGATATGCATAATCCTCGCCTCCGTCCTGCCATAGAATTCATTAAACTTTATTTGATCTGATTTAGAAACATAGATCATAAAAGTGTACATAAAAACAGTAAATCCTCTTTCCTAATACAATACAGTGAGAATTAAATAAAACCAGTAGGTAAAAACGGGTGTTACAAAGCCCGGTTCAGAGCAACTTCAGGTTAACAGAATCGTAAAGTTCAATGTTTCGCAAGATCAATCTCATGTATTTCGTGCAAAATACGCAATAAGGGGTCCAAGTAAGATGTAACGCTCCAATACCTGACCAGTTTGCACTATATAAAACTGCAGAAAAACTAAAAATAAAAAGTGTTTTGCACACTTCTGTCATTGGGCTATATGTGGGCTACATCTGGGTGATATTTGTGCTACATTTGGGCTCTTTTTTCTCTGGTGGCCATCTTGGGAGACTTATTTGTTATGAAGTTTCCTAATTTTGTCATTTACTGCAGTCTCCTCAGTAGGAAATGCTTTCAGTTTTTTACTTTGATTCCATCAAGAAGGCATTCAGATGTGTCACACATTTGCCATAAATTCAGAATGTTAGCACTCTAGTTGTTCATTAGATCACTGTAGTAAAGCTACTGCTCACCAGGGAGTTAACTGGAAGTCTACTGCTGGTATTAAAAGTGATTGTTTCAGTCTGCATGTCAGAATTTTCTAATGAAATAGAAGAGAATTTGAGATCTCACTTAAAACATGCCCTAAATTTTCTTTCTGCAGCACTAGCCATCATTTCTATGGCAAAATGAACCCCCTCATTTTGTTCCTTTTTAAATTAAATGTTTTAAGTGTTACCAGTTTATTCCAATCAAGATGGCTTCAGGTGTGCCATACTTTTGTCATAAGTAAGACTGTTAGCGCTCTAGTTGTTCTTTAGAACACTCTGGGAAGTTGCAGTAGAACACAAAGGCATCAACTGACAAGCTGCTCCTGTTGAAATATAACAGGAAGATATTTGAGATCTCACTTCAAACATGTCCTAATTTTTCTTTCTACAGCACTAACCATAATTTCTATGACAAAATGAACCCCCTCATTTTGTTCCTTTTTAAATTAAATGTTTTAAGAGTTACCAGTTTATTCCAATCAAGATGGCTTCAGGTGTGCCATAATTTTGTCATAAGTAAGACTGTTAGCGCTCTAGTTGTTCTTTAGAACACTCTGGGAAGCTGCAGTAGAACACAAAGGCATCAACTGACAGGCTGCTCCTGTTGAAATATAACAGGAAGATATTTGAGATCACACTTGAAACATGTCCTAATTTTTCTTTCTACAGCACTAACCATAATTTCTATGACAAAATGAACCCCATCATTTTGTTCCTTTTTAAATTAAATGTTTTAAGTGTTACCAGTTTATTCCAATCAAGATGGCTTCAGGTGTGCCATACTTTTGTCATAAGTAAGGCTGTTAGCACTCTAGTTGTTCTTTAGAACACTCTGGGAAGCTGCAGTAGAACACAAAGGAATCAACTGACAGTCTCTGCCCTTGTTGGATGTACATGTTTTACTGAGAATGTCAGACTTCATTCTCACATGACTGAGAAAGAAAATGTGAATTTATAGAAAATATGCTCTCATTTTAGCTTCTGGAGCACCTTCCAAAACTGTATGGGACAAGCATGTGAAAATAGTTTTCTCTCAAACATGATTCATGATATCCCAGCAGAAGGTTTTTCACAGGGTAAAATCACCTTAGAACACACCACAATTCCTGAAATTAGTATGGTACCATCAACAAATGAATTCTAATGTAACTAAAGTCTATCACCCTTTATAGTTCTCCTTTTGGTAACCCTCAACATCTTCGATTCACTACAATGCATTTCAATAGGGTACTATCATTTATATTGGTCCCAAGATGGCTGCCAGCAATTCCAGGATGAAGTGCTGACAGCCAATCAGATCTCACGATGACATGTGTGGTTAGGCTCCGCCCAGATATATATGTGTTTTCTTTTTCAAATTTCTCAGGAACTACTGAACGGATTTACACCATTTAACCAAAATGCACGACTCTGAGCCAAGGGCTACCTTTTTGCCAAATTTGGTGTAATTCCGTTCTGCAGTTCGGGCTGTAGCTGCGACTAAAGGTTCCTATGGAAAATTGCATGGGGAAAACACGTTTTGGGACCCCTTTTTCTCGGCCCCCATTTGACGAATCACCCGAAACTTTCAGGATAGGAGCGGACCGGAGCGGGCCATAAGTTTTGAGAATTTCGCGAAGATTCGTCAACTGGCGCCAAAGGTATTGGAAATAGAATGTTGCAAATTTCCTATGGAAAATAGGGCCTAACTATAACTATCTACTGGCGACCGCCAGTAGATAATATAGGTATATTTTTTTATATTCTTATATTAGTTAAAACATTTGGAATTATAATATAAATTAAAATTATTAGTTTAATAATTGGTTTTTAAGTAGATATATGTAAATATATATACTAATTATTATTTATGTGTGTTTACCCTTTTTTAATTAAGTTTATTTGTTATATTTGTTGAAATATATGTTAAAGCTATATTATTATTTTTAAATTAATGCTACTATTTATTATATTTAATATTTATTATTTTAATTTATATATATTTAGAAAACGATATTTAATACAACAATATTTATTACAACAATATTTTATTTTGATATTTTTGTACTTATCATTATAAGTATAGGATGACAATATTTTTGACATCAATATTTTGGTCACAATATTTTGGTGTGGGGATATTTTAAGGGTTGATATTTTGTCAATTAACCCAAATTTACAATGCCATAAAAAGTCACGCAGGGTGACTTTACGTGGCCTTGTAAATATGGGCAGGCACACATCGTCACAGGCTGTCAAAAACAAGTGATGCACAGGCAGCTCAATGGGCTTGTAAATGAGATAGATAGATCGAGAATCATACCTCAGTGCAGATGGAATCAACTGCCTCGTTGCAGGGGGACCCCCCCCCACATTTCATATGAGAGGACACAGAGGGGGCTCTGGCTCATGAGAGATTAGCAGACCCTTTCAGAACCCTGCTGTCTAGAGCCATACAACGCAATTTGTAGGTTATTATGTTTTATGGTCATTATTAGGTTACATTTTGTGTGTTTTTGTTGAAGATTGGGTGGGGTAAGGGTGGTAGGGATTCGAGGTAGAAAAGATTGCTACCCTTTTTTCACAACCTACCTAACTCGCAAATAGGCCGGAGTTCAAAACAGATGCTTTATGGTTTAAAGCATGGGGGATGGGAGAGTTTATACCTTTACAAACAGTTGACACTGCTTACCCACTCAGTGAAGACTCATGTTGGCATAGATAGGAACCCTGACAACTTTCGTCTTACTTAGGGGCCGATTCCGATGTTGGACGGACTCAGGTCCGTCCGACATCGGTCAGGAGCTGTAACCGACCGACCTGCTGTCGTCGGTTACGGCCCTGCAAGTACGATGCGACCGAACCCTGTTCGGTCGCACTCGTATACTTCACAATGGGAGCATGCATTCCGAGCGGAATGCATGCTTGCATTGGGAAAAGCAGGGGTGCAGTTCATCCCTGCACCCTGTGGCCGGCACCCCAAGGTGCCTGCCACCGGGTACAGGGATCGACAGAGGGGCACCATAGGTGCCCCCAGGCCGCCATTTGGCGGCCTCGCACCCATGGGGGCCCCTCTAGGGGCCCCCAAATACAGTTTCCGACTGCCTTTTCGTGCCGGAAAGACCGGCACAAAAAGGCAGTGAAAGACTGCCATCGTACTCCCTCGGTCGTGAAGAGGCAGCCGAGGGAGTACTGAAGGATTCCCGGACGGCGGACGGGCTCTCCTAGCCCGTCGGAAGCCATCCGGAAATCCGAGTCGGATTCCTTTCCGACCGAGCCCATCGGAATGGCTCGGTCAGAAAGGAATCTGGCCGCCACGTTCCGATTCGGTCGGAAGGGCTCCGGCCATCGTTCGGTGCCTTTCCGGCCGAAATCGGAATCGGCCCCTTAGTATTATATGGTCTTTGATGCTATCACTGGACTACCTCTGACCACTGTGCGGTGTGTGTTTCCTGGAATGTTAATGGACTTCTCAATAAGGTAAAAAGGGATGCAGTACTGCTAAATATTATGGGGCTGACATACTCTAATTGGAGGTGACAAACCTGATGAGTGACCTCTGCCAATATTGCAGATATGACCTCAACTTACTGACAAAATCAGGGTCTGGGAGTGGATCACGAGGGTCGCAATATTGATACACAGACATCCACCAGTTGAGGTGGCACACAGGTGTAAAGATGTGGGTGGTAGATATGTTATGGTGTCAGGCACGCTGTATGACCAGTCCATTACAATATTTTTGGTTTATGCTAACCCTGGGCGGAAAAATCCGCTCCGCTTGCGGAGTTTACGGATTTTTGGTAACTCCGCATTCCGCATAGAACGCGGAGTTACCGAAAACTCCGCGCTCCGCAATGGAGCAGAGGTTTTTTTTTGTTCGAGCGTTCAAAATGCGTTTTCGCGTGCGCGGGAGCAACTTACCGGGATGCCTGCGTTCGCTGACAAGATTTCCTATCTGTTCACGTGCGCCACGAGATTTGTTAGCCGGCCGCACGGTCCCGCGAGAGTCTGCGATCGCAAACACGTCATTCGGACGCGCCATCGGACTTCCGGCGGAAGTTTCATGAAGATCGCGATGCCGAACATGCAGAATTTGCAAGCTGGAGAAGAATATCTCTCGAGCAGCATAAAACCTTCTCGAAAATGATGATTTGGATGAAAAAAGCTCCACAGATTGACATTTGGCTGTACTTTTTTGTGCAAGGTGTCCTTTTTCTTTTTTTACTTATTTTTTGAAGAGGAAGGAAGTGCCCCAGTGTCTCCAACTTCCTGTTCCTGTCCAGCAGGCTCCTCCCAGTGCTTTGTCCATCTCCTGTTCACTTTTCATTTGGATTTGGAGCTGGAAGGATCCCTTTTTTGTCTGCTGCAACATATATCATTGGATTTGAGGACTTTTAGATTTGAGATTTCACAAGTAAGTTGGGAAATTGGTGTTGTTTGTTTGATTGGGGCATTGCACCTACATTTTTTGTACTTTTCATTGATTTTTTCAATGTATTGTGGTGGGTGGCCTGTAGTTTCAGTAGGGGCCTAGTTGTTTCTTTGTATGTAATTTTTCTTCTAGTTTTCTTTTATAAAGGAAACATGTTGCAAAGTTCACTACATTTTCTCCAACTTTTGCAATCAATTTGCAACATTTATTTAATTCACTAGCCCAGTAGTCTGCCAATAGGCCTTTTTCAGCCAGTAGGCCATAGCTACTCATGTGTGCATGAAACAACTGTTTATGTGGTGTCTGTTGAATTTAAACATCATTTAGGGCATGGATGGCATTGGATTGAATTGCAAAATGTGTTTTTTGGGGGTATTTCACTTTTTTCGTGTGCGTTAAATAAATGCCTTTGTTGGATGTGTGTGGTGTGGTTGTTGTGTAACTTGCAAACCTTTTTTAGCCCTGTGGTTTTTCGTTTTTGCATTGTTGCATTAAAGCTGTGTTGTTTAGCATGCCTCCTTTGTCCTTGAGTTCATTGTTTTACAGGCCTCCTGCTTGTTGTGTGAGTGACCATGTGGCTGGTAGCCATTTTGTCGTGGTGGTTAGTTAGTGTGCTGCTTTTGCCATAGGCCTGCATGTTTTTCCTTTGTTCCTCTTGGCTTACTGCTTCTTGTTGTTGTGGCCGGGCCATGTGGCTGGCGGCCATTTTGTGAAGCCAGCCAGTGTGCTTTAGCCATAGGCCTGCATTGTCTGCTTTCCTTTCTTGTTGTTGTGGTGGCCTGGCCATGTGGCTGGTGGCCATTTTGTGAAGCCAGCCAGTGTGCTTTGCCATAGGCCTGCATTGTCTAGCATTGTCTGTCTTCCCTTTCTTGTTGTTGTGGTGGTGGGGGTGGCCTGGCCATGTGGCTGGCTGCCATTTTGTGAAGCCAGCCAGTGTGCTTTGCCATAGGCCTGCATTGTCTAGCATTGTCTGTCTTCCCTTTCTTGTTGTTGTGGTAGTGGTGGCCTGGCCATGTGGCTGGCGGCCATTTTGGGAAGCCAGCCAGTGTGCTTTGCCATAGGCCTGCATTGTCTGTTTTCCCTTTCTTGTTGTTGTGGTGGTGGCCTGGCCATGTGGCTGGCGGCCATTTTATACAGGCAGCCAGTGTGCTTTTGCCATAGGCCTGCAAGCTTTCTTTGTGGTGGCCATGCCTTGCCCTTGTTGTTGTTTTGCATGCAATTTTTTTCTTTTTACTCAGCAAAAAAATGCAGGACAGTTAACTACATTTTGTAAAACATTTGCAATATTATTGATTTGAATTGATTCACTATGTGGCCTAGTCTACCAATAGGCCTTTTTCAGCCAGTAGGCCCAGAGCTACTCATGTGTGCATGAAACAACTGTTTATGTGGTGTCTGTTGAATTTAAACATCATTTAGGGCATGGATAGCATTGGATTGAATTGCAAAATGTGTTTTTTTTGGGGTATTTCACTTTTTTCGTGTGTGTTAAATGAATGCCTTTGTTGGTTGTGTGTGGTGTGGTTGTTGTTGTGTAACTTGCAAACCTTTTTTAGCCCTGTGGTTTTTCGTTTTTGCATTTGTTGCATTAAAGCTGTGCTGTTTAGCAGGCCTCCTTTGTCTGGCCATATAGGCCTGCTTGAGTTCATTGTTTTACAGGCCTCCTGCTTGTTGTTGTGTGAGTGACCATGTGGCTGGTGGTCATTTTGTGTTGGTAGTTAGTTAGTGTGCTGCTTTTACCATAGGCCTGCATGTCTTTCCTTTGTTCCTCTTGGCTTACTGCTTCCATCCCCATTCCCAGAGGCAGCTTCCTGAATGATGCTGCATCCCAGCTGATGCACAATCACATTCACAAATCACAATGCCACACAGGTTCCATTACATTTGTATTTTTGTTTTTGTTCTTCTTCTTTCCTATCCTTCCTGAGTGTACACAGTACACCATGAAAGCCCTTGTGGTCAAAGTCTCACAAATGGCTACACTGTTGTTATGTTCATTTAATAACTGAGTTAATACAATTTATTAATATTAATAATGACACTAACAAGTGTGACCACACACTAAGTTATATATTATATTTGTTTGTTTGTACAGTAGTAAATTGAACCACAACAATAAATGCCACATTTCACTGATGTTCTTCTTGCTTCTTTGCATTTAGGTGCACAAAAGAGGAAGAGGCGTCATCATCACCCATTGTACTGCCAGACAGATGTCCTGCTGCGCACGACGTCACGTGACGTGTGACCACAGATATGTCTTCAACTTGTGCTATTGCGTGCTGCTGACATCTGAAGAAGATGGCCCCAAAGAAAGGTACCAGGTCCTCCAGTACCAAGAAAGTTGTCAGTGAGAAGAAGAAGGAAGTGCCACTTACCACCACTTCTGGTTTGCCGACCAATATCTTTTTTGGGAAACCAAAAATTGCGTCTGCAGCATCGGTTTCTGGGATCAAGCTGGGAGCAGCACCCCCGCATCAGTGGACCCACCTCACCAACTTAGGCCCAAGCCCATGTCTGTCGCAGAGGCAGCCAGTCTCATCACGACAACGCCAACGAGCAGCGATGTTGAAATTGACTTATCGTTATCGCAAAGTAGTACCCAATCAACGCAGGAAACTCAGATAAGTAGACAATAACAGCTGCAACCACCACCCATAATAGTAGTTGTTCCTCCCGAAGTAGGGGCGGTTCCGATAATCGAGCTTCCTGCAGAGGAAGAAGAGCAAGCCACTCTTTCACAAGATCCATTGTCTTCCAGATCCTCAGCAAGGAAAAGGGGGGTTAGTCCATCGAGTTCTTCTGCAAGCCCCCCTTCTGATGGTCTAGATGCCACTTGGAAGCCACCACCTCAGTCTGAGAGTGAGAGACGCCACGAGACAAGGCTAGGGAAAAGGAAGGTTCCAGAAAGCCTCAGAGTTATGGAGGTAGATGTAGAAGAGGAGGATGATGACGAGCCAGTCATCATCATGGACATCAGTCCCACCCCACTGGAGACCGACATTACCCCATCCCAAATTGCTGTGAGGGATGTGGCACAGATACCACCAACACAGGTAACACCAACACCACCTCCAGCTTCCATATTTGCATTTGCAAAGGCCCGGCAGCGACCTACATCCAGCACAACCACCTCAGTAGAAGTAGGTGGTGGTAGTGCACAGAGTCAAATTCCACGCCCACCCTCCAGTTCATCCGGCATTGCAAGTGGCACCTCCAGCAGCTCCAGAAAGTTCACCTCCCCAGTTTGGGACTTCTTTTCGGTTAGCAGTAAGGAGGAGAATGTTGCTATATGCTCCATTTGTAAACAAGGTGTTAGTCGGGGTAAGCTTGGTACAAACTATGGTACCGGAGGACAAACAACCCATCTGAAAACACCACTTGATCCAGTGGGAGGAACACCTTAAAGAAGGCCAAAAAAGTAAAACTGCACCCATTTCTGTTGGTGGTGATGAAGATGTAGAAGATACGATCGTGGTGGAAGGTGAACAAGAGGGAGACATTTTCTCTGGAACACAAAGTAGCCCTGTCCCCAGCAGTGCAGTGGTACCGCCCACATCCTCAGCAACATCTCAGTGGCACAAGAGTAAAAGTCAGGCTGAGAGTGAGACACTAATGCGGCAACGGAGTACTGCAACAAAAAAAAGGTCGGCGTTGAGCCTAACAACATCTGGCGTCAAGAAGTCACCTGCATCAGTGGCACCAGAAAGGAAAAAAATCCAGCCTACCATTCTCAGCTTGTTTAGGTCGGAGGGGCAGTACAAACACAACAACCCAATGGCACGTTTGTACAATGAAAAGCTGGCTAAAATGTTAGTGTTGGACCTTCTCCCTTTTTTTTTTTGTGGAAGGGGTGGGTTTTCATGAATTTGTGACAGCCATCTGCCCAAAATGGAAGGTTCCCAGCCGGTCCTATTTTGCCAGAGTTTCTGTTCCAGCACTACATGACGAGTTGCTGGAATTGCTTGGACTAGCTTTGCGGCAGAGTGCTGTTCACAGTATCCACATGACAACAGTCATGTGGACCAGTTGCCAAGCCACTGATTACATGTGCATCACTGCACACTGGATCTCTTTTGTGGGGGTTAGAGAAAAGATATCTGCAGCAAGTGATGTTGATGCTGCTGAGATTTTTAATGCCACTCGGAAACATGCAACTGTAGCAATGTTCGCCATGGAGAAATCTCATACTGCTGCAAACATTTGGGAAGAGTTTAACAGCAAGGTCTTTGAATGGCTGCACCCAAGAGGGCTTAACATTGGTTTTGTTGCCACGGACAATGGCAGTAATATAGTTAAGGCCATGGAAAATGGTGGCTATTTCCGGGTCCTGTGTTTGGCGCACTGCATTAACATCATTGTTCAAGACTTTCTGAAAAAAGAATACCAAGTCAGCAACTTACTGACCACCTGCAGAAGAATATGCACACATTTCAGCCATTCTTTTAAAGCCCGGAAGCAGCTGAGGATGATTCAACGTGAGTATACGGTGCCAGCTAAAGCACTCATCCAGGAGGTGCCAACACGTTGGAACTCAACTCATTACATGCTTGACCGTCTGTTTGAGCAGTACAGACCAATCAATGAATATGTCATGCGAAGACTAGGGGATGCTAGTGTGAAAGGCATGACCCTTGAGATGGACCAATGGGGCCTAGTTAAATGCCTGACAGAGATGCTACTTCCTTTCGAGCTCTTCACACGTGAAGTCAGCAAGGAGGACTCTACTATGGGCCAAGCTATCCCATTGTTGCACATGCTACAGGAACAGCTGAAGGGGGTGTCTGCAATGTACGCAGGTGTGGAGGAAAAAAATGAAGCATATGAGTTGGTGGAGAGCTTATCCCTTCGCTTAGCTGAAAATACAAGGGTGCAAAATAAGATTGTGTCATCCAAACATTACATTTCTGCCACAATTCTGGATCCACGGTACAAATCAGTACTGAACACCACCACATTAATTCCTTTTTCACA
This sequence comes from Calotriton arnoldi, assembly GCA_963921515.1. Lineage (NCBI taxonomy): Eukaryota > Metazoa > Chordata > Amphibia > Caudata > Salamandridae > Calotriton > Calotriton arnoldi. The sequence continues at coordinate 1,343,432 of CAWUFW010002984.1, forward strand.
AGTGGATGTTGCCAAGTACAAAACTTGGATAGCTGAGGCAGTCAGTGACTTTGAAAAAGACCAGCTGGAAATTAGAGGCCCGCTACTCCAGCCCACAGCAAATACTGCAGGGCAGCCTGCGTCAAGTTCAACTTCGGAGCCTGAGGGCAGTGCGGTTGGCTCACAGCAGTCAAAACCACCAACATCAACAACAGAAAAAACAGGATCATCACCAGCCCCAGTAAAATCGGCACAATAATGGTATCTACAGCAAGGGCTTGTTAGGTCCAGTGCTGATGCAAATGCAATGGCAAAAGAGGCCGGGCAAAGCGGAGCACCCCTGAGCATTGAGCGGATGGTCCAGGCCTATCTGGATGACCCAACAGAGGTCTACATTGATAAAAACCCATTGCTGTATTGGTATGGGAAAAGTCGCCATTGGCCAGTGCTCAGCAGGCTGGCGATAAACTATCTGGCTTGCCCTATCTCAAGTGTCTCTTCTGAGCGTGTTTTCAGTGCTGCTGGTGCCATTGTAACAGTGAAAAGGACCAGTCTCTCGCCCCAAAACGTGGAGAGGTTAACCATGATCAAAATGAATCAACACTTTATACCACCGGATTACACCATACCTGAAGCACAGCAGGAACAGGAGGACAGTGACTTAGGTGACAAAAGTAGTGTGGTAGATGACCTACTTCTGGGTGAACCACCAGAGTTTGAGGACGAGCTCTACTTCCCTGACAACTAGGCTTTCAACTTGTTACTTTCTTTCTTCCTTATTTACTTTTATTATTTGAGTGTGTCTCTGTTTTTCTGGTTCGAATCACAACAAATCCATCACCACCGTCTTGTCTTTCTATTGCCGTATTGGAGTTGCAACTGTGTGCATTTATTAAAGAAGTCCACTCCTCCGAGTCCTGCTCCATCCATCCTGACTCGCCCTAAATCCATTTCCCTCAAGCCAGACATTGGATGGAGAATAGTACAAGAAATGTGTGCCTGCCTCGTCGAGTCCCTCCAAAAGAACATGACTATAGCTATCGCCCTTTCCGAGCCGAGAGGGACTGCCCCTTAAGATGAGAACAGGTAATGATGGCATGCATTGGACACTGACTCTGAGTGATTGGTGTTTGTGTTGTTGTTGTTGAGCATGAACTAAGTGTACTAGTATTTAATCTACACACTAAAACAAAGTGACTCAAGTCAATGTTTCCCTTCTTGTTGTTTAAAAACAAATTGTACTTCTACTGCAGGGCGATCCATTGCATTTTTGAATATGGAATCTGGACTCACTCGGTACAACACTATAGACTGAGTTGGACACCATGATGATGATGATGACCACATACTCTATACTCTTCGCAGTCAGTCAGTAGTATCGGAGATGATTGATGGAATAACTCGGGGCGTTTCAGGAAGTGGCATAAAGGTAAACAAGTCAATCAACAACAACCACAGCAGACCTACATGTCTGTGTAGTGGTGGAGTAGAGTCAGTGTAGTGGAGTGGTATGACTGACAGCGGTGCATTGATTTAGTTACTTAATTAATTTGGAAAATGCTATGTTGCTGTATATGTGTGCTCTGTCTGGCTCAGTCAAAAATCTAAGTTAACTGGAGTTTGGGTGGGTGCCAAGGGCCTGCTCTGTCCTGTTGTTGTAGTAGCGTGGTTAATGCTGGAAACAGAGTAGACATGATTTAGCCATGCCGCCTCTGAAACTGTTCTTGTTGCACTCCTCCGTAATTTATGCATTTCTTTTCTCCTTAATTTTTCAATATCCCTTTGGTTTTTCCATCTACACTTACAGGCCGGCCTTTAACCTGTGCTATTACTGGGAAAAACAACTCACACTTACCTTACCAATCCGCATCCACCAGGCAGGCAGTGGGGCACCCAAGATTGACGGACGGAGCGTCCATGGAAGGGAGGACCAAGAGGAATAACGAGATGCAACTTCCCAATTTGACCAGGATAATACAGTAACTTTGTATCATTCATCATCTTTTAATTTGATTCATTTTTTCTCTTCAATCATTACGACTGTGAGTTATTGTTTATTAGGTTTGCTCTTAGTCTTTACTTATATCCCCACAGCTATTTTTTATTTTTCTTTGCTAGCTTTAAAAGGAAGCCCGGTACAGCATAACATAAATAAAATGTATGTAATTTGGGTCTCTCTGAGGGCAGACAGGCAATGCAATTGCATAATAATAATAATAATTAATAATATACTGCTGCCCTGTACTGTCTACTAGTCTACTTAGTAGTAGTACTACTTATCATGATTCATTAATTAACCACATCATGCATGCATTTCCTTTTTCTCCCTTAACAGATTTATGAATATGATCGTCGTCTGCCAAGATTGTGTGTTGTCCATGTGTAGTGTTTGTCTTTGTCAAACCTTTCCCTCAAATACCCCTTCCCAACCATTCATCAAACCCTAACCCTCTTCTCCCGGGCTGTGTGATTTATTGAGGTGTGACTAAATTAAATTTACACCAATAATTGATCACACACTTGCTGGGGCGGATGTGGTTAAAGCAAGTAACTAAGCAACACTAATTCAAGCCAGGCCGGGCGAGGATCTTCTAATTCTGATCTAAGTATATATATTGTCGGCCACACTGGCAACAGATTAGAATGCCCAGTGCCCACCCATGCTCAGTAGTATCCGCTATTCTCTTTTTTTTTCCAGAGGAACATAATTATATTAACCCATTATTATTAATTGCCGTCATGGATTTCATCCTTCCAGCATTAAAGGTTACGCTTGTCCACTTCATAGGTCGAGTCCACTACTTCAGTTTGTTGTAACTTGTACTAGGCTATCCCTGCCACCATTGGCATTATGTCTTATTTGACTTTAGCATTAATAATATCAATATCATTCATCATCACTTTCTTCTTGTTTGGCAGTCTTCTTCTTGTGTACTTACTTACTACTTACTGTACTTCTACTACTCGTTCCCTAGTCTCCCTCAGGTGACTGACTTGTCTCATTTTCTTTTTTTGCAAATGCAACTGTCTACTACTGCTACCACCACCCACCATGGATGGCACCTTAGGAAACCAAAGAAAAACAGTAAGAATAGACAAGGCGCACTCTGTTCATATTGGTCTGTGAATTGTATTAAGGTGGGTGGTGCAGGTGGGTGAATCCTCCTGAGTGTGAGGATAAGAAACAAAGTGAAAAAGTGCAGCCCTCTGGGTGGAGGGACGTCTCCCACTTGCACTCAAAAACAATGTTAATCTTGTAAAACTGTGGTCAATAAAGTTTTTCTCAATAAAGTTTTCTTCGATTCAGTTTATTATTTTTCTTCAATTTGTATTTCTATTCATTTTGTCATTCATAATTCCATCATTATAAATGTAATTTTCCATTCATCATGTTATATGTCAGCCCAATGCATTTCGGGCGATTGCCCTTCTTCAGGGGCATAATATCTGTGATTTGGGAGAAAACGTAAGGTCAATGTAATCATACCCTATATGTATTAACAGAAAACAACGTTTGTCTAGCTTGTCAATTAAAAAACATGCTGGTAAACCATCGGAAGAGAATATATAGATCCTTGTGCATGTGCTGTGGTTACGAACTAATATATATGGTTTATGTACCGTGCCCTGTCATTGAAGTGGCAAGTGTGTGATAAAAGATCAAATGCAAGCCACGTGAAAAAATTTGATGATCGTCCGTATACAATTCAAAAAACATCCAATTGTGCACGAACTGTGCCACTGTGGTGAATTTTAACATGGTATTTAAACATACATCGAGTGCGACGGTGCCGATGTGAAAAGCAAAACTCTAATGTGCAACTGTGAAGTTTAAAAGAATTAAACGTGGCTCACTTGAAATGTTTCATGACGTTCTTGTTCTCCGACTGCAAAAAATGTACAGTGACGTGAACGGAAGTTACTGTGAATGTAATCAGTGAAAGTTCCTTTAAAGTTCTGTGGGTTGGTGTCTTTGTGCTGTTTTAGGATTTGTTTCAAATTTCGGGTTCGTTGGTATGCAAATCTTCTCTGAGAACAGAAGTGTATTCGTTTCAAGATTTTCAACTCGCAGTTTCCTAATTAAAAAGACCATCTTAAAATACTGGCCAATGTTAAGAATAGAGCCTGATTTCAAAGGCATCTTCGAGATTCAGCCACGATTTGCATACCAACGAACCCGAAATTTGAAACAAATCTAAAACAGCACAAAGACACCAACCCACAGAACTTTAAAGGAACTTCACCATGCTATAACTGTGGAAGCTGCAACGCAATTATTAAAGGAGACACCATCAGACATCCACAACAGGGTACACCCATTAAGCTTAAGGTGAACGCTACATGTAATAGCGAGAATTTGATATACATGTTGAAGTGCCCATGCGGGCTTGCATACTTTGGAAAAACCGAGCGCAAACTCAGGATTCGTCTTAATGAACATAAAAGCAACATACGTACCAGCAACACTAAATCCCCTGTGGCAGTACACTTCAATACTACACAACATAATATCAGTGAATTACGTTTTTGTATTTTGGAACAAGTTCCCAGAATTAATGGACGGGATAATACCAGACACCTCTTACAACGTGAGGCACATTGGATCAATTTCTTGGATTCAGTTAATCCGAAAGGATTAAACGAAAGAATGGATTTAAGTTGTTACTATAATAAAACACATCCATATAAAAAAGATTGATTCTGTCAGAAACAATCAGAACCAATGGACACACTCACAGCGAACTGATGACCGTTTACCTCTTTTAAACAAAAAGAATTCACAAAGATGCTTGTTCACTGTATAACGATTTTCCTTATGTGTACATATGATTAACCTGATCTAAATGATTGACTATGTGACTTACATATATATGTGAATTTCAATTACCACACTATGACAATTGTTCATTCACACGCTTTGTTTATTAACACAGACTTGGTTATGTGTCATTTACGATCACGCGTTCCTTTGCACTAATACATCACGGATATTCATTCAGTACACGTTCACCGATTTAGACTCTCTCATATCTGATTTGCCGTACTACATGATCCACTTTTCATTTTTGAACTTACACGGAAGAACCACAAACTCTTTTATGTTCATTGCATTAAATGCACACGTTACGTTTTCTCGCATGTATCTGATCATGGCTACGCGGTTCCATATATCGTGTACATTTATTCAAATACACACGTTCCGTTTACTCGCACGTAACTGATCATGCATTATTCATGGCTACGCGGTTTCAATCCATACATGGTGGACATTCATCCAGTACACTATGTACATATTTAGAATCTTCTTCATTGCGTTGCACAATTTTTTAGATTTTTTGATTTTTTGAACTTACACACGGAAGGTTTGCTTTTGTAAACTACAAACTTCTCTATGTTGATGGTAGTATTGCCACGCACTTCCAGGCACACCGCAGATTTTAAATTGTAAGCATGGAAACCACGTAACGTAGAACCACGACAGAGAACGCCGAAGTGACAGACACTCGGGTAAGAGACTAAAACTCCGTGTGACCGAATTTTGTTACATTAGTGTAGCAGCCGCTTATTTTATTAGCATTTTTTCTCTTGTTGTTTTAACATAGTGTATTACGTGACTTCACGTCTTCCAGACGTTTACCATGAAACACTTTCATTAGGTAAGAGAATCGCCGATATATACCGGTCAGTTTCACTGATTACATTCACAGTAACTTCCGTTCACGTCACTGTACGTTTTTTGCAGTCGGAGAACAAGAACGTCATGAATATTTATTCTATCTAATTCAAGTGAACATGAAACATTTCAAGTGAGCCACGTTTAATTCTTTTAAACTTTACAGTTGCACATTAGAGTTTTGCGTTTCACATCGGCACCATCGCACTCGATGTATGTTTAAATACCATGTTAAAATTCACCACACTGGCACAGTTCGTGCACGATTGGATGTTTTTTTAATTGTATACGGACGATCATCACATTTTTTCACATAGCTTGCATTTGATCTTTTATCACACACTTGCCACATCAATGACCGGGCACGGTACATAAACCATATATATTAGTTCGTAACCACAGCACATGCACAAGGATCTATATATTCTCTTCCGATGGTTTACCAGCATGTTTTTAAATTGACGAGCTAGACAATGTTGTTTTCTGTTAATACATATATGATTACATTGACCTTACGTTTTCTCCCAAATCACAGATATTATGCCCCTGAAGAAGGGCAATCGCCCGAAATGCATTGGGCTGACATATAACATGATGAATGGAAAATTACATTTATAATGATAGAATTATGAATGACAAAATGAATAGAAAAACAAATTGAAGAAAAATAATAAACTGAATCGAAGAAAACTTTATTGAGAAAAACTTTATTGACAACAGTTTTACAAGATTAACATTGTTTTTGAGTGCAAGTGAGAGACGTCCCTCCACCCGGAGGGCCGCACTTTTTCACCTTAGGAAACCAAACCATCACCATGCAGCCATTGCTTCGGCTAAACATCTATCACAGGTAAGAGAAGAAGTGTGGGGTAGTTAATAATGTATATCCTATGTATTGGAAATGAATTAATTCACACACCCACATCCTTACGAGTACATACTACAAAGGGATTTAGTACGTAGTTGCAGAATGCATAGACTAGGAGGAGAGACTGACAGTAGTATGACAAGTGAGGGTACTGCATCTATCTGTCGGTGTGCTACACTATTGGCAGATTTTGAAAAATGGCTGCGGCCCTGCAGCAAAAGGAGGAAACAAAAACAAACAAGGTGACATAAAAGAGTAACCCCCCCAGAAAAGATTTGCATCATATGTATTGAAAAACTATAAATTATTTATTACCCTGACAAATATAAACTAGAAGAAAACCCCACACCTGACCCACCCCTCTCCCTAACCCCAACCAATGTCCAATAAATTAAATAAATGTCCATGTCCAAAAGTTAGCTGTTAAAGAAAAAGTAAACCCCAAGGTTCCCCAACTAGTCCCAACATCCCACCCACCAAAAAAAAGATTTAAAAAGGGGCAAGACTAGAGTCAAAGAAGACTGAGGTCGGTGATGATGTGCAGCCCGAGTCTGACGTCTAGCGGCGGGGGCGCCGGATACTTTTCTTTAAGGCCTCCATCTCGGCCTCCAGGCGCGCCACCCTGAGATGCACGCAGCGCCGAAAGTTCCTGCAGGAACAACAGGGGTGGGCAGCAGTAGATGTTGTTGGTGATGGGCGGCGGGCGGCTGCCAGAACACAGCGCCTTACCACCGGAGGCATGGGTGGGGGCTGGCTGGGCCCCGGGGTTTTGGAGGAAGAAGCTGCAGCTGCCCACTCCTCCTTCTCCTCCGCCAGGACAACCAGCCGGCGATATTCGTCCTGGATGGCCTCCAGCTTCCTTTGCCGGGCCCAGGCTGCCAACTCCTGCCTACTGATTTTACTTTTGGCAGGAGTAGCTATATCAAGAAAGGAAAAAAATGAGAATTGTTGTAACCAATACTCTTAGCAAAACAGTAACACAAAATTAAATTACAGTCCACACATAAAAATTATAGTGGCACAGTAGTAGCAGTAGCACTAGCAGCTGTCGTATCCTCTCCTCCTCACTTCCCTTCCTCTCCCCCTAAGATTTGGATGTGATGATGATGATTATACTTTCAGGCACTAAGTATGGAGTAGAGTAGAAGTATTCTTTTTCTCAATCTTGTTTAGCACAATTTATCTTGTAGGCATGCCAGCTCAGTCAGCTTGTGCCCTAGACAGACATACTCGTGTCACAGTCTCGCAGACTCATGTACTTTACTACTGTCTGCATGTGGGGCAGCTGTACTACACAATTATATATTTCCATTATGGCCATACTCTGTTAAATCAATGGCAAATGCTCAGACAATTTCACTTTCACCCTAACTGCACTACTGCAATAAGGCACATGATGATGGTTAATGATCACATGCTTATGGATGATGAGAAACAGCGGCACGACATCATGATGTCACTCACGTGATGATGATGTTGATGACATACTGAGTGATTTGTAAGTACTAGTTACCATGCAGCCGATAGGCCACCCATGGCTGACACAGGGAGGGGACTGGAGCGGAAGTGGGCCTCGGAGTCGGAGGGAGGCGATTATGGATAGGGTAAATATTTAGTCATGCACAATATATATGTTGTGCTTCCAAACTACTGTGAGTGAAGGGACTATTCCATTCTGAAATACAAGTACAACCTCAAACCTTTGAATCAAAAACCTTGCAAAAAAACAGTCCTTGTTCTTCCCAGGGCTTGTTTTTTCATTTACATTCAGTGCATTGCTCTTCTAGCATTATTATATTATTTTATTCATAATATTCTTCACCCTTGGCTTTGGTACTCTGGCACGGTTGAATTTTCTTTTACAGTCTCTACATCCAGTCTGACTCTGTTTTCACCTACTATATGATACCATCCACCAGGCAACCATCCATCCAAACATGGCTATCATAAACCGGCTTTCACCGACAACAACATACATTTAGATATATAACCAACCACCACACATGCCATGCGTCCTTGCTTGCCTTAGAGTTTGACCCCTCAAACCCCCATAGGATTCCTTTCACCCATACAGTTTCACCCACCCAGACAGGCATCCGATTCCTTTCTGCTTTCTCTTTCACCTTTTCACCCATCCTTCTACTACCCATGCATCCTATTCCTATCATCTTCTTACGCCACCTATGCATCCCGGGGCCCTTCCTTCACCCACGCATCCTTCTCTGCCAGTCATACATGTCGTATGACTGTTTGTCTTCATCATAAAACTGTCTTTGCTGAGTTGAAAATAGAATATGCCATTAGTTACTCAACCCCCGCCGCTAATGCTAATGTTTAAGTAAAGGCCAGGGTGTCTTCTCTTCAACTGTTCAGTGTTCACAAGCAACAACTTAGCCTCAGCAAAAATACAGTGTACTACTAGTACTGAGTGTACAGTGTACACCCTTGCAGCAAGTGTATTCATCATTCTCAATAAGTAAGGAATATGACTTATCACCGCCCACCACTGCTGCTGGCTCACCCCCTGTGGCTGCCGCTTCCGCTCCCTCCGGAGTGGCATGGTGGCCCTCACCGCTGGCCCCGGCACTGGTGGTCGGTACGCCTGGAAAAAAATTTCCCCATTTTTTAGATGCCATATACGCCTTCCCTTTTATTGTTTTCATTAGCAAGATTGAAAATACATAATTATATACACCACACACATCACTATCTACAATTCTGATACCAGTGCAGTAGACAGTATGTCCAATCAAAAATAACTAAATAATACCCGGTTGGACATTTTGTTGGTGGCAATTTTTGAAAAGCCTCTCAAGAAGAGAGCAACCCATAGGACTGGACTCAGTGACTAGAGCTATGGTGCATCTCATTTTTTGAAAAGAAGAAAGAGTGGCCAACTGGGCGGACATGACTCAGAGGTCTCTCTTAGTTGGAAAATTGTGCCGTCCTCCTACTCCTCTCATATACTTCCTTCCAGCCATGGTGCACGGGACCAGTTGTTCAGTGTTCGCCATCAATTGCTGCTACTAAAAAAAATACTAGGCCTGGATTGGAAAAAGTAAAATATACACCACTTTGGGGGTTCCTGCTCCTGTCCAACGTGAGTGACCACCATTACTGATTGAGCATGATGAGACAGTAAAAGAAACTAAAGCCTTCTCATCTCACAATTCACAAACGTGCGGATATACCTTACTTGTCTTGAGCATGCAATCTGCAGTCTGCACAGCACATTAATGCTACTAGTAGTAGTAAGGAGTCCTTACTAGTACTAGTAGTAGCCTAGGCTAGGACCAATGGGTTCTCTGAGTCTTACAGTACCACTTCTAGGCAATCCACATAAGGGGAGAGAGAAAGCTCAGTGAAACCAAGAAGAAAGCAAGCTACAGACAGACTGTCTAATACAGAGTCAGAGCAGAGGTTAGTCAGATACAGTTTGATTTGATGTAAAAATAAAAACAGACACTAGAAGAAAAAATGTTAGTAGTAGTACTTAGTATTTGGTAATGGTGGAGCGAAAACAAGAATTTAGAAACAGATAGATTGAAGACGATTTTGGAAAAATTAAAATTAGGAAATGGAAATAATAGAGTGGTAAAAGTTAGGGAAATATTAATATATATACAACACCAGGAGGACTTACTGGGGCCAGCAGCAGAGCCATCTGCGGCTGCGCCTGAGGCCGCTTCCTGCTGTTCCTGGGAGGCCCCTCCAGCTCCCGCACCCGCCGCACTGCCAGCTGCCCCAGTCTTCTTCTTGCCCTGCCCCCTGGATGCTGATCGTGTAAAGAGACAAAAAATGATTTGTGTTAAATATATAAATATAATTGCTGTAAAAATATTTTTGACAGGAAACGGCAATTGCAATAACATTGACCTATGCTAAATCAATCAGATCAACTTATTGGACTAGTAGTAGTCGACTAGTATGTATGTATCGCAGTCGAGTACCATCCGATCATTATTATTCCACAATTCAATTCCAATTCCTGAATCCTAACATACGTAGCCAGCCTATTCCTCCTGACTTTGGAATGAATTGCAAAAAAATTATATCTGCTTCTAAGTTCAGATCTCATTCCCAATCATCTCACAGACAGTCTCAGACTCATCTCCAACAACCTTGACGGGCCAATTACTAAGTCTGCATTTATTCTTCTTAATGCATAGATGGACGCATGCATAATTGCAGCATACACCAAATTGGTTGGTTGCTATTATTCACTCACTATAAGAACTACAAAAAGTTCTTCTAGGACTGAAGTCATGTGAGAGCCTGAGGACGCGTCACTCACGAGTCACGATGCAGGCCGCTAAATTACCAAATAATACTAACTAACTACTACCACTATCTTAGTGACAGGAGACAGGACAGCCTGACAGGACAAAGGAAAGGACTGGAGTCTTTCCTATGTGGATTAAATACCTACCTAACTTAAATTATCTAACCTCTCTTAGATAACCAGCCCAAGTGAGCGCAAAGTTGCAAGCAAGTACGACGATTAGTTAGTAGCGCCTAGCACCTGTCTGGAAGTAACAATTACATAATATAACATTTTTAAACATAGGTTACCTTACCTGCATGTAAGCAGTAACATGTTAGCTATCTGCGAAAAAATTATATTTGCAATCGCAATAAATAACAGTCAGAACAGAAGAACCCAAAATAGTAATATAAATAAAGCTACTCACCAAGCCCCGATACCTCAACACCTAGCAGGTCCAGCAGGTCCTGCTCCCGGTCCATGATATCGTACCACCGGTGCGTCAATTGGTTAGTGGTGCTCCGGACTCCAGAGCAGCGAAACACTGCCCGGCGCACCCTTGCCCACCACCGGTGATGCTCCCGGAGCCCGTACCCGTACCCAGGCCTGCTGCATGCTGCCAGGGTTAAGGGGAGGTGGCGCTGGATAAAAAAAAACAGTGCGGCCACCTCCACCTCAGTAAATAAGGACCGTGCCTGCACCCCATGTGGGCGCTGCCTTCCGCAAGGAAGGCGGTCGCAGCTCTGACTCTGACTCCGAGGCCTGCCCCAAGCCTTCTTCCCCTGGCCCTTTGCCATGGTTCTGGACTTCTGGGTAGGCGGGTGGGAAAGAAAAGGTAGGAAGTAAGAAAGTAAGTAAAAGAAATGAAAAAAGCAAGTAATAGAAAAAGTGAAAAACGCAGTGAAAAACACACAAAACGTAGGAAAAAACACAAAATATAGAATCAGGAATAGAGAGGGATAGATAATAAATAAAAAAGATCAAAAAAAAGTTTATAGAAACAAAGGATTGAAAAGATATAGGGAGGATAGAAAAACAGGCCCAGAACCATAGCAAAAAGTGAAATACAAGATGGCCGCGCCCATTGGCGACCGCGTGGTGAAGTTCACGCGATATTTCCCCCCGAGCACACAAAAAGCGTCCCCGAACACGTAATACGCGTTACCGAACAGGAAAAACGTAACGCGAACGGGCGGAACAAGCAACTCAGCGCGCTCGCAGAACTTTGCGTAGCTCGCGGAGTTTTTCTGCGTCTTCGCGGAATTCTACGTAGCGCGGCTATGCGAACTTCGCCCAGGGTTAGTTTATGCACCACCACCCGGGTTTAGGGAGCTCTTGACTAAAATCAGAGTTACCAGAGGCTTGCCTGGTTTAGCGATCATAGGAAGTAATTTCAATAAATGGATGGACTTTACTTAAGACCGGTCAGTTCCATCCCTAGCGGTGACCCCCAGACTACTCTGCCTGCAGGCTCCACGAGCTCCATGGGACGGTGTCATGTGTGGCACCAGCATCACCTCCGGGCGAGGGGCTTTACATTATTTTCTGGGTCACACAGGTCACTCTCCAGGATAGTACACTTCTTCCTATCAATATCCGACATGGGCCAGGATGTATATACATGCAGGGGCCTCTCCAACCATGTACCCATAGAGCTTCAAATGTTTAATGCAACACCGACTGCCTCATACTGTCGTGTAGTTCTTACTAATCTGTAGGATCTGCGCTTTTGTTGGACAGCATAAACTAGGGTCCTGGTGCCTAGACTAATTCCGGACACTTCTGCAGGGATCGTGGAAACAGTACAGAACCTTTCGCTCAGTCTCTCGTGATCACTTATTCTCAGAGAGGTATACAGAGAATACACAGTGGGACATTTTCAATAAGTTTATTGAACCAATGTTATTCTTGTCTAAAATACATGTGCTGCAATGATTAATAGACAGAAGCAGATAAAAGTGATTACAAACACCAAAAGCGTGAATAGTAGATATCGTTCTACCATGGTGCTAAGACAATGTATATATGCAGGCATATAAAATAAGGCAGTAATCGAATGTACTCCTACTATGCAAACCCTACTCTGAGTGTACCTAGAGTGTGTTTGTAGGTGTAGAGCCAAGAATTACCCCAAGGGACAATCCAACCCCATAACCTGATGGGAGATAATAAAGGACCCAGTCTTGGTCACGAACTGGACACCCATCACGAGATGTCAGACCGCTGCGCGGTGAATTCGCAGCAGGCAAGGCCCCTCGGCGTCAGTTGAAATGCCTCCTCTCCTAATCTATCGGGATGCTCATCTTTTATAATAGAAAGCAGCCTTGAGATGTGCGTATAGACTAGTGATGTTATGGATATAAAGATAGCCCTGTCCCCCTTGGTTGAAGATAGAGATGACATTTGTACATGGTGCGAAAAGAAACCTTGTACATGATGTTCAGGGCATTGTGATAATGTTGTGCGAAGCTAGATGTGTAAACAAGTTTAGTTTTTGGGAAACTAATCCAACATTGTCATGCATGCAAATATATGCAAAAGGTCACTGCTGAAAAATAGGAAAATGTAAGAAATAAGCTGCTTTGCTACTTGGGCCTAACCTGCGAATATAACAATACAGATGGCAGATGAGCCCTTGGTGGCTCTAAAAGCAAGTGATCAGGGACTCACTTGTGAAGAATACAACACAATATTTTGAAACAGATGAGGGTACAGTGAATTTACCTGTAGTGCTGTGGGAGGCATACAAGGCTGTGATCAGGGAAAAGGCCATGAGTTCCATTTTATAATAAAATAAAGAAAAAGATCAATTACTTTATAAATTAGAGGAGGGTGTTATCCAGACATAACAGAATATTATTGATCCACTACTTCGAATTATTTATAATGTACACAGGCTTAAAAAAGTGAAGATGACACAAAAGGGGCACATTGACATAGTGGCTTGCATGCAAGGCTTGCATGCAGTGGGAATGGGTCCAGACAAAAACACCAGATTCAAGATGAGGTGGGTACTCTGGAGGCTAACCCTGAGATTTGTAGTCCATATCCATGCTCAGACTCTCTGAGACAGTTAACACTGATATATGAATCAATAAGTGTAGATGCAATTGGCCACCTATCAACTGGTAAATCTCTGGAACCTAATCCATTCCAGGCAGAATTGTTTTTAAATGCCTCACCAATTCACTGTCGAAACCACTCTTAGATAAATTTGACTGCGCTAGAAAACAAGGTTGCCTTCTTTTGGAACTAAAAGAGGTATATATTCTAAGTACCCTAAAGCTGGACCGACCCCTGGATATAATAGGCTTATATTATCCAAAATCTTTCATTGATATTGAGTCCAAAACTCTGGCCAAAATATTGGTACAAAAATTGGCCACAGTAATTACTGACCTGATTCACCACAATACAAGTGGCTTCATACCATACAGAGCAACCAGGAATAATATCCAATGCGCAGTTAACATGTCGGCAATGAGCCACAGGTTGAGTGGGCCGTTTGCTCTGTAGAAGACTTTTGACAGTGTTTTATGGGAATATCTCTTCGTGCTATTGAAGCACATGGGTTTTGGTCCCTGACTCTTAGCCTATACCTGCAACCTATACAATGGTTAGGGACCAAAGACAGTGTTGGAAGCTTGTTGTCAAATCCTGATGCATTGAAGAGAGAGGTGAGACAAGGGTGCTCTATTTCCACACTACTATTTGCTGTAGCAATAGAATACCTGCCCCGTAGAATTTGGCATTCTGAACAGGTTACTGGCTTTAGATGGCCAGAACACCTGGAAGACAAAATATCATTATACACCGAAGATCTTCTTATATACGTAGGTGACCCAATTACATCTGATCTGATGGTAACTCAATTATTGGATGACATTGATCACTACTCTGGGCTCAGAGCTAGTTGGACAAAACAATTGTTTACCCACTGTCTGGTGTGGATGATAATGAGCCTTGGGAGCAAGAGTGGAGGATTTGGGTTAACACACTGTAGGAAAGGGCCCCTTTTTGACATGGTTACCCCCACGTTTTGCCTGATGTGATTTTGACTGGAAGTGCACTGGGTCGATGCTAACCAGGTACCCAGTGCAAGAGCTCTTTCCCTAAACTGCACTATTGTTCCACAATTGACACAAATTCAGCCCCCCTGTAAGTACCTGGTAAATGGTACCCCTAAATACCTAGGGCATGGGGACTGAAGAGGGGCCCCTAGTCTGCCTGTCTTGGTGTAAACAAAATGGAAGAGTCGATATGGCACACATACCTGTGTGCCATGCCTATGGGCACTGCATGAGATATAGGTAAGCCACCCCTACAGCAGGCCTTACAGCCTTAAGGCAGGGTGCACTTAATTCCATGTGTGGACACATCTTCCTGAGCAGATATGACCCTGCAATGTCTGAGTCCATTCTTACACATTGTAAGTGAACCGGGAATCCATAACAAGCACATGAGTGGGTCATTACGAGTTTCCCAGCTCCATGATGGCTTCACTGTACCCCAAGATGTTTGGCACTGATGCCAGTGTCTGATTTATTAATACATGCACCAGAGGGCACCTTGGAGGTGCCCCCTGAAAACCTACCAGCTACTAAGGGGGTTCCGACTGGTCTCAGCCAGCCTGCCACCACTAGACATGTTTCTGGCCTCCTGGGATGAGAGCCTTCCCTCTCAGATGCCGGGAGCACAGCCTTCTGTGGGCGGAGGTGTTCACACCTCGTCTAAGCAGGAACTGCCTTCCAGGAAGAAAGCTTCAAGACATGCCGTCTTTGAAATGCGACCCAGACCTCTCCAGCTAGTGGAAGATAACAGCCCCCTGTCCTGTCCCCACTTTTTGGCGGGAAAACGTATGCTCCGCCACCAGCGTCTTATGCTCCGCCACCAGCGCCTTGCGCAGATCCAGCAGCCAGATACGTGTCTCACGCGCTGTGCTCGATTTCCAGGACATAGCTATTCTCCGCTTCGCTAACGCCAATGCTAGGTCTAGGAATTTATTAAGGTTTTTCCACGATGTGGTGCGCTTGGTGATGCCAAGTAAAAAATGCAAGCCTTGCACTGGTATTGATGTGTCAGTTGCTTTCCCTAGTGTCACCGCGATCTCATTCTTGTATGCGCCGAGGTGACGGCATGCCCAAACCATGTGGAGAAACGTTGCATCTGTCCCTAAGCAGCGAGGGCATATGTCGACCGATGTGGGGTGCATACCGGCTAGTCTGTGTGGCGTTAAATATGTATGATGTAAATAATTAAACTGTGTATATTTCAGTCTAGCGTTCGTGGATATTATTTTGGGGTACCCTATACACCGCACCCACTGTTTATCACTCATGGTAGCTGACAATTCAGAGTCCCAATATGCACGAAGTGGTGCCAGTAGGGGAGTAGGACTGGGGCTAAGGGAACTATAGAGCGCTGTCACCGCATGTCTGCCATTCCCGTGTGTGAGCAAGGTCTGCAGCACCTGCGATGTCTCTGGCTTTTCTCCACGTTCCCCCATGTTTGGAGGAACTGTCGCGCTAGTAGCGCGTATAGCATGAAATTACTCTGTGTGATACCAAAGTCCTCTATCAACCCTTCTAGGCTCTGTAGCTTTGCATCTGCAAATAAGTTGCCCCAGGTATCCAATCCCACCGCTGCCCAGGACTCTAATTCCGGTAGTTCGGGGCAAGCAGGCCTTACAGCCCTAAGGCAGGGTGCACTTAATTCCATGTGTGGACACATCTGCCTGAGCAGATATGATCCTGCAATGTCTGAGTCCATTCTTACACATTGTAAGTGAACTGGGAAGCCATAACAAGCACATGAGTGGGTCATTACGAGTTTCCCAGCTCCATGATGGCTTTACTGTACCCCAAGATGTTTGGCACTGATTCCAGTTGTTAAAGATTGCAGGAATCGCTGTTAGCATGAGCTGAAAGCCATTTTGTACTTGGCAGCCATTTTAGTTAGCCATGTGCTCGCCATGTGCTTTCTCCCTCTTCCAGAATCTTGCACATGCTCAGAGAGGCCTAGCTGGTAGAATGCACCTGCTCCTAGTATACAACTGTCAAGCTATTCTTACTCATGTAAGCAGTTTAGTCTCCCTCCCACTTTGTGGAGCAAGCAAAGTTTGTATGCCCATATTAGTCAATAAGCATGCTTGTATGTGCTAGGACCTCCCCTTGATTTTATGCTGACTATGTAACAAATACATATATAAGGACCCTGTTCTCTGCACTCATTAGAATGCCTCCTACAGTGGCCTGCGGGTACCGTAAGATGCAATCTCCCTCATCTGAGGTTAATAAAACATGTTTTTTGATATTACAGCTTCTGTGCCAATCTCTTCTTTGTTGGTCTTAAGGACCAGATGTATCAGTGAACCCCTAAGAAGGTTTTTATTTCTACAAATGGCGCCCGAACAGGGACTCATCGGTGCAGCGGCTATCCAAGGGAGTGGTCTTGAAGGGAGACAGGAATCTACTGAGGAGTACAGGACAGGAATCTACTGAGGAGGTACCCAGCGCACGGAGATTGTTTTGTCTTCCAGCCCAGTATATTTCTGGTCTTCCTGATCTGATCCTCCAAGTGTTTGCCGCTCCCGACTGAGAACTTCTTTGGCGTGAGTATTTTAAAACGACCGTTAGGTCACTCAGAACTTGGCAGTTGGAACCTGGACACCATTTGATTGGTAAGAGCCGTTTTGCGGCACTTGCTGTTGGTTTGATGCCTTTGATTGGTAAGGTAGTTTTAGTAACACTTACTGTGGCTTTGTTTGTATGATTGGCCAATTTTGGAATTTGTTTTGTAATTATATATGCATTGCAATTCATATAGGCAGGTAATGAGGAGATTTTTCTCTAAACTTTGAAAACTTGAACGACACAGATTGTGTTAAGTGTCACTTGGAGTATAATATTATATATGCTATAATATTTTTGGCATGCCTGTTACCAGTACACTTCGCAGAAAGTGTTGCTGTCTTGGAGGTACCGATATGGATTTAGGAAGTACTTAGTTGACTCCCCTCAGAGGGGATACCTAAATAGGTTTAGGTATAGTAAAAAGATATTTCTTCCTTGGTGACTAAGTACCCCATGGAACTAAATATGTACATAAAACGGATCCGGATCTGCGCACTTAGTAACATTCATAAGTGGTGATATGCAGAGCGCTTTTTGAGTGTTCTACCAGCCAAAACTGGCGAATATTGGTGTATTTCAGCTTTTTGACCATGGAACAGTTTTTTTGGGCTACTTTTGAGAGCTCTTCTTGTAAATATGACTTACAATTAGTATTTACAAATAGGTTGGTCTTGTGTACACTTTGTAAGCTGTCCTAAGTATTGATTTGTGGGTTAAATATGTGTTTCAATGTCTATGTGGGGTTTTTGGTTTGACATTGGTAATATTTGTGTGAGTACTCTGTGTACGAATGGCTAGCTTTAAGCGCGCTGTGTTGTGTCCTTCTGTAACTGTCTGAATGAGCTCAATGAGTTTGTTTATGTTTTTTTTTGCTGTCCTCATTCTGTTATGCAAAATGTCATTTAGTTACTTACATATTAAATAAAAATCCAGAAATAAATTATGTAACATATGCTAAATAGCTGCATGTTACTATTAAATTGACAGAGTAAGACACTATACATGTGTGCAACTTGCCACAATGCTAAACATAAAATTAGAATTCGTATTCAATAGGATTAAAATAGGCCTCATACAGAGAGAAAAAAAAACGAAATTGTGTGTTTTGTAATCAATAGACTTAAATACACAATGTTACAGCCTTTTCTTTAAATATTGTATTAGACATTAAAAGGCATGCACATCATTTGAGTGAATTTGGTCGTTGCTGAACTAAATACACATTATAGAAAGATAGATTTGACTGCATTGAAATGCCTCAGTTTTTAAATAGACTGTGACATGCTTTTCTCTCAGCACCCGAGAAAAAAGCTTTCCGACAGCTGTGTTTAAACTGACTAACTGAAAAGCAACCGTTTGACACAGCAAATGGGGATTTAACTCTGTCAGGGTATTTCAAATAATAAAGGGGTTTTTTCCTGAGAAAGGCGTGAAAATTCGACGCCTGCTGACACACAACAGCTGCATAAATAGCATATGGCTATTCCTGCTCACGGCCACAGACAGGAATGCTGAGTTAGCGAAATTTTAAGTCAGTGTAAAACTGGTATTCAGGCCTGCATTATTTTAAAAGTTTCAAAAAACCAGTTTCATCATTTTGGATAACAGAGAACAAAATTGAAAGTAGGGATTTCCTTTCTTAATGCTTTTTCATAAGTATATCTATGGTTCTCATGTTAAATGATAACTGTCCAAAAAAAGTGACGCAGACTTTTCCTGTTTCAAGTAAAGGCTTCTGTGCTTAGGGTTATGAATGAATGTGTTTAAATATGATAGGCTACAATGACGCTTGCTTTTCCAATGTGGAATCATTAAAATGGTTGGTTTTATTGATAAAAAAATAATTATTATTATATGGGAAAAAATATATTGTTAAACACAAATGCTTTAAATTCGTTTTTTCATCTTTATAAAGCCTAATCATCATACTGTGAATTCCTAGCATCAAAGTTGAATTTAAGCAGTGCTGTACCGGAAAAAAGGGAACTTAAATGTGAAATGTCACTTTACCCAGCCGTACAAAACTTGTTTTTATAAGGGTATATCTTATGCATTTCTGATTTCCCATTCCTGGGCTATCTAGAGAACACTCTGGGGGTTCCTATTATGCAAAAATATTGTAGGATATTCATTTTTAAGTGCCCCTACCACCAAAGTCGAAATTGAGCTAAATTCACAATTTTACAAGCAGTTCTACCACTCAAGGCAGTTTTAACGTGCTCTTAGGCTTCAATAAAAGTATACATATGCAAGTATAAAATAAACAGCTGCCTCTGCATTACTAGATTGCACACCACTGTACATAAATGAAAATAAGTATAAGACTGCTTTTCGCTGTGATTCTCCGGAGTTGCTTTGCATTACAAAACCGCATGGCAAGCCTTGCACGCAAAAATGAGCAGCTGCTGAACGGGTCAAAGGTCAGAGTTCTGTATTTAGCAACTTAGCAGGGTGTAGGGTAATGTTTGCTTTGACACTTCGACCTTCGAAATGTTTTTTGAAAGACGAGATGATAGCGCAAAGAGAGAAAGAGAAGCTTTGCTTCCTATTTTTGGCAAACACACGTTTTGCGCAGTCCTATGCCACGAAGGAAAACAACCCTCAGTTGAAAATTGATCTGCCATTTATATAAAATAATGGTTTTAGTTTAAAGAATACTGTGTAGGGGCTACGATAAGGAGGAAATGGATTTTAGTTTGCA
This sequence comes from Calotriton arnoldi, assembly GCA_963921515.1. Taxonomy (NCBI): domain Eukaryota; kingdom Metazoa; phylum Chordata; class Amphibia; order Caudata; family Salamandridae; genus Calotriton; species Calotriton arnoldi. The sequence goes on from CAWUFW010002984.1 coordinate 1,363,550, forward strand.
TTCATGCGCCCTCATGTTAATCTAGTACAATTGCTGTAGAAATTGGTTTAAAGTTAACTCAATTTGCATTGTGTTAGACTGAATCAGAGAATAGCCACTTTCTAAGATATCTCCTACAAGTTTGTTTGTGCCCAGTTGCTACAAATAGGGGTTGAAAGTGTTGACAGAAGTAAAACCTGTTTCAGGTTTTCCTACTGTCAAAATGGGGGAAGGAGGCTAGCTCCTCTACAAATTAAGGGTAGGCAAAATTATGTTTTCTCTCTTCTTTTTCTCACTTTTTTTTGAGTCTGTCTAAAGCTGTCTAGGAAATGGCCATGTGACAGTTAAGGCACTTTGCATTGTTCATAAGGCGGCACACAAAATGGGGCCTAAACCATTACAGAGAATGTTTACTTGGTACTCCCCAGCTAGAAGTCTTCGTTCCTTGACAGCCCACCTAGTATGTACCCCACGAGTCAAGAAAACCCGACTAGGAGGTAGATCATTTGGCTATACAGCCACAAGGCTATGGAATGAACTACCAAGTGAACTCAGACAGACTGATGACTTACTGCAGTTTAGAAAAAAGCTAAAAACCAGGCTCTTTCCAAAAGAATAGCCTTGAGAGATTGGCGCATGATGATTCATAGTTTTATAGCTGCACAGTGATTTAGGTAATCCCAGCGCCAGGATGCCCGTTGGGTGACAGCTGCGCTATATAAATGCTACTTACAATTACAATTACAATTGGCTATTCTGTAATACTGTTTTAAAATTGTTAGAATTAATAAAAAGATGAAACACATAAGCTATGTTACTGCCCATCTTGTATGAAAGAATGAGTAGAACAGATTGATGTTCCCTTATTTGATCTTTAAGGAAAATTGTATAGTGGGGGTTTCTGTTCAAAAATCTCAGGTGGCAACACTATTATTGTTTATGTTATTCTCATGTTCTATACAGTTTTGCAAGGGCATTGCTAGTCTTTTATTAGCTAGTCTGTGTAAATAAGCTGACAGCCCTTATTAGAGCTGGAGATAGGGTTTTTTTCCTTTTGAAAATGATGTTGCATAGTCCAGATCGTGAAAAGTACAATGCAGGAAAGACGCTCATGTGATCCTTAGCAAACATTTTGAAGGAAAATATTATTTTATAGGAATTTGTTTGTCATAACATGTTCTGCTGGAGAAAACGTACTCACTATGTTGAAGTTTAGTTCTTTTTGCAATAAGAATCCCTGTTAAATTAGCAGTTTTAGATTTTCCTGCTGCACCTATAACATGAGAGCATGGTCCTAAGCATAACATGTAAGAGAAATTATTTTACAAGTGTCTGCAGTCCTGTACAAGTAATGTAAAATCTATGAGTAAAAGTGTAGAACATTTCCTTTTTCTTGAGGGTTCTTCAGATTAGTAATATAGGAATACACCAATGTAAGTATTTGGAGTATGTCTGTATTGTTTTTCTTTTTTCCTCAGAATTTAGTAAATGAACACAGACTTCCTTGGCTGTTTGGGATTGGGTGATGTATTACTCTTGTCAGTTCACCAAAACGTTCCTTTTATACTTGCCAATAGGTCCAGGGTTTTCTACTCTCAGATAGATGAAGTGGCTCTTGGGTGCCTTGCTAATGTATGGGGCGCCCCAAGACTAAGGAAGTATTCTGAGACTATCCTCTCTGTTGTTAGATTATTTCTGTGCCTTGTCTAAAGACCTCTTGTTCTGTCCACCAATAGATATTTGCTGCCTTACAACCATTGCCAGAGGGGCCCGGACATCAGATCCAGCCTGGGAGTCAGCGCCACTTCAGTTTGAAGCCAAAGTGAAAGGAACCAGCATAGGCGTTGCTGGCAACTAGGACCTCAGTGAAGGCGGAAGCACTGGGACGTGAAGTGTGTACCCCTGCCACTGTCTTGGGCGAAAGACGGGGTTACAAATCAGGATGGAGAAATCTTTGTGTGGATCCAGTTTTTGATGCCCAGCTGAGAGAGTCACAGAACGACAAGGACGGCAAGGAGGCTTTTGCTTGAGGTGACCCCCTTTGAAACAAGGGTTGCTTCAGAGATCCTAGCTTCAGGCCTCTAAATCCTGGTCCCAAAGTGAATGCAAGTCTACGCCTTTGTTTGTTGATCAAGAGATGCCCGAGCACACTGGGTACAATTTGTGCCCCAACAAAAGAGCAGTGCGCCAGAGGTGCAAATACAGGAGTTAGGGAAGGACTTGAGTTTAGGGTACAGGTGCTATGCCCTTGGTGCCTGTTAGATTAAAGTGAAGAAAACTGGTGCACTGCCTGAGACACTGGATAGGATCATTGAGGGTATTTGCCCTGGGGGGGTGATTGCCCTATCCTGAAAGAAAGACTTTTTCTTCTCCGTGATTCTTGAGTTGCGAGTTGTGCAGCTCCACCGTGGGAACAACAAGAGCCTGCCTGTGAGGCTCAAAACGGACACAGGGAGAAGACTCCCCTCTGGCTGGTTGGTTTTTGAACTTTCCCAAGGACTCTTTTTTGTTAGTAATGTACCCCTTTGGTCGTCCCATTTTTGAGGAGGAGCAGCCCTTTGCGGCTCCTTGTCCTAATTCCTATGGTCTTGTGTGGTCCTCCTGGTCCCCCGGAGCCAGGATTGTTTTTGTAATAATCTATTTTGACTTCCCTGACATTTGCATTACTTATCATTGGAAAATATTGAGATTTCTGTTTGAGATAATAGTCATTATTCTCTCTTGCTACCTGTATGACCCAATGCTCTGTTCACTTTGTACTCCTGCTTATACCTTGTATATACCTGCTTAATGAAATGTTTAGAATGTAAATGCCCACCTAGCATAGGATATTGATGAATTTATGAGAAGAAAATGTGCAAAATATTTTCTATGTCTCTACTAGATCATGGTAATGTCTTTAGCTCATGCTAAAAGGATCGTCTGTTAAAGATTGCAGGAATCGCTGTTAGCATGAGCTGAAAGCCATTTTGTACTTGGCAGCCATTTTAGTTAGCCATGTGCTCGCCATGTGCTTTCTCCCTCTTCCAGAATCTTGCACATGCTCAGAGAGGCCTAGCTGGTAGAATGCACCTGCTCCTAGTATACAACTGTCAAGCTATTCTTACTCATGTAAGCAGTTTAGTCTCCCCTCCCACTTTGTGGAGCAAGCAAAGTTTGTATGCCCATATTAGTCAATAAGCATGCTTGTATGTGCTAGGACCTCCCCTTGATTTTATGCTGACTATGTAACAAATACATATATAAGGACCCTGTTCTCTGCACTCATTAGAATGCCTCCTACAGTGGCCTGCGGGTACCGTAAGATGCAATCTCCCTCATCTGAGGTTAATAAAACATGTTTTTTGATATTACAGCTTCTGTGCCAATCTCTTCTTTGTTGGTCTTAAGGACCAGATGTATCAGTGAACCCCTAAGAAGGTTTTTATTTCTACACAGTGTCTGATTTATTAATACATGCACCAGAGGGCACCTTAGAGGTGCCCCCTGAAAACCTATCAGCTACTAGGGGGGTTCCTGACTGGTCTCAGCCAGCCTGCCACCACTAGACATGTTTCTGGCCTCCTGGGATGAGAGCCTTCACTCTCAGAGGCCGGGAACAAAGCCTGCTGTGGGCGGAGGTGTTCACACCTCTTCTAAGCAGGAACTGCCTTCCAGGAAGAAAGCTTCAAGACATGCCGTCTTTGAAATGCGACCCAGACCTCTCCAGCTAGTGGAAGATGCCAGCCCCCTGTCCTGTCCCCACTTTTTGGCGGGAAGACAGGCGGGAAAATTAGTTAGAGTAGGAGGTGTGCCCACACCTAGCCAGCACCACTGCAATGGGGGGGGCGCTGATGTGTACCCCACTTTTCACAATCCTTCATCTTATATTGGAGGGAATCAGCCTATTAGGGTCAGAGATATGCCCACTTCCCGCATGAGGTGGTCATGTAGAGGGTGTAGTCACCCCAAAGGTAGGTGGCCCATTGGCTACTACCTGGTACTCCCCCTTTTTTATTTTAAATCGTCTTTATTGGTTTTTCACAGTTTATGCATAGTACAAGTTGCCAGCTTTATTATACAGTACAGTACAGTGACATTTACCAACTTGAGACTTGGTGGGGAACCAGGCTACATTGCATGCTGGTGACAGGAAAAGAAACTAACATTTTGTATATGTCTGTATGTTATCCACTTTGTACTCAGCGAATAAAGCAACAGACTTTCTTTGTCTCCATATTTTCACACCAACCAGACCGCAATAAACACAAAACTATACGATCTCACATAATCCACATGTACTGTGTGATTTAGGTCATGCATGAGCTAGGGTGATTGATTATGTGTGTACTTTTTAAGAACAGCTGGGACAGTGGGAGGGGTAGGGGAGGGGGAGGGGAGGGAAGGGAGCATTACGCGCATCGCACACCACATGTTCCCGAGGGCCGGAGGTCTTGCCTGGGTAGGTTAGGTCCTGCCTGAGGAGGGGTCCAACTTGCTCGCATCTATGTTAGTGTGTTGTTACCAATGCCAGGAGCGAGAAACCTTCTCATCCCTGTGAGGAACTAGGTGTATTCAATCTGCCTTCCACAAATGACAAGTATTCTTGCCATTGCATGGGGTTAGTCTGTGGGGGGTTACAGGGTGCCATCAGTGTTTGCGTCGTATGCTCCGCCACCAGCGCCTTGCAGAGATCCAGCAGCCAGATACGTGTGTCAGGCGCTGTGCTCGATTTCCAGGACATAGCTATTCTCCAATGCTAGGGCTAGGAATTTATTAAGGTTTTTCCATGCTGTGGTGCGCTTGGTGATGCCAAGTAAAAAATGCAAGCCTTGCACAGGTATTGATGTGTCAGTTGCTTCCCCTAGTGTCACCGCGATCTCATTCTTGTATGCGCCGAGGTGACGGCATGCCCAAACCATGTGGAGAAACGTTGCATCTGTCCCTAAGCAGCGAGGGCATATGTCGACCGATGTGGGGTGCATACGGGCTAGTCTGTGTGGCGTTATATATGTATGATGTAAATAATTAAACTGTGTATATTTCAGTCTAGCGTTCGTGGATATTATTTTTGGGTACCCTATACACCGCACCCACTGTTTATCACTCATGGTAGCTGACAACTCAGAGTCCCAATATGCACGAAGTGGTGCCAGTAGGGGAGTAGGACTGGGGCTAAGGGAACTATAGAGCACTGTCACCGCATGTCTGCCCTTCCCGTGTGTGAGCAAGGTCTGCAGCACCTGCGATGTCTCTGGCTTTTCTCCACGTTCCCCCATGTTTGGAGGAATTGTCGCGCTAGTAGCGCGTATAGCATGAAAGTACTCTGTGTGATACCAAAGTCCTCTATCAACCCTTCTAGGGTCTGTAGTTTTGCATCTGCAAATAAGTCGCCCTAGGTATCCAATCCCACCGCTGCCCAGGACTCTAATTCCGGTCGTTCGTGGCAAGCAAATGAACCCGGTAGAATCTCGAGTGGTAGCATAGGTCCATATGGTGTTGTTTGGCTCTTAGGCATCATGTAGCACAGCCAACTACGTCTGGCTGCCATCATTAGCAGAAGTGGAGCCTGATAGCCATTCTATTATGGCTGTGCGTCTTAATAGCATTGCCCAACTGGACATTTCTGCCACATGGGCACTCGCTAGCCATCTCATTGTCCACTGGAGCTGTGCATCACCATAGTAATGCTCATAATTTGGTGCCCCCAATCCCCCGTCTGTAAGTGGCAGGTACAGTTTACTGAGTGCCACTCTGGATCTTGAGCCTCCCCATATCAATGCAACTAGGAGTGCTTCCATATCTTTAAATATGCTCTGTGGCAGCCTATGCGGGAGGGCGGGAAAAAAGTATAGAAGCCTTGGGAGTAAAAGCATTTTAGCTATGGCCACTCTGCCCATAGGGGACAAGGGGAGGCCGCACCAGAACGGCAGTGCTGCGTGTGCTCTGGACACTGCCTTACTCAGGTTCCCTTCTATGATGTCTGCACTGGAATGGTAAATCTGCACGCCCAGATACTTAAATGTGTTGAATGCCCATTCCAGTGGGGTTCGAGGCATGACCTGACTTTGATCCAGCGGGACCGCTTTCATGGGAAAAACTGCTGACATAGGCCAGTTAACCTGAAGGCCCGAGGCCGCAGCGTGGGTATCCAGGAGCGCTATCAGGTCCTGCAGTACAGCGCTATCTCCCTGGAGGTGAACCAGTGCATCGTCTGCATATAGTGAAATTATATGCCATTGCCTATCTGCGTGAATACCTTAGTCCAACACCCGTTGTCGCTATTTGCATGCTAAGGGCTCCATAGCGAATGCAAATAAGATAGGCGACAGGGGGACTGTGGAGAGATGTCTCTTCCTGTCCTTACTCTTGAGTGCAGGTTTGTATATAATATAAGCACCCAGTGCAAATATTTAGGTCCGATGCCAAATTTGCCTAGCACTTCCAGCAGACACTGCCACCCTAAGGTATCAAATGCCTTTTCAATATCCAAGCCTGCTAGCCAGGGGGTATCAGTTTCTGCGCGGGCCCATTCCAGTAGCCTGAACAAGCGGCGCAAATTCAAACCAGTACTTCTCCCCGGAATAAAGCCGTTTTGATCCTCGGGTATCAGAAGGGATGCCGTTTCTATTAGCCTATTAGCCAGTACTTTCCCCGGTATTTTATAGTCCGCATTTAATAACAACAGAGGCCGATATGATGCCATCTGCAGCGGATCCCTCCCCGGTTTAGGTAGCACCACTTACAATGCTTCTCGCAAGAATGCTGGGAGTTCTCCTCTTTCATAAACGTCCCTATATACGCTCAATAACTGGGGCACTAGTTGTTCACAATAGGTAGAATAAAGCTCCGAAGGCCAACCATTGGCGCCTGGGGACTTACCCGCCGCTAACTGTTTAATGGCATCTAGTATTTCGTCCTCCGTGATAGGTTCCTCTAACGAATCATGCTGGGGTTTTTTAATCTGCTGGAGTTGCACTGTTGCGAAAAAACTTTGGATGTGAGGGAGGTTATTAGTGACGGGCTCCCTGTACAGAGTTGTATAGTATTTGTAAAAAGAGTTGTTAATTGCCAATTGTGTGTTTACTAGCACCCCTTCATTGTTGTATATCGCTGCTAACATTTTGCCTGCTTTATCACCCTCTGCCTTTTGCCGGGCTAGATAGTGTTTGTAGTTTAGTGCACATAGCCTGTCTAAAGTCTCTTTGTATGCTAGCCGCGCCTTGGCCAGCAGAGGAGTCACCTGGGGGTCTATGGGCGCCAGGCTTTCACATCTTTGAATTTCCGCCTCGTGTCTTTGTGAATCTGCCAGCGGTGCCATGCGTGAGCCGTATGTCGTTTTGATGTCCTGTCCCAGAATGACCATTTTAAACGCTTTCCATTCTATGCCTCTATTAGAAGCGGTGCCTGTATTCTCCTGGAAGTATGTGGTGATCGTCTGTAAGATGGCAGAGCGGAATGTTGTGTCCCTAAGCGCAGCGACGGAGAGACACCATGTTGGGATCCTAGCTCTACGAGCGCCCCAAGAGAGGTGCAGCTGCAGTGGGTTGTGATCAGAAAGCGCTTGTGCTAAATATTCCATATGTGTTACCCTAGCCAAGGCTTCCATGGAGCAATATATTGCATCGATCCGTGTGTGGAAATCATGCAACGAGGAGTAATGGGAGTATGTGTGCGTGTCAGGGTGCTGACTGCTCCACGCATCCTTTAGTTGCATGTGGTCTACCCAGTCTCTCAGGTGTCTTGATATCTGAATGGATTGTGCTCCCATGAGCGGCGGGCGTGAGTGGTCCAGATCAAGGTCATATGTACAGTTATAGTCCCCTCCCCATAGTGTTGGTGCTGTAGGGTCAGATAGCAGGGATGGCGTGAGTGTCTGTAAAAACTGTGCTTGCCCAGTGTTTGGGGCATACAGGGAGATCAGTGCCAGTGGGGACCCGTCCAGCAGGCCCACCAGTATTACGTTGCGGCCCTGAGGGTCGATTCGAGTGTGTACCAGTTTTAAAGGTATACCTGGTGCCACCCATATAAGGGCGCCTCTAGCGTATCCGGAGTATGTGGTGCCTATGACCGTGCCCCTCCAACGCTTGCGCAATGAGGCTAATGTTCGTGCGGTGAGGTGCGTCTCCTGTATTAATGCAATTGAGACCTTGTGAATGGGCAAATATTGGTATATTTTATGTCTTTTAACACATCCTGCCAGCCCACGCACAATCCAGGTTAAGAGTGTGTAATCGTTGTTAGCCATTCAGTCCCTAGAAAAGGAGGAGTGGAGGGACCCCTCCACGTGTTGCCCCCCCTGCTTAGCCATCCGGCACATTTTCTCGCCCCCGTCCCACAACCACCCCGCTGTATACTACATTGCTCAGTTGCATCACATGCCTTGCATAGTAAGAAAGAGAGATCGCATTAAACAATAATAACATTCCCCGAACTCCCCACCCAAGGGCGGCTTGCCATCGGGCAATTGGCCACATGTCCTGAAATGCCATCAAACTTGTTGTAGAACAATTGCTATCTCAGCTACCATACGTTATTTGGGGGCGCAGCTGTATTCTGTTCCAGCCTGACTTTGGCTGCCATCTATTAATCGACACTATGATATCTCATAGCTCAGTCCCCTTTATTTGGAAAAGAAAATATATGTACAATTAAGGCAACCCCCCACATTGGTATCTGATCATTCTACCACATGCTGAGGATACTTAGAAAAAAGGATATTCAGGGTGTCGCCCCAGTTCTTTTTGTCATCTGCTAGTTAGTCATGGTATCTCTTTCCCAGGACTCTGCATGCTTCAGGGCATCACCCAAGTTTGTTTGCGGTCTGTGGGGTCATCTCCGGGCCTCCTCCTTGCAGCTCTGCACGTTGTGAGTCTGTTAAGGATAGCAGGCAGTCCTGCCCGTCGTCCGAGTCCAAGTCAGATCTGGTTGGCACTGTGGTGTTGTTGAGGTTTTCCGCCATCTTTAAGGCCTTTGCCCGCTCGGCTGCCACCTGCTTCTTGGTAGGTCATTGTATCCTGTTCCTCCCACGCCCTCTATGTGTTCCAGGATCGTCGTGGTTCTGCCTGGGCAGTGGGGGGAGGGTGTGCGAGTCCATTTTGGTCTATCCAAGACCAAGCTTCTCCTGGAGTAGAGCAATATATATTGGATACTTTGTAGTGAATGCACAGTTTGGCTGGGTTTTGCAGTGCATATTGTATCTGGTGCTCTCTCAGGCATTGCTTAACCTCCGTATAGGTGGATCTACGACGTTGGACAGCCAGAGTGTAATCGGGGTATATATGCACTGCTGCGTTCTCCACCTGCCAGGGGCCCCTGGATCTAGTCACTTGGAAGATGTGGTCTTTGTCTCTGTAATTAAACAACCTTGCCACGACTGGTCGCGGCGGGTTGCCTGGACGTGGAGGGCCACCCGGAACCCTATGTGCCCTTTCTTTTGAAAAGAACTATGAGACCTTGCCCTGTAGGATTTCGTTGGAGATCCAGGTTTACAGATACAGGTCCATGGCTGGTCCCTCTATTCATTCCGGTAACCCTACAATGCGAACATTGTTCCTGCAGGAGCGACCTTCCTGGTCGTCTACACGACTCGCCAAGTATTCCACCTCTTGCTGCAGGGTTTTAAGTTGGTCTGTGGCCGTGGACCCAGTGGGGCGCAGGGCCGCCAGTGCAGATTCTGACTCTGCTACTCTGGCCTTGAGTTTTTTATGATCCTCTCTCAGATATCCCATATCAACACATAATGTGTCTATTTTGGGCCCTATCGTGGTCTTGATGTCCAGTATTGCTGCCATCAGTTCATCGAACCGTTGTGAGTGATCTGGTGGAGCACTTGCATTGGGAGCACCTTGTTGCACAGTGTTTCCTCCATCCGCTGCAGACGTAATTGTTTCAGCCTGCTGGGGCTGCGCTTTGTCTGATCGTGGCTTTCCCATTATGTGAATGGGCGCTGGTTGGGCCCTCTAGTAATAAAGTCACAGGCCTTTTCTCCTTGTGGCGGGCCTGTATGAGCTGTCTAGTGGTCATCTGCTCGCACCTCGTAGGACATCGTGCAGTGTCCCCCTCACACCGTTGGCCGTGATGTGCCATGCAATACCACCCCTATATTCTAGTGTCCCCAGAGGGTGGGGGAGAAAACATGTGAGGCGGCTCAAGACGCATGAGAGGCAACTGGGGGCTGATCAATATTCCAGGTGATGTATGCGCCCACGTTGTGGTGGATGCCAGGCCGCCCAGAATATAACCGCAGCAGATATAGCAGGGAAAGTACTCAGCATGGCCCAGGTCCTGGGCTTCTTACCCCTTCAAAATGGCGTCGCTTCCGCCTTCTTTGAGTGCCCCATTGATGGTCCCTGCATCACCTATGGTCTCAGCGGCAGCCCAGAGGTCCTTGTGGTATCCCTTTGTGCATTGCAAGTCATTTCAAGGCAGTGCTTCTGCCTCACAGATGGTCCCCAGAGCGCAGCGTGAATCCCTGGGTCTCCAATACGGGTACTGCTCCAGGCGTGAGGGGGAAACACAGCTACGTTGCCGGCGAAGCCTCGCTGCGAGAGCAGTCCGGCTCTCTGGCAATGCACGTCCTTTGTCTTTTTCGCAGTAGATCGCCCAGTGCTCGCTGCGCGGTTTCCTGCGCGTGGTCCGACCCCAAGTCCCGTCACAAAGGGGGGAGAGTCTCTTTATATGTTCAATGCACCCCAGCTGCTTGATATTCGGGTCAATGGAGAGTGGGGGGAGGAAAAGGTGTCGTACAGGCCCAGGCCCAACTGCCCACAGGTCGGGTTGGGTGCCGGCCGCTGAGTTAAGCTCGCGGTGTCAGGGAGTCCGGGCCCCCAAAGCGCTTACCCCCGAAGGTAGTGTTCAGCTCCAGGGAGGGTGTGCCGCCTCCCGCGCTGCCTTCAGCGAGGTTCCTACTTACATCCCCCTCTCTCCGACGGCGCCGGGCGGCACAGTCTCTGCCGAGGTCCGCGGTCGCTGGCAGACACGGCACCGCTCCTCGGGCGTCAGACTTGGCTCGCCTCTGCTCCGCAAACGGGGGTCAGCATACGTGGACTTCCTCTGCACATTAAACCCCGGATAAGTGGCTCGTAGTAGTGTAGTTCAGGATAATTTGGCAGCCAGTCACGGACGCTCAACAAAGTGCGTCCACACTCGCCGCCATCTTGACAACGCCCCCTACCTTGTACTCCCCATAACATCCCTAAATTGAGTATTTAGGTGGCACCCCTCAACTCATAACTTCAGATTCAACAGACCTAAAGAAGAGGAGGACAAAAAAGAGCTGCTGGACTCGAGAACGGAGTGCCTGCTGTGGAATTTTAGCGCAAACCCCTGCCTGCCACAATCGAGTAGAACTGTCTTGTCTTGCTGCTGTGTGCCCTCCAAGAACCCTAGAGGAGCACCAACCTCCGTAAACTGGCCAAGATTTCCATCGGCGTTGAGGAGCTACTCCCTTGCAGACCACAGGCACCCTAATCGCAGAGTCCGCTCCACCGACTTGCAGCACCCCAGCCCGACCAATGCAGCAACCAACCAGGAAGAGGCACCCATGCTCTGGAAGGTCAGATCCGTCTCCCTACTGAGTGTGGAGGCACCAGGATTGACCGGAGTCATGCAATACCAATCCCCGGGGTACCGGACGCCCTGCAACCAACATCGGGACTCCAACCGTGACCGTACCAGAGCCCAGCAGCCACCAAGGGACATCGAGATCCCTGAGACGCACTTCTAGAGTGGCCCAGCAGTCCTGATCTCCCCCTGCCAGCTGTTGGCCCCTGCCCGTTTGGAGCACATTTACGCACCAGGGACGGACAACCTACCTGCTCTGCACCCAGCCCGCCCAGCCTGGGTAATGATGAACGGGCTGTGCTCTCTTGCCCCTAGGGTCCTTGCAGCCCCAGCCCCCATTTGGGAGCTCTCAGACTTATCCACAAGTCCCCTTGTGCAGCCTGTCTTTAGAGGGCCCCCTTTCGCTGTGACACCCCAGCTACAAACTCCACCAACACCCTGCTCCAGGTGGAGTTCGGGACACACCAGACAAACTGTTGGTAGAATATTGGACTTTGGATTCCTGCTGCTCCAAACCCAGAAGGTGAATCCATACAACTGTCTGTGCTGTGTGCTTTACCTACCTGCTGTCTCCTCCAATAGTATTGTATGGTGCATAATTGCGCACGACTTTGAACTATTTGCCTAACTTTGAAAATTCATAAGAAATACAATACTTAACTTTGAACATAGTTCCTGTTTTGAAAATATACATAAAAAGAATTGTTATTTTTCTAAATTGGCCTCAGATTTATTATTTGAGTGTGTGTCTCATTTATTGCCTCTGTGAGTACAACAAATGCTTAGCACTACCCTCTGATAAGCCACACTACCACAAATAGAATGTTAGCATTATCTACATATGCCTCTGTCAACCAGTTGGGGACTCACTGGACTCTCTGCACAGTGTACTTCTTTTTAGTGCACCATATAGAGAGCCAGCTTTACATCGGTGGATCAGCGGTGGGGTCTGCGACTTTGCGTTTGCTGGTACCACTCTGTCAATAAGTGACCACACAAGTAAATCCCAAAATTTCCTTAGGTAATTTTTTCCAATTGGTAATTTTTTTAAAATTCCAATAATAACTGTTAGGGCCTTGGTTAAGTCCCTTTAGTTAAAAAGAGTTTCAGAATTTAAAAACGTACTACAATTAGGACAGAAAGTATTTGTTACATTTTCTACCTCTCCAAAAGGTCCCAGTTTTAGTGAAATCATGAGTACCCAAGAGTTTGTGGCTGAGGAGCTCAAACTCACCCCTTATCTGCAGTTAACATACCATCAGTTAAGGAGCATCTGAAAGGGGTATCAAATTAAAACTGGCTCACACCCTACTACTGCAGCGCTTCAGAAGCTGTTGGCAGCAAGCTCAACGAGTGGATGAGGACCCGAACCCGGAGAAGCAGGGTGAGGGGAGTGACAGTGTGGATGGCTCAGAGCCTCATCGATTTAAAAAGAGGTTGTGGTACCTATACCCTCCAATGTGCCAAGGGCACCTGCCTCTAACAAGGATGTCTCAGGTCGCTCGAGGTACACTGAAGATTTCTCAGAGGAAGAGCTTCAGCTTGAGAGATTGTCCCAAAGAATATCCCTGGAGGACAAGATACTGACCATAGAAAGGGCAAGGGCAGATATGGGTTTGCCACCCATAAATGGTGGCAGAAATATAATACCTACGGACAGAGAAGAAACATTTGACCCTAAAATCCCCAAAGGGATTGTTCCCAAATATTCAGAAGGTGATGACATCACAAAATGGTTTTCAGCGTTCAAGAGAGCCTGTAGAGCTAGGAAGGTCAACCAGAAGATTTCAAACTCTCTCCTTTGGGAATCGTTCTCTGTAAATGATGGAATAGGCTCCTGACATTGAACATGACAGATGCTGAGTCCTCCTATGACCACATGAAGGGTACCCCGATTGAGGGCTTTGGGCTCACCACTGAAGAGTACAGGATCACCACTGGGTCAAAACAAGGGCGACCAAGACTTCTGGTGGGGGTGACCAAAAGAAAGATGCCAAAAAGACCCCCCCAGGGAAAGATGGTGATCAAACAAAAGACAAAAACAAAAAGTCTTCAAAAGGCCCCCAAAAGCCTGCTAATGAGGTTGGGCCCCGAAACTCTTCACAGTCTAAAGGTGGGTACCAGGGTAAGAACTGGGATCCAAACAGGCTTGGTGTCAAGATTGTAGGGATCTTGGACACCAAACTGGAGACCCTAGCTGTACCAACAAAAAGAATGCCTCTAGTGCACCTGTAATAAATGCAATGGTAAGTCTCCAGATGGGATCACAGGTGAGCTCACTGAGGCAACTCTAGTCTCAGAGGGTGGGGTAGATGTAGCTGCCCCGGCTATCTGGCCCTGTAACCTGGAAAAATACAGACAACAGTCACATATCAATGGGGTGAGAGTTGAAGTACTGAGAGACACCGGTGCCAGTATCACCATGGTGACTGAGCAACTGGTGTCCTCAGAACAATACTTGACTGGTGAGACCTATGCAGTCCTCAATGCTGATAATCAGGCTAAGACACATCTCATGGCATCCTTAGAATGGGAAGGGGTTACTGGCCACAAGAGAGTGGTGGTATCTTCTGCAATTCCTGTACAGTGTCTGCTAGGCAATTATCTAGACTCCTCAGCATGGGCTGAGGTCGAAAGAAAACCCCATGCAGCAATGCTGGGTATACCTGAATGGGTGAGGCCAAAAAAAGCAGAGCACAGAGCAAAGCCCAGGGTGAAAAATAAGAGTTGGAGCCAGAGAAATTCGACCAACCTTCCAAGAGAAAGGGCATGAAGACTGGGAAATCAGCTTCTAAACAAACACCAGATCAGGTCCCTTCTGCTCAGGGAGAAGACCCGTCAGCCTCAGAGGGAATTGAGCGCCAGGAGCTTGGGCCTTATACGGCAGAGCTCGTGGGCCCAGGGGGACCCTTTAGGGAAGATCTGTGCCAAGGGTAGAGGACGTGTCCCACTCTTGAAAGCCTGATACAGCAAGATGCTGATCAGGAAAAGAGAGATGCCAGTGCCCCCCACAAGACCTATTGGGAAGAGGGACTCCTTTACACTGAGACCAGAGATCCCAAACCTGGTGCCACTAGGAGAGTGGTAGTGCCTCAGCAGCATAGAGAGTTTCTCCTCACATTGGCCCAGGTCATCCCCCTAGCTGGGCATCTTGACCAGACCAAAACCTGGAGTAGGTTGGTGAACCTCTTCTACTGGCCAGGTATGTCCCAGAAGGTGAAGGAGTTTTTTAACTCCTGTGCAACCTGTCAAGCCAGTGGCGAGACAGGTGGCCACCTAAGGGCCCCCTTAATTCCACTTCCAGTGGTTGGGGTTCCCTTTGAGAGGGTAGGGATTGACATTGTCATCCCCTTGACCCTCAAATAGCTTCAGGAACCAGATGCATACTGGTGATAGTGGATCATGTCACCAGGTATCCTGAAGCTATTCCCCTAAGATCTACTACTGCTCCTGCAATAGCTTGGGCCCTCATTGGTATCTTTACCAAAGTGGGCTTTCCAAAGGAGGTAGCCTCAGTCAGAGATACGAACTTCATGTCTGGGTACCTAAAACACATGTGGGCAGAATGTGGAGTGACTTATAAGTTCACTGCCCCATACCACCCACAAACCAATGGCCTTGTTGAGAGATTCAACAAGACCATGAAAGGAATGATTGGTGGACTCCCTGAAAAACTCAGAAGGAGATGGGATGTCTTACTGCCATGCCTGCTTTTCACCAACAGGGAGGTGCCACAGAAGGGAGTAGGATTTCCCCCCTTTGAACTTCTGTTTGATCATCCTGTAAGAGGACCATTGTGACTTGTGAAGGAAGGATGGGAGAGGTCTCTCAAAGAGCCTAAACAGAACATTGTGGAATATGTGCTTGGCCTTCATTCCTGAATGACTGAGTACATGAAAAAAACAACTAAAAACCTTGAGGCCGGCCAAGAGCTCCAGAAGCTGTGGTATGACCAAATGGCTGCACTGGTAGAGTTCCAACCAGGACAGAAGGTATGGGTTTTGGAGCCTGTGGCTTCTTGGGCTCTCTAGGACAAATGGAGTGGGCTGTATTCCATACTGGAGAGAAAAGGGGAGGTCACCTACCTGGTGGACCTTGGCAAATTTAGGAACCTCGAGGGCCATCCATGTCAACCACATTAAACCCTACCATGACAGGGCTGAAGTTACCATGCTGATGGTCACAGATGAGGATCAGGAAGCAGAGAGTGAACCTCTTCCTGACTTCCTCTCAAACAACCATAAAGATGGGTCAATGGAAGGAGTGGTCTTGTCAGACACCCTCTCTGCCCAACAGCAGACTGATTGCAGGCAAGTCCTAAATCAGTATGCTGAGGTCTTCTCTTTGACCCCTGGTCAGACTAACTGGTGTACACATATTGTGGACACTGGGGACAGCCTACCTGTCAAAAACAAAATCTACAGGCATGTATGTGCGCCACATGTGCACACATGCACATTTCAGGGTGCAACAGGGTGTCCTTTTGGAACCCTTGCACCCTTGAAATTGCATGTGCAATTTGCGAGTACCTATTGGGTACTCGCAAATTGCGCATGCAATTCCCATTCATTCCTATGGGCCTCTTGGTCCATAGGAATGAATAGGAAGCCATTCCTTAATTGCGACTCGCAATTTGCGAGTCGCAATTAAGGAATAATACGGAATCGCAAAATATTTGCTCATTTTTAAATACATCTCGTTTTGCGATTCTCAAATAACGATTCTCTAAAAATCGCTATTTGAGAATCGCAAAACCATTCTTTGATACATATGCCCCTTGATCCCTGTCATTTATGCACATTGTTTAACCAAGATTTTGTTGATTTTGACTTTCAAATCAATTATGTCACGTGATGGAGATGTATTATGAACTTCAGATATTTTGAATGTCTTGTTATATTGACTAAACTAAAAACGGTTATTTTGTTAAAAAGAAGAACATTTTGTAAATTAGGTTCTATAAAGTAATTATTGCATTTGGCATATTATTAACTGATTAAGAAAATACTACCACTCTACACCACTTGGCACCTTTGTAGTAAATTTATGATGACTTGGGCAGCTTTGTGAAGGATGGTTCTCAAGGTCATATATGATTATGAGACGCCAACAAGAAGACCCTTGCATCCATTGAGATGATATTGTGGGTTAGAACTTGTACAGCTTTTCTAATCTTATAGATATGATCATTTGTAAAAGTGTATGGTCCCTAATGTGAACTAGATCTTGATTAACACTGGGTAGAAATGTTATTTTGCAAGTGGAATTGGAGAATTTTGGAGACTCCATGTGGCAGACTTTTTTTCCATTCAAGCAATGCAATGACAACGGGAACATCAAGAGGCTTCAGAATGCGAGCTGCAATGTGAGATTTGGCATCCCTTATTGCGATTTCCAGTCGCTAGTAGGACTTCCGGCGAGATTTGACGAATGTGGATGATTGCAAGTGGTCGCTGTCAGAGGGCTGCATCCTGAGTAGATTTTCTACTCCAGAGCCAGCAAAATAAACTTGAAAATACGTTTTCGAGTAGTTATTCTACTAGAATGGATGGTTCAGGTTGTTTTATTAGCTCGAAAAACATTTTTTATTGTACTTTTTTTAACAGAAAGGAAATGTCACAGAAACTTCAACTTCCTCTTCCTGTCCAGAAGGCTCCTCCCACTACTTTTTCTATCCCTTGGTCACTTTTCATTTGGATTTTGAAGGAAAGTCACACTCTCTGTGTCTGCAATCCCTATGGCATATGCCATTGGATTTTAAGTTTTTTTGTGACAAATCAAGTAAATTAAAGAACTTTTGGATAAGTTTGTTGTTTTGATGGAGGGCATGCACCAGTATTTTAAAAGTTTTTTGTTTTTTCTTAAACTTTTAAATTTGCTGGTGGGTGGTCTGGAGTTGCATTAGGGTCCTATTTTGCATTAACTTTTTTAGTTTTCTCTAAGAAAAAAAGTTTGCACATTTTTGGGAGGGCTAGGGTCCTGGGTTTAAAGTACTTTTTCTCTATTTTCCTGTGTGTTGTTCGGAGTGCAAGCAACACGACGCACATTTTCTGCCCATTCGGAGAACTCTTCGGAATCTCGCTGACTTTTAATGTAACTTCACATGCTTCCGCAGAGTGGAATTCCGCGAGTTTCACCCAGGCCTAATCTCAATGCCTATTTGCGTGGACAAAGGACTTTCTGCTCAAACAACATTACAAGACCAGACAATTACCTCGTGCAATACTACTGCCATGACTTCCAGAGACAAATTCTCCAGGTCAAAGATGGATTAATGTATCCCAGGAAAATAACCAAGTTATGGGTTTACTCGCTAAATTGCTGTGGTATTGACAATTTCCACACAAATAAACTATATTCCATATGGGATCTATCTGAAATTAACATCTAATATTGTGGGACTCTTGATACCTGCCTATGTAGCTTAAATATAAAGAGCTATATTAGTATTAGCAAGTTACCTTATTTCTTTAATAAAGCCTCAGTTTCCACAAAAATATGGCAATAGTCCAATCATATATAGGAGATATTATTCCACATTTACCCCAAAGATCTGCTCTTTGCCCCTATCAAGGAAGGTTCCTCTTTCTATTGTGGCCAGGTTAGTAAGATAAATTGCTCTACTTTGAGAAAGTTCCCACATTCTCACTTACAAAGATACACTTGCTCTATTTTTGATATAACCAGACTTCCTAGCACACACAGGTTCAGATGTGTTGGTAAAAATGCTCAACTTAGGGCAGCAAATAACCTCATTTCTAGTTACTATTTGAATACTTTTAAAGGCTCTGATCCAGAAATGAAACCAAAAATGAGAAACTGTAATGCATAACTCCCCCACCACGTTTAACACAATCACCATGTTACAGCATTTCCTTTCTTTTTATAGTTTGATTTTATTGAAAACAGCAAAGAACAGCTTTTCAATAATTATGATGTCACAATAAGGAATAATAGGGATAAAATACATTAAATGTAAGAAAAAGTGATAAAAAATAGATAGAAAATACAAGAAGATATAAATTCTACGCTGTAAGAAACTGTATAATGATATAAGGATTATGGGGGAGAAGCAGGGGAAATGAAAACATTCTGCAAATTACTGTATTAAATAGAAAACTATAGCAGCTAAAAATTGTACACATTTCAACAAGAAAGCTATACAAGGAGGCTTAGCTTTCCAAATACATTTTAATAAAAGGGAATCAATTTGCTTAAAATAATACCCAGGGTTGTGAATGGGAAACATAGCAATAACATATATTATCACATGGGGGTGTGGACAGCTGGCACAAGATGGCAGGCAGGTTTTAGGATCGCTCCGTCGGGAGATCCGTGATCCATCTTCACCCGCCGTCATCTGCGCCCGTATGCTCCTTCCCGGGCCTGTGCTGAAGTGTGGAGACTGGCGGGACACTGTTAGCCCATTTTTGTGACACCCCTGCCAACCACAGGGGGAGCCCGTAACAGCCCTTGAGGTCTGCAGCTGCGGGTGAGGCCTCGGCTGTGTCAAGCCTGGAGCAGCATGGAACACCAGGTAGGGGGGCTCTGACGTGATCCCGCAAGACTGGGGGTGTCACGGAACGGTCCACGTACCCCACCCGACAGTGCTTGTGGAGCACTGGCCAGAGGCTGAGCGAGTGAGGCTTCAGCAGCTGCATCCTGCTGAGGGACCCAGAGGCCTGCCACCGTGAGTACTGCTGGGGAAGTGGGGTCAGTGACTGGCGGGGTTTGTTTCCCTCTTCCCCATGCCTAATCCCTGCTTTGTCCCCCACCCCGCTGTTACAATGGATGCGTGCCTCGTGGTGTTTAGAACTGGCCACTGAAGCACATATGGAGCAGCAGGAGGTGCTGTAAGTGCGCGTACAGTGCCTGTAGTGACTTGGAGTGCTCCTTGAGGCCTGCACATTAACTGCGCACCTGAGGCTGGGGAGCGGGGGCCTGTTCTTATTTGACTCACCCCTGGGACTGGTATCAAGTGCTGGGGACTGTGCGAGTGGGACGTCCGAGTGCCTTTATACCTGACGTGTTCAGTGCTGCTGGGCCCATTGAGAGCCTGCGAAGTCCGGTTGACTCTGGTGACCGCAGGGGAGGGCCTAATGGTGCTGAAGCGGTCTGACCTGGTGGTGTGCCTGGTGCTAGGCAGTGCTTGCTTGCTGGTTCAAAGGGGAAAGGTCGAGTGAGGGCAGATTTGTCCTCCCCATCATACGGGAGCCTTTCCTGGTGCAGCAAGAGTAACCCTGTCAGGGCAGAGTTGGGACTACTCGAGCCCCCCTGTAGAAGGGAGAAAAGGGTGTGGCGGGTCCCGCAGTGGGCCTAGTTAGGCCCATCATGCAACTAGACTGAGGGCACTGTCTGGATGGAACAGTGTGTGTTGGACAGGGGACCAGTGCAGCCAGCTGAGATGACCCACCAACTTTATCTAGTTCCATAGGTGCAGTTCCTGTGGAGGTCTACTTCTCCCTGCCTTGGTGGACTGCTCGTACCTTCCCATTGAAAATCTCGTATGTATATGGGGGCCTGGCGGGTCCGGCACAGCTGATTACCTTGGTTGCGGCAACTGCTACTAAAGCAGACTCCACACACAGGTGCCTAGCCGGGCCACGGACAGACCTCAGGCAGGGGTGCAGAGGGGAAGCAGGACCCCAGCAGCAGTGACCTCAGAGTGGTGATATGGCAATTGATACTGACTGGGTCCCACCGCTGGACATGCCACTGCCGGCGACACAGACAGATCAGAAACTCGACCAGATACTTGCTGCAATTGCAGACACGAGACAAGATCTGCACACCAGAGTTGATGCAGTAGCAATCAATTTGGGGCTATTACAAGAGGATCAGCGAAAACTGGCAGACCTTGTGACGCACGCCGAACATGAGATAACAGAGATTTGTTCATCTGTAAAGGGGCTAGAGGGCCAAGTTTGTTCCCTTGTCAAGAAGGTCCAAGACTTTGAGGCCCACGCGGAGGATTCGGAAGGGCGCTCAGAACAATATTCGCATGGTAGGCCTTCCAAGGTAACAACCCTGTGGAGTTCTTTGAGACCTGGCTGGCACAGAAGATCGCCCTGGGCCAGCTGTCCTCCCACTTTCTAATTGAGCACGGACACCATTTTCTGGCACAGCGGCTGCCGAAGAGGCCCCCAGGCCAGTGGTGGCCCGTGCTCTGAATTCTAGGGATAAGGATGCCCTGTTGCAAGCGACCAAGGAGTTTGCACTGCTCCACTAGGAAAATGCACAGGTGTTCATTTTCCTGCACTACACAATATCCGTGCAGTACCGCAAGGCAGCTTTTTTGAGAGTGAAGCACAAACTGCGACATTTTGGCATCTGCTATTCCCTCTTCTTCCCAGCTAGGTAATGGTCAAGAACATAAGTTCTTTCTTCACAACCGGGAGCTGCTTGGGACTGGGTGGAGCAACGCTGATATGAGACCTCTGCCCTGTCCTCGCCTGCTCGTGGACGGCACGCACCCAGTTCCCCGCACCATTGGAATCGGAAGGTTTGCGGCACTGGAAACATCACACTTCATCGGGCCCCCACTCTAGAACACTCTAAAGAGGAGCAAGCCTAGGCTATTTTGACAGCCGGTACCAGGTAGGCAAACCGCAGATCAACACCTGCTCATGCTTCAGAAGGTGGCGTCTCTGATGGTGAATCCTCTCATTCCACAGACAGTGTGCACTCGAGATTTCTACCAGTTGTGTCACCGCAAAAGACAGAAGAGATCCTGTGACAATTGTAGTGTGAATGTTGCACAGTTCGCCCTGGAACTCTCCTTCTCAGTCATTTTCTGAAAATTCAAGATATTCACTGAGCTGAACTGGGTCCCCCAGGCAGACTTGGGATTGCCACAGTTAGTAGTCCGGATGTGACGAGACCTGAGAAAGTGCTGGCAATTCCCTAAGTCTGGCTCCTGGACGGAGTTAGTGTGTACCAGTGCTCAGAAGCATCCCATTCATTGAGAAGTTTTTTCATTGTTTGGGCAATCACGTGTAGGGAGTAGGGAGTTGTGGGTTTTGCCGTTACTGTTTGCTGATCCATGCTGTGTGATAATCTGTTTCTTTCCACACAATATAATTCCTGTGTTTGTTTGTGTGGTCGAACCGCAGCAGCCTGCAGTTCTTTCACGGTCTTACACTTTTGATACTATGCTTACAAGGCTAGAATTAACATAACTACATGGAATGTCCGGGGTATGGGCACTGCATGGAAGAGGCATGCAGTCCAACAATCTCTTAGATATGGAGATGCGTGCAGATCACTTTATTGCAGGAGACTCATGTGGCAGGAGGGGAGGATTCCAAGCTCCAGAAGCGCTGGCAAGGGCAATGTTTTTGAACCACGTTTCCGGCTTTGATTAGAGTGCATTGGTTTGGATTCGTCTGGGGGTCTTCTTCAGTCCCCTGGGTACGGAGGTTAATCCGGAGGGATGTTATGTGTTAGCTGAGTGCCAACCAGATGGCCGAGAGGTCCTCTTAGGGAGTATATATGCCCCCAATGTGGCACAGCCACTCTTCCTGTCACATCTATCTACAGTCCTTACAAAATGTTCCTACATACCATGGATTTTCGGTGGGGACATTAATTGCATACTTGAACCCTTTTTGGACCGTTCCTCCAAACCTCCCCAGTGGTAACATCTGTGGTCCATTTTTACTTAATGGCTGCAACACCGGTCTTTACTAGACTGCTGGAGATTGCTGTACCCTGACTCTAGGGACTTCTTCTATTATTCTTCCTCGCATGACTAGCATGTCCAACTAGATAGGATACTCTGTCACCCAGCTATCAGACTTATGACAATGGGAGTGGAATATTAAGGGACGACTTTTTCAGATCACAACCCCTTGCAATTGCAGTTGGAATCGGGAGCATTGTGCCGTGGGTCCCCACCTGGCGGTTGCAGCCTACAATATGGAATATAGGTTTTCCGACAGGTGACTGATGAGTCCCTCTTGCAGTATATAACTGAAAACTGGGGTATCTCTATTTCTCAGTCAATAGACTGGGAAGCGATGAAAGTTGTTCTTAGGGGTCATTGCATCCGTACGGTTGTAGGGGTGAGGGCTGACCTGCAAAAGGACCTGGTGGGGGTCGAGATGTCCTTGAGTACCCTAGAAGCTGCTGCCCAAGAGGACTGTGCACAGCAGGGTGCCTTAACGGAGGCATTGGACAGGCACGCTCCGCTCATTAGGCAAATGAGCCATCTGGATTTCTGCTTGTACCAAGCAAAAATGCACATGGAGGGGGATAAATCAGGTCATTTATTAGCTTTCCTCTTGAGAAGCGCCACTCCAACTTCACTGATCACAATGGTTTTACACTCCCGGAGTCAGTTAGCCCCAATCAGGTAGACATTCATGAGGCATTCACGACACATTACTTGGCCCTGTATGATCCGTCATTTGTAGACCGACAACATGCCATCCAAGCATTCCTTGCCTCAGTGACCCTCACAGTAGTGACACCATTGGACAGGGAAGACATTAATGCACCTCTAACCTTGCAGGAGATAAAGGGGGCCATTAGGGGAATGGCGACCAACTAGACCCCTAGGGCTGCATGGGTTCCCCATCAAATATTTTAAGGCATATGAACAACACCTTTCTCCCAAGCTGCATGAACTATATCAGGCCGTCCAGACGGAGGGCCGACTCCGACCCACGTTACATGAATCCCTTCCACAGCCGGACAAGGACCCATTGGAGCTCACCGCTTACTGCCCGTTATCTATGATGGGGTCCGATTATAAGATTCTGACCAAGATCTTATCGGGCCGGCTGAACGAACTTATACCATGTCTGGTACATCCAGACCAGAACGGCTTTGTTCATGATCGGTCCACCGCCCTGAACATTCGCCGCCTGCATAGGGTGATGGAGCTTTCTTCAGTCCAGTGGCCATATGTTGCGTGTATGGTGCTGGACTTGGAGAAGGCTTTTGACATGGTGGATTGGGGATACCTATTCTTAACTCTGACAGCCTTTGGCATTACGGGGCACCTGCCGCCTAATCCCTCTCGTGTATACCGAGTACATGGTGGGGTGAAAATTGGTCAATGTATTTCCCTGCCTTTCATAGTAAGCAGGAGGACGAGGCAAGACTGCCCGTTGTCCCTGTTGCTTTTTGCCTTAGCGATGGAGCTTCTGGCCATTGCTCCGGCAACGCAGCCAGGTTTGGGGTGTCCCACTTAATGAAGAGGTCCATGTTGTCTCACGGCATGCGGACCGTATATCGGAATTTATATTAGGGATATCCGGGAAGGTATGGCAGAGATACCGGCCATGCGGCAGGAGTTTAGTGCTGCTTCCGAGCTAGGGGTGAATTGGGCAAAGGCTTGTCTGTTTCAGCGAAATCCAGCATGCCCCGCACAGCATTTCCTAGTCGATTCCCATCAGCTGCGGCGGTAACCTGGCACCTTTCGGTATCTAGGAATTCATATGTATCGTGAAGCAAGAGACCTAATAGACAGTAATCTTACTAGGACTATAGTGTCAATACTCCCCCAAATGACCTTCTAGAGTAATTTACTGCTTAAAGTGCAAGGTAGAGTGTCACTGTCCAGGATGGTGATGCTCCCCTGCCTGCTCTATTACTTCCATAATCTCTAAGTCCATATCCATCAATCCATATTTTGCATATTAAATTCAGCGCTGGGGTGCTTCATGTGGAATAAGGGGAGGCGACACATGGAGCTCCGTAAACTGCAGCTGCCTGTAGAAAATGGGGAGTTGGGAGCCCCGAATTTTGAGCATTATTATCTGGCAGCACGGCTGTAGTGACCTGCATGTTAGTTGGCGGGGCGACTTACAGAGGAGCTGGGTCTTCCAGTAGCTGCTCATGCATGGCGACTGGTTCATTATCCTTTGCTGCTCCGAACCCGACTCCCTCTGAATACTAATAGGCTAATGGCCTATTCCGGATAGCATACAATGGTGTTAATCGTAGTCTGCGCCTCACACCACGCATTTCCCGATACTCACCTGATGTCCCTCTGAGTTCCATCACTTCATTTAGCGACATGCTGGGTAGGATGGGATTAGAGACCTGGGAGGCAGCGTGAGTGGGCACGCTTGGTGCACTGTTCCAAGATGGAGCGCTCCTGCACTATGAATGGCTTGAAGAGGAGCATGAGCTGCCGACAGCCCGCGTCCTGGCATATGTCAGGTTGTTGGCTGCTGGAGAGTTTATGGGGCATCACGGAAACAGAACCTGACCAACACCCTCTGATACACACACTATATATAATCGGAATTGGTCAGAAACTTATTACATGGTTTGTTTGTGCATAAGTGAACATTACATGTGACCCAATGGCCGCAACCCGCAGATCCTGGGAAGGGGATGTAGGAAGGGAGCGAACACAGAGAGAATGGGACAGAGCACTCTTGCCCCCCAGGAAAGTGTTGCGGAATACTAAGTTCCAATATAGCCACATATTATCCTCTATAGGGCCTATCTTAACCCACTGTTGCTTCATCAAATGTTTGGGTCTTCCTCTGCTTGTCCTAGGTATTAGTAAATAGGCGCTGACCTGATGCATATCTTCTGGGGTTGCCCGGCGGCTATGACACTGTGGGAGGCAGTTTCGGCTGCACTGGCTGAGGTGACTGGGCATATTGATGTAGGCACCTTTGAGGGTGCACTGTTAGGTTTGTTCAAACTACCGAAAGCTGCTAAAACCGCTAACAAATTTATTGATTTAGCAATGCTGATCATGCGTAGACGCTGCCAAGTACAGCTCATTGGTATACAGCAACACTTAAATGGGGACGGGTGGAGACTGTACCACACAGACTGGAGGAGGCTCGTGGGTTGCATAAATATTGCAGCAGATTGGGAAGTTCTGTTAGCGGACTTACAAATATACAGCGAGGGCCTGGCAGCGTCACCTTGAGGTTCATGCTCATAAATCTATGTCCCTCCTTATGGGCTTGGGAAGCTGCGCCTTTTTGTCCTCTGCCCCCCTCTTACTGATTGATCTGTACACATAAAACTTCAATGGTCTCTCTGTGTTATTGCTCAATCTGGTCTTCTCCCATTCGTGCGCTGATACCTCAATATCCCATGCTTAGATGCTTTGGAGAGAGCACTTGGTGTCAAATGTCAGTGAAACAGATGTAGCGCCGCGTCTTAGAGAGAATAATGCTGATCCGAGTTGAAAGGTTTCTACCAGGGCTTTAAGTGGGAAAAAAAACTGGGGGTCCTCTAAAAGGGGCGGGGCAAACCTCAAAGGGGTGTGGCCTATCTAAGTTGGGGCGTGGTCTAAATAAAGATAACTAGTGTAGCAGTACCCCCTGCTCTGACAAGCCCTCAGCTCTAGGACTCCTCAGAGAACAACTGCAGAATACACAAACATAGACATGACACAATATATTCTGCCTAACCTCAATGCAGGTAGAATTGTGACACAGGCTGTCGAAGCACATTTACTTCAGTACAGCCTGCCGTACACCTCAAATCACATCTACCACAACCCAGCTGGGCCTGTAAACACGGATTAGAGCACTCCCTACTTTACTCGCCATGCAGAATCAACATAAAAACGATGCTTATTTATTTGCATCAGTACTATTGCATTATCATTCTTTTAAATTAATAACTTTTTATTGCATTTTTGTTTTCATCGTTATCAACAAATATTATTATTCGCGATGATGATAATATTAATAATAGCTGTAGTAATGGAACAATAATAATTAAAATAAGCAGGTTAGACAATATTTACTTTATAAAATCCGATATACTGCGTTCTTATGTGATCCGTACTACCGTTTCTCTTCCCCATAATCACCTAATTAACAAAGCTTGATAATATATATATATATTTTGCCTTGCACTATTCGTTTTTCATAATAGTATAATTGAAGCTGGACTGTGACGTGTACCCGGAGGAGCCATAGTGGGCTGCTCGCTGCCTGCTTTCTCTCTCCCACAGGGCCGGCGCTAGGCATGGGCAGCGTGGGCAGCTGCCCAGGGCCTAGCACTCAGCCTACCAGCATGGGGCCCCGCACCGATTGTGTACCCTGTTGTTTCCCTGTCTCCTTGCAATTAGGGTCCATTGGAGGGGTCCCCTCCCTGGGCCTCTCAGGGATGGTGTCTGGAGGCCTACGGGAGGGAGACGCTTCCTTTTGTCCCAATTGCAAGGAGACCATTCAGAGACACTGCGGGAGGCCCATTGTACAGGATTTTAGCGCCCCCACAGTGTTAACTCTCAGCCCACAAGCAATTCTTACACCCATCAGGCTGAAGGTGTGAGAATTGCTTGTGGGCTGAAAGTTAAAACTGCGGGGGCACTAAAATACTGTACAATGGGCCTCCCACAGGGTCTCTGAATGGTTTCCTTGCAAGGGGTCACTTAAGTAAATTAGAGGGGCATTGCACATTCCCTTTTGTCCCAGGGCCCCGCAAATCATAGAACCGGCCCTGCCCCAAGTGCACGCGGGGTCAATGAAGACGCACCACACGTACATGCTGCAGCCGTATTCTGGATTCTGGAGAAAGCCGTCATGATAAAAAGAGTTCGCACCAGCTAGCTAATTGCCACGTATACATTAAAAAAAAAAAAAACGTCGACGTAGTTTTATTTTTGCACAGATGGTATGTCTGGTGGGCGTACGAGAGCTGGCCGGCGTACCGTTTGGGGGGAGGTTACAATTGTCTCTGTTCGCTGCGTTAAGATTCACCAGCTAGTGCGTCGTCCTCCTGACAGGAGGAAACCATGTTGTAGCGGAAATACTCTGACTTCAGCTACAAACCCGGACTCCTGGGGCAAGAAGCGGGGCCAGGGGCTGGGAGCGTTTCATTCGTAGCCTCCGACGCCGCGCCTGTCAGTGAAGCCGCGGAGACTCAAACCCTAACCTGACCGGGAACCAACCGAATCCTGCCTTTCAGGCCAAATTCTCCTATGCGAGAGACAACAAACCGCAGCGGCTGCCGAATCACAGGTGTCATGTTATCTTATGCAGGGGCCGCCACGCTGCAAGAAATACCAAAACACAGACCCTAAGCAACTCGGCAAGAGGTTTTGCATCACAGCCGAGATCAAAAAGCCGATAAGGCACATCGATGTTTATGTTCTCACTGCAGTCCAAGAAAAAAAAAAAGAAAACGGACTACCTCTGCGAGGCCCGAAAATAGAGCCCGATAGAGACCCGTTTCGAGGTCCCCTGAAAATAACTGCCGGTGCTCAGACCCGGACAGACCCGGCCCACTTAAAGCCCTGGTTTCTACTAATATTGGTACGTACATTGAACAGGCTGTTAATGCCACGCGGTCTCGTATGTTCTGTTTTTTATTGCATGTTGCTGAAAGGAACCAAGCCTCCCTCCGATCTCTGTATGATGTACTATCGACCTTGGCTACCTAATGTGCAGTATAATATTGTAAATGTATGTCGTTGATGTGGCGTATTGAATGGTACTGTTGTGAAACGAAAATAGAAATTGTTTAAAAAAAAACATAATATCATGGGAGTGAGCTTCATTTTAATAGAGTCAATCCTTCCCCACCATGAAAGGAAAAGTGGATGCCATCGGGCAATACTATCAGTTAAAGTCTTGGTAATATAATCAAAATTAAATTTCAAAGTCTCTTTAATCGTCTGTGAGAACCACAATCCCAAGTACTTAATTGTGGAGGGTTGCCAGGCAAACCAAGTGTATTCAAAAAGTTGCTTATTGCACAATAAAGGTAGTACTTCACACTTTTCAGTGTTAAGCCGGTAACTTGACAAGTGGGAAAAGGTGGTAACTTTGTGAAGAAAAGCAGGAGGGGAATCTGTAGGATTAGAGCAGTATAGAAGAATGTCATCAGCATAAACTGACATCTTAATTTGTTGAGACTCAGCTTGAAAACCTGAGATGTGTATATCTTGTAGAATTTTAGCTAGGAAGGGTTCCAATGCTATAATATACAAAAGAGGTGATAGTGGACAACCTTGGCGTACCCCTCTAAACAAAGGAAAGTAGTCTGATATCATACCAGTTACAAAAATTGCAGCTTTATGACCTGTATATAACAAGGAAATTAAAGCAATCAACTTGGGTGGAATACCAATTCATTTTAATGCCTGAAACATAAAATCCCAACTAGTCCTATCGAACGCTTTTTCTGCATCTAAAGTGATATCCGCAACTGGATATCACTAGGCCTTGCTTAGAACATTGAAAAAGCCCTGAGCACTATCAGAAGCCAATCAGCCCTTGAAAAAGCCGAACTGTTCAAATCAAAACCTGTTCGATCAGGTAGAATAGGGTCAATAAGTCTTTGCAAAATGTTTTAATCAGTATTGACTGAAGAAATGGGATGGTAATTCTTGCATTGTGAGAGATCTTTATTATCTTTTGGAATTAAACAAATCATGGCATCATGGAAGGAGCCTTGAGAAGTCCTCTTAGTGACAACTGAGGTAAATAAATATAAAAGGTTGGGAAGGGGCAGTTTTGCGAAATGGCTTGAAAATTCTATAGTAAAGCCATCAGGCCCAGGAGCTTTCCCTCTGCGTAATATTGAGACTTCATGGGTGATTTCTGAGAAAGAAATATCAGCCTCCTTTGGATTGAAATCAATATGATGAGAAGGAGGGGAGGCAATGGATTGAACGTATTTAATCAAGCCTGATTGCAGTAGTTGTGTTTCTGGAGAGTAAAGATTAGTATAAAAGGAAATACATTCATGCAAAATATCCTTATCCTCAAAAAGAATTTCCCCTGCGTTATTTCGTAAGTGTTAAATTCTGGTTCTATCTCTCCTGATTTTTAAATAGTTTGCCAGCAGTTTCCCCATTCTATTTTGACCCCCATAATAGCATGCACTGATCTTCAAAAGGTAAGAAGAAGCAGCATTCGATGTTAGTCTGTTAAAAGTAAGTTTGGTGTCAATAAGGTAAGGAGGTCTCAGTTTTAGAGCGATAGTAGATATGTTCAAATTTCTTAATTTTATCAAGTAATTGGTTTGACTGAGTCTCCATAGTTTTATCTTTTACGAGACAAAATGTAATACAAAACCCCTTGGCACTGCTTTAAAGGAGTCCCAGATCATTGCAAAAGAAGAATCAGGTGTATTATTAATGACAAAATAATTCAGAAGCAAAGTTTTTAAATTGGGAGATGAATTTAGTATCTAAAAGTATCTAAAAAGAAAGCACTAACTACCTGCATGTGGAAAAAATAGGATAAGATCAAGGTCAGTATATACAGGTGCATGATCTGATATCAATATTGATCCTATATCAGACTGATGGACATGTTGAGCCAAAGACTTACTAACAAAAAGATAGTTTATGTGGGATTGTGAGTGGTGTGGGGCTGAATAAAAAGTGTATTCCCAAAGATCTGGGTTACATAGTCTGCAACTGTCAACTAAAGATTTATGCTGGATGGTGGATTTGATTTGTGAGTGCATTTTGGTGTGAACAAACTTGACTTTTAAATGCCTATCTAGTATAGAATCATTAATTTGATTGCAGGCACCACCAAATATAATATAATCATCATCACACACTAACAATTTATCAGATATTTTGGCCCAAAAATTATTATCAACAGATACTGGACCATTCACATTGAAAATAGGGTATATTGTCAATCAAAAGTTTAAGAACAATCTATCAACCTTCAGAGTTAGACTCTTGGTTGACAACTGTAACATGTAATTTTTGTGGCAAAGACTACTCCGTGGGCAACCTCTGTTTCAGATAGGTGTCATTCTTGTAGTAAGGCGACATCCGTATTTAGCTTGGTTAAATTAGATAATACCCTCTGCTGTTTAATAAGGTTACCTAACCCTTCGACATTCCAAGTGGTAACCCAGAATGAATTACTGGAACAATAGTATGCACAATTAATGCGTCTAAATTAATAAGAATAGTAAAAAAAGGAATGGAATGTTGGGACGGATAGAGTTTTTGCTTAATAAAGAAGGAAAGGGAGGGAGGGAAATAGGAAAGAAGAAAGAACAGAGTGAAACCATAGAAATAAACATCAGCAACGAACTATTGTAACAGAAAAAAAAAGACAGTACAAGTCATACAAATGACAAGTGAGTAACATACCTACAAAACACAGAATGAAAGGGAGGGTGGTAACACCGGAAGGCTACAGCGACAACATCCAAACTCCACAGGATGGCAGGGCAGCCTTGACTTGTATGAAGACATCACACAAAGTAAAACTGTACGGGAACAAGATGCAAAGACATATACCTGTAACATGAAAAATAAAATTACGGAATTAAATTATGTTAAAGTGAGAGAAAAGATATCATAACAATAAAACCTAAGAGAAAACATTACTCAGCAATTACTACAAGAAAAAAACAAGAGAAACAAGATGACATTCAAGTGCTTTTCGAAGTGTTCATATCTTCTCCTCCATGTAGTTGTAGAAATCTCTTGAGTGCAGCAGGCTCCTCATAAGTGGTTGTTTTTTCCTTGTATGTCACTTTAAGCGAGCAAGGATGAATTTGTTCAAATCTCACATTCATGGCTCTCAACTGAGGGTGCATATCCAAAAATTGTTTCCGGCAATATGCCGTAACTTTAGTGAGATCTTGAGAGAAGAACAGTTCGTGACCGGCCCAGATAATCCCTTTTTTAGCTTTGACAGCAGACATAACTTGTAGCAAGTCTGTATATTGCAAACAGAACAGAATAATTCCACGTGGTTTTGTGGAAACTCTAGGACCAAGTCTATGTGCCCTTTGTATATTGAGAGGAGCAGATGTAGACATGTCAAGGAGTTTTGTTAGAAAGGATTGAAAATAGCTGGTTGGATCAGAGCCCTCAGTGTTTTTAGGAAAGCCCATATATGCGCAAATAATTCCTGCGATTTCGATTTTCTAGGTCTTTGGTGTGTTATTTAACTAGAGAGATTTCTGATTCCAGATGTGAAATGTGCAAAGTTGCCAGTTATGGACTGTCCAATTTTTGTTCTACTATTAAAATACGTGACTCGAGAGAGAACCATTTGTCATCTAAATGTTGCAGCGTTTTAGTAGTCTCTTCCATGAAGTGTTTCAATGCACAAATTTCTTCAAGAATGGTCTCCATAGAAGCTGACGTAGTTTCACTGGAGATGGAGGGTATTTTTAGATCTTTTATTGGGTCCTATTGGCATTTTACGTAATGAAGAAGATTTCAGAATGGTACCTGAATGAGATTCAGATTTCTGAGAAGTAGCATCATCCATATCATTGTGAATGGAATCCGAATCAGACAGAGTAACATAATAGTGGTACTAGAAAGTTCAAGGTTTCTTATTTTTCCCTTATACAAAGAAGGACCAGAGAAAGATGGGGTAAAACTCCAGAAGACTATTGGTTTCCTATGAGTATTCGAGGCAAAAAGTTTAGTGAAGACACACTTAAGGAATTTGTAGCAAGTTGACAATGCTGAAAAATGGGCATAGCGACTGTGTTAAGAAGGAATGCGCATAATGATGAGATTACTGTCAATTAATTTCCTGTGAAAAAGATAATCCTCTCTATGTAGCAAGTCATTGGGCCAGAAAACTGAGATAAACAAAAGAAAGAGGCTCAGAAATTATGCAGGAAACATGAGAACAGTTGGTAAGAGCTCATACCAGAAATTTAAATTCATATACAACGTCCAGAGACCAGCTAAGTAATTTAAAAGTAAGCGTCACAATGAGGAAGCATGTTGGTGCAGACAAATAAAATTCATAACGCTTACTAATCACTTCTGAGGTGTAAAAATATGTTTAAGTAAATGTTAGCCTGAGCAAGGGTCAAACTGGGTAGTTTCGTGAAAGCAGTGATGAAATTAATAAGTTCTTAACGAGCGCAAGAGCTCCCTTTTCTAAGTTCTGTGAGGAACCGCACCCGCCGCTTTGAAAATGGCAGGCACGACCTCTCACTCTGAGGCGATATCCGCCAAGCCAACTATGCTGCTCTGAGGAAATCATAGAGCTTAAAAAACAACTCCAGCGACTCACAAATGTTACAGGAGGTGACGCATAGCTGTCCCCTCCTTCAGACGAGCGCCGTAGTGCCCGGACTTCCTAATGGATCTCGCGTCCGACAGAGCTCAACACGGCACCACCATCTTGATTGCTGCCGCGACCACCCTTACCACCTCCCCATTACGGCATTTCCAACATAAAGGACAATGGATCTAGCAGGATCTAGCAAAAACTTCTTTGGGTGAACCCACAAACATTCACAGGTTTCCATAATATATGTGAACCTGTGAAAGTGTGCTAGTCCATGGAAAGTCCCAATTTGGGCTGTAATCTTGTGCTTGATTTTCGACACTCTTTTGCGTGGTCTTTTAAGGATTTTTTTCCTATTTTTAAAAGACCACGCAAAAGAGCAAGCCCATACAGTGATGTGAAGATTTTTAATAATTGTGATGTGCCTGTCGGGGAGGTCAGACATTTACCGTACATCTAGTGCTTTTAAAGAATAAACAGCTCTAATTTTAAGCCAGGCCGTGAGCAGTGTTTCTTTTATGTTGCATGTAGTGCTGTTTCTATGATAACAGTGCGAAAACAGTAAAAGGGTGACTTTCTGTTTTTTGTCTATATAACAAATGGTCATGCGTTTACTGGACTTAGGCCCTCATTATGATGGCGGTCGGACTTTTGTGTGACTGCCATCATATCGGTGATGGAACCACTCGACTCGCTGTCGGCGGTCCCGCTAGCCGAATTATAATGCGACACACGGTCGCAAAGTGTATTTTTTGAATTGCAGCGTTTGCTGCAGGCTGCAGCACACACCGCAGTGCACAAAATACACCTTTTGTATATCCCTGCACTATGTGCAGGCACCACACCCAAAGTTGAGGGCCAGCAGGGAAGGGGGGCCTGCTACGGGCCCCCAAAGCCCCTTTCCGCCAGTCTTTTCATGGCGGGTAAACCACCATGAAATGGCCGTCGGGGAGGGACGTCGGGGAGGGACAGCATAATTCCTATGGTGGTGCCTGGCAGGCACCGCCACCATTGTAGGGATTGAAGTTCCCCTCGACGGTCAGCCCATCGAATCTGTGGCAGGTGGTCTCTCCGACTGTCACCCATCCGCCCGCCATTGTAATGTGGTGGGTGGAAATCTCTATTACGATGGCGGTGGGACGTCGGTGGTGGTCCCACCTTCATCGTAATCAGCCCCTCTTTTTCCAGTATGCACAATTAAAGTCTATCATGAGCTGTATTCCATGTGGCAGAGGATACTTCTTTACTATGCTATCATCCAAGAAGGCATGGTAAATACAAAACGATCATCTGCTGTGTGCCACACAAAACATGACAACTGATTGACACCTTAACATCCACAAGGTACAACTTTTCTTTAAGAGTCTGCCATCTTTAAGAGTCTGCCATCCTTAGGTCAGTAGCTTAGCAAGGGATCCATGGGTCCTAGTTCAAGCAAGGAAAATGGCACCCTTGACAGCTGTTGGGTTAAAAAAAAAAAAACAATTATCAGGGTTCAATGGGCCCTTCAGGGCTCTGGGCCCAACTGGCACTGCACCTGCCGCACCAATGGTAGCTATGGCCCTGCCTTAAGTTTATGTTTAGCAAAAATCTTGGCTTTGCTATATATATTGTATCCAAAACATTATCCTACTTTAACTTAAAGATAATGTTACTGACACAACAGCTTCACCGGGCAATGCTTAACAAACATTTTGTATGCAGTTACAAATAACTGTTTTGCAAACATCTGGTTGTTTGGTGAATGTGTCTTCTTTCATTGTCTCTCACAAAACCCATGTTATGTTCTGTAGCTGACCGATGATCTTTGTTTTTCTCTGTGCATGGGTTGTGCATATGCTTTGACTAGTATGACTAATGGAGAACAGCCAGAAATTATGGTGATTGCTTGGGCTAAGGGGGTCAGTGTAAGGGTCATGGAAAGTTGCTCTTAGGTGTGCAGTGGCAGGGAGCACTGTTCAAGGGGTGGTGGTAAGCAGTGAATGTGTAAAAAACCATTGGCATAGCCAATAGGTCTTGCCTGTACAACCAATTGGCTTTGTCAATCATTTCGTTATAGATGCGCATGCACTACTGCCATCTTTGTGAAGGGATCTTTTTTCGCTTTAATAAAATCTATTGAAAGATGAACGCCACGGATACATATTCATTCACAGCAGTTATCAATGGATTTTATTAATGCATAAGAAAATTCCTTGAAAGATGCTTGTTACGCATGTAAGCACCTGTGCATGCTTGGGAGGCCATATTGGCATGGTTATATCATGCCCTCCCACTGATATAGTAGCAGGTGGTGCTCAGAGCTGTAGGGGTTGCAGGGTGATTGGGATGCAGAAGCGAAAAAGAAAATAGTCCCTCATATACACTGCAATGCAAAGTCTGACATCAGTCGTGAAAGAATAAATGCCAGCCAATAAAAACAAAGCAAGACTGAAATGCCTTTTGAGTGAAGCAAATACGAGAATCGAGATGAAACCCATTGAATCAGGAACAGAGAAGTGAGGTAGACAAGAAAACTGTTCAATCAGTAAGGGGGTGGAGCAAAGTCCAGTCTATGTATTTTCTTGTTCAAAATAAGTCTTCAAAAAGAGACCGCTAAAGCTGTCTGTAGGTGAGACATAGAAATCCGGAGAAGTTTAAAACAGTGCAGAATCTAAATGCGGCAAAGAAATCTCAGAAATAGATATAAAGACGTTAACAGAAAGAGCTAGCATATTATCCATCATCTAATTGGTGGAGAAATAGCCAGCATTCATCCTGGTTTGGTCTGATTTCATGAAACATTTCACTTGTATGGTAAGAAAGTTTTTCAGCTGTATGAATTATTCAATAATACATGCAGCACAGTCTCTTTTTGTGAGGGTGCAAATATGGGAAATCCTAGATTCAGTTGGTAAAAACCCATTGTCCTTGACTGAAAAACAATGCTGTTTATAAGATAATACTGAAGAACCTCAAGGTTTTCAGATGCCCTTTTATGAGAAATAAAAGTAGAATGATTAATTATATCAATGCTACACATAAAACTATTGTAGGAATACAAGGTCCACAGTTTTGGACTGGTAATTGCAGCTCAAAGGTTACCATTTATGGCTAGTACAGAAACTTTGGGGGCTGGGAAAACTGCACCATCACGAGTTGAATCTTGAGGGGCTAATAGTAAATGGAGAATAATTGGGAGAACTAGATGTAATGCATTTAATTCCCCTGGATAGGCTTCATTCTCAGATGCATTTTTGCTAGGATACTTTTGCAGCTATGAGAATCTGAAATCTCAGGCAAAGCTGTCCGGGCTACTGGTTTATCCTGTTACTCCTTGTAAGAAATTAGGTTATTAGTTGAGTGGGGATGAAGCCCCACTGAAAAAATAAACACAATCCCTGTCAGGGTGAACTACAAAAGACACTAAATAAACATGTACTTAACTCTCTGGTAGCTTGGAACAAAACCAGTCAGGCTTAACTCAAAGGAAATGTGTAAAGTATCTATGTAGCACTCAAACAGTAATTAAAGTAAAAACACAACACAAGAAAAGTCCCAAAACAATTTAGAAAAATAGAGGATATTTTATTAAATAATATGGCACCAAAACAGTAGAACCTGAGCTATGAGTTTTTAGATTTTAAGTGAAAATAGAATCAAAAAGTAAAAAACGCCAACTGCAGTGATCTGGCCGCACTGGACCGGGACAAAGTCACAAGCTCTGCCGAACCACAATAAAGCACGACCTGGGTACAGGACTAAGTTCAACCTGCTGGGAGATGTGCCTGTTTGTCCTTGGTGTGAGGACTGTACGGTGCTGTGATGCAAGGTCCTGCATTGGTCTGCTCTGCACTCCGCCAGTTCTGGTGAAGCCACCGGTCTGTGAGGTTCTGCGATGCAAGGTCCTGCATCAGTCTGTGCCTTGCTGCATTGGTTCCAGTGAAGCCACTGATCAGAAGCTGTAAGGGGGTGTAATGCAATGATCCTGCATTGTTCTGAGTCATGCTGCTTCGGTTTAAGTGAAGTCATGGATCAGGAGCTGTGAGGTACTGCAATGCGAGGTCCTGCGTCAGTCTGCGCAGTGCTGCGTCAGTTCTGAAGAAAGCTTCAGTTGCACAGGGAGGATACACTGCAGCCAAGGGTCTAGGACCTTGAAGACAGCTCCTGGGGTTCAGGACTCACTCCTAGTGAGGCCAGCAGAGGGGGCATATGAGGTCCAGTTGGGTCTCGTCAGATGAGAAACAGAAGAGGCCTCTGCAAGCATGTTGTGTCCCTGTAGATCTACCAGGAGGTGAGCCTACTGACCCTAGGAGACACTTTTAGGGAACCTGGGTTCAAAGCAAGCAGATCCAATCTTTTTTCTTCATACAGTAGGGCAGTCCTTTTTTTGAATCGTCCATAGGTTCAGGAGTGTTCTGTTAGGAGGTTCTAAAGGTGACACTTCTATTCACAGTGCCAGCATTTGAATAGGGGATGCCTCCTTTGTTTAACCGTCCCCCTTTCCTGGGTTTGGCTCGAAACTGTCTAGTAGAACAAAGGGCAGGCCTAGGTGTAACTTAAATTTGTCAGTGGCAGGTCAGATAGCCCTTGATGTAAGGAAGGGGGTGTGCAAGCCCTGAGTCTACCCCTTTGAAGATTGGAAAAGCTGAGTACAACCCCCCAGGACATCATGCTCAGGAGAGTAACACCCTGCCTCTCACCCAAGGCTCTTTTGTCTCTATGTCTGGAAAGTATACCCGACCCACAACAGGAGAGCCATTCACAGTCACATGACACTGGACACTGGTAGAACGGCACAGCTAAATTAGGCAGAAAAATTTGAACTTTCCAATAGTG
Organism: Calotriton arnoldi; assembly: GCA_963921515.1. Lineage (NCBI taxonomy): Eukaryota > Metazoa > Chordata > Amphibia > Caudata > Salamandridae > Calotriton > Calotriton arnoldi. The sequence continues at coordinate 1,400,845 of CAWUFW010002984.1, forward strand.
TCATTTTCAGAATAGTAACTTAACATCTGACTTTACCATTAAAGAGGCTTTTTAAATTACAATTCATTTGAGTGCAAACAGCATTTCTCTATCTGGTACCAATCTGAAGTTATCACATATTAAGTGTGGTAAGACTTTTTTACTGTCACGACATGTAAAGCTTAAAACCACCTGTTCTACTTTTTAAATACCATGCACCCTGCCCTATGACCATTTAGGGCCTACCTTAGGGGTAAAGTATAAGTAATAAAATGGAAAGTTTGGGCCTGGCAAAGGGTTTATTTCACCAGTTCGAAATGGCGTCTTAAAACTGCACTACTGGTTGCAGTTGCAGGCCTGAGACTTGTTTTAAAAGGCTGCTTTAGCAGGTGGCACAATGAGTACTGCAGTCTACTAGTAGCATTCAATTTGCAGGCCCTGGGTACATGTAGCACCATTGCTAGGGACATATAAGGACATTAAATGTACCAATTTGGTGCAGGCCAATTTTAACATGTTTAAAGGAGAGAACACCAGCACTTTTCCACTGATTAGCAGGAGTAAAGTGCACAGAGTCTTACAAATCAACAAAACGGGTTCAGCAATGGAAGGCAAAAATCTGGGGTGTCCCTACAAAAAGGGCCAGGTCCAACACTCCTGTTACCAAGCCCATAGAGGTTAAGTAATGAGGGCCTTTGGGCCTTATGTATCAAAGCCGTTTACCCATTATGGGCTTAATTCACAAAGCTAAACTTTTCTGTAGGTTTACGATTATTTGCTATTCACAAAGGTTTTTTATGAGTAGTAACTTTACAACTGTAGAGTCTCTGCACATAAAAGATAGGACAGTTATATGTCTACAGGCAAATGCATTGATACATTATGGTCTAGGTCTCCAGAGTTCCTGCTGGGACAAAAATGTGACAAGATAGGGCCTAATTACGATGTCGGGCGGAAAGCCTCCAGACAGCTGGCAGAGGGTTTCCGCCCGACATCGTAGGTTTCAGTCCGACCGTCGTATTAAGATGATGGCGGTTGTAGTGAAATGTGTGGGGGATTCTGATGCGACCCCCGATACTACCCTAAAACACTACCCCCAGCACGACCCTCCCACGACCCCCAGTCCTCTCCCTACACTAAAACACTACTCTGCATGACCCCCCGACACTACCCTAAATCCTAAAACACTACCCCTTGCACGACCCTCCCCCGACCCCCAGTCCTCTCCCTACACTAAAACACTACCCTGCACTACACACACCCCACCCCGAACCTACAAAAGCAACCCCCACCCCAGGCCCAATCCCCCTTACCTCTCTCTCCTCGTGGTTCCTCTCTCCTCCTGGTTCCTGGTTCACGTCGGCTCTGAGGCCCGGTGCACGTCGTTGTGAGGAAACGGAAGAGCCTCTGTTTCCTCACAACGAGGTGGATTGCCATTTTTTTTTTACATCGCACGCATTGTAAAAGCACATGCTTTGTAATGGCTGTTTGTAATGCCTGCCCCCCTAAACATCCCTGCACCTTGTGGCAGGCACTGTGAGGTGCCTGCCACATGGTGCAGGAATGTTTACAAACATCCATTTTGCTATGGCCACTTGTGCTGTGGGCCTTTTCCATCCGCCACACAAGCTGCCATAGCAAAATGGATGTTGCATCCAAATTGTGAGGTCGGAACCATCAACCTATCGTCAGGCGTTTCCAGACTGCTACAGTGTCAGGCAGAAACAAGTCCGCTCAACATCATAATTAGGTCAATAATGGGATATATATTTTTTAATCCTTCATAAACTGTACTCGTAAATCACCATGTTTTATTCACTGTAATAGATTCTATATTTAACAAACCCTTTGTTTACACATAATTCCTGGGTGTTTTGAATCTAAGTGCTATAAAGCACCAGCGTAACACAAAAGAAAGCTTGCCATTTAAAAACTGAATAACACTGTTATACTTTTAAAGCATCCAGAGAGGGAGCCTAGCTTTCTCGGCTTCTGAAGGATATGTCAACGTTTCATTACATACAGGTACATGCATCAACCATTTTTGCGAGCGCAAACGGTGCGATTCGCAAAAATCGCCGGTTTGCGCCCGCAAAAAGGGCATTTGCGATGCATCAAGGTTCAAGGTACTCGCAATTTGAGATGCCCCCACCCCACCAAACACTTATGGGAAAGTCTATTTGCCCACCCTGGGGGGCAGAATGGCAAATAGCCCCCGATATGCTCCCCGGGGGGGGGCAGAAAGCACACTAGGAACCAGGGATTTTTTTATTTTGAATATGTAGGGGTGGGGGCTGCCCAAAATGGGCATGCTAATGCCCCCACCCCACCAAACACTAAAGGGGCAGTCTTTTTGCCCCCCCCCCCCGGGGGGGCAGAAAGCCTACTAGGAACCAGGGATTACATTTTAATGTAAATTTAGGTCTGGGGGCTGACCAGAATGGGCATGCTAATGCCCCCACCCACCCAAAAGCAGTCACAGTCTTTCTGCCTCCCTGGAGGGCAGATGGGGCAATAGCCCCCGATTTGCCCCACCAGGGGAGCAGAAAGCCCACTAAGCACCAGGAAGTATTTTCTTTAGTCAGAGTAAGGGTGGAGGATGCCCAGAATGGGTATGCCAATGCCCCCACCCTACTAAAAATAAATTGGACAGTTTATTTGCTCCCGCTGGGAGCATTTGGGGGCAATAGCCTACAATGTGCCCCCCAGGGGGGCAGAAATCCCACTTGGAAGCCAGGGACTATTTTCTTTTTAGTAGTTCAGTGGTGAGGGCAGCCCAGAATGGGGATGCTAATGCCCCCATGCCCCCAAATAACAATAGCCACAGTCTTTTTGCCCTCTCTGGGGGGCACAGTGGGGTAATAGCCCCCGATCTGCCCCACGGTTGGCAGAAAGCCCACTAGGCACCAGAGATATGCTTATGGGCACGTCAGGGAGCTGCCCCTAAGGCAAGGGTCGCTCCCCTTTTTTTTGTGCACACATTTTGGTGATTTCTGCCCACCTTGGGGGTATATCAGCAATATGTTTAGGCTCATCTGCCCGAAGGGGGGCAGAAAACCACTAGACACTAGCGAAAGTTTTTGTGTGTGTGTAAACTGAAGTTCGGCTGATGGTCTGTGTGTACTGGTGTTTGGCTGGCTGTGCGTGAACCTGCATTTTGCTGGCGGTGTGTGTGGACCTTCGCTTAGCTGCCAGTGTGTGTGGACTAGCACTTTTCTGGCAGTGTGCATGGATTTTGTCACTTGGTTAGCGGTCTGTGTGGATGGCACATGTCTGTTGGTTTGCGTGGACTATCACTTGGCTGATGGTGTGTGTAGACTGTTGCTTGGCTGGCGATGTGCTTGGATGGCGCTTGGCTGGCGGTGTGCGGTGATTGCACTTGGCAGTTGGTGTGCATGGATGGCGCTTGGCTGGTGGTGTGGCTTGCGTGGATCCTCCAGCGTTTTATTACCCAGAACTCTTTTGCAAACCTCTAATTTAGCTAACAATTCACACTTTCCTCACATTTCTGTGTGGAAAAGTTGTCGGATCACTGCACTGGCACAAATTTCCCACCACCCAGTGTTCCTCTCAGTCTCCTGATAAAAATGATACCTCACATGTGTGGGTGCCCAAAGCAGAAAACCAAAAAACTTATAAAATGAAAAACTGAGGGGAAACCAAAGTGGGTCCAAAAGGGCAGTTTTTTTCCACAAGTTTTTAGGCTGACTCTGCTTTGGGCACCCACACAAGTGAGGCATCATTTTTATCGGGAGACTGAGGGGAACGCGGGGTGGAGAGAAATCTGTGCTGGCGCGATGATGACTCAACCTTCCCACACAGAAATGTGAGGAAAATGTAATTTTTTAGCTAAATTTGAGGTTTGCAGGGGATTCTGGGTAAGAAAACGTTGGGAGATCCACCCAAGCCACACATCCCTGGACACCCCCCATTGTCTCGCTTTCAGAAATGTCTGGGCTTGGTAGGTTTCCCTAGATGTCTGCCAAGCCCGGGTCCAAAAACGCAGGTGCCCCCTATCTATCACAAAACAACCTGTTTTTGCAAGGGGGCAAATGTGTTTTTGGTCCTGGGCCTAGCGGCCATCTAGGGAAACCTACCAAACCCTTTCCTCACATTTCTGTGTGGGAAAGGTGAGGGATCAGTGCGCCAGCACAAATTTCCTACCACCCATCGTTCCCCCAGGTCTCCCGTTAAAAATGGTACCTCACTTGTTTGGGTAGGCCTAGTGCCTGCAACAGGAAATGGCCCAAAACTTATTGTGGAGACATCCAAATTATTTATCACAAAACAACCTGGTTTTGCAAGGGAGTCGCCTGCGTTTTTGATCCCGGGCTTCACAGGCATCTAGGGCAACCTACCAAATGCAGACATTTCTGAAAACTTGTCACCGAGGGGAGTCCAGGGAGGTGTAGCTTGCATGGATCTCGTAATGTTTTCTTACCCAAAATCCCCTGCAAATCTCAAATTTAGCTAAAGAAATCACATTTGCCTCACGTTTCTGTGTGGGAAAGTTGTGGTATCACCGCGCCGGCCCAAATTTCCTACCACCCAACATTCCCCCAGGTCTTTTCCCATTTTTCCCCCCAAAAACGAAATTTAGCTGTATTTTGCCTAAGTTCTCGCCCCCTTCCCCCCCCCCCCCGGGGGGAATCCACAAACCCTGGGTACCGTTAGAATCCTTAGGATGTTGGAAGAAAAGTACACAAATTTGGCGTGGATACCTTATGTGGACAAAAAGTTGTGGGGGCCTAAGCGTGAACTACCCCAAATACCCAAAAAAGGGCATGACACGGGGGGAAAGGCCTGGCAGCGAAGGGGTTAATTAAACTTCTCATGAGCATATTAACTCCTCACAGTACCTGCAAAATTTTGATGAATGAAGATGTGTATGAGTTTCCCTTAATTGTTACTGAACCATATCTGACCTGATTTGGAGCTTTAAGGATTTCATTTTGCACTAACAAAACAGAATGCCTTTCATCTTTACCCAGAGTACAATGGAGAGAATGTCTTTTACCCCGTTATTTATGTATAGCCTGAAAAAGGCCAGTGGCAGCTGGTGAGGTTTGTGAGTGGTGAGAGTGGGCTTGCTATGAGGGAGGGCACGCCTTTTTTTCAAGTGGCTAGTCGCCATCTCCTGTGCAAATCGTATTTAACAAAAATAGGATAAAAGCTTAATTTTTAAGCTCAATTTTTCAAAATAAAAAGAACAAAAAATAATAGCTTTCATGGAAATGTTTACTCCTTTATCAAATCACTTTAGAGTGCAAAATCTATTTCTCATCCTGCTGCTGAACGTGGGGGAAAGCGATTTTGATATAACTTATAAGAGCTTATTTTTATCATGAGCAGTGAATTATGTTGTTTCAGGGGCTCAGAGCTGGACCTAGCCTCCTGTCAGGTCACGAGCCCATGCCCCACCATACACTTCCAGACAAAGGGCCTCATTTACAAGAAACTGATGCATCAGGATTCATGCATAGGTTTCTTGGCTCCTGCGTCAAATGCCCTTGCGAAACCATGGATGCTCTGTATTTATAATACAGGGCTCTGTGGTGCAAGGACTAACAGATGTGTCAGTTTGTAGATAAGGAGCAGTGTGGTGCACTGATTGCGCCGCCGCTGCTTCTAAAAAAAGGGATGCAGCGGCGGCGCAAGGGGCTTAAAAGTGAGGTCCTAAGTGCATAGAGGGTTATGTCCACATTGGGGTAGGAGAGGTGTGAATGTACTGCCAATGAGTGAGTGGGTTCTGGCAGGGTCCGCTTTAGACCGTACTGGGTGCTGACCTGGGGAGGGGGTGCTGACCTCAGGGAAGGAGCGCTGTGTTTAGCAATAACTTACAATTTAATAACACCTGCAGCAGAGTTCCTTGTGCCTTCAGGCAGCATTAAAAATGCCAAGATAACTCTTGTGGTTAATGTTTCTGCTATAGAGAGAGATCAGAGTTTTGTCTAGTGCCGGTTTTGACTCACCATAAAGTAGCGCAGAGGGTTAATATGCCTGCTGAAAAGAACTGTGCAGATCACAGATCTGTATTTTATGTGGATAGCTCAGTGGATTTTTTGTTACTGCAGTTCATAAGATACAACCCTAATACAGAAAAGTGACTGTTACGAACTGTCATCAAGGAGCTGCATGCAAACTGCATAAAATTGGTTAGGACATTCTGTTTTTTTCCCCAGTCTTTCTTCCTCTATTCCTAATGTTGCTGAAAAGGGTTTGTTTGGTTAAATATGCATTCTTATTAGTAAAGCCAGCCTTTACCAGTGCTTTAAAAAAGATGATATGTGAGAGAGGGTTTATGGAGAGGTGACAGCACTTTTCCCCGATGGTCATGAGGAAATCCGAGGAGGTGTTCATGGGAGGGGGGGTGGGGTGGGGGGGCGCCGAAAATGAGTGCTGCACCGGGCGCCAACAGCTTTAAAGCCAGACCTGGGTACTGGGCCCTGGATGTTGAGCAAAACGGCACTGCAATGGTGTCTTACATACCAAGCAATTACATGTGGAGATAACCACGACAATGCCTCGTTCATATAAAGGGTAATAAAAAAACACACCTGACTATGGGGCAGATTTACAAGCCCCTTGCGCCACTTTTGCGTCACTTTTAACATGGGAAAAGTGACACAAAAGTGGCGCAAGGGGCTTGTAAATCTGCCCCTATGTATTTTACATTTGGGGCACCGTGAAAATGAATTGAAACGGTACTTCACTTACAGGGTTGTTTGTAAATTACCATGGCAATAGTTCTTTGCAAGCAGCATATTTCACTATTTGACAGTGTGAGTGCATGGATGACGATGTTCTACACATGAATGGAACTATACAAACGCACACAGTAATGGTTTACATAATTGGCAATGTTGGAACATGCATGGCACAGCCCTGCCAAGTGCCACGCATCTCAGGTTAAAATAAGGCATTTCAGTGCAGATCCAGGCATCACCGCACTGAAATGCAATGTCACGCTATTGTAGCACCTTCTGCCTGCTTTCACGTTACACCTGGCGCATGAGCACGGCAATGCCTCAGCTGCCAAGAGGTGCAGTCTAAGGTGAGGACAGATGAGGGGCTAACAGCGTGCTTGCTCCCTGTTGAGTAGCTAAGGGTGGGCCAGAGTCAGTCTTCCTGTTATTTACTGCTGCATTTAAGTCACTGGTTGTGCATACTTCACTGTTTTCATTGCCTCTTTATAAAAAAAACACATCATACTGACTCATTTTTAATGAGTTTTTTTTCAGCCTGCTCAAAGTTTGAGTATAATGTTTTTTTTACCGTCAGTCACAACCTCAAGTTTGACATTTCTTTTATACAAAGGTGATGGTGCACGCTGGACACATTTTTAATTTATATAATGGATCTCAACACAAAGCACTGTGAGAGGAACTATGCTTTGCATAGTTAATTTTATAGTGAATACAAATAAAGAAATCATTTGCATTTGTAGCCTTTGTAAGTTTTAGCATAACACCAGTAAGGGTTGATTGACAGACTTTATATGCCCCCAGCAGTTGTCACCTAATTAACTGAGTATATCAGAAAAAAACAATGCTGTACTACCCCCTACATTTCTGCCTGGACCTAAAGTAAAAAAGTAATTTATCCAGGTGGCTGCCATCGATGCCAGTTTCAACCCAATCTCCTTCTTTGCCCTCCAGCAATCGCCAAGAACAAAACCATCAATCCCAGAATGCAACTTTGCTGTTGACTAAAAAAGCTAAAATAGCTATAGGTGTCTCATAATCCTTTCTGAAATGTATCTCATTACATAGATATAACTACTTTGCTCAACTTGTGGTAAAGTGTCACTTAAAAGTATCACTCACAAGCATTTGAATGCCACACGCAAACACACTCAAAACATATACATGTCACACATAAGCAGTCTGGGAGCTTGGCAGCTATGATGACATACAATTACAAAACCGCACACCACCCACCTACCGCGCAGTGAAGGCCCTATAACCGAGCGTACTCGTGCCGTTAATGTGATTAAATTGCATTGATTTGCAATTGCATTTGCCATATATAGAATGCCTCCTACTTCTGGCGATATTGAAAGGTTATCATAGGCAGTGACACATGATCATTTTGAGATTCAAAATAAACAAAGTAGGGCTTAGTGGGTGAAAAGTAGGTGCATGCACGTTGAAAGGCAGATGCATTTTAACAATAATTGTACTGCACATTTCGCTGGATACACTGGTCCACAGTTTCTCCTTCGGCGCTTACAAAAATGCATTTACATTCCACCAAATGCAACTTCTACTGCATTTTTTAAAGCAAACATAATAAAATGATGTTGCACTCATACAATCCCAATACTCTCGTTAACAGCATTTGTGCCAGCCTTATACTATTATCACCGATAATTGTAACTCGCTAAATCACGAGAAGAGAGGTTTTAAAATGGTGTCGGATTTGACAGAAAAGGCACTGTGCTTGTGAAGAACGCACTTTCCCATAATATGCTTATGGGATCCCCTTCATTTTACGTGCCTCTGCCCTCTGCCTGTATGCATAGTAATAAGTCATGCCAGATGCCAAGGGTTATGCATGGATGTGTGTCAGTGAGTAGGTGTCTTGCTCCGCCTTTCAGATAATACAGAATCTCCCACACGGTGGCTCAAACACGGCGGAGCAAAACGTAAAACACAACAATGCCTTGAAAAGGATTTTATTTTACAAAATGCAAAGACTCTCTTTTGGAATAAGGCTTGGGGTTTATTTATGCAATGCTCTCTAACAGAAAGGCTTTCCCAGATGCCAAAAGAACAACATTCAAAGATATATAGAGATATATATTTATATGCAAGCAATAATAACACACGTGGTAAATGCAACAGTTAAATGCATGAATAATAAAAATGAATAAACAAGCAGCAAATAATATGAGATAAGACTCAAGCAAATATACTGGACGTCCTGCAAGAGATAAGAAAGATATATACACTGAATCACAAAGAAAACACCTCAAATGATCAAAGCCACTGGCCACACATCACAATGGCAATAAGCAAAACTCAAACACCTCAGATGACCACAGCCACTGGAACCACGCATCACAATGGCAGTAGTCAGAAACAAATCACCTCACCCGATCCTTCACTCGACATCCTTGCCAACTCAAGCTGAGGTGGGACTGTTCACAGCTGGACTTGGACTCTCGACCGGGACTCAGGTTCCGTTTGTCTTACAGCAGTATGTCTACTCTGTAAGTGAGCTCCCAACCTTGGCTGTCAACAACCCTCAGCTTTATAGTCTCAAAACACACATTAGAACGTTCGAGAGTCTTCCCCTCTGCGCCAAGAAAACTTACTGGAACTGGTCAGCTTCCAGGCAAGCATTCCACGGCAGGAAGGAGTTCCCACTTTCCCTCTACATTCTCGCATATTCCAGCTTTTATCTTGATGAAGCTCACGAAAGCCTTCCAGGGTACATTAAACAATCTCTCACAAAACAATCCTTGAACGTGATTAACCCAAACAACTTGCAAGCGTGGCTGTGCGCGCAGAAGACACCTCAAGCAAGGCAGAGTCAGAATTCAGGATGACATGAGGCCATGCCAAAGCCAATAGTAAGAAATTAATAATACTTGCCAATGTACAACACAATGCACATTTGTGCACCACTGCCTATAGCATCACATACTTCATCTCTCAATGTACAACACAGTGCACATTTGTGCACCACTGCTTATAGCATCACATACTTCATCTCTGAATGTACAACATAGTGCACATTTGTGCACCACTGCTCATAACACTGCACTTCGAGACCAAAAAGTACATTCCACACACCTCTCTCTCTCATACTTTCAAATGCACATCCCACACGTTCTGTTCTTGGCAAGGCTGTCCTACTGTGACAAGATTACAAGAAAGAAACCTTTAAGAGAAACAAGGCATATGCAGGATGTCGTACATTCAGGCTAGGATAAAATAACACACCAAAGTCAATTAAAATGATGGTAGTCAAAGGTCATCACGCGTTGTCAGACCACAAGAGTGCCTCTAGCACTACAGTAGGGCAGACAGTGCAGACACAGTGCAAAATATGTTAAGTGGCGCATGAAATTCCCATTATATATTCATAGTCCACTCCTGAGGCAAACCCCTCACCCCAGGCCTGCTGCAGTACACCCCCACTTACAATGGGCCAAATTACAACTAACCAAATGGGCCTGGGCCCGGCAGCTGTCAATTTCTTTTTAAGGCCCTTACCTGGTGAACTGCCAAGTGCCACCAGACTCCTTCACATACATCCATGAGTCATGACGACAGGAACCTGCAGTGATTTAAGTCTAGCAGCTCACTAGCTGCTGGCACTGCAGTAAATCATGTGTCTTTCTGACTGTCTGAACAGACACACACGACATGCACTAAATGGCGTTGAGCTTTCACATGTGGGAGCTCTGTTAGTCACAGACACCACTCAAGTTGAGTGCGCAGACTCAATTTCTTGACTTTCCCCCTGCCATACCCTTTCCCAACTCGTCACAGGGTGGGGTCTCCACTCCCTGATTGACATGGAGGCTAAGCAATACAGGGCTTGCATCAAAAACGCCTGGGGCTAATTCTACTTCCACATCATCAGGGGGTGGAGACTGGGCCTTGATGCTAAGTTTTTACCAAGCTGATGACCTCACAGGCCTTAGGGCTGTGAGATTGTCAGCCCGGCAACTACTTAGACTTTGGGCATGCCCAGGGGAGCAGTTAAAGCACTGTGTCAGTCATGTGTCCGCATTGTTATAGTTGAGCACAGCAACAACAACGCTGGTGTCGGTGAGTGGAGCAGACAGTGCTCACGATTCTATAAACTTACAAGGGAGTATTTTTTAAGTAAAAAGCAGATTTAACATTCCAATGATTGCTTTGTTTTTACTCTGAAAGTAAAGGGAGCAGAGCCCTGACACCCGTGCACAGAAACCGCTGCTGCACAAGGCCCAAGAGAATCAAGGAACTTTACATAGATCAGCAATATTTGGAAAAAACCTGGGCAGTCAAAGGGATATAGTTCAAATGTACATGTGTGAATGCACTAAAACAATGATAAATATCAGAAGTAGTGATAAGGGCATAAATTCAGCAAATATGGTTCACCGAAGTTGCATTTCTTAGAAAATCACAGTGAAAGAATGAATCCAGAATTAGTAAGGATAAGTGTACAAAGTATTAGACCAGTGAAATATATACCAATGGTATATAGATGAAAGAGGAACAAGTCAAATATGTGCAAATGGTATGTAGATTAAAGAGGAACTCGTTAACTTTGTGCCAGTGGTATAAAGATCAAAGAGGAACCTTGCCAAGCATCAGATCATGAACAAGATAAGATCAAAGAGTAACCTTGCCAAGCATCAGATCATGAGCAAGACACTCTAATGTAACTTATGGTTCTCAACCCAGATATGGTCAAATTAAATGCTGTTTACCAGGCAGCTTGCAAGTAGGTCTATTATGAGATTCAGGCCATATCCAGGCTGATTCCAAGAAGGGGCTGTTTTGAGGAAGCAAAATATTGTCAGCTATAAAGCAGGACAAGGATGATTGGCGCAGATTTATGGTGGGAGAGATTATTTCAAAGTTGTTGCTTTTTGAAAACTGGGGTCCTGGGAAGCAGAGTATCAACATTAAAAAATTGGTGGGATTCCCCACAATGCTTCAGCTTCATGGCCAGGTAGTGAGAGGGATCAGAATGATGTATTTTATGAATTACTGATATGTTTGTAGATAGCCCTGGCCTTGATTGAGGTCTTGAACAGGTAATATGGGATACTTATATGGGCAAGTCTCAGCTGTTAATATGAATTTTGGCCTTGTTAATGGTGTGTTTGTGTAGAATGGGGTGTCTATCAAGAATAATACAAAGGGGTTTCAGATTCTCAATAATGCTCAAAGTACAGCCAAGGGTGCTAATGGAGCCCTACTAGATTTGACTCTGAGTAGAACAGAGATGTGGCAACTTGAATGATGGGCTATCATCCAGGACTGAATGCTGCCTAGAGTCTTAGGAAGAAGGACATTCAAATAGAGATGGGCAATTTGCCTTTTGGTGGTGTAATAAGCCATTGTTCTTAAGAATGGTTTATCAAAGCAACAGCCTCTGTATTTGACTTACCAAAACGGTCACAATTTTCATGCCTCTGTCTCATTTTTGTACTATGTGGTTGTTTTATCAAGTTTTCTTACTGTTAATCTATCCATCTAGATGATAAAAATATTGCATGTTTAGTCTTTCACAATGTTTAATTTAAAAAAAAATCATAACTCATTAGTGTTATATACATATTGTGCAAATGTGAATATCAATAACACTATTGTGAGATTTGGGACTTGGACTCTGTTATTGTTCATCACGGTTTGTCTTCCTCATTTGTATGTAATTACTTCCAATTCTTGAGTGCTTGGTTTCATTACTTGTTGAATCTGGGCAACATATTCCAAGTTGGGAAGTATGTGATTCTTTAGATTCTCCTTGAGGGGAATATTATCTCAGCTGTAATTTGGCAGAGGCAGGAGCTGTACCATCAAGGACAAGTAAAAGCAATCACAGTAGTGTTCCATTTCTGATGAAGACCCGCTGAATGCACCCCTGAAACACGTTGATTATAGAAGTAGGAGATATTTAACAGTAGGACTAAACTCACTGCCCTCTTCCCTGAAAAACAAGAAATACATTATTATTGGGCACAGTGCTCTCCTTTCTTAAGGTGTACAATAAAAGGCTATTGCTCAATGGCAAGTCTGCATAAAACTGATTATACATCTGTATATTGTTTGGGACTCTGTAAAATCATAGACCTGAGAAAAAATCTAGAAATACAGAGTCAAAAATATGAATAGAGTAAGTGTTTTTCTAGTCTTCCCATACTGGATTACATAAACCAAAACCTCACAGAACAAAGCACCACTTTCTAAAGATTCCACCAAGTGGTAAACATATAAGTTAAAGAAAGTAAATGCTAAGTAATTTAGAGTTTGGCAAACAGGATACTCCATCGTAAACACAGCAGAGAACCGTGTCCCCTAAACTCTTGGTCCGCCCGCCTCATTTAGACAAGGGCAAATCATAAACTTTCTATCGATGGAGCCTTCATTGGCCCCCTCGATGGAACACTTCCTCTGACAGCCTGACAGAGCAAAGGCCGTCTGTAGGAAGGCATTACACCACCAGCCCTATTTAGGGTGGACGGTGTAATTTTATTTTTGCCTGTCCAAAGTGAGGAACATAAATGAAATAGGAACCCCATACCCTGGGAAAACAATCTCCCAGAGTTTCGGGTAATTCATTTTTTATTTTTGAGAAACAGTCAAATCCCCACTTTATGAGTTTGTTTCAGAAAAACTAGAAAAGTTTAAAAGTTTGATGAACAGTTGTCAAAACCAATGGATGCTGCCCTCCAAACTATTTGTACCTTGAAGGGAACCACTTTCCTTTCAAGGTACTGAAATGACTGCTGGGCTGGTGTTCATCTCTAAATTTGGCAGACAGTAGTCTGTTAGGAAGGCAGAGGTAATGTCCTCTTCCAGCCTGATGAATTGAGTTCTGTTTGCCAAAAGCCTATATTAGGCGGTAAGTGTTAAGATGAAGCTTTGTGGGACTCACATTGTAGAACAAGAGCATGTTTTGAAAAGGAGCTCATTCTCTTGATCTGTTGAGACTGATTAGCAAGGTAGGATTCAAGTCATTTTATGACCTTGACTCTGTAGATTATAAGGTCACTACTGTATCCACAGGTTTGAATTATGATATCATGGTTTTTGCTGTCCACAGGCCACCAATAGATCAAGCAGAACTAGCAGACAGGAATAGCCATTATATGGCATGTTGTCATTGATGACCTGGAGTATTGTTGTTTTGTTTCTGATTCCGGCTCTGATACCATATAGTAGGTTGTCCAGGAGGTTATTTTCATTTATAAAGTATTGACGGGATTAGACTAATGGGACACTAAGTGAATTTGTAGTTCTTTGGCTAGAGTAGAAGACAATAAATCTAAGATTTGGATTTGAATTTTGAGTATGAATAGACCATTAGGGAGATTATCCTGAGATACATCTTTGATTAGCAACCGTGGAAGATACCGTATGAGAGACTTAAACGTGTTTGACTTTTTTTGTGAAAAAAGATAGTGAATTGCTTGCATTTCTAGCATTCTCTCTGCTACTTACTATATGATGGCGACCAGCAAAGACAATATGAAAACTCTTTTGAACTTGAGGAAACATCCATTGTTCTATTACACACAGCACAGCAGACTAGTACACTCAGCCCTACATAGTAATATGCACCAGTACAAACAGGACATTTGAATGAAACACAGAAAATAAGAAAATGTGGTGCCCTCCTTCTACCATCAGCCCATGAAAGAGAAATATATATCTTACAAAGAATTAAACTTGCTTAATCTTCCTAAAAATGCCAGGTGTGATGTATAGATATTTATAGATAAAAGTTGACTTAAGATTTAGCTCCAATGTTCAACTCCAAACTGAACAAATTAAAAAAAGAATCAGGGAGTATGTAGTTTGAAGTTCAGGTGGAGGAAGCTGCAACTGCATATATATCAATCAGGATCAGGATTTATAAAGCGCGGCTTATCACCCGATAGGGTATCAAGGCGCTTGCAGATCCCAGAGGCCTATTCGAACAGCCAGGTCTTGAGGGCGATTTGGAATTCCGGAAGTGAGGTGGTGGGCAGGAGGTGCATGGGAAGGCTGTTCCAGGTCTGTGCTGTGATGTGGGAGAAGGAGCAACTTCCACTTCTGCTTCGGTAAATGCAGGGTGTAGGGGCAAGTGAAAGGGAGGCGGAGCGTAGTCTTCTCTGCGGTTGGTGGAAGTTAAGGCAGTGGTTAATGTAGGCAGGTCCTTGGTTGTGTAGAGCCTTGTGTGTGTGGGCCTGCAGATTGAATTGGCATCTCTTCTGTACGGGGAGCCAGTGGAGTTGCCTGAGATGGGTTGTGATGTGGCTTTGTTGGGAAAGGCCGAGGATGAGTCTGGCTCCAGCGTTCTGTATGGTCTGAAGTCTCTGTAGGAGGTGTGTGGCGATTTCTACATAGAGGACGTTGAGATAGTCCGATCGGCTGGTGATGAGGGCCTGTGTCACTGTGTGTCTTGTGTGTAGGGGTAGCCACTTGAAGATCTTACGTAGCATGCGCAGAGTGAGGAAGCAGGCGGAGGAGACGGCGTTGATCTGTGATTTCATATTGAGCATGTTGTCAATGATGATTCTGAGGTTTCTGGAATGGTCGGAGCGAGTGGGTTCAGGTCCTAGGTAGACACTATAGTAGACACAGTGACTAACCCACTGTCTTAAACACATGGATTTTGAGTGAAAATGTTCCCTGGGTAGTGCTTTCTTGCAAAACCTTCACTGCAAATTAATCTTGCTAGACTATGAGACGTGCAGCTATCGAATCATTTTACTCCCATTGCCCTTCATGTCTTAAGAGGATTCTGACCATTAGGGTCTCTTCCTTTGAATGCTGGACTATAGTGCAAGTTGGACTTTGCTTTTGTTTACTTTCACTCCCACCAACCACAACTCAGTTTCTGTGCCTGGTTTAGAATCTGCTATTGTGGCCCACCGTGTGTGGATGGTGATTGCAACCTTTCCTGAACTGTTCAAATGTCCGTCACTGTTTTTCTGTGAAATGAATACCTGTCCCTTCCCTAGTGTCGTAATTTGCTTCCTCGTGTAAAATTGACAATCTTTCAATAATTAGTTATTTTGCATGTAACATGAGTGTTCCTCTGCTTGAAAAGTATATGCTTTTATGCCCTAGTGTACAGAATTCTTGACAGATGCTGTCCTCAGTGTATCGTACATCTAGGACCATATATACTAACCTTTGACACAATGTAATGCAGCAAGATAACTTGCTGCACTGCATCAAGAGGAGAAAGCAGGAATGCGCCATATTTACTAAGATATGGCACATTCCTGCTCTCTCTCTGTACTGGCGCACTGAGTGCTGCCCAGTGCCAATGCAGGCACCCTTGTGCCACAGTGCAAGGGTGCCTGTGTTACAGGCAGGATTGTTTTGTGTAGGAAGGGATACCTTCCTGCACAAAAACAATCCTCAGAGGCATTTTCCTCTTGCTATGTGTGCAGCACATGCGGAAAGAGGAAATAATGAGGAGAAATAAAGATATTTCTCCTTGTTAAGCCGTGGCATTTTGGCGCATTCCCAGGTTTACTACATTTAGCAAATATGGGAATGCACCAAAATCCATAGGTGGATTATTGGGAATGCCTACACTCTACACATGGAGTGCCTTCCCAATGCAGAGCCACAAAATTTGGCTTTGTGAAGCTTAGTAAATATAATTTAAACCTTGTATCACCTTGTATAGTCTTTCATGACACAATGGCAACGCAAAGGCTTTGTATATCTGTGCCCCAGTTTCTAACATTATGCCGTTAACACTGCTAGTGCAGCAATGCAGATGTGACACATCCGGTTTCACAGTTTCTGTGAAACATATACTGTTCAAACCAAATCTCTCACGAGAGAAAATGACACCATCAGTCTAAGTGTAAGGAAACTAAAAGTCACACATGATACCAGGCTATCATTCAGGAGAAGGGGCAGCTAATAAAAGTAGGTGATAAACCTTTCGCCAACGGCTCTACCACCTAAATCCTTTTCTGGCCTCTATACTAAAAGGGTAGTAGGCCACTCTGGAGGCAGGATTTTCTCCTCACTCAGTCACCATTCGTTCGTCCTACATTTTTCCTGACACCAGTCACAAAGGGCCTTTTAAAGCCATAATTCTTAGAGGGATCCTGAAAATTCAACCACAGCCTATTGTTTCTGGGGTCCACCTCTCACCAACAGCTATTTACAGCCCCAAGGGTGTGGCTTTCAGGTCAAACTAGACTTTGAAATCCAAGATCTCCATTATTCATCTAATGAGAGAGGCTTGAGAAGGGATTTAATTAATCCTTTACCATGGGCAGTTTTCAACTTGAATGAAGCCCCAGTTCAGAATTCTGATGGAACAGTTGGTACTGTCATCTTCTTTCAAGCAGCTCCACACTTGAACATCCCTGTCAGAGAATTGCCTGGACATTCTTTTTTTTATTTTATTTTAAATACATTTTTATTGGATTTTCACAGAGTCAGAATAATTAACAGAAATACTTGTACATACCAATTGCTCCAATCTGCTTTACAAAGAAAAACAAAGAAAAAATTAAAAGAGGTAGCGTAGAGATAACATACACAAGAGTTAAGAATTGATAAATTAGTTCGAAATAGATCAGCTTAAATCTGGCCATGACCAATGCCATTGAGACCAAATCTTCCCCATTTTATTTATTGAGCGAGGTACCCGTGCTTTGGCAATAGCAGATTCGCATTCGTATATTTGACAAAGAATAGACCAAAATTCAGACACCTTAGGGGGTATAGAATCGATCCATGCCCTGGCCACACAAAGGCGAGCGCTGACAATAATGATCAACATCAACGCTCTCAGATTGGGAGTTAGACCATCTTTAGTTCCCACAATAATTTCCTTATCCCTCCACTTAGTTTGAATCCCAGTATGCACTGTGACCAGCTCAAATACACTATCCCAATAGTCTTTCAGCTCAGGACATTTGACAAACATGTGTACTACATAAATTGAAAATCCAAGCACTCCAAAGTCAAAATCAAGTCCGTATCGTTTGTAGAGTTCCAATGTCTTTTATTCAGACAATATTTTCCTTGTTCTTAATTTCAGATCCTTGATACACAATTCTCAACAGAGTAATAGCTTCATAGTCACAACTTCATGCTTCCATGCCAACACGTGTTTTGTCCGTTGATATATAACAGGACTTCATCAGGGCTTATCAATTCAAATTAAACAGAAGTAATAGGGTAACACAAACCCATTCAGGACTATTCATATGTCACACCACGGTATAAAGTATAATCCACTAATGGCTGTACGCCAGGAGATACGCGTGGTTGTTACACTCAACCGATCGATGTGTGTCACATCGTATCCACTTCGATTATTAGCGGATTATACTTTATACTGTGGTGTGACCTATGAATAGTCCTGAATGGGTTTGTGTTACCCTAATACTTCTGTTTAATTTGAATTGATAAAGCCCTGATAAAGTCCTGTTATATATCAATGGACGAAACACGTGTTGGCATGGAAGCATGAAGTTGTGACTATGAAGCTATTACTCTGTTGAGAATTGTGTATCAAGGATCTGAAATTAAGAACAAGGAAAATATTGTCTGAATAAAAGACATTGGAACTCTACATACGATACGGACTTGATTTTGACTTTGGAGTGCTTGGATTTCAATTTATATTGTTAGGAAAAGACTGTTGTCTATTTTCCTGATGAGGTAGACTTGGTGGCTCTACTTCCTCCTTAAGCACCAAATGTGAATGTGTTTTTCTATTCTGGACAACTGAAGACCATACTGGTGTGTGCGCCACTTCCCCAAGTCACCAATTAATTACAAAACATGTGTACTACGTCTGCTGCGTATAACTTACACTTGGAGCAAAATGAGCGTTCTTTGTTATTGACCGTATTCAATTTTGAAATACGCTCAGAAGTATAATATAGCATACAAATTGTTTTGAGATGTTGTCATTTTAGATTAGTCGAACTAATTGACTGATCTAAAACGGTTAATGACTCCTTTAGCTCCGCCATCGTGACTACGGCCGACAGACATTGGCTCCATTTTAAAGCAAGTTGAGGGCCATCATCAGAAACATAGAGCATATACTTTGATACGTTGAACTAATACCGACCATCTTTGCTTCCTGTTCTGAACAATAAAGAGTAAGAAGGTCAGTTGTATCAACATTACTCCTATAGTTAAGATTGTTGGAGACATAGTCCCTCACCTGCAGGTATTTAAAAAAAAATTATTGTGGGAGCCCAAATGTAGCCTGCAGCGAGATAAATGTCCGAAAACCAAGCCCATCAAACAGCTGTCCTAAGTTGACTAAGCCCACCTGTCCCCACGATTGTCCGTCAGTATCATGAAATATATTGGGAAAAAGAGGGTTGCCCCAGAGTGGGACCAACGTATGGACCATAGGTAAGGAAAACCTTGTGCATATTTCACGCCAGATTCGAACTATGTCCCTCACCACTTTAAACCTCACCCGCTTATAATAATTGTGGTCGGTTGGGTTCACAAATTGGTTGCTGTCACGGTGATTAGAAGAAAGGAGTGGGGTACGTACAGGAGTCAGAATAGTCCGAAAATGTGTTTAGAATATCACGTCAAGAGGGAGGAGGTTGGGAGTTTGAGTTGGTGGCAAGGCAGTTCTAACGGATGTTGGTGGTTAGGTAACGAAAAGTATTAAATTACTGTGTTGGAATGTGGCAGTCCTAAATCAGACGTGGAAGCGGCAGCTTATTCGAGAGGAATTAGCAGCATACAGACCACAAATAGTTGGGGTTACTGAAACACATTTGGCATTTAAGGATCGACAAGTATTGAAGCAACTGGTGTATGAATTACTTGTATGTACAACTCAAACAGTGTCTATACGGGGGGTCGGTATCTTGAAAGCGAAGAAATTTGCTGCCAAGACTCTGCGAACTTCCTCTGATAGCAGGGGTAGATGGGCTATACTGCAGTTGGATATCGATCAGCAGATTTACACTATATGTGTAATATACGGCCCTAATTCAGATGATCCAGCAGTTTTTGATTACCTAAATCTAGAACTGCTGGAACGGGGAGGGAATCTGGTCGTAATGGGGGATTTTAATTGTGTGTTGGATTATAGTATAGATACAACTAACCGGCAAGCTAACGTCCGGATGCCTAAAACACGTGCATCTATCACGGAATTAAGCCGGCTTCACTGTCTGGTAGATGTGTGAAGAACCCTGAACCCTCGGATTCCCGGCTATACCTTCTTTTCAGCACCCCATAGGCAATATTCTCGAATTGACCTGATGTTGGTCCAGGGGCAGCTTCTGGAAGGGGCAACAACCGAGATCTGTCCTAAGATCACTTCAGACCATAACCCCATCGTATTTAATATGCAGCCCAGGTCAGGAGGGGGAGGGAAGGACCGGCGACCATTTACTTTTCCCCGGAAACTATTGGCTAGTACAGAATATCGGGTGTATATGAAACAGTTACTGGTAGAATATTTTGCAAAGAACAAGAACACTGCTTTAATCCCAATGGTATGGTATGAAAGCTTTTGTACGGGGGGTGACGCTTCGGTTTATCCTGGTTCAGAACAGGAATAGAGTGGTGGAGGATACTCAAGCTCAGCAGGAATGCCTGCATTTGGAAAAAGTTCACGCACAGGCAATCTTGGAAAAAGATGTACAGGAGCAGTCATTGTTTCTGCAATTAATTGAGAAGCGTCAAATACTCAGCAGGGGGCTGAAGGAAAAGGTTGCTGCTATTTTCCAGAAAAATAGGGCTTTTCAATATGAGTACGGGGAAAAGGTGGGGCACCTGCTGGCACATCAGATCTCTGATAAAAATCTAAGAATACCATCCACCAGATTAGAGGGGAAAGTGGTGAAATATACACGAATCCTCATTCAATTATGGGACAATTTGCCATATTCTATCAAAAATTGTATCAGGGACCTGCGAGTATTGATAGCCGAGCTACGGATAAGTACCTGCAGGATTGTGGTTTGCCTCGACTAAACTTTCAACAGCAACAGGCTCTTGATGGGGAGATAACCTGGGAAGAGGTGGTTACAGCTATAAACTCATTATCCTCGGAAAGCAGCGGGGGAGGACTCTATACCTTTAGAGTTCTATAAAATCTTTGTAGATATCTTGGCAACTGAACTCCTAGAGTTGGTTACTGCTATTAGTAACGGTGAGGCAGCCCCACCATCTTGGAGGAGCACTAATATAGTCATCTTTCTTAAAAAAGACAAGCCTCCTGAAGAGCGGAGCTCTTATCGACCGATCTCCTTGATCAACGCGGATACCAAGGTCTTCTCTAAGATTCTAGCTCGGCGTCTTGCTCCAGTCATACACAATGTGGTCTCAGAACAACAGCATGGGTTTATCCCCGGCAGAGGTATTACGGTCCATATCAATACTGCAATTGCGGCATTTGATTTGGCTGGTAAGGCTAAGGACCATATTGGTATGATTATGCTGGACGCGGATGAGGCCTTTGACTGCGTCACTTGGGATGCATTGTGGTTGATCATGGATAAATGTGGGATAGGCAAACGATTCATCACCCTCGTTCAGAGGCTGTATAAAGATCCTGTAGCTAAGGTAATGGTCGCTAGTCATTCGTCTCCATCTTTCTCAATTAGCCGGGGCACACAACAGGGCTGTCCACTTTGTCCCTTGTTGTTTGCTTTGTACATCGAGCCCTACATTAGACATCTGAATCAGAACAAGGGGATACAACCTGTTCGATTGAATGGAATTAATCTGAAAGTAATGGCATACGCAGATGATGTTGCAGTGTTCTCTAGCAACCTCAAGGATACCTTGGATTTAATAGCCAAGGAAGCTGAACAGTTCGGCCTCTTTTCTGGTTACAAGTTGAACCTCTCCAAGACGCAGGTCATCTTAAACTTTGAGCCAAAAGACCCTCTGACTGGAATGGCGGAGGTTGCTACTTACCTCGGTATACGCCTTTGTAGTCGTATTGAGAGGATTATCTCCTTAAATTATTAAATCCTTTTGAAAAAAGTCATAGGGCAATTTCGCCAATGGCATAAACTCCCGTTGGGTATACTTGGCAGATGTAACATCGTGAAAATGAAAATTTTGCCAAAGTTTCTATATCTGTTCCGTGCAATACCACTCCGTGTTCCAGATTCTTTTTTTAAACGTCTGGACCGGGCGATTAGTAGTTTTATATGGGGATATAGGAGACCAAGGCGCGCTATCCTATTGTTGAACCTACCTTATGAACAGGGGGGGTTTAGACTGCCGGATTTTAAGTAATTTTTCTGGGCATCATTTACTGCCCGTATCCGAAGTTTATTAGTGGGGTATAAGACTGACACAATAGAATATGGGTATCAATTAGCTTTAGGTATAGATTCCTGCTTTTTCTTGTATAAATCAATGGACCCCAATTATTTTATGCCTGGACATTCTACTGTGAATTCACCGCTGCATCAACCATTCAGGCTAGATTACATGGCACAGTGACAGACATGAAGCCACACTGTTGACTTCACTTACACCCTAAATGCATTCCCTTTAGGCCTAGGCGAAATCTTAATGTTGGAGCATAATTCATTATTATAATCTATTTGCAGCCTAACTAATAAAAATAAAAACGTACATATTTGTTTTGCAGCCCGTGTGTATAATGCAAAATGCTAACCCACAGGACCCAAGAAGCCACACAGCACAAACAATGGGGATACCAGTTTTCCACGGCATGCCAGTGACCCAGATGATGCCAGCAACACAAGGGATGCCAACAGGACAAGGCATGAGACCACCATATGCAGTACCAGTGACTCAAGTGAATGCAAATCCACCAGCAGTGGCGTGTGCGGCTTCCCCACCAAGAGAGGCACCACCTTCCTATTCTAAGGCTATTTATGAAGACATCCATTACCCAAGCTGAGGCACCTGATGATGGTGTTTGCTGTTGGATAATTAAAGCACCTTAAAAAAAACGAATTTTACTGCGAATATTTTTGAATGTTTTAGAGCCCATGCAGCCTTTTGATTTTTAAAATTTAAACTCAAGCCCTATTGTGAAGAATGTTAGATATCTTTTTAACTCCATGTGCATGGAAATGGCTTCTTTACAGAGTACCCTTGCTCTGTGTCTCTCTTACAGATGTCAAAATATTATTCTCGTTCAAATCTAGTAGGAATTTCACATTAGATTATGGGAAAGGAAGGTGTGAAATTCAGGCACCTCCACACAGATCTGCAGTAAGCAGGGCATTGTAAGACTTGGCACGGCAAAGGGCAGAGTGGAAGTGCTCCTATTGTTTCATTGACTGTCAGAATTACAAAGCGGTCCATATGACATGCACATTGGTATCAGTTGGTGATTTTTGAATGTTTTGGGGCAAATATACCCGCAACAAATTTGACTGACCAAACTAAGGGGCATATTTATGTAGGCTTTGCATCGCCCTTGCTCCATGCAAGGGCGACGCACAACCTATGTAGGATTTATCAAGCGTCGCAAGGCCACCTTGTACGGCCCTGAATGGCTTGATAAATCATGAGCAAAGCAGCGCAAATTGCTGCGCTGCGCTATTCTGCGCCTGGGAGGGGTTTCATGGGTGGAGCATGGGTGTTCCGACGCATCCATCCATGGATTTAGGTGCATTCCCAAATTTACCATCAGTGGTACTCTTGGGAATGCATCAAATTGCTACACCTCCCCAGGGGAGGATTAACTAGGAGAAATATGTTTATTTCTCTTCATTTCTTCCTTTTTCTACGCGTGCTGCATTCTGCAGCACATATAGAAAGAAGAAAATGCCTCTCAGGGTTGTTTGTGTGCAGGAAGGTGCTCCTTCCTGCACAAAAACAGTCCTGCTTACAACGCAGGGACCCTTGCACCATGGTGCAAGGGTGCCTGTGTTGGCGCTGGGCAGCACCTTGTGCTCCAGCGATGGGAAATGACAGGAATGCGCTATATTATGTTAAATACGATCCATTCCTGCCATTTCCCAATCACGCAGCGCACGAAGGTGACTTGCTTTGCTGCACGATAATTTCATAAATATGCCTTTAAGTGTCTAAGCCTGACTTCATCAAAGAGGCTTGGAGGTTCACCTCCCAGAAAGTCTTAAAAATAGTACAAAAGAGTACATTTTTAAGTACAATTTTACATACATTTTCCACAAAGCTAGAAATTGACACTCATGAAATAATACATTTATTGGTTGGCCAAGCAAGCCTTACCCTCTAGAGGAGAGTTGGAGGTTCTGCCGCCTCAAAAGTTTGAGAAAATGGTGGCAACATAGATAATCTCTCTACAGGTCTATGTTTCACTTCCTTTCATTATTCCATCTTGCTTCACTTAGGTAGATGCTGAATCATAAATTATGGCTGACAATCTCTTTGAAAGGAGTGAGGTCGAAAAAATGTTCATACTGTACAATATCAGACAGTGCACAGGAGACCAAGATAGATTTTCAGTCAGGTAACGGAGATCTTACAAGTTCTGGCAGCAGGTGGGTTACATCACGTTTTATGGTGTAGGGTCTCAGACAGCAATTGTGGTTTTCACTCAAATTCTTGCTTTAGATATATGTTTGTATGTGGAGCACGCCAAGGAGCAAGGAGAGTGAGGAGGACTCGAGGAGGATGCAGCTGTACCGTCGGCTGTGGGGTTGTTGGTGTGGTTTCACTCGCTCTCAGTGCGGCTATAACATAACATAACACTTGTATTTGTAAAGCGCACTTATCACCCATGGGTCTCAAGGCGCTGAATAACAGATGTTTATGGTTACCCAACTCAATGGTACTCATTTTATCGACCTCAAATGGATGAAAGGCTGAGTGGACCCGCTGGGATTTGAACCTGTGACCATGAGGTCGAACACAGGCCCCTGCAGTGGATGCATTAGTCCACTAAGCCACCAGACCCGTCTATGCCTTAAACCGTTGAGGCTGTTGGTGCGGTCTTGCTCTGCTGTCTTGTTGTTGTTGCCAGGGGGTGGTGAGCCTCAAAATTAGAGGAATCGGAGGGCTCCCCCGATGCTCCTGAAAGTCGGCTAGTGCGCGGTTTGCATGACCTCGAGGCAGTGAGGCCATTGGAGCAGCAGGTTGGGCCACGGAGGTCCGGCCCTCTATGTCATTGTTGTTTTTGGCCCTTACCTGGAAGCTTGGAGACACCTTCCTCCTGGACGGCCTGAGATACCCCAGACATAAGGCGGCAGACCCTGCTGTGGTCTCAGCAGCAGGTAGCCGGCAGTTTGCTTCTATTTTCCGCCTTCAGCAGGAGGAGTTGAAGAACGTTAACAAGAGGCAAGTGGCAAGCAGAGTGGGCGGTTGGAGGGGCGAAGTAGTCCTGAAGTCATTGGTGTGAAAACGGGGCATGCAAGAGACTAGGGCTGATAAAGGGGGTAAGGGGAGAGGCGCGTCTCTGTGGAGGTGGCCTGGCTATGGCCAGGTGCAGCTAGTGGGGGCTCTTGCCTGCCCGGTTTGCTAGTTCTTAAGTACAGCCCAGGATAGTCCACCTGAACTTTGAACATCTAATCTGGAAATTGGATCCTGAGATAAAAAGAGATAAAAAGAGCTTTCAAAGAAGAGAGGCACGAAAGTAGCCCGGCTATTTTGCCCTAGCTGATTTTCTGCATTTGAACTGCCAGAGTATTGAGTCTCCTAGGGTTTTCAGTGCCTTAATTCAAGGAGACACTAACAAGAAAGAGTCAGATCTCCCAGAGTTTGAAGTCTTGAAAAATACCAAAGTGAATAATCACTGCAAGAAAGCAGAGTTCGTGTCGTTTGCTTCAGATTAGAGCCTGTGCAAAGACTAAATCAGATGCTCTCTGGAACAAAGATGCCTTGTTGCGATGGTGAGAGGGAAAAATCAGATATTCAGCTTGTGGGAAAAGGAAAAACCATTGCACGAGAAGCTGAATGCATTGGTGGAATCAAATGGGGGGGTCAAATGTTAATCCTAATTTGCATTCTTTTGGTTTTGTGGAACCTGTTGGTAAGGGGGGAGAGTTGGTTATTTGCAGAAGGATACTACACAGTGTCCTGGGGGCACTTTTAGTCTATCTCCCCACCTGACCTACTTAGGTCCCCCCCTATCAGTGTTTGTGATGGTAATTGATAACCCACTCAGAATATCCCAATAATTCCCCTGTCTCCTAACTGTAGCAAATGTCCAGCATGGGGACTTCACCTTACCAGATTTGCACACAGACTTATGGAGGAGATGCGGCTTACGAGACATTAGTCAGATTGTGGAGACCGTGGAAACTCCTTCTGAGATAGTTCCCACTGGAATGAAGTTGTGTGGTAGCACTCCCTCAAATAATTCCTCCTTGATATCACATCTCTCTGTAACCCCTGATCTTGATGTAATTGGTATCCAACCCTGTCATCCTCCCTAGTGTGTTTAGAAAGGCTTCTATCCTCAATTCTAAAGCTGTTAGAAAATTTGTAGGTGGCTCTTATTTGTGTTCTTGACACAGTGAAAAAAATATTAAAGGAGCTGGTAGTAATAAAAAGGAAGAGGAAAGGGATACAGGCTCCAGAGAATCAGTAGAAATAGAAGGGGCTTTGAAGTCTAGTAGGGGGAATGATCAGACAGATGTTGGTTGTCAAATTGACTTTTGCTGAATGCATTGGTGGAATCAAATGGGGGGGTCAAATGTTAATCCTAATTTGCATTCTTTTGGTTTTGTGGAACCTGTTGGTAAGGGGGAAGAGTTGGTTATTTGCAGAAGGATACTACAAAGTGTCCTGGGGGCACTTTTAGTCTATCTCCCACCTGACCTACTTAGGTCCCCCTATCAGTGTTTGTGATGGTAATTGATAACCCACTCAGAATATCCCAATAATTCCCCTGTCTCCTAACTGTAGCAAATGTCCAGCATGGGGACTTCACCTTACCAGATTTGCACACAGACTTATGGAGGAGATGCGGCTTACGAGACATTAGTCAGATTGTGGAGAACGTGGAAACTCCTTCTGAGATAGTTCCCACTGGAATGAAGTTGTTTAGTAGCACTCCCTCAAATAATTCCTCCTTGATATCACATCTCTCTGTAACCCCTGATCTTGATGTAATTGGTATCCAACCCTGTCATCCTCCCTAGTGTGTTTAGAAAGGCTTCTATCCTCAATTCTAAAGCTGTTAGAAAATTTGTAGGTGGCTCTTATTTGTGTTCTTGACACAGTGAAAAAATATTAAAGGAGCTGGTAGTAATAAAAAGGAAGAGGAAAGGGATACAGGCTCCAGAGAATCAGTAGAAATAGAAGGGGCTTTGATGTCTAGTAGGGGGAATGATCAGACAGATGTTGGTTGTCAAATTGACTTTTGCTCCCAGGCTGGTAAACCACAAGATAAGAAGCTGTTTAAAATAGTCTTATACTCCGAGAGTCCAGTCGAATCCATAAAATGTATTTTTAATACAATTCCTAATAGGAAGAGTCTGGATGGTAATTCTGCGAGGGTCGAAATGAAAGTGTTTCCAATCTTTAAATCACAGCCAAGAAAGGAAGTAAATGATGTTGAATCAAATGCTCCACTAGTAAAGGCAGTGGAGAGGAAGCAAAAGGGAAGAGGAAAGAAGAAAAAATCTAGTTGTTAATTTGCTAAAAAGAGTCAAAGGAGATTACGCTTTAGAGAAGGTATAGATGCTATATTTACTACAGAGGGTACAACTCAACCCCTGCAAGTAGTTCATCAAGTTATTGACCCTGAAAGTGGTCATGTTTATGCATTGGCTGCAACGGTGTCAATGGTAGAATATTGTTCGTCCCTATCTTATATACCATCTTCATTGAATCCAATGGACTCCGAAAGTGGTCATGTTAATGTATGGGCTAAGGGTTCTGCAGCAGTGTCAATGGTAGAACATGGGGCGTCCCTTTCTAATATATACCATCTTCATTGAATCCAATAGCATCTCCATTCTTAGATACTGGTATAAAGAGAAGCCCATCAGTATTAGAAGGATTAGACCCTTCATGGTGTAATGTGGATACGTATATGTTGCATTTTTTCCCTTGTTTGATGCTTTTAGTGCATTTGCTGTGCATATCTGCTCAGACAACATATAGGGGCCGATTCCGATTTCGGCCGGAAGGGCACCGAACGATGGTCGGAGCCCTTCCGACCGAATCGGAACGTGCCGGCCGGATTCCTTTCCGACCGAGCCATTCCGATGGGCTCGGTCGGAAAGGAATCCGACTGGGATTTCCGGATGGCTTACGACGGTCTCGGAGAGCCCGTCCGCTGTCCGGAAATCCTTCAGTACTCCCCCGGCCACCTCTTCACGACCGAGGGAGTACGATGGCAGTATTTCACTGCCTTTTCGTGCCGGTCTTTCTGGCACGAAAAGGCAGTCGGTAACTGTCTTTGGGGGCCCCCAGTAGGGACCCCATGGGTGCGAGGCTGCCAAATGACGGCCTGAGGGCACCTATGGTGCCCCTCTGTTGATCCCTGCACCCGGTGGTAGGCACCTTGGGGTGCCGGCCACAGGGTGCAGGGATGAACTGCACCCCTGCTTTCCACAATGCAAGCATGCATTCCGCTCGGAATGCATGCTCCCATAGTGTAGTATACGAGTGCGACCGAACAGGGTTCGGTCGCATCGTACTTGCAGGGCCGTAACCGACGACAGCAGGTCGGTCGGTTACGGCTCCTGACCGATGTCGGACGGACCTGAGTCCGTCCGACATCGGAATCGGCCCCTAAGTGAGCAACAATAATAGAAGATATGCAAAAGCATGTTTTAGAGCAACATCACAAAATATATGTAATGACTTCAAGATGACAAATGTCATGGGTCAAAAAAGAAAGGTCAATGGTCACGACAAAAGAACTTTCTTATTTGATGTCTTCATGAAGTCGTACTTAATGCCACTATTAACCAGTCAGAGAACCAAGAATGCAAAAACCAATGAGCTGGTGAAGCTACCAATTCAGATTCACAACTCACTGGCCCTTAAAACTTTCTAGTTGTTTCCTGGGTCAAGATGAATCACCTTTAAAGCAATACGTATTGTATACCAAGCTATTCATGGCACTAGACAGCACTTCCTTCGTCATTGACCCACAGATGCTGACTAACAAGACTGATATGCTCCCTGCTGAGACAAAATGTGGACGGTGCAGAGATAGAATATTGACGTAGAAATATCAAATTGCCTTAATATTGAGTCAATGAGTCAAGAATATCGATGGTGAAAAATATCAAGATAAGTTTTTTCGTTGTTATAAATATCGATTTTAATGTAATGCAGAAATATCAATTTTGTAAATATCAATGTTAAAAATATAGGGGCCGATTACGATGGCGGTGAATCCCCCACCGGCATCCTGCCGGTGGCAGATTTACCGCAATCGTGTGGCCAAATTCTGCCCGCCCAATTTTAATGGCGGGCGGTGTGGTGGCGGACAGAAATTCCTTCCGCCACGGGTCCGACTGCAGCAATCGTAACGATTGCTGCGGTCGGACCTCTCCCATCGCAAGAATTTCTCCCATTGCTGCAATTTTTTAACATTGCGGTGGGTGCTGCAGCCTGCAGCACCCGCTGTAATGTTAAACATGCAAAATGCGACTGCCATTGTAATCCCACGTGCAGGTCCGCCGCCTTACAGGCGGGCGGTCCCACTCCCCGCATTGATGGCGGACGGACCTAAGTCCGTCCTCCATCGTAATCGACCCCATAGTTGTAAATAATATCAATTTTTTGTTGTTGTTTAATGTTGGTATTTTTTATCATTAATTTAGTATTAGTTATTACATATTTTATATTAAAAAATTATGTTAAAATGTTTAAGGCCCATTACGATACCCGGCGTAAAAAAATCCGCCACGCATGAAAGCGGCAAAAATCCGCCCGCACACACCGTCTGAACACCGACCACGCCATTACGATGACACAAACCGAAAACCGCCATCGGCGGAAAAATCACACAAGATACCGCCCGCCCTCGTCCGAGTCGGAGTCAAACCGCCCGCCACGGACGGAAACACGCACGACAACACAAAACCGCCCGCCCTCACGGCCGACACACCGCACGTGAAATTACGATCGCACCGCCATGAGCGCGGGAAAACTACAAATATACCGCCCGCCAGCGCAAACAACGCCGATGAAAATTGACACGGCAGAAGCCATGGCGGCCACGTCCCTGCACAGAAACCATCCGCTGACAAAAACAATCGCACACAACATGGCCAACAAGTCCACACAGCAAGGCACGCACAAATACACAAGCACAGTACACATCCCGAAAACACCCCCTGGACAAACAAAAACTACAAAGGCCAGAACACCAGACACAACACACCTGAAAACAACAGACCATGAGGACACACCCACATAGGTAAGTACAAAAGCAGCACTCCCACAGACAACAACCCCTTGCAACATTGCAAACCAGAGAGGAGAGGAGAGGACACAGTGACACAGCAAGGACAGCAGCACACCACAGAAACGCACACATCACAACCACCACCACCACCACCACCAAACACCGGCACCACAAACCCCTGCACATTACACAACACACACCGCACCAGCACCACAAACACCATGGCACCACAAAGAATGCCCAAGTTCACGCCCATTGAGCTGACGGTCATGGTCGACGAGATCATCAAGGTGCACCCACAAATCTATGGAAACCTGGTCCAGCACACACCACTAGCCACCAGAAACAGAATGTGGAACCGGATCGTAGACCAGGTCAATGCAGTCGGGACCCTGCCCAGGAACAGAGGAGAAATAAACAAACGGTGGAATGACGTCAAAAGCCTGGTCAAGAAGAAGGAGAGCAAAAACAGAGAGCTGGCTGCCATCACTGGCGGAGGGAATCCCGCGCTTTTCAAGACCTTCAAAGCGTGGGAGGAGAAGGTGCGAGTCATCATCCATCCGGAGATCCACACCGTGGTAGCAGGGGGACTGAAGGCTGGTAAGTACAAACTAATGTATACCAGCACACCGCTATGTACTCACATTCCCTACCACCATGCCACAGCTCCCAGGGACAAACACCCCCATGTCCAGCACACAATACACAACACATCACACACACATGCAACAGACACCACCACACACAGCCCAAACCTAACAACTGAAAGATACGTGGGGGCATGTGTACACTCAGCCAGCCACGTAACCACCAACAGGTCCCCAAGTATGCCAGAAGCGCCACAACGAGCACCCACCACACCCATGTGTCCGCCATAGCTGCACTAACCGACAAGTAACAGGTAAGTGGCAGGAACACAAAGTGCAGTGGGTGGGAGGGTGGACAGCTCAAGTACAACACACACCAGGCCCCTAGTCCCACAGCACAGCAAGGAGGAGCATCCCCACACCCCACAGCCACGTGTCAGCCACCGCAGTGCACACCGACAGCCGAAAGGTAGACATCACGGTCCACAACAATTGGTGTCAGTGGGTGTCCAGCCATCACCACTACCCACAACACCGCCCCCACCCCCACAGACCTGCAACATGGAGCACCCCCGCTTAGAACCATGTGGCATCCAGTACAGTGCACGCCCGAACAACCTGCAGGTGGGAAACTGGACAGGGCTGGATTACTGGAGGCATGAGGACCGTAACACGACCAACACATGGGACATGTCACGTAGCAGACGAACACGCAGCACCGCCCACTGTCACGAACAAGTGAACAATGTGCACACGGACATGAACCACAGACTCACACCCCACATGACCCATCACAGACACAGCAACACCCAAGGAGCCACGTCTGCATGCACAAGCCACACTGAATATAGTACCACACGGCAGCCACTGTGCAACCCATCACACACAACCGAAACACCATTGAAGTCCTGTCCATGTAGCCCCTACTGCCTGTCAACCACACACCCCACAACTACGCCTATGTAAGACAAACAACACTAGACGCAACAGAGCGGAACAACATAAATGCACACGAACACCACTGAACCCATCAAACACACAGACACACCATGCACATACAACATACCATCCATCCCATCCGTCAGCCCCAGTCTCATGAAAGGCATGTCATCCGAACAGCTGCCACACATACAGCAGTCACGCTAAGATACATGCCCATGACCAACCATGTGCCAGAAGTCAATGAAGCGCACGCCACACTGTGAGCAACAACACACAACATGGGCCACACCCCCCGAGCACTGCAGTGATGCACATGGCACAGGGCAGCACGCACACCAAGGAGATGGGACAACTGCAATACGTCGGGTGGCACACAACCATCACACACTCATAACGATGCGTCCAATGCCATGTCCAGTAATCACAACAGACAGCAAATATGCAGGGTATGTCAGGCATGCACACACCTCAGACCATGCACTGTCATGCTGCCACAACACATGTCACGTTCGGCACCCATGGCTCACAGCATGTAGCCCAAAAGCATATTCCATCCCAAATGCGTTTCTGGGGCATGGCCCCCATGTTGCCATATGCGTTCCTAAGCGTCCCATTTGAACCCCAAAAGCAAAGTACAAACCAGACCCAGGATGGGCCAGGAGCCCGCATACACCAGAGTCACAATAAGTAGGAGCACAGCAACACACCCATCGGCATGGCCAATCCATCCCATGCCACATGTGCACAGCACACAGTCCCATTGCCAAGCACACACAACTACAAATGGTACAGCCACACACACGCCTCCGGGAAACCCATGTACGAGATTGCACGAACTGTGAATGTCAGACGACAAATACATACTTCGCCAGGTGCAACACATTAACAAATCTCATTCTCCCCACAGGTGACGAACTGCTGGATGCTGGGGATGGAGACAGCAGCCAGCACAGCCAGCCTGCAAGCCCCCCACAAGGACACACGGATGTGGAGGATCTGTCCTCCTCCTCGGACACGGACCACCCAGCAGGCCCATCCGGTGTGGCAGGGCCCAGCCGCTCCCCAGGCCCCCACCTACCCACCAACCCATCATCCAGGGCTGTTGTACATTCACAGCCCCCTGCAGCCACTGTCGTTGCGGCCACACCCACGGTCATTGCGGACACACCCACGGTCATTGCGGACACACCCACGGTCATTGCGGCCACACCCACGGTCATTGCGGCCACTACCACTGCCGCAACCGCTACCACGTCTTCGCTGGCCCCAGCACCAGCGCAGGTGGTGGCCCGGCCCACTGGATCCACCCTGGGAGCCAGGGCGAGGACCGTGGTGAGCAATGTGGATAGTGGGCAGGCCGGTGGCAGCAGGACTGGTAGGAGGAGCAGGGTCAGGGAAACGCCAGTCTCCCCTGGGAACCATGCCCTGCCTCAAATTGCCAGGGTCCTTGGGGCCTATGAAGAGGCCCAAGGACAATGGGCCAGGTCTGCTACAGACACGCGTGAGGTGCTGGGGGTGCTGAGGTCCATGGACGCCCGTATGGGCCAACTCGTGGACCTCATGGGCCAGCTGGTGGTGGTGGTGAGGTCACAGCCAGGGACAGCAGCTCCCCCTCCGCCACCACCTGCCGGGGCGCAGGGTCGAGCAGCAGTGTCCAGTTCCCCTGCGTCCACAGCCAGTGAGCACACCTCAACCACCAGCAGGTCGCAAGCAGGCACCCCCCCTCGCAAACGTGGAAGGGGCCGTCCAAAGTGGAAACAGATCTCCCGGGAGGACTTCGCACGCTCCAGACGCAAGTGAGGCAGCCAGCCAGCCTTCCTAGACCACCCTCTGCATTGACTTGGACTACGATCCCACTCCACACAGCCATCTGGATGGCATGTGTGTGTTGGACTATGGACATAGAACCAGTGGGTACACCCTGAGCATCACGCAGCCATGACCGACAGCTCATTGTCACTGCACGCACCACTTTTGTCATCACCTTACACACAATCACATGTCACAGTTTGAAATAAATGCACCTCTTCCACAAACTGCTGTCTGTGCCCTGTGTTTTAATTGTACGGAATACAACGGCCACCTTGAGCGGAACGGCACCTGATGCGTGGCATGGCAATGGAACCGGAGGGCCTGTAGGGACCTAGGGGTGGGAGACAGAACAGGAGCACATTCAATGAGTGTGTCACACACCCATCACACAGTACATGTCAACAACTACAAGCAATGTACACACATCGCACAGAGCAATAGGGCACAATGCCACAGCCACCAACAGTGGCATACTAACCTGGCCATGGAGCGTTGACACACAGCACGCAGTGAACAAAAGGCCACCCTGACACAGCACACACACACCTGCACAGATACAGCCACATCAGCCGTCGTACATGGACACTCACCGTCAAGTGAAGTAGCGGGCGATGAGCTGCTGATGCACATTCCCAGCTTCATCCTCTCCGCTGTCCTCCTCACTCGAGCTGTCCTGGTCTGCGGGCTGGGGCCCTGGTTGATCTCCGTCATCCACGATGAGGGGATCTGCTTCCGAATGGCCAGATTGTGCAGCATGCAGCACGCCACCACTATCTGGCACACCTTCTGTGGGGAGTACGCCAGCGCACCCTCGGTGCGGTCCAGGCACCTGAACCTGGACTTGAGGAGGCCAAAGGTACGCTCGACCACACGTCTGGTCCTCCCATGTGCCTCATTGTAGCGAACGTCTGCTGGGGTGCGAGGATTTCTCAATGGACTGAGCAGCCATGCCCCATTCGGGTACGCAGAGTCACCTGGGTGTGAGGGACACAGAGAACCGTTGCTATTCCAACTGGACAGGGGACAGCATCGCACAGCCAGCACGCTACACCACTCCACATACTCACCGACAATACAGCCACGATCCTGTTGCAGATTGGACATCAGTCGTGGCAAGATGCTGTTGCGCATTATGTGTGCGTCATGGGCCGAGCCTGGGAACTTTGCACACACGTGGGTTATCACCATGTCCGCAAGGCACACCACTTGCACATTCAGGGAGTGCGTGTGCTTCCTGTTGCGGTACAGGTGCTCAGTGGCCTGTGGTGGAACAAGGCCAACATGTGTGCAATCAATGGCACCAACGACATGTGGGATCCTGCCAAGGGCATAGAATGCACCCTTCACTGCCGCCAATTCACGAGCCCTGGGGAATCTGATGTACCTGTTTCGGTACAGCATCATGGCTGCCAGTACATCCCTCAGCACCTTGCTGAACATGGGCTGGGACATCCCTCCTCCACTGCCCACTGTGTGCTGGAATGACCCAGTGGCGAAGAAATGCATGGCGGCCATCACCTTAGCCGTGGGGGTGAATGCTGTCGGATACACCCTGCGGGGACGGAGATGGGGTTCCAACATGGCACACAGTCGATGCAGGGTTGGCCTGTCCAGCCGAAACTTCCTTATGACCTCAGTATCGTCCATGTCCGCCAGCAATTGGTATGGGCGGTCAATGTTCGGTCTCCGCCTAGGGAAGATGGCAGTGGACACATGTCAAAGCAACACAACACATAGCAATTTCGCATTCACATCACTGACATGACTGAGCAAGCACATGAGTCACAGCCCAGCTGTCAAGCAGGGACGGCACGGCCACAATACACTTACACAGGTCTCCCACCAATGGCAATGGCTAGTGATACAAACCACTGCCATGAGCATGCACATGGGGATCTAGGCCCCAATGACTTGCGGGCGTGCTGATGGGGACTGACTGCATATTCGTCAAGCGGCAACGCCACGGCAACATGAATGTCTGCTGAGCATGGCACTGCTTCCGAGGCTGGATGAGTATGGCACACGACGACGACGATGTGGGCACAGGCTGAGCGGCCAAAACAAGTGGGACCTGTGGCACGAGGGGATATGAGACAGTAGTAGGTGTCAGCACTGCACCCTATGTACAGCACTGTACGGATCACACCTCCCGAAACATTGACAGGTGTCCACATTGACAGCCCCATGCCAAAACGGCTGTGTGCTTGCAGACACACGTCACAGGTGAGAGGTTACATTGCACGTGCCAGGTGGCAGACGTACATAGTGGGAGCTGGCATGTGTGTGCATGTGTCTCCTGTTCAGGATCCACCAGATGGGCGCTGACTCTGTACTGACCATTGGACACAGCATGTTTCGTGGAAGGCTTGTGTGTGTGGGATGGTGGCACTGGATGTGCCTCCGTTGGGTGGGGGGCCATGCACAGGGCGGGTACGTCGATGATTGCACATTGTTGGTCACGGTGGGTGCACCCACTCAGATGTGTTGCCCTGTGTTCAATTCCTATGTCCGCATCATGATGGACTGTAGATGTGGGCAGACTACACATTGGTCGATGTGCTGTCTATATGCATGTGCCTTCACACCAGGCACAGCTGCCCCTGCACATGTGACCCCTGCTGGACTCGCTGCTGGGTCTGTGGAGCTGATGCACCTTCTGTGCGTGGGGCGGACAGCTCTCCTCACTTCCCTCATTGCGCATGTCATGACTTTGCCGCAGGTGACATGGATCATGGAGGGCCCACATGTACGCGTGGGTAGGCTACACATGATTGTTCACTGGTCGCCACCCCCAGTCAGTGTTTCGAATGGGAAGGTTGTTGTGCTGGTGGTATATTCGATGTGGCGGATGGGCGGGCCTAGGTGCGGGCTTACATTCCGGACATGGGGGTAGTTGGATTGGCGACTAGTTGCAGTACACACGGGACACGTCTCTTCCTGTCCACATCTGGGTCATCCCTTGTACTCACTGACAGTGATACAGTCATCTTCGCCCCAGCCCTCATGTCCTCCCATCGCTCCCCCAATATGCATGTGCACCTGCGAGGCTAGCGCTTGCACAGGCAGCCCCAAGCTCGCACCAGAGAGGGCAAGGAGTGTATGTGTGGGTCCAGTTGCACGAGTTGGCTGTCTCAGGGTATGATGTGTGGCGGGACGCCGTCCACCTGCGTGGTGCCCCAAATGGAGACCCGGCCTGCATGGACTATGCATCACAGTCTTCGCCTTCCGGATCCGCTACCTGCGACACCCAGAGGCTGTGGCTGCCCTTGCGGCCAGGCCGCGTCCGTCTGTAGCTGATGGCCCACACATTCACTCTTTGGCCTCTCTGGGGAGGGCTCGGGGGTGGTGGCGCACGCGCTTGCACTTTGTCGCAATGGCATGTGGCGTGGTTGGAATAATGGGCAATGGATGGGATGGTGCGAGCCACCTCCCGAGACGTCAGTGCTGCTCGTGCTGTGGTGCATCCCCCTACACTTCCATTTGACTTGTGCCATGCTACACGTTGAGGTTCTATTGCCTGCGTGATATGACCAGGAGGAGCGCGAGGAGACCTCTCACACACCATGCTCCACTGCCATCCCGTGCCCTGTATCGCCTGTGCGGATTGACTATGTTGGGGTTACACCTGGTCGACTGGGGCTGTGTGTGCCTTGTCAAGGGGCATGGCGGGCGCACAACAGGATCCAGCTTGTCCACAGAGGGTGGGCTGACGTGTGCGCCTGGTACCGCATTGTTCGTGTGCCCGGCTGCTGTGCACACACGTGTTCACTTCCCCCGACAGGTGTCCTCTCACAATGCCCAGGGAAGCGGTGGTGTACTGTTCATGACCCCTCCCAACACGGTGTGCTCCAACTTGGCATGTGCGCATCTACCCGTCACACCCACCCACCTGAGCACTGCGTCCATACGACTTCACACGACACATGTGTGTCTTCCACAGTTGTGCTACTCATTTGCGTTGACGTCCAATGCCAGTGGACTACATGGTCATGTCACGACTGCCGTGTACTTCACATACTCTCATCCTCTCTCATTCGTACTTGTGTATTGAATCAGCGGAGACAGTTTTGGTTTCAAACATTATATTGAGTCTTCTGTCCTCTGTGATGCAGTATAGTGGACACTACTGGCAGCGGAATACATGTTGAGGATATACTGAGCATGATTACAAATGGGATAGGGTGTAGGGTTACATGTGATTAGCTGTTGCATGTGGATGTGGGCTTCAGAGTTACATCTGCTTGGCCAAGGCTGTGCTAATGTACATTTACGTATAGCTGCGGAGCTGCGGACTTTGACACAGACGGTATACAAGTAGCCTACCAGACCGCTTGGCATCATGGGCACAGTCCATCTCAGTTCCATGTGACAGGTTTGCTGCGGTTGTTCCTCATGCACGCGTGCATGTGAGATGACATCAGGGCATGGGCTTGCGTGCATGCAGCGGCGTGCCACTTGTTGTTGCAATGTGGTGGTTACTGGACATGTCACAGTCACTGGGGTCGTGTTGTTGTTGTATGCACTTGTCGTCCATGCAAAGGTCCTGGTATGGGATTCCCGGGGCGGGGGTGGGAGGGGTGCAGCACCCATAGACTCCAGGCGACCTATTCATGTCCACTGAGCGGTGTGTGTGTCCATGGGCGCTGGATCCATGTCGTGTCCTGGTTGTTCGTGCAGTTCCGTCCATGTGGGTGCGATACACAGACCCCATGCCACTGCCTCCCACGATGCATGCGGTGTTCCTGGATGTGATGGGGAACAGTGTGCATGTCCCGGTCATATCCGATGTCATGGCGATGTCGTTGATGGTGTGGTAACAGTTGCCGGTCATTTGGTATGGCTGTTGTGGTGGTGACTGGCCAGTCCGTGCGGAAGCTAAGCATGGGTGCGGGGTTGGACATCATAGGTCAATTGGGGGACTTGCGTCGGGGTCCGACGAATTGACAGGTTGTCAGGTATGCGATGCCGTCCAGCAGGGCTTCCATGTCATTGGTGGTATACATGTTTGCCAGCCAATGTAGCGGATGGTGGCTGTCAAGGTGTTGTTCGTAAGTTGTCCCTTGGAGGAGCATGATGGGGCATGCTGGGTGACATTCGATGTAGCTGTGCTCGATGATCCATCGTGTGGAGGCACAGTGGTCCCATTGCAGTGCGGGTGCGATGTTGGCCACATACGCCATGCCCCCATAGGCAGAGCAGACCCTGTCGTGTGCGTCCAGAGGGAGGAATAGTTGTAGCAGGTCCGCCTTTAGACATGCCGCGCTGGAGAGACACAACTCCACAGGATGGTGGAAGGGACACCTCCGACAGTAGAAGACGGGTATGACGCAGCTGAACAATGTGATGCGGTAAGTCAGTCGGTAACTTACGTTCAGCAGGGACAGGGGTTCGCATCCCAATATCTGTATCAGGTTGTGTTTGTACAGCTTGACCTGTCCGGCGTAGTTGGGTAGGTGTGTTGAGAGTGCCATTTTGCAGCGGTGCGTTGTGGTGGCGTGCTCCGGCTGTGTGTGCAGTCTGCAATGTGCACGCTCCGAGGTTGCTGTGAGCTCTGTGTAGTCGTAGGGAGACAGGACTTGTGTTCTGTTGGCTTGTGCGGAGGACACGGGCCCTCATCCCACATGCTTCTCAGACTGTTCAAGGTCAGTGATGTGTGACTCCTTCCAGATAACTTGCATGGGGCCGACATGGGGGAGTGTTTTCTTTTTTCTTTCCCGTCCGTAGTGTTCTTCGGTGATATGCGCTATCTGCCCTGTGGTCGGTCTCCTCTGCATGCCTGTGTTGGTCTTTTTTTGGACAATGGCTGTATTCACCGGCTTCTTTCGTAGGGCTGTGGTTTTGGAGTTGGAGTGGAAGGTCATTCAGTGCTGTCTGCTCTCCCTTGTGTGGGCGGCAGGCTGCCTTTCCGCTCTGCGGTTTGGGCCTTGTGTGTGGATGTTATTCTTGGGCCACCTGTTGTCGGTCCCCGGGCTCTTTGGTGTTCCGTTTTGTATGTCTTGTTCATGTGTGCAGGGTGGTATGGGTGTTTCAGTGTGGTACTGGCGTTCCTCTTCCCGAAGGGGCCCTGCTTCTCCTGGTTGGTGTTGCCGCCGCTGTGTGCTTCGCCATGTTTGTTACACTGGGGTGTGTCCTGCTGTTGAATGACTTCACTGACATGTGTGCGTCGGTTGTGTGACGTTGGGTGTTGACCGTGAATTGGGCGTTGGGGACATGTCTGTGGCAGGCCTGTCACGTGTCATGTGCGTTCGGGGTGGGGCTGGTGTGTGTGCTGCTTGGTTGTGTCCCTGTGTCTGTGTGCGACGCATGCATGGCGCTGCGGTTGGCCTCTGCGTTGTGCGCATGTGTGGCAGCGTCATCGCCGCTTTGGGGCCGTGACGGGGTCGTTGGTTCCTAGTCCCAGGTGGTGTGTACACATGTGTTACGAGATGTTACAATTTGGCCTGTGTGTCATATGTGGATGCAATGGTGGATGTGTCGTGTACACGCGGGGTGGGGGTTGTCCGCTTTTCCGCCCTTGCACTGTGTGCGCTGTTTGCGTGCACTTGTTGTGTGTGTGCCTACCTGCGTCTTCGCGGTATGTTGCGTCCTTGGTGGTGCATCAGATAGAGC
Organism: Calotriton arnoldi; assembly: GCA_963921515.1. Classification (NCBI taxonomy): domain Eukaryota; kingdom Metazoa; phylum Chordata; class Amphibia; order Caudata; family Salamandridae; genus Calotriton; species Calotriton arnoldi. Next base: position 1,440,756 of record CAWUFW010002984.1, read on the forward strand.
ATAGGGAGGGCCTGCAGTGCTGGATTCATGCTCGGGGAGCCGCTTCTTCGGTGTCCGTGCTCGGCGTTCGTGTTACCGCTTCGGTTTGACGTACGGTGTCTCTTAGCCGTGGGATCCGTTTGTTTGCGGCATCGTAATTTGTACGCCGGGCGGTACGTGTTTCGCCGGACGGTGTGTGTCAATTGTAGCTGCGCCGCTACGTGTACGGGCGCACTTTGATGGCGGACGGTGTCGCTGGCTTGCCGGCGGTGTTTGGCTGACTTTTCGCATCGTAATCGGGCGGGCGTGTGGACTGCTGCGTGCGGACGGTAACTGGTGGTTTTTGCATCCGCCAGCACGGCGGTAGTGCTTCCGCCCGACATCGTAATGGGCCCCTTTGTATTTATTTTTTTATTACGTTTTAGGAGCGGGATGTTGGGTTTAAAGGGGATAAGGGTGGGGAGTAATTTAAAATTTTTGGATTAAAATTATTATTTTTGTTTTTTTAAGTTTTAGGAGCGGGATGTTGGGTTTATAGAGGATAAGGGTAGGGAGTAATTTAAAAAATTTGGATTCAGATTTTAATATTTTTAACATTTTTGTAAAGTTTTAGGAGTGGGATGTTGGGTTTATAGAGGATAAGGGTAGGGAGTAATTTAAAAAAATTGGATTCAGATTTTAATAAGGGTGGTAAGTAATTTAAACAAAAAATGTTTACATTTTTTTTTAATGTTTTCAAGACATCTTGATACAACTTAGTAGTGGGATGTTGGGTTTATGGGGGATAAGGGTGGGGAGTAATTTTAAAATATTGTTTATGAATTTTAAATATTTTTTAGAATTTTTTGAGAAAATGTAGTAGAGTTATGTTGTGTTTGTAGGGGATAAGGGTAGGGAGTAATTTTTGAATGTGGTTTTTAAATACATTTTTATTAAACTAATGTTTGAAGTTTTTAATAATTTTTTTATATTTTAGATTTTTAAATGTTTAAAAAAGTACAAAAGTTTGAGGTTGCATGTATTCTTGGGTACTTTTTTTAATGTATTTTCAAATTTATTTAAAAAAATCTAAATTTAAAGAGAAATATGATCAGTTTATTAATTTTGTTATAAAAATTGTGTTTATGAAAAATGTTTTTTTTAAATTTATAAATTTGGAGTTGGTATAGTAATTTATTATTGTTTATTATCCTGCACTTTCCCTGTGTTTAGTTAGTTTTGGAGTTGGAAAAGTAATTTAATTTGGTTTATTATCCAGCACTTTCCCTGAGTTTTTTTGGTGTTGGAGTTGGAATAGTGATTTATTAGGGTTTTATTAACCAGCACCTTCCCCGAGTTTTTTCGGTTTTGGAGTTGGAATAGTAATTTAAATTGGTTTATTATCCAGCACTTTCCATGAGTTTTTTTAGTTTTGGAGTTAGAATAGTAAATTAATTTGGTTTATTATCCAGCACTTTCCCTGCGCTGATTTGGTTTTGGGGTTGGAATAGTAATTTCATTTGTTTTATTATCCAGCACTTTCCCTGAGTATTAGTTGGTTTTGGAGTTGGAATAGTAATTTATTAAGTTTTATTATCCAGCACTTTCCCTCAGTATTTTTGGGTTTGGAGTTGGAATAGTAATTTAATTTGGTTTATTATCAAGCACTTTCCCTGAGTTTATTTGGTTTTGGAGTTGGAATAGTAATTTATGAAGTTTTATTATCCATCACTTTCCCTGAGTTTAGTTGGATTTGGAGTTGGAATAAATATTTATTATGGTTTAATATCCAGCACTTTCCCTGAGTTTTTTTGGTTTTGTAGTTGGAATAGTAATTTAATTTGGTTTATCATCCAGCACTTTCCATGAGTTTTTTGGGTTTTGGAGTTAGAATAGTAATTTAATTTGGTTTATTATTCAGCACTTTCCCTGAGTTTATTTGGTTGTGAAGTTTGAATAGTAATTTAATTTGGTTTATTATCCAGCACTTTCCCTGATTTGTTTTTTGGTTTTGGAGTTAGAATAGTAATTTAGGGGCCCATTACGATGACTGGCGGATGCACCTCCGCAATGCTGGCGGTGGGAGAAAACGCTGTTTCCCGCCCGCGAGCAGCGGTGCACACGCCCGCCATATTACAATGGTCAAACACAGCCCATTTTCCGACCGCCGCGGTGCGACGTGAACCGCCATCAAAACGCACCCACCACCGCGGCAGAGTTAACCAATCGAGAGCCACCGCCGTGTGGAATGACGTCCCTCCCGCCGTACAAATTAAGATGCGCCAAACAGCCAGGCACACCGCAGCGGAGAAACCGGCCAATCTGAGCAGGCGGAAGCACCACAGCCGAGCGCAAAAGTGAATACCGGAGCCGACTGCCATGGACCCGGCACTACACGTCTTCCCGGCGCTGTACATGATACACCTCCAGCAAGCCATGGACCGTGGCGGACGCCGCCGCAGGTACGCGATCACACAACTCTGCACACAAACACAACCCACAACTCCATGGCTGATGTAAGGTTCCTGATGTAAGGTTCCTGTCCCCACCAGACACCCTGGTGGGGACAGGAACACAACCACAGGTGTAGCCACACATGTCCTACCTGCCACTAGTTCACCCCTCCTCATCCAGGTCACCATGTCCGTGATCTTGAAATAATGTTCAGTTCACGTGACCGCAGCGGTGAATCAGTGTTAAAAAATGTGCACAATGTAATAGGCAGGGCCAGTGCAAGGCATGGGCAGTGCACAAAGTACACAGGGCAACACCGCCACACTCCACACACTAGGCCCACCCACAACATGAAGGGACATGCCATGTGACCCTCCTGTGCTCCCACATGCCCAATAACCAGCCAGGTGAACACACACACTGCACCACACAACAAACAACTAGGGAGACAGCCTCATCAGGTGTGGCTGCAGAGTAACACACAGCGTAGAAGCACAGGGACACGGGAACCCACACACCACAACAACACCACACTCATGGCAAGTAAACTGAGTCCAAGAACAAAATAAACACACACAGATAATGAACAAGCACTCTAATGGACACACAGCCTGCCAAGTCACACAGACATACCCCACACTGACACACAACAACAAACACAGACCACATGCTAGCAGCAATGGAGGACAACAAATAGGAAACCTAAAGTGAGGTGCACACAAATGGAATGGCAAGGAGCTGAACACCAAGCATGTGTACATCACATGCAAGGGAAGGAACATATAACAACAACCCCAGCCCAACAAATCACACATGGCAGTCACGGTGAGTGAAGTCAAACCACAGTCACCTCACTGCAACAACTCAGGGAGACAGCAAGGCAGCCCATGTATAGGCACAGGGATGAAAGGAAGGGTATGAAGTCTAACACTGATCAGCCACACATCTGTATCCAAATACATCACAGGAGTATGTCAGCAGCACAACACACAGGGCCTATTGCAACACTCCATGACTGTCAAACACAAGTATGAACCTTCACACAATCCCCACACCCATCACACCTGCAGCACACAACACCAGTGACAAACACACAGAAGCCTGACAATAATGTCCAGTCAATACACTGACAAGCAAACACACCCCCTGTCGGGTATTCACAAACATCACACACACACAGGGATGGCAGAACCACTGTACGCACAAAAACAACAGTCAAACACAGAACACAATCAAAACACACACACAGAACTACTACAATAACAGACAAGACCTGTGCAGTTAAATAGTGGAAATTCAATGGGAGCACAGACACAACAGGAGTACACAACCTCATTAGTCAGGAAAAATGCACATACAACATACCACAACACATATAAGAAGTGCATCCACACAAAACAATAATGGAGACAAACAGGGAGAAATGGGCCTACAATGACACACAGACAGACATACCACACCACCCATCAACTCAAAATGGTGTCATAGTGTACCACATGCCTGCACATGCACAAGAATGACAAGAGACACATCAAATATGAGAGGAGAAAACACCAAGGATGCACCTAAAACAAGCACGGGAACTACAATAGACCTCAGTTCATGTGACAGACACACAAGTAAGCAATGAACAACAAAATTGCCAGTACTGATAGTTCTTTTTGAACAATGAATGCTCAAAGGTGCACAGAAGCAAATCAAAGGCACCCAGGTGGGTTCTGTATCAAAAACGACTTTAATTTAATTTACATCAGAGCAAACACATCTTTTATCATTTAAATGTGAATCTCAGTTTCAATAATACACGCAAAACACATTTCATCACACAAATGATTCTACAACAAAACAAATAACAACACATTCAAAGGACAGATTTCTTTGGTGACATTTAAACAGAGACTAAGACCACATACAACACAAAACATAAAATGACTGAATGTTCATACATGAAAGACAGTGCTTGATGAAGCAACAATATTAAAGCATCAAACAGTGTGAATGTTTAAACCAGTCATGTTTCTGCATGAAATAAATCAACAGAATTTTTCACTTTGGATTAGGGCAGAAATCATGACGTAAATATGTGACCACACTTGTTTGGAAAAAAGAGAAAGAGACTGGTCGACGCGTTTCGAACCTCTCATCAATAAATTGGAGGTTCTTCTCAGGACCAAACACTACAACGGAAGGCACACCACAATGGCAACACACCTCTGAATCAAACACAACAACAAAACACACACACTGACAGGCAAATAGAACACCACACACAGAGCAACTGTCAACTGCATGAGACAACACAACACAAACACTGCACACAGCCATATCAGACACAACACATGCACATGCAAAGATATCAATATGCTACAACAGCTAAACATCAGGGAGTGCACACCAGGCAAGGACAAGGCAACATACACTCACAGCACTGCATGCACACCAAGCAGTGTGTGCACAACAGACATACCAGTTACAAACAGAGATGAGTGACACACCATGAACACACACAACAACAATCTAAACATCACACAGACAGCAACACACCCAGGAAGTTAAACAGTCCACAGCAAACACACCTACATCTAAGCCAACACACATAGATGCACAAGTCTGGGACACCAAAGTTGAAACAACATGATCAGAGGAAACAAGACATTGGCAATGTTGAAGTGGCATATAGAGCATGTGTCACAGTAAACGATACCCACACAGTAACCCTTTATTTAGCAAGGACCCTGACAAGGCAGACAACAGGAGTAATTTGTTTTTTATTTACATTTACACAGTTATGCAGCAAAATTTAGACAAGAGCAAGGCCAGTGGCCAGTCCAAAGTGCAGATGAGGTACATGAGATCCTGCACAGGCAAGGGGCAAACAGCAGTGAACAGCAAGGCCAGTGACCAGTCCAAAGTGCAGATGAGGTACATGAGATCCTGCACAGGCAAGGGGCAAACAGCAGTGAACAGCAAGGCCAGTGACCAGTCCAAAGTGCAGATGAGGTACATGAGATCCTGCACAGGCAAGGGGCAAACAGCAGTGAACAGCAAGGCCAGTGACCAGTCCAAAGTGCAGATGAGGTACATCAGATCCTGCACAGGCAAGGGGCAAACAGCAGTGAACAGCAAGGCCAGTGACCAGTCCAAAATGCAGATAAGGTACATGAGATCCTGCACAAGCAAGGGGCAAACAGCAGTGAACAGCAAGGCCAGTGACTAGTCCAAAGTGCAGATGAGGTACATGAGATCCTGCACAGGCAAGTCTAGAACATCAGTCAACAACAAGGCCAGTGGCCAGGACACAGTGCAGGTGAGGTACATGAGAAGCTGCACAGGCAATTCTAGAACATCAGTCAACAACAAGGCCAGTGGCCAGGACACAGTGCAGGTGAGGTACATGAGAAGCTGCACAGTCAAGTCTAGAACATCAGTCAACAACAAGGCCAGTGGCCAGGACACAGTGCAGGTGAGGTACATGAGAAGCTGCACAGGCAAGTCTAGAACAACAGTCAGCAACAAGGCCAAGGGCCAGTAAAAAGTGCAGAGTGAGTACATGATATCCAGCACTGGGAATGGGTGGTACTGTACCCTGCCATGGTCAGCAACACACTCAGGGTGTCAAAAATGGGCAGTCCATGGCACCACTGTGGGAGAGACATGTGTGTGAGGGGGACTAACACTCAGGCTGGGTCCAAACTGGGGTGGCGTAGTGGGCAAAAGAACGATGGATTTAACCCAGATCTTTTGACTGGGGGAGAATGTTTGCATTGTCAGCATTCTGTCCATCATTTGTTTGCTGTAACACTTTTCACCCTAAGTGGGATGGGTATGCCCAGACGTGGGTCCTTTGCTCACTGTGCCACTGGATTCAAGCTAGCCTGGCTGAAGAAGGGTGACATACCCTGAAACCGGTCCCAGGATGCTTGTTTCCGGTCCAGGGAGGACCTGGCCTGGCAGTTCGGTCTGGACTGTTCCCATGGGGCACAGGGTCAAGACTGATTTGCATATGGCTGGGTCCAAACTGGGGTGGCGTAGTGGGCAAAAGAACGATGGATTTTACCCAGATCTTTTGACTGGGGGAGAATGTTTGCATTGTCAGCATTCTGTCCATCATTTGTTTGCTGTAACACTTTTCACCCTAAGTGGGATGGGTATACCCAGACGTGGGTCCCTTGCTCACTGTGCCACTGGATTCAAGCTAGCCTGGCTGAAGAAGGGTGACATACCCTGAAACCTGTCCCAGGATGCTTGTTTCCGGTCCAGGGAGGACCTGGCCTGGCAGTTCGGTCTGGACTGTTCCCATGGGGCACAGGGTCAAGACTGATTTGCATATGGCTGGGTCCAAACTGGGGTGGCGTAGTGGGCAAAAGAACGATGGATTTAACCCAGATCTTTTGACTGGGGGACAATGTTTGCATTGTCAGCATTCTGTCCATCTTTTGTTTGCTGTAACACTTTTCACCCTAAGTGGGATGGGTATGCCCAGACGTGGGTCCCTTGCTCACTGTGCCACTGGATTCAAGCTAGCCTGGCTGAAGAAGGGTGACATACCCTGAAACCGGTCCCAGGAAGCTTGTTTCCGGTCCAGGGAGGACCTGGCCTGGCAGTTCGGTCTGGACTGTTCCAATGGGGCACAGGGTCAAGACTGATTTGCATATGACTGGGTCCAAACTGGGGTGGCGTAGTGGGTAAAAGAACGATGGATTTAACCCAGATCTTTTGACTGGGGGAGAATGTTTGCATTGTCAGAATTCTATCCATCATTTGTTTGCTGTAACACTTTTCACCCTAAGTGGGATGGGTATGCCCAGACGTGGGTCCCTTGCTCACTGTGCCACTGGATTCAAGCTAGCCTTGCTGAAGAAGGGTGACATACCCTGAAACCGGTCCCAGAATGCTTGTTTCCGGTCCAGGGAGGACCTGGACTGGCAGTTTGGTCTGGACTGTTCCCATGGGGCACAGGGTCAAGACTGATTTGCATATGGCTGGGTCCAAACTGGGGTGGTGTAGTGGACAAAAGAACAATGGATTTAACCCAGATCTTTTGACTGGGGGAGAATGTTTGCATTGTCAGCGTTCTGTCCATCATTTGTTTGCTGTAACACTTTTCACCCTAAGTGGGATGGGTATGCCCAGACGTGGGTCCCTTGCTCACTGTGCCACTGGATTCAAGCTAGCCTGGCTGAAGAAGGGTGACATACCCTGAAACCGGTCCCAGGATGCTTGTTTCCGGTCCAGGGAGGACCTGGCCTGGCAGTTCGGTCTGGACTGTTCCCATGGGGCACAGGGTCAAGACTGATTTGCATATGGCTGGGTCCAAACTGGGGTGGCGTAGTGGGCAAAAGAACGATGGATTTAACCCAGATCTTTTGACTGGGGGAGAATGTTTGCATTGTCAGCATTCTGTCCATCATTTGTTTGCTGTAACACTTTTCACCCTAAGTGGGATGGGTATGCCCAGACGTGGGTCCCTTGCTCACTGTGCCACTGGATTCAAGCTATCCGGGCTGAAGAAGGGTGACATACCCTGAAACCGGTCCCAGGATGCTTGTTTCCGGTCCAGGGAGGACCTGGCCTGGCAGTTCGGTCTGGACTGTTCCCATGGGGCACAGGGTCAAGACTGATTTGCAAATGGCTGGGTCCAAACTGGGGTGGCGTAGTGGGCAAAAGAACGATGGATTTAACCCAGATCTTTTGACTGGGGGAGAATGTTTGCATTGTCAGCATTCTGTCCATCATTTGTTTGCTGTAACACTTTTCACCCTAAGTGGGATGGGTATGCCCAGACGTGGGTCCCTTGCTCACTGTGCCACTGGATTCAAACTAGCCTGGCTGAAGAAGGGTGACATACCCTGAAACCGGTCCCAGGATGCTTGTTTCCGGTCCAGGGAGGACCTGGCCTGGCAGCTCGGTCTGGACTGTTCCCATGGGGCACAGGGTCAAGACTGATTTGCATATGGCTGGGTCCAAACTGGGGTGGCGTAGTGGGCAAAAGAACAATGGATTTAACCCAGATCTTTTGACTGGGGGAGAATGTTTGCATTGTCAGCATTCTGTCCATCATTTGTTTGCTGTAACACTTAACACTCAGACTTGGCTGGCAGTATGACTGGGAGGTGGCTGTCTTTCGGGGCGAGTTGGGGTACTGGCTCGGGGAGAGAGAGGCCCAGCTGGGGTAAAGCCATCAGTGGTGTGTGAAGCCTGAGGGCTGCTGGGACCAGGTGGGGTGGTGGCACGTGGAGGTGGACTCATGCTTGCATGAGACCCAGTGTGTGTGGGAGAATCTGTAGGGGTGCCCTTCCGCTTCTTGGGGATTTGATATGGCTTCCCTGTCCTGGGATTAATGCCAAGTGGGGTGTATACAACAGGCACACTCATCACAAAAGCAGGATCATGTGCAGATGCTGGTCCTCCCTCTGGGGACGTGCTGGATTCTGCGGGACGATTGGCCCCGGATTGCCTCTGCCCCTGCATCACCTGTTTACCAGGTGTCCCCCCTACAGTGGCCTCCTTTCCCTGCTTCACAGGGCTCTGGATGGGAGTTGATGTTGTGGGTGAACTGTCCTTGGAGCTCTTCTTACGTGTACTCTTAGCAGGCACCTGTTCGTCACTGGGCACGGAAACTGTGTGCTTGTCTATGCGAGACACTTTTGGGACAGGTGAGTCCTTGGCTGGGGATGCCTCTGAGGCATGTGAGCCTGAGACCTGCTTCTTGCCATCCTTGCCCTGGGTGTGGCCTGAAGGGCTTTTGCCTCACCGCTCTGGTGTGGGTTTACCTTTCTGTAGGGATGGTGTCTGCGCCCTGGACTGCTTGGGCTGCTGCTGCCGTGTGCTGCGTGTGCTGTATCTTTCCCTTGATGTCTGGGGTGTGTGGTCACTATCATCAGATGTGGCCACTGGCAGGGTGGTGGGCCTAGGGACTGGAGCAGGACTATAGGATTGGGCAAGTTGAATGGCTGCTGTCACTGCAGAGGACAGAGACTGTACAGTCCGGTGTAGCCCACCCACGTCGGAATGAACGTCCTCCATGTAAGCCACCACCTGTGCCAATTTTTTGTCATGGCCCAGGAAGGCATTGAGGAGAGCTGTCTGACCCACACACAGCTGGTGCAAAAGGTCCACAGACTCAGCACTGATGGCAGCAGGGGGGGCAGGGGCAGGGGCAGCGGTGCCTGGGATGAAGGACACTCTTCCCTTTTTTGTGGTGCGAACACGGGCAGCAACAGTGGGAGTAGCAGGGAGGGTGGGCACTGAACGCTGTGTGGTGGACGAGGAGGCAGAGTCCCTGTTTCCTGTGGTCGACAACAGAGATGCGTCACCGCCGTCGTTAGATGACGTAGAGGTCTGCGTCTCTGGCTGTGAGTCCTCTAGAAGACTACAGTCCCCCTCTGATGCGCTGGTGACATCCGTGTCACTATGCTGGTGTGCAGCAGTTGTGCTTGATGCCTCACCACTGGTGTCCGTCCTCTGTCCTTCCGTGCCCATGTGAGATGCTGCATGAGAGAGAGAGAGAGGTAGGATCACTAGGGGTGGGCGGAATTTGCGTAGTCGCACTACGCAAAGCTCAGCGAAATGGTAAAAAATCTCTGCGAGCATGCAAAAGTTCCGCGAACACGCGGAATTGCTTGTTCCGCCCGTTCGCGATGCTTTTTTCCTGTTCGCGAATGCTGTTTGCGTGCTCGGGGAGAAATATCTTGCGAACACGCATTTTGAAAGCACAAACAAGCAAAAAACTCCGCGGATCGCGGAATTTTTGGCAATTTCGCGTTCTCCGCGGAACGCGAAATTACCCAAATTCCGCAAATTCCGCGAGCGGAACGGAATTTACCACCCAGGCCTAATCAGTACATTGGCATCAAGATTACAAATATCTGCAAGGAAAGCATCACTAATGATGAACAGTCATCCATGTTGGACAACACCATGGGCAGTAACATTGTGCAACCTCAATCCAAACATCAAAATTACCGTGGCATAATGCAAACTTGGCATAATTCACCCATGTGATGAACACACAGCCAATTAGCCTGTTGATGGCTCCATCTAACCAGACACACATATCCCTCTGTGCACACCTAGGACCCTGAGGGGGTAAAAGATTCTACTCACAACATGTTGCCACTGTCACATCTTGAGCCAGCAGAAGTGTCCAACACAGAGACAGACTCCAACATATACGCTCACAATGGCCATGAGCACATGCCATCCACCATGTCGTATCTTGGGGCACAACTACAGTTGCACATTGGTGTTAGATGTGTAGTCAGCACAAATCTGACGTCAGGCAATGCACACATTGATGATGGCACACTCAGATTATGCACTCTGCCGGACCCTGACATGGGATGTCCGTGACTACCCCAATGAAGATGATACCAGAAAGCCACAACTACAAATGTGAAGTCAAGGGCCATCACACCAATGACATGGGAAGGTACATGTAGGGGGAATGCATGACAACTGCACCCAACACCGCGGCCACTTACACGCCATTGCATCACACTAGCAACATCACAGCCCTGCACTGGACCAGGCTTGGAGCACATGCAGCCAAACAACACCCAAAGTCACACTCACAGAATACTCACCACCAGCTTGCTGCTGATGCCCCTTCAGACGTGCATCCAGTTCAGGCTGCATCACAGCTAAAATGCGTGCCATTAGTGGTGTCATGCTACGCCGCGCCAACCTGCCGGCCCGAGGGATCAGCCCCAGTGTCATCTCGGCCATGTTCCTGCTCAGCCGGCAGATGTCATCCCACCTCTTCTGACAGTGGGAGCATAGTCGTTTGGAGACACCCAGTGCACGCACCTTGCATGCAATGGCCCTCCACACGGCCTTGCGCTGGTTGACTTTGAGCTGCAGACATGGGAGACAAGAGGATGCAATAATCAGTGTAACCTACCACCATTTCCCAGGGCAGGAGCATGACACTGACTCATCCCAACTTCAGCCATAACTTTAGCAGAGACAATAAATCTGCGACATTCAAACATCATCATGTGGGAAACACACATTAATGCATGCAGGTATGAGGGTGGACGCAGTACATGCCCATCTCATAGCCATGCAGGATGCCAGCAGAGAGCAAAATGTGTATGCTGACCACATCTACTGCAAATTTTTGGGAATACCAAGACATGCAGGACATTACTACATATGTTACTGTGAATTCACTGTGCCCAACACTGCGCAGCCCTCAAAGCACTTGCCCTTAAACTGCCACACTGTGTCATGGAGGTCACATTGAGGGACATGACCTCACAAACGCAAACCCTCATCACAAGGCCTGTCGTGTGCAATCTACATGTCTGTAATGGCTCATTGATGGAGAGTCAAGAGGAAAAGCACAGATTTGATACTCTGTACATTCAGTGTTGTGTCACTGTCAGATTGGGCGGTGAATGTGCAGGCCAGTTGGGGTCACACAGATGTCCAACGTGGGGCATCTGATATTTTAAATGGAGGGACTATCTGTAAACACAAACAGTGCCAACACATGCGAGTATGTGCACATGTTGGTGGTGATGGAAGGGTCTGGGCACAATAATGTTGAAATGTACAGTGTCATAGCTGCATGACCAACAAGAGTGTCACCCTGGGGGATTGAGGTCCTGAGCATAGTGCAGAACTAGAGATGAGGCACATATTGAGTCAGAAACAATTCCCTCACTACCCTCTGGACAACAACCCTAGCTAAGGCCACAGATGGGCATGTGAGGGACATCAGGGACACACACAGACATTCAGACTGGCAATCACTGTCCTGACTCCTAAATTGAGAAGTTGCAGCCTCACTGTATGTCTGACAAGACATCACATTTCCCTCACATCTGGATGTGCAGGCAGGGAAACGTGTTGAATAGGCTAAACACACCTTCCCCCTGGAAACAGCATGCTAGGCAGTGCATGACCCAACCCCACACTCTCACGCACATACTGCAGCAGATCAACTTCATGTGTGCCCCTCCTGCACTCTCACTCACACTCTGAAATACTTACCACGACATTTGGCGCACCATATAGCCTTGGATACTGGGTGAGCACCTCGTCCACCAGGGCCTCCATCTCCTCGGTGGTGAAGGGAGTGGCACGGATCTTCTCAGTCCTCGACATCACTGTGGGCAGGAGACAGCAGCAGCGGCAGTTGGTGGTGAGGGGTCTCAGGCAGCAGTCCCTGGAGGCAGCAGCAGGTGAGGTGTCTCTGGCAGCAGTCCCTGGAGGCAGCAGCAGGTGAGGGGTCTCAGGCAGCAGCATGTGAGGGGTCTCAGGAAGCAGTCCCTGGAGGCAGCAGCAAGTGAGGGGTCTCAGGAAGCAGTCCCTGGAGGCAGCAGCAAGTGAGGGGTCTCAGGCAGCAGTCCCTGGAGGCAGGAGCAGGTGAGGGGTCTCAGGCAGCAGTCCCTGGAGGCAGCAGCAGGTGAGGGGTCTCAGGCAGCAGGCTCAGTGAGCTGTGGAAATGTGTGGCTCTCTCACACACATATATAGCCCCCAGGACTCGTTTCTGTGGTTCTAAGCTGCTGCAATTGGTGTTCCAGGTCTGCCTCATTCAAAGACATTCAATGACCGCCTCCGCGGTGGCGGAGCACGCCTACCGCGATTTTCAAACTTGCATCAGGCTACCGCGATTGCGCTTCCCATTGGCTGGAAGGGCATGGTCCATGGCGGTGACACACCGCAGGGGACAGGCGTGCGGTACCGCGGTGGTGCATCTTTCAAGTGCATCCAATGACCGGCCCCGCGGTGGCGGAGCACGCCTACCGCGATTTTCAAAATTGCAGCAGGCTACCGCGATTGCGCTTCCCATTGGCTGCCAATGCATGGGCCATGGCGGTGACACACCGCTGGTGCCAGGCGGTAGCTACCGCGATTCTGGGCACATGCATTGCTATGAGTGACCAGGATCTGGGTGTTGGAGCATGCCAACCGCCATTAGCCATGTGTATATGCCTATTGTTAGAAATGGGGGTCTCTAGTCGGCAATGGCTGGCGCCACTGTCCAAATAGGGACCCTTCTTCCTAAGTCAGGGCAAGTGGGCTACCCCCTTTGATAACCCCTGCTCAACCCTGTGGTAACGTAGCATGAGCATTTAGGCCTATCTCAGAGGCAGTGTGTGAAGCATTTATGACCATGCACAATAAGGCAGTAACGACACCACAAAAGGACACAACTCAAGTAGGTATAGAAAAATAGTATCTTTATCTAAGGTTTAGCACAAGACTCTCAAAAGCATTTTAACCAGTCACAATGCACGTAAATCAGTAAGGACTTAAAAAGGCAATAACGTATTCACCAGAACGTGGCACTGACTGAGTTCAAGGCCTGGGTCTACGTGACCCGTTGTGCACCAGATACCTGCCGTTGGACGGGGACACAGCACGTAGCTTCTCGAAGAAGCAGAGATGGTGACAGGCGGACTCCCAGCGACCACAACTCTTGTCTGCAGTGGTCCGCAACGTCCACTTACAATGATTCGGGCACTCGGGGACAGGCGGGCTCCCAGCGGCAGCAGCACGCGGCTGCGGCGGCCCGGGCTGGTGGTGGCGATGACTCTCGTCGTGCAGCTCCGTGGTGAGCTCACAGCGGCAGCAGCTCTCTCTTAGCTGCGGCGGCCCACAGGACGACTCACGATGATGCAAAATGGTCAAAGGTGCGGGCACTCAGCGGCAACAGCTCTCTTTTAGCTGCAGCGGCCCACGGGACTAATCACGATGATGCAAAGTCGGCAAATGTGCGAGCACTCGGCGGCAGCAGCTCTCTCTTAGCTGCGGCGGCCCACAGGACAAATCACGATGATGGAAAGTTGGCAAAGGTGCGAGCACTCCGTGGCAGGAGCTCTCTCTTAGCTGCGGCGGCTCACAGGACAAATCGCGATGATGCAAAGTTGGCAAAGGTGCGAGCACTCCGCGGCAGCAGCTCTCTCTTAGCTGCGGCGGCTCACAGGGCAAATCACGATGATGCACAGCTGACACAAGTGCGGGCACTCAGCGGCAACAGCTCTCTCTTAGCTGCGGCGGCCCACAGGACAAATCACGATGATGCACAGCTGACACAAGTGCGGGCACTCAGCGGCAACAGCTCTCTCTTAGCTGCGGCGGCCCACAGGACAAATCACGATGATGCACAGCTGACACAAGTGCGGGCACTCAGCGGCAACAGCTCTCTTTTAGCTGCGGCGGCCCACAGGACAAATCACGATGATGCACAGCTGACACAAGTGCGGGCACTCAGCGGCAACAGCTCTCTCTTAGCTGCGGCGGCCCACAGGACAAATCACGGTGATGCACAGCTGACACAAGTGCAGGCACTCAGCGGCAACAGCTCTCTCTTAGCTGCGGCGGCCCACAGGACAAATCACGATGAGGCAAAGTTGGCAAAGGTGCGGGCACTCAGCGGCAGCAGCTCTCTCTTAGCTGCGGCGGCCAACAGGACAAAGGATGATCTCGACCTGGCTGGCACAACGGCAGGCACTCAGCGGCTAAAGCTCTCTCTTAACTGCGGTGGCCCACACAGATTCAGCTAAGGTTCCGAAGGTTCCAATTAAGACGGGCGCTCAACGGCTGCAGCTCTCTCTTAGCTGCGGCGGCCCACACACAGAGTTAACAAGGGTTACCAGTCCGCGTTCCTCACAGTAGAACTAGAGGTTCCGGATTACTCGACGGAGGCCTCACCTGCAAGTAGAATCCCTAGCACAGGAATTCAGACGGCTGACGGGGTGAAGTCTAATGTCCCTGAGACTTCAGCAGGAGGCGCTCTCAATTCAGGCCCTCGGGTAGTTTCTTCAGCAAGCTTGATGAAAGTTTCAAAGTCCTTTCCTCTGTTCACTCTGACAGAGTTTCGTCTTGACATCCAGAAGGAACACACTTGAACAAGGTTTCAGCGCAGCATTTTATACCTAAAAAGTCTTTGTTCTCTGCAGTCACAAATCACTGCATCCAGCCAGAACCAGTTCGGTGGGGTCGGGGAGCACTTGGTTTACGAGGCGACATCCTGCCCTTTGAGAATCTGGGGGTCTGCTATCAGACGCCCAGTGGGAGGTGAAGCCATCATTCACCTTGCCAGGCACGGCCCTGCTCAGATCAAAGTGTCACCCCTCCCCATACTCTAAATGCCGATCTCTCTCTCCAGCCAGGTCTGACCCAGCTGGCCCTGCTGCTCCAAAACAGACGGCCAATACACACGCTAGCAAAGCCTACGGGAAAGCTTAGGCCAGAAAATACCTCGGGCCTGATTCACAGAACTAACTTACGTCAAAAACATAAACGTAAACGTAAACGTAAAGTTAGTACTTTTTAGGTATTCACAGAATACACTTACTCATTTTGGTATTCACAGAATGAACTTACTCATTTCGGTATTCACAGAAGTTAGTAGTCCTAACTTTAGGACTCCTAAATGCCTTCTGTGAATACCAAAAGTCTGAAAGTTAGGATTTTTCTCAGTTTAGGAGTAGTAAAGTTAAGTAAAATCCTAACTTTAAGATTTTCGGTATTCACAGAAGGCATTTAGGAGTCCTAAAGTTAGGACTACTAACTTCTGTGAATACCGAAATGAGTGAAGTTCATTCTGTGAATACCAAAATGAGTAAGTGTATTCTGTGAATACCTAAAAAGTACTAACTTTACGTTTACGTTTTTGACGTAAGTTAGTTCTGTGAATCAGGCCCCTCGTTTCTAGCAGCGGCATTTTCGAACACGGACTACGCAAAAGATCCTTACTAAAAGATGTATCTCAATGTCCTGAGCTTAAACATATCAAACTCGAAGTTCCTATTGGGTTCCTGGGGGCAGGTAGGATTATGGGATGTAATACTCAGCCTGCCCATTCTGGCCTATGAGAACGGATAGCCTCACAATAGTAAGCAGTGAAATGGAGGGTAACTCGCTATTAGAACATGCCACACAAACATACTTTAAAAGCTGCTTCGGTGGGTAGCGCAAATCAGTGCTGCAGGCCCACCAGCAGGATTTGGTCTACCAGCCCTGGGCACACACATTGCACTTATACTAGGGACTGACAGGTAAACCAAATGAACCAATTATGGTTATCCCAATTCATACAGTTATCTTTTCACAGGGAGCATTCGCGCTGTGGCACTGATTGGCAGTGGCACAGCGCCCAGAGCATCTAAATCCAGCCAACATAAAAGATAGGAGGCGAAAAGAGGAAGGGAGACCCGCGCCAATGATGCCAGGTCTAACACGCGTCCCCTCCAGCTGAAATGTGGGGAGAACTAACCATCCCCTTGGGAGTTCTCATCACTAAGGCGGAAAAATCTGGACAGACCGTCAGCATTGGCGTGTTCTGTACCAGGGCGGTGTTCCACCGTGAAATCCATACCCTGTAGGGAAATGGACCACCTCAACAAATTGGGATTCTCACCCCTCATATGCATCAACCATCTAAGGGGCCTGTGGTCTGTCTGAACCCGGAAGTGAGTCCCAAACAGATATGGTCTCAGCTTCTTCTGCGCCCAGACCACAGCAAATGCCTCACGCTCAATTGCACTCCACCTCTGTTCCCGGGGAAGTAACCTCCTGCTCAGGAAGCCTACCGGTTGGTCTAGTCCCTCCTCATTGATCTGTGACAGAACAGCCCCTATACCATGCTCTGAGGCGTCTGTCTGGACAACAAATTCCTTTGAAAAGTCGGGCGCCTGAAGCACGGGTGCGGTGCACATGGCAGTCTTCAGTGCGTCAAACGCGTTCTGACAGGTGTCAGTCCAGTTTACCTTCTTTGGCTGCTTCTTAGAAGTCAGCTCAGTCAAGGGTGCAACAATGTTGCCATATCCCTTGACAAACCTCCTGTAGTACCCCGTGAGTCCTAAGAAGGCTCTCACCTGCATCTGAGTCTTGGGGGGTTCCCATGCCAGGATAGTTTCAATTTTGGGCTGAAGGAGCGCCACCTGGCCGTTCCTCACCTGGTGTCCCAAATACACTACAGAACCCTGCCCAATCTGGCACTTACTGGCTTTGATTGTGAGGCCTGCCTTCCGCAGTGCCATCAATACCTCCCAGAGGTGGTGCAGGTGGTCTTCCCAAGAGGAGCTAAACACTGCAATGTCATCCAGGTAGGCGGCACTGAAGTCTTCCAGCCCAACCAACACCCTGTTGACCAGCCTCTGAAAGGTGGCAGGGGCATTCTTCATTCCAAAGGGCATCACCCGGAACTGGTAGTGCCCATCGGGTGTGGAGAATGCTGACCTCTCCTTTGCTCCCTCGGTCAAGGCGATCTGCCAATACCCAGACGTCAAATCAAATGTGCTGAGGTATTTTGCAGCCCCTAACCGATCTACAAGCTCATCAGCTCTGGGGATGGGGTGCGCGTCAGTCTTCGTGACTGAATTGAGGCCCGATAGTCCATGCAGAACCGAAGTTCTGGGGTGGTACCAGGCGCTGCAGCTTTTGGTACCAGGACCACTGGGCTGGACCAAGGGCTGCTAGAGGACTCAATCACCCCAAGGGCAAATATTTTGGTAGCCTCATCCTTAATGTAGGCCCTTACCCGGTCAGTCACTCGGTAAGCCTTGTGCTTAATGGGAGGACTGTCCCCAGTGTCCACGTCATGGGCACACCAATCAGAGGGCATCACCCGGAACTGGTAGTGCCCATCGGGTGTGGAGAATGCTGACCTCTCCTTTGCTTCCTTGATAAAGGCGATCTTCCAATACCCAGACGTCAAATCAAATGTGCTGAGGTATTTTGCAGCCCCTAACCGATCTACGAGCTCATCAGCTCTGGGGATGGGGTGCGCATCAGTCTTCGTGACTGAATTGAGGCCCCGATAGTCCACGCAGAACTGAAGTTCTGGGGTGGTACTAGGCGCTGCAGTTTTTGGTACCAGGACCACTGGGCTGGACCAAGGGCTGCTAGAGGACTCAATCACCCCAAGGGCAAACATTTTGGTAACCTCATCCTTAATGTAGGCCCTTACCCGGTCAGTCACTCGGTAAGCCTTGTGCTTAATGGGAGGACTGTCCCCAGTGTCCACGTCATGGACACACCAATCAGTGACACTAGGTACCAGGGAGAACAGATCACTGAATTGCCCCAACAGTTGGGGACAATCACCCTGCTGCTCAGGGGTCAGTGTGGTGGAGAGGACCACACCCTCCACTGACCCATCTCGCTCCCCTGCACACAGGAGGTCAGGAAGGGGCTCGCTCTCCTCCTCCATCCCAGCGTCTGTGGCCAGAAGCATGACCACTTCAGACCTCTCAAAGTGGGGCTTCAGGTGGTTAACATGCAGGACCCGCAAGGGGTTCCTGGGAGACTGCAAGTCCACCACGTAGGTAACAGGACTCTTGCGCTCCACCACCTCAAAGGGGCCGGTCCACCTATCCTGGAGTGCACAGGGCTCCACTGGGGCCATGACCCAAACCTTCTGTCCAGGCTGAAACTCGATCAGAGTGGCATTCTGATCGTGCCAGCGTTTCATCTCTTCCTGGCTGGCTTCCAGGTTTGCCTCAGCAAGTTTCCTGAAACGCAGAGTCTGGTTCCTGAAGGCCAGCATGGAACTAAACACATCCTGGGGAGGTTTCCTGGGAGATTGCTCCCAGCCTTCCTTGACCAGACTCAGAGGCCCTCTTACCGGGTGACCATAGAGCAGCTCAAAGGGACTGAACCCTAAGGACTTCTGTGGCACCTCACAGTAAGCAAACAACAGGCATGGCAAGAGGACGTCCCACTTACGCCTCATGGGCTCACCTAGGCCCATAATCATGCCCTTGAGGGTTCAGTTGAATCTCTCAACCAGCCCATTACCCTGGGGGTGGTAAGGGGTGGTGAACTTATATGTTACCCCACACTCCTCCCACAGAGACTTCATGTACTTGGAGATGAAGTTAGTTCCCCTATCGGACACCACCTCTCTGGGGAATCCCACACAGGAGAAAATCCCCATCAGTGCCCGTCACACCACGGGGGCCGTCACTGTCCTGAGTGGGATGGCCTCAGGGTATCTGGTGGCATGGTCCACCAATACCAGGATGAACCTGTTGCCCATGGCTGTCTTGAGATCCAGAGGCCCCACAATATCAATGCCCACTTTCTCGAATGGGGTGCTCACAACGGGAAAGGGCTGGAGTGGGGCCTTAATCTTCCCCCCACTCTTCCCACTTGCCTGGCAAGTCTCACATGTCCTGCAGTGAGCATCTGAGCTCCTGCGCATCTGGGGCCAATAGAAGTGGGTGACCAGCCTCTCAAAGGTATTGGTCTGCCCCAGATGTCCGGCCAGTGGCACATCATGAGCCAACCCCAGTAGGAAGGTCCTGAAGCGCTGGGGTACCACCAGCACACGGGCTGACCCAGGCTCAGCAACCTTAGGCTCGCTGTAAAGGAGATCATTCTCCCAATAGATCCAATGTGACCCTGTCTGATCACCTGCTGCCTGGGCGGCGGCCTGTCGCCGCACCCCCTCAAGAGAAGGGCAGGTTCTCTGTTGCTCACAAAATTCCTCCCTGGAGGGCCCCCCTTCCTGCTGCCAATGGGTCAGCCCCGGTAGGTCCCCCAGTTCAGCCACTTGTTCCCCTGTAGGTTCCAGGGCATCCCCCTCAAGGTCTGCTCCCTCCAGGACCGTGGGAACCGCGGGGGCCGGTTTCCCGTGCCCCCTACCCCTTCTCTTTAAGGCAGGGGCCTGGGCCATACTTTCAGGCTCCAGACCCTCCTGAACATCCTTCTGAGCTGTCATGGACCGAGTGGTCGCACACGCCCACTCAGGCAGACCCAACATTTCCAAATGAAACTTTCTCTCCACCGTAGCCCACGGGGAGTTCTCTAGATCATTGCCCAACAGACAGTCTACCGGCATGGCGGGCCTCACAGCCACTTGAAGAGTTCCTGAGACTCCCCCCACTCGAAGGCAACCTGAGCCACTTCACACTGGCTCTCTGAGTTGTCTGCTGACACTACGGGGCAGAATGCATGGGGGACAACCTGCTCTTTGGACACCAACCGGGAGCTGACAGCAGTCACACTAGCTCCGGTGTCCCTGAGAGCCTCCACCCTATGGCCATTGATGGTCACCCACTGCCGGTACTTCCTAGTGTTATTAGGCAGTGTGGGGTTAGGGACCTTCTCAAAGTCTCCTAGCGAGACAAGGGTTAACTCTACGGGATCCCACCCACCTTGGACCTCTACCTCCTCCCCCAGGGCTACACTGGGAATCTGGCGGGATGGTGCACGGGGTGGTGCCGAGGATGCATTGGGGTCCCTCTGGGGACACTGGGGATCATAATACCGGTGGCCCACTTGACCACACTTGAAACAAGTGAGTGGCCCCCTCTGAACAGGCCTACCTGTCGGGGACACTGGCTTCTTCTCAGGGGAGGCTGGGACACCACTGCTTGGTTCCCTTGGGAATTACTTTGGGGCCCTCTCTGGAACTCCCTTGGCTTACCCTTGTCCCCCCCACTTCTCTGCTGGGGACCCTGCCCACCTCTGGCGAAGTCTCCCACAAAACCTCTGCGGACCCGGGTGTTCACCCAGCGGTCCGCCTCCTCAGCAAGCTTCCTAGGGTTAGTCAGCTTGCTATCAATCAGGTGCTGGCGTAGCTCTGGAAAACAGTTACTAGAAAAATTCTCCCATGCAAACAAATCATACAATTGCTCAAAAGTTTCCACTTTGCTACCCTTTACCCAGCGATCCATTGCTCTGCAGAAAAAAGACACATATTCAACCCACGTGGTACCCTCTAACGTCTTACAGGTCCTAAACCTCTGCCTGTACATTTCTGGGGTCAAACCATAACGGGTCATCAAAGCTTCTTTCATATGGGCATACACAATCCTGCTCTCCTCAGGCAGGTCCAACAGGGTATCCCTACCATCACTCACAAAGCGCCCCCACAATCCCACTCCCCAATCCTGCTCAGGGACCCGGTGGGACACCATTGCTATCTCATATGCGGCAAACCATTGCCCAATATCCTCACTCTTGTGAAAATCCTTAATGACATTCTTAGGAATATAAACTCTACTCTCAGGAGTTACTAAAGGTATGCTGCCACCAGAGGGGGAGACCGGGACACTCCTCGCCCTGATCTCTATCTCCTTCAACATTCTCTCATGCTCCATTCTCATTTTCTCAAGTTCAATTGACAATCGATTCTTCTCAATGTCTAACTTCTTACTCTCAAGGTCCTTCTGACCTTCCAATTTACCCATCTCCAAACTATGCCTCCTATCTCTCTCCCTGTCCTCCAGCTCTTCTGGGTTCAGGCTCCTTTGGGATACACTAGTACCTGGATTGGAGGGTGTTCTATCTCCCCCCCTCTACTGCATCATCCTGCTGCCCTCCAGCATTCTCTTCCTCATCCCCAGTGGGCCCTCTGGTTTCCCACCAGGCCTTCAGCGCCTTGTGGTACTCCTCCTTCCTAGAGAGACCTATCACGGGGACTGCGAATTGTTTACAAAATGACTTCAGCTGTTTGGCAGTATAGGTATCTAATCTTTCCTCCTCAAAGGTGAGATCCTCCGAAGCATTGGATGTTGGCCTTCCCATATTAGCAGTACTCATGGCTGCGATCAACGATTCAATACTAGAACAACCAACCCCAAAAAATAATTCGACGAGGGAAAAAAAACCCTGCGTGGCTGCGCTTTGGTCTGTACTCACTAGTGGCGTCTACCAGTTATTGTACGTGGATCATAAATGCAAGTCCTGATCCTCACCGCTGACCGCCAATGTTAGAAATGGGGGTCTCTAGTTGGCAATGGCTGGCGCCACTGTCCAAATAGGGACCCTTCTTCCTAAGTGAGGGCAAGTGGGCTACCCCCTTTGATAACCCCTGCTCAACCCTGTGGTAACGTAGCATGAGCAGTTAGGCCTATCTCAGAGGCAGTGTGTGAAGCATTTATGACCATGCACAATAAGGCAGTAACGACACCACAAAAGGACACAACTCAAGTAGGTATAGAAAAATAGTATCTTTATCTAAGGTTTAGCACAAGACTCTCAAAAGCGTTTTAACCAGTCACAATGCACGTAAATCAGTAAGGACTTAAAAAGGCAAAAACGTATTCCCCAGAACGTGGCACTGACTGAGTTCAAGGCCTGGGTCTACGCGACCCGTTGCGCACCAGATACCTGCTGTTGGACGGGGACACAGCACGTAGCTTCTCGAAGAAGCGGAGACGGTGACAGGCGGACTCCCAGCGACCACAACTCTTGTCTGCAGTGGTCCGCAACGTGCACTCACAATGATTCGGGCACTCGGGGACAGGCGGGCTCCCAGCGGCAGCAGCACACGGCTGCGGCGGTCCGGGCTGGTGGTGGCGATGACTCTCGTCGTGCAGCTCCGTGGGGGGCTCACAGCGGCAGCAGCTCTCTCTTAGTTGCGGCGGCCCACAGGACGACTCACGACGATGCAAAATGGGCAAAGGTGCGGGCACTCAGCGGCAACAGCTCTCTTTTAGCTGCGGCGGCCCACGGGACAAATCACGATGATGCAAAGTCGGCAAATGTGCGAGCACTCGCCGGCAGCAGCTCTCTCTTAGCTGCGGCGGCCCACAGGACAAATCACGATGATGCAAAGTTGGCAAAGGTGCGAGCACTCCGCGGCAGCAGCTCTCTCTTAGCTGCGGCGGCTCACAGGACAAATCGCGATGATGCAAAGTTGGCAAAGGTGCGAGCACTCCACAGCAGCAGCTCTCTCTTAGCTGCGGCGGCTCACAGGACAAATCACGATGATGCACAGCTGACACAAGTGCGGGCACTCAGCGACAACAGCTCTCTCTTAGCTGCGGCGGCCCACAGGACAAATCACGATGATGCACAGCTGACACAAGTGCGGGCACTCAGCGGCAACAGCTCTCTCTTAGCTGCGGCGGCCCACAGGACAAATTACGATGATGCACAGCTGACATAAGTGCGGGCACTCAGCGGCAACAGCTCTCTCTTAGCTGCGGCGGCCCACAGGACAAATCACGATGATGCAGAGCTGACACAAGTGCGGGCACTCAGCGGCAACAGCTCTCTCTTAGCTGCGGCATCCCACAGGACAAATCACGATGAGGCAAAGTTGGCAAAGGTGCGGGCACTCAGCGGCAGCAGCTCTCTCTTAGCTGTGGCTGCCCACAGGACAAAGGATGATCTCAACCTGGCTGGCACAACGGCAGGCACTCAGCGGCTACAGCTCTCTCTTAACTGCGGCGGCCCACACAGATTCAGCGAAGGTTCCGAAGGTTCCAATTAAGACGGGCGCTCAACGGTGGCAGCTCTCTCTTAGCTGCGGCGGCCCACACACAGAGTTAACAAGGGTTACCAGTCTGCGTTCCTCACAGTAGAACTAGAGGTTCCGGATTACTCGACGGAGGCCTCACCTGCAAGTAGAATACCTAGCACAGGAATTCAGATGGCTGACGGGGTGAAGTCTAATGTCCCTGAGACTTCAGCAGGAGGCGCTCTCAATTCAGGCCCTCGGGTAGTTTCTTCAGCAAGCCTGATGAAAGTTTCAAAGTCCTTTCCTCTGTTCACTCGGACAGAGTTTCGTCTTGACATCCAGAAGGAACACACTTGAACAAGGTTTCAGCGCAGCGTTTTATACCTAAAAAGTATTTGTTCTCTGCAGTCACAAATCACTGCATCCAGCCTGACCAGTTCGGTGGGGTCGGGGAGCACTTGGTTTACGAGGCGACATCCTGCCCTTTGAGAATCTGGGGGTCTGCTATCAGACGCCCAGTGGGAGGTGGAGCCATCATTCACCTTGCCAGGCACGGCCCTGCTCAGATCAAAGAGTCACCCCTCCCCATACTCTAAATGCCGATCTCTCTCTCCAGCCAGGTCTGACCAAGCTGGCCCTACTGCTCCAAAACCAGACAGCCAATACACACGCTAGCAAAGCCTACGGGAAAGCTTAGGCCAGAAAATACCTCATTTCTAGCAGTGGCATTTTCAAACTCGGACCACGCAAAAGATCCTTACTAAAAGATGTATCTCAATGTCCTGAGCTTAAACATATCAAACTCGAAGTTCCTATCGGGTTCCTGGGGGCAGGTAGGATTATGGGATGTAATACTCAGCCTGCCCATTCTGGCCTATGAGAACGGATATCCTCACAATAGTAAGCAGTGAAATGGAGGGTAACTCGCTATTAGAACATGCTACACAGACATACTTTAAAAGCTGCTTCTGTGGGTAGCACAAATCAGCGCTGCAGGCCCACCAGCAGGATTTGGTCTACCAGCCCTGGGCACACACAGTGCACTTATACTAGGGACTGACAGGTAAACCAAACGAGCCAATTATGGTTATCCCAATTCATACAGTTATCTTTACACAGGGAGCATTCACGCTGTGGCACTGATTGGCAGTGGCACAGCGCCCAGAGCATCTAAATCCAGCCAAAATAAAAGATGGGAAGCAAAAAGAGGAAGGGAGACCCGCGCCAATGATGCCAGGTCTAACACCTATCAATCCCGCTATGGTGTCTTGGGCCATGGTGGTGACACACCGCTGGTGCCAGGCGCTCGCTACGTCGAGCATGACATTGTTGACTATGGGCGTGATAGTGTTGTTTGAGCACGTTTAAGGCACCAATGGACACATTGTGCTGTGTCAATGTCATGGGTCATATCTGTACTTCGAACAGTGGTCACTTACAAAAACTCATGGCACTGGATGTAATTTAAATGGGCTATAGTTAGTAATGATAGCCTTAACTTCATATCTAACACCAAATGCCACACTGAAAGAACTAATGGGGCACATTACTTCTACACAATTTCATATCTGAGCCCACATTTACACACATTTTCATATCTGTCAACAAAATTTAGCCCCAATTTCATATATGTCACAACATTTTAGCCCCAATTTCAAATCTGACCCCTAAATTTATCCCCAATTTCATATGTCACCACATTTTAACCCCAATTTCATATCTGACCCCCAAATGTATCCCCATTTTCATATATGTCACCACATTTTAGCCCCAATTTCATATCTGACCCCCAAATTTATCCCCAATTTCATATATGTCACCACATTTTAGCCCCAATTTCATATCTGACCCCCAAATGTATCCCCAATTTCATATATGTCACCACATTTTAACCCCAATTTCATATCTGACCCCCAAATGTATCCCCAATTTCATATGTCACCACATTTTAGCCCCAATTTCATATCTGACCCCCAAATTTATCCCCAATTTCATATATGTCACCACATTTTAACCCCAATTTCATATCTGACCCCCAAATGTATCCCCATTTTCATATATGCCACCACATTTTAACCCCAATTTCCTATCTGACCCCCAAATTTATCCTCAATTTCATATATGTCACCACATTTTAGCCCTAATTTCATATCTGACCCCCAAATTTATCCCCAATTTTATGTCACCACATTTTAACCCCAATTTCAAATCTGACCCCCAAATTTATCCCCAATTTCATATGTCACCACATTTTAGCCCCAATTTCATATCTGACACCCAAATGTATCCCCATTTTCATATATATCACCACATTTTAGCCCCAATTTCATATCTGACACCAAAAACTTACCCCCAATTTCATATCTGATCCCAATATTTACACACATATCCATATCTCACACAATATGTCATAATACATTACATGATTTTACAAACATTTCAGCATTATTTTCATTACTCACCACATATGTCACACTGTTGTCTGTTTGGTAACACCTATTACAGCCTTCATGTAATGTTATTGTTCACAGTAGCAAATCCAACAGTATATGTCCACATGGACATGTGTGTGCTCTACATACTCAAGGATGTTAATTACATCACCGGCACACTTGGCATTCTGTACATCCTTATTATTTTTCACTTGTATCTATGCCTTTGGGTATGTTTTGTCTCCATATCTGCCAAAGGTTATCACCATTACTTGTGTCATTGTGTCTGGTATGTGCTCATGTTGTTCGGCCTGTCATATGTGATTTTGTTACATGTATATTTCCACAGTTGTGAGTATGTTGATAGTGGATTTGATGTGTGTGGTGTGTTACGTTGGTACTCACCAAGGACAGGTGCATTGACCTTGTTCACATAAAGATTGTTGGCTTGGATGATGGAGTGCAGCCAAAAGTGGTGATGGTGCTCACTGACTGGTAACTTTGATATGGCATCTGTGAACAGTAGACGGTGTGCCACAATTGGCTGCACATTGATGTGATGCGTGTGCTTTCATTTGCAGTAATTGTGTGCAGTGTTGGCAGGGTGCACAAGTAGGACACGTGTGCAGTGATTTTAATCCAACACGAGTGGATAAGCCTGCTATGGCGTAGTAGCCTTTCTGGGGCACAAGCTGTTCCTGCGCAGTGTGGGTGAACTGAAGGTGCTGTTGAATCAAGCTAATGATGGCATCCAAGACAGGTGAGATATACCTTGATAGGGCTGGCTATGACACTCCTCCAACTCTAACTTTTGTTGTTTTGAAGGTACCAGAGGCCAACAAGTGATGCACAGCCAGCATCTTTGTCTGCGGAGGGATGTTGATAGTCCGCTGTGTTGGTCCTTACAGCCTGTGGAGGATGTGGCTCTGGATGCTTTTGATGTTTGTCCTTTAGTACCTGTGTTGTGCAATGACATCCGCTGGTGTTATGTGTATGAGACTGTGTTTTTGTTATGTACTCAGTATATTCATGCGCTGACTTGTAGGTATACTGGTGTGGGTTTGTCCTTGTGGTGTTGTAGGTTGTTTTTGTGGCACTGTTGTGTCTCCAAGCAGCTGGATGATTAGCTCCATGGCAACTGTTGTACTTCAGTTGTGTGTTTGGGCAGTGCTACCTTCATACTGCATGTCATATTGCAACTTAAGTGCAGATTAACGTTTGTCTGCAGTCCTTTTGGATCACGTACCTTAGCCACTTTTTGATGTGCCACATTGACAATCTGTCTGCTTGTTGATGATATTGTGCAGTGGTGTCATTGTGTCTTGATCCACGGTGACACAAAATCTGCAAATGCTTTTCATTATTAGTCATTGACTGACTTTGAATTGTGATTACCAGCATGTATGGCATGTCTACTGATGACAGTGGATATTAGCACAGGCTTGTGAATATGTATCTGAATGTCTCTAAACTTGTGTGGATTTGAAGTGGTTCAAATTCCATAATGAGTCCTTCAGAACTAGACAAATTGTGTCGTTAATGTGTCCCCTGTCATGATTGCACAAGAATGTGTGGCAGGTACAGCAGCCACTTGGAAGCCAGCAGTGTTTCTGTTTCACACATGTCCTGTATCATATACTTTCAGGGCTGTTTACACGAGAGTTTGAAATGTGACTATTAGCATTCACAGAGACAGTTTCCATGTTGGTTGTTCTCACTGTGCGAATACTGAACAAGTGTACAACAATGTTTTCTCAAGGTGTCACAACATTTGACTTGCACTGTATGCTGCATTGTGATGCCAGTCAATGTTTGCGCTGTGTCAATCAAAAGCTACGGATTTGTGTACATCTCATGTTCTGTTGCAATGACGTGTCCCCTTTCATCTCACCTAGGAGGCAACCTAATGTGTATCATACAGTCACCCTGCTGGCTAACATTGAGGATGATGACGTAATACGCAGATTCCGTCTGGACCGCACAAACATCCAAGACCTGTGTGCCATGTTGGAGCCACACCTGCGGGCTGGCAGGACATACCCAACAGCATTAACAACTGAATCGAAGGTGATGGCGGCACTGCATTTCCTGGCTAATGGGTCATTCCAGGAGACAGTGGGCATTGCAGGGGGGATGTCTCAGCCCACCTTCAGCAAGGTGCTACGTGATTTCCTGTCGGCCATGATGCAATACAGAGACCGATACATAAGTTTTCCAAGGAGGGCGGCTTTGGCGGATGTGAAGGCGGATTGGTCACATCCCTAATGTTGTAGGTGCAATTGACTGCACACATGTTGGCCTGGTTCCACCACAGGCACGGGAACACATATATAGGAATCGTAAATATTCACATTCCATCAATGTGCAGGTGGTGTGCCAGGCCGATATGATCATATTGCATGTCTGTGCCAAGTTTCCCGGCTCTGCACATGATTCCTACATCATGCGCAACAGCATTGTGCCCCAGCTGATGGCCAATCTACTTCCAGAGCGGGCATGAATTGTGGGTGAGTGGGCAGAGTCAAGTTGTGTGCTGTGTGTGCCATGCTGTCCTCTGCCACAGTTGTATCGCTTAATCTGTATGTCTTTTTCACACCTAGGTGACTCTGCATATCCCAACAGACCTTGGTTGCTGAGCCCACTACGCAATCCTAGGACACCGTCTGAAGTCCGCTACAACAATGCCCATGGGAGAACACGTCGGGTGGTGAAGCGAACCTTTGGTCTCCTAAAATCGAGATTTCGCTGCCTGGACAGGACCGAAGGGGCACTCATGTACTCACCCAAAAAGGTGTGTCAGATAGTGGTAGCATGCTGCATGCTGCACAAGCTGGCCTTATGGAAAGAAATCCCCCTGATCCTGGAGGATGATGACCAGCCGAGGCCCCCACCTGCGATCCCACAAATGTCCAGTGACAAGGATAGTGGAGAGGAGGAAGGTGTCGACCTGCGTCAGCAGCTCATCAACCGCTACTTCACTTGAAGGTGAGTGACAAAGTACAACTGGTCCATTGTCTGTTGATGTAGTTGTTTGCATAAAGGTCTATGTGATCTTTGTGACTGCATCCTGTTGTTGACTCAGTGCTGGCTGCCTATGTGTTGGGTACAGGGTAGTTTGGCACAGCTACAGGATGTCTATGTTGGTACTGTTGCACATTGTAATGTGTGCATATTGGAGTACGTTGATGACATGTGTTGTGTGATGGCTGTGATGCCACCACCTGACTAGTGACTTATGTTCTGTTGTGTTTTGCTAGGTCCCTTCTGCTTCTCCTTGCCTACAGAGAATCCATGCTCCTGTGACATTGTAACCATGGTAAACATTGCACATACTGTGATAAACATGGAGCAGACACAACTACATTGGTGCGTTATTGTTGTTTATTTTCAATGGGTATATGTGAGAGGGAAGTGGATATTTACATAAGTGTGAATGGTGAATCAATGAGTTGGCAGTGATGGTAGATGAGACAATCGAGTAGGCACCACATTGATGTGGTGACACAGTCCAACAGACGGATGCCATTACCATGGCAATGTGGGTAAGGACAGTGTACAAAGTCAATGGCAGGGTGAAGAGTGTTGCCATCATGGCTGGCTCTTTGACTGGCGTTTGGCAGGTGCTTTGCCACGGGTGAGTCCCAAGTTTTTCTGTGGACGGCCCCTTCTTCTTTTGGCAGGGGGGGCATCGTCTGCTGGGACAATGGGGTCTGAGGAGTCACCCCTCTCCGTGCCCGCAGGGGTGGATGATGAACTGTCATCCTGCGTGGCAACGGGGGGAGGTGGAGGTGTGGTATGTGGCACTGGCCTGTCCCTCTGTACCGCCACGTACTGGCCCATGAGGTCCACGATTTGTCCCATACGGTTGTCCATGGACCTCAGCAGACGTTGGAGCTCCAGGGCATCTTCGTGGACCTGGCCCATTTGTGCCTGTGTGTGTTCATAGGCACCAACAACTCTGGTGATGTTAGCCAGGGCTTCGGGCACAGTGTCCTGTGGTGTTGGAGTCCACTTGTCCTCCCACTTGCCCTGCTATCACTGAGCTGTTGCCTCACCACTCTAGGCACACGCCTACTCTCCCTGCCCTCCGCAGTTGTTGGTGTGGGCTGGACATCCTCTGGGGCAGGGCGAGTGTTGCAGGCAGCAGTGGTAGTGGTGGTGGTGGTGGTGCGGCACAGGTCGTTCCAGCAGGGGTCAGCGTTGATGTTGTTGCTGAGGGTGGGGGGGCAGTGGGGTCATGTGACCGGTTGCGCCCTGGCACACCAGATGGGCCGGCTTGGAGCTCCTCATCCAAAGAATCCAGGGACTCCGCATCAGAGTGTCCATGTTCCGGGGGAGGAGACTGGCTCTGCAGGTTGAGGTTGTCGTCCTCTGCAGTCAGTTGTTGGTCACCTGTGGAACAGAGGGTGCGTAGTCATTGACTTACACCCATCAGGCTTGCTGTGTTTGATGTCTCTTATTTACATGTTATGCAACACACAGTTACGTATTTCATAAATTGTATGTCTGCACAGTGATGTGCGTCATGACATGATTTGGAGGTACATACATCTTTTTCCATGGTGTGACAAGTCATTGGATACCATGCCCCATGTGAAGCTCTTAGTATTAGACTGAAAGGTTGTCATCTGACAACTGGCTGCTATACGACTTGATGTGATGCATCTTTGCTGATTACTCTTCCTGGCAGATGTTACATATGCACATGTACTATCCATTGTACCATTGTTATCTCATGCATACCTTTGTAATGTTCTGGGCTTGGATTTCATTGTTCAACAGACCATGCCTGTTTATTGTTACTATGGCCCTTGATGCTCAGCAACCATGGAATTTACAGATAGCATTCGGTGCAGTGCATATATGGTCCCTGATTTGCTTACAAATGGGTTTAGTTGAGTCACAGTTCTGTTTCTGTCACAGTTACATACGCTTAGCTGTCTGCATACTATCAATTGCTATTTTATTGGGTGGATTTTGTTGTGATGTGAGGCCTTGTGTTGTCATTAGCTCAATGCTTTTGTTGAGGAATGGTGGGGTGCATGCACTGTCTGCTTACCTGTCCAGTTATCATTTTTAGGTGGACTTTCTGACACATGCTTCTGGGTGGGGGGAGTGCTCCTCCTCCTGAGAGGTGTGACAGGGGTGGCTGGTGGGAGTTGTAGTGCAGGCCTCCCTATTCCAAACACACCTCCCTGGAAAGATGGCTACCTACCTGTTAGGTGAGGGTGAAGCACACAATTGCTGCCACATGCTTCTGGGTGGGGGGAGCAGTCCATCCTGCTCAGCTGTGGGACAAGGGGGCCTGGTGGGAGTTGTAGTGCAGGTCTCCCTATTCCAAACACACCTCCCTGGAAAAATGGCTACCTACCTGTTAGGTGAGGGTGAAGCACACAATGGCTGACACATGCTTCTGGGTGGGGGGAGTAGTCCATCCTGCTCAGCTGTGGGACAAGGGGGCCTGGTGGGAGTTGTAGTGCAGGCCTCCCTATTCCAAACACACCTCCCTGGAAAGAGGCTACCTACCTGTTAGGTGAGGGTGAAGCACACAATGGCTGAGACATGCTTCTGGGTAGGGGCAGTGCTCCTCCTTCTGAGAGGTGGGACAGGGGTGGCTGGTGGGAGTTGTGGTGCAGGCCTCCCACCCCCAAACAGCCCTCCCTGAGGAGATGGCTAACTACCTGTCAGTTTGTTTGTAGTGATACCATGTCTACCATATGCTTCTGGGTGGGAGGGAGTGCTCCATCCTGCTGAGGGATGGAGCAGGGTGTGCCGGGTGGGAGTTGTAGTGCAGGCCTCCCTATTCCAAACACACCTCCCTGGAATGATGGCTACCTACCTGTTAGGTGAGGGTGAAGCACACAATGGCTGCCACATGGTTCTTGGTGGGGGGAGTAGTCCATCCTGCTCAGCTGTGGGACAAGGGGGCCTGGTGGGAGTTGTAGTGCAGGCCTTCCTATTCCAAACACACCTCCCTGGAAAGATGGCTACCTACCTGTTAGGTGAGGGTGAAGCACACAATGGCTGAGACATGCTTCTGGGTGGGGGAGTAGTCCATCCTGCTCAGTTGTGGGACAAGGGGGCTTGGTGGGAGTTGTAGTGCAGGCCTCCCTATTCCAAACACACCTCCCTGGAAAGATGGCTACCTACCTGTTAGGTGAGGGTGAAGCACACAATGGCTGCCACATGCTTCTGGGTGGGGGGAGTAGTCCATCCTACTCAGCTGTGGGACAAGGGGGCCTGGTGGGAGTTGTAGTGCAGGCCTCCCTATTCCAAATACACCTCCCTGGAAAGATGGCTACCTACCTGTTAGGTGAGGGTGAAGCACACAATGGCTGAGACATGCTTCTGGGTGGGGGGAGTAGTCCATCCTGCTCAGCTGTGGGACAAGGGGGCCTGGTGGGAGTTGTAGTGCAGGCCTCCCTATTCCAAACACACCTCCCTGGAAAGATGGCAACCTACCTGTTAGGTGAGGGTGAAGCACACAATGGCTGAGACATGCTTCTGGGTAGGGGGAGTAGTCCATCCTGCTCAGCTGTGGGACAAGGGGGCCTGGTGGGAGTTGTAGTGCAGGCCTCTATTCCAAACACACCTCCCTGGAAAGATGGCTACCTACCTGTTAGGTGAGGGTGAAGCACACAATGGCTGAGACATGCTTCTGGGTGGGGGGAGTAGTCCATCCTACTCAGCTGTGGGACAAGGGGGCCTGGTGGGAGTTGTAGTGCATGCCTCCCTATTCCAAACACACCTCCCTGGAAAGATGGCTACCTACCTGTTAGGTGAGGGTGAAGCACACAATGGCTGGGACATGCTTCTGGGTGGGGGGAGTAGTCCATCCTGCTCAGCTGTGGGACAAGGGGGCCTGGTGGGAGTTGTAGTGCAGGCCTCCCTATTCCAAACACACCTCTGTGGAAAGATGGCTACCTACCTGTTAGGTGAGGGTGAAGCACCAATGGCTGAGACGTGCTTCTGGGTGGGGGGCAGTGCTCCTCCTTCTGAGAGGTGGGACAGGGGTGGCTGGTGGGAGTTGTAGTGCTGCTTGCCTGGACACATACAACACAGTTGATGTTGTGTACCTTTGTGATGATTCAGATGGGGTGAATGTTAAATCAGTGAGACCTGTGTTTGGTATTGGGGTGCAGATGAATGTGCTTGTGCCTCAGAGATATAGCTTTGTAGTTGTGCAAGACAGTACATGGCAGTTTCATGGTATACATTAGTTGGTTCTTACCAGCCTCCACTCCCCCGGGTATTCCTTTAAGACTCTCGGGATGCAGTATGGCAAGCACCTTCTCCTCCCACGCAGAGAATGGTTTTGGTGGAATGGGAGGACCTCCACCAGTCGCATCAGCCAGCTCACGGTTCTTGGCCCTCTTCTTCTTGACAACACTCTTCAGGTCATGCCACCGCCTCTGGATTTCCTGCTTGTTGCGGGGCACGTTCCCTACTGCATTGACCTTGTCCACTATCCTTACCCACATGTTTGTTCTTGTGGCTAATGGTGTCGGTTGGCCCATGCTACCAAAGAGTTGTGGTTCTACTCTAATTATCTCATCTACCATTACTGTCAACTCAGTGTCTGTGAATTTTGGCATTTTATGTGGTGCCATGGTGTGTGCTGTGCTGATGTTTTGGGGTGCAGTTGTGAGGGTGGTGTGGGTGGTGTAGGTGGTGTGTGTGTGTGTTGTGGTGGTGGTGTGATGTGTGCAGGTTTGGCTCTCCTTAGTGCTCTGGTGTTGTTTCCTTCTGTTGAGTCGTTTTGCAAAGGATTGTGGTCAGGGAAGGGGCTGGTTTTATGCTCAGCTATGTGGGTGTGTCAAGATGGTGTAATGCTGTCAGGTGTGCTGTGTGGGTTGTCCTGTGATTTGTGTGTTTGAATTTGCCATGGGGGTGTGTCATTGGGATGTTTCAGTTTATTTTGGGGGCAGGGCTAGTTGCCTGTGTGCATTTGGTGGCCTTATTGTGTGTTTCTTTCCTTGGCCTCCATTTCGTTGACGGAGCATCCGCAGCGATGGCTATGCTGCATGCCTTCCGCCGTATCTCACATTCATTACTGTTAGCGACCGCGGCAGTCGAATACAGTGGTACGTACCACTGTGACATCGGGGATATCATAATATCATTGGCGGTCACTCCACGTGCCTGGCGGCGGTTTTGTGTGTTTACGCTGTGAAACCGACCGTCGCGGTTGGATTTTCCCCATCTCCGCCGTCTACGGGCGGTTTTTCGATGCCTCCTACCGCCGGGGTTGGAATATTTTGGCGGTTGATCCTAATAGGGTCGGCGGTGTTTCCGCGGTACCTGCGGACGGTAATTTTCCGCTACCATGGCGGTTGGATTTTTTTCCGCCCGTCATCGTTATGACCCTCATAATTTGGTTTACTATCCAGCACTTTCCCTGAGTTCAGTTTGTTTTGGAGTTGGAACAGTAATTTATTAAGTTTTATTATCCAGCGCTTTCCCTGAGTTTAGTTGGATTTGGAGTTGGAATAGTTATTTATTATAGTTTATTATCCAGCACTTTCCCTAAGTTTTTTTCGTTTAGATGTAATAGTAATTTAAATTGGTTTATTATCCAGCACTTTCCATGAGTTTTTTTAGTTTTGTAGTTAGAATAGTAATTTAATTTGGATTATTATCCAGCACTTTCCCTGATTTGTTTTTGGTTTTGGAGTTAGACTAGTAATTTAATTTGGTTTATTATCCAGCACTTTCCCTGAGTTCAGTTGGTTTTGGAGTTGGAATAGTAATTTATTAAGTTTTATTATCCAGCGCTTTCCCTGAGTTTAGTTGCATTTGGAGTTGGAATAGTTATTTATTATGCTTTATTATCCAGCACTTTCCCCAAGTTTTTTCAGTTTAGGTGTTGTAATAGTAATTTAAATTGGTTTATTATCCAGCACTTTTCATGAGTTTTTTTAGTTTTGGAGTTAGAATAGCAATTTATTATGGTTTATTATCCAGCACTTTCCCTGAGTTTTTTTGTGTTTGGAGTTGAAATAGTAATTTAATTTGGTTTATTATAAAGCACTTTCCCTGAGTTTATTTGGTTTTGGAGTTGGAATAGTAATTTAATTTGTTTTATTATCCAGCACTTTCCCTGAGTTTAGTTGGTTTTGAAGTTGGAATAGTAATTTATTAAGTTTTATTATCCATCACTTTCCCTGAGTTAAGTTGGATTTGGAATAATTATTTATTATGGTTTATTATCCAGCACTTTCCCTGAGTTTTTTTGGTTTTGGAGTTGGAATAGTAATTTAATTTGCTTTATTATCCAGCACTTTCCCTGAGTTATTTTTGGTTTTGGAGTTACAATAGTAACTTAATTTGGTTTATTATCCACCACTTTCCATGAGTTTATTTGGTTGTGAAGTATGAATAGTAATTTAGTTTGGTTTATTATCCAGCACTTTCCCTGATTTGTTTTTGGTTTTGGAGTAAGAATAGTAATTTAAATTGTTTTATTATCCAGCACTTTCCCTGAGTTCAGTTGGTTTTGGAGTTGGAATAGTAATTTATTAAGTTTTATTATCCGGCGCTGTCCCTGAGTTTAGTTGGATTTGGAGTGGGAATAGTTATTTATTATGGTTTAATATCCAGCACTTTCCATGAGTTTTTTCGGTTTAGCTGTTGTAATTGTAATTTGAATTGGTTTATTATCCAGCACTTTCCATGAGTTTTTTTAGTTTTGGAGTTAGAATAGTAATTTAATTTGGTTTATTATCCAGCACTTTCCCTGAATTGTTTTTGGTTTTGGAGTTAGAATAGTAATTTCATTTGGTTTATTATCCAGCACTTTCCCTGAGTTCAGTTGGTTTTGGAGTTGGAATAGTAATTTATTAAGTTTTATTATCCAGCGCTTTCCCTGAGTTTAGTTGGATTTGGAGTTGGAATAGTTTTTATAATGGTTTATTAACCAGCACTTTCTCTGAGTTTTTTCAGTTTAGGTGTTGTAATAGTAATTTAAATTGGTTTATTATCCAGCACTTTCCATGCGTTTTTTAGTTTTGGAGTTAGAATAGTAATT
This sequence comes from Calotriton arnoldi, assembly GCA_963921515.1. NCBI lineage: Eukaryota > Metazoa > Chordata > Amphibia > Caudata > Salamandridae > Calotriton > Calotriton arnoldi. The sequence continues at coordinate 1,476,781 of CAWUFW010002984.1, forward strand.
TAATTTGGTTTATTATCCAGCACTTTCCCTGATTTGTTTTTGGTTTTGGAGTTAGAATAGTAATTTAATTTGGTTTATTATCCATCACTTTCCCTGAGTTCAGTTGGTTTTGGAGTTGGAATAGTCATTTATTAAGTTTTATTATCCAGCACTTTCCCTGAGTTTAGTTGGATTTGGAGTTGGAATAGTTATTTATTATGGTTTATTATTCAGCACTTTCCCTGAGTTTTTTCAGTTTAGGTGTTGTAATAGCAATTTAAATTGGTTTATTATCCAGCACTTTCCCTGAGTTTATTGGTTCTGAAGTTCAAATAGTGATTTAGGGCATCATTACGATGGCGGGCGTACAAAGCCCGCCCGCCACCGCAACGGCAAACGGGACTGCCCGCAAGAGGTGCAGCAGTCCCGCCATGTCAATTAGGATGCCACCGCAGCGGTGGCATCCCGCATCATTTACATTGCGGCGGGCGGTGCTGTGAGCAGCACCCGCCGCAATGTAAAAAAAGCATGTTGCGGATTGGCATGCACAACGTGACAGGCACCGCGCGGTGCCTGCCACCCTGTGCATGCCAATGTAGGGGGGTACCATAGGTACCCCCCAAGTGCACCCGCCCCGGGGGCCTGCAACGGGCCCCCATTACCAAAGACCGTATGCCTTTCCATGGCGGCAACGCCGCCATGGAAAGGCACATCTCCGCCTGCATCACAATATGGATGGCGGTGTCCTGCAGACACCGCCACCATATTGGGGCCGATTCCGATCTCGGCCGGTAGCGCACCGAATCGGATTCGGCTTAACCGGATCCGATTCGGAGCCCTCTTTTCCGACCGATTCGAACGCGCGTCCGGCCGAGCGAGTACGATGCGAGCGCACGCGAAATCGCCGACCGACTCGTTCACGGGTCCGAACCACACCGACCGACTCGCTCGAACTCGACTCGCACCGCGCGATGGAGACGTTCCCCGGCCGGGCAAGTACGATGCGCGCCGCGAGCAGTCCGACCGACCCGCACCGTCCGGCTCGAAACAGCTGTCGGAGTCGGACTTTGGGGGTCCGTGTCGGACCCCCCTGTATGCGTAGCCACGCGAGTCGCACACAGGGGGGACCCATGGATCCCGCCTACCTGTGCGTATGCAGCGCGAACCGCATCAACGCAAACCCGCTGTAGGGGGCGCCCTCGTTCGCCTCGCACCCATTCAGTCAATGGGAGCCCGCGTACGCGTTGTACGACCGGCTCCCATTGACTTCAATGGGAGTCCGACCGAATCGAGTCCGATAGCATGCGTGCGCATCGTACTCGTTCGGTCGGACTGCCAGAGTCCGATTCGGACGGAAATCTCTCCGGGTCCGGCTCGGTCGGAGAGTTTTCCGGCCCGAATCGGAATCGGCCCCATAGTGCGCGTTTTCCGCCCGGTAGACAAGTCGACCGGCGGAAAAGCGGTGGACGGTCTTCCCGTCCGCCGCGGACCCCCCAGCCATCCTAATATGGCGGGGGTCACTGATGCATGGATGGCGGGCGGATCGCCCCCGCCGGGCCGGCAGTGGCTACCACCAGCCTGGCGGGGTCGATCTGCCCGCCATCCTAATAGGCCACTTAATTTGGTTTATTATCCAGCACTTTCTCTGATTTTTTGGGGTTTTGGAGTTGGAATAGTAATTTAATTTGTTTTATTATCCACCACTTTCCCTGAGTTTTTTGGCATTTGGAGTTGGAATAGTAATTTAATTTGGTTTATTATCTAGCACTTTCCCTGAGTTTATTTGGTTTAGGAGTTGGAATAGTAATTTATTTTGTTTTATTATCCAGCACTTTCCCTGAGTTTAGTTGGTTTTGAAGTTGGGATAGTAACTTATTAAGTTTTATTATCCATCACTTTCCCTGAGTTTAGTTGGATTTGGAATAATTATTTATTATGGTTTATTATCCAGCACTTTCCTTGAGTTTTTTGGTTTTGGAGTTGGAATAGTAATTTAATTTGCTTTATTATCCAGCACTTTCCCTGAGTAATTTTTGGTTTTGGAGTAAGAATAGTAATTTAGGGGCCGATTACGATGGCGGTCGGTGTCAGTACCGCGGTGCCGACGGTGCGGAAAAATGCCTCTTACAGCCCGCCAGCAGCGGTCCTCACGGCCGCCATATTATGAAGGGCAAATATGGCCCATTTCCCGACCTCCGCGGTGCAACGCCGACCGCCATGAAGTTGCGCCCGCCACCGCGCCGGTGTGAGCCAATGGAGACTCACCGCCGTGCGGAATGACGTCCCGTCCGCTCAACAAATTAGGATGCGCCAAACAACCCGTCGAACCGCAGGGGAGAATCCGCCCATCCAGACACGGCGGAATCTCGACAGCGGAGCGTGAAGCGAGACTCCGGAGCCCTCCACTCGGAGCCGAACGCCATGGATCCAGCACTACACGTCCTCCCGGTGCTGTACGTGATACATCACCAGGCCAACATCGCCCGCCGCGGACGCCGCCGCAGGTACGTAAACAAAACACAATACAGCACAAAACAGAACACAAATTCCACGGGCTGAAACAGGGCACCTGGCCACACCAGACACACTGGTGTGGACAGGAACACATCCATCAGTGTACCCACACATGTCTCAGCTGGCACCAATTCACACCCTGCATCAAGCCCACCAAAGTACCGCGAACATAATGTAATGTGTAGCTGACGACACCGCAGCGGTGAGCATGCGGGAAATCCATCGCACAAAGCAGAATGCATGTACAGCAACGGACAGGCCAGAAAGACCCCAGGCCACCACCACCACCCACCACCCACAGCTCCGCCGCACACAGCAAGAAATATGCCAATGCCCCCTGTGCACCCCCATGTCCAACACCAAGCGACCTAAATCCACACCCAGCAGCACACAACTAACACCTAGGGAGACAGACACAGCAGCATTTGGTGTAGATTAACACACAGCACAGAGGCACAGGCCCAGGGCAACACACACACACACACCACAACACCACATACATGGCAAGAAAGCAGAAGACAAGCACAAAATGAACATACACACAAGGAACATACAGACTACTGGACACACACCCTGCCAACTCACACAGACATACCCCACACCGACACACAGCCACATACACAGACTACATGCCACCAGCAATGGAGCACAACATAGAGGAAAGCATGAATGATGTGCACACAAATGGGAGGGCAAGGAGACAACCAACAACCAGGTGAACAGACACATGCAGGACAAGGAACCCAGAACAACATCCACACCCCATCCAAGCACATGGCTGGCACAGTGAGTGAAGTCAAACAACAGTCACCTCAGTGCAACAACTCAGGGAGACAGCAAGGTAACCCATGCATAGGGACAGGGATGAAAGGAAGGACCTCAAGCCAAACAGAGAACAGCAAGTACACATGAGTATCACACAGGGCACATTGGCACACTCAATGACTGCCAAACACAAGTAGGAGTCCCCAAACATACCCCCTCATATCTGCAGCACACAATCCCAATGCCAGACACACAGAAGGGCCTACATAATGTCCAGACAAGATACAAACAAACAATCAAACCCCCTGAGGGCATCCACAAACATCACACACACACAGGGATTACAGTACCAATGTCTGCACCAAAACAAAAATGGCAAACACAATTCTAAACAGAAACACATACAGAACCACAAAAATAACACACAGCACCTGTGCAGCCAAACTAGGGGAAGGCAATGGGAGCACACACACAACAGGAGTGCACCACCTCAACAGTCAGGAAAAATGCATGGGCTACATACCACAACACAGACAAGAAGTGCACCATCACAGAACAACACAGACACATCAAACACACAACAGATGCACAACACCACAAAACACATAGCAAACACAGCAGTACATCAGGGGATGTATACTAGGACAGCACAAGGCAACATACACCCACAGCACTGAATGCACAACAAGCAGTGTGTGCACACAAACACACAACAGTCCCACACAGCCATGAGTCACACGCCAGTAACACACACATCAACACACACGACAAAGCCACAACCAACACACCGTACAACCCTTGACCACCCAAATGCACACCATGCAAGTAACCGTTGTGACTAGGATGACTGCCCATCACAACATGACTACACATCTACACTGCTAGGCATACATGAAAGCAAGAACGCACATACATGTTGAGCCTGGTCAGCCTGCCTGCAATCCCGTGTATATGACCCCTCTATGTGTTTGCAGTGCCCACATACCAGGATGCAGTAAAACATAGCCAACAGCAACAAGGAAGGAACATGAGTCTGGTATGTCACCGAAAACAACATCAATGACCCCACAAGTATCCGAGTTATGAAGAACTGAAGTCCCCGTCACCCCTGTAAAATAAATGATAAGTCAAACAAGCCAGTGGCACAGTTGAAGTGGCACACAGAGCATGTGGCACAGTAAATGTTAGACATACAGGAAAAGCCTTATCCAGTAAGGACAATGACACAACTGACAACATGAGCAACTGTTTTTATTCACAAATAGCACTGATAGGCAACAATATCAGACAGGACCAAGGCACAAGATGCAGAGCCTGAACATGAGAAGCTGCACAGGCAGGGGGCAAACTGCAAGGCCAGTGGCCAGTCCAAGGTGCTGACAGAGACAATGAGAAGCTGCACAGGCAGGGGGCAAACTGCAAGGCCAGTGGCCAGTCCAAGGTGATGACAGAGACAATGAGAAGCTGCACAGGCAGGGGGCAAACTGCAAGGCCAGTGGCCAGTCCAAGGTGCTGACAGAGACAATGAGAAGCTGCACAGGCAGGGGGCAAACTGCAAGGCCAGTGGCCAGTCCAAGGTGCTGACAGAGACAATGAGAAGCTGCACAGGCAGGGGGCAAACTGCAAGGCCAGTGGCCAGTCCAAGGTGCTGACAGAGACAATGAGAAGCTGCACAGGGAATGTGTGTCACCAAACTCCGCCATGGTCAGCAACACAGTCTGGTGTGACACGATGGGCAGCACAGGTACCGGTGTGGGAGAGACAGGTCTGTGACATTGATCAACATTCAGACCTGGCTGTCAGTCTGAGTGGGAGCTGACTGTGTGTCGGGCACAGTTGGACCACTTGACTGGGGAGTGAGACGCCCAGCTGAGGAAGAGCTATCAGTGGCCTTGGACGCTGGATGGCTGCTTGGACCAGGTGGTGTAGTGGCACGTGGAGGTGGACTCAGGCCGACGTGGGACACAGTGTGGGAGGGAGACAGTGGAGGGGTGCCTTTCCACTTCTTGGGGATTCTAAATGGCTTGCCTGTCTTCGTATCAATGGGAAGTGGTGTGGACACAAACGGCACACTCAGCATCAAGGCTGCCGCAGGTGCACACGCTGGACCTCCCTTTGGGGATGTGCTGGATCCATAAGGACGCTTAGCCTGGCATTGCCTCTGCCCCTCCATCCCCTCTTTACCCTGTGTGCCCCCTACAGTGCCCTCCTGTCCCTGCTTCACTGGACTTGGAATGGGAGTAGAGGTAGTTGGTGAAACAGCCTTGGATACCTTACTATGTGTAGCCTTGCCAGGCCCCACCTTCACAGTGGGCATGGAGAGTGTCTGCATGCCTTTGCGAGACGTTTTTGGGACCACAGAGTCTGTGGCCGGGGATTGCTCTGAGGCTTGTGACCCTGAGTACTTCCTCCTTGAATCATGTGCCTTTGCAACGCCTGACGGACTCTTCCCTTTGCGCTCTGGGGTTGTATTTCTCTTTGTAGGGGAAGGTGTCTGTGACCTTGACCGCTTGGGCTGCTGCTGCTGTGTGCTACGTGTGCAGTATCGTGACGTTGAGGTGTGTGAGGCGTGGTCACCGTCGTCAGACGTAGCCACTGGCATGGGGGTGGCCAAAGGGACTGGAATTGGACTACGCGATTGAGCCAGTTGAAGTGCAGCCGCCATTGTGGAGGACATTGTCTGGACAGTGCGGTGCAGCCCACCCACGTCTGAATGGATGCCCTCCATGAAAGCTAACACCTGTGCCAATTTGCGGTCGTGGTCTGACAATGCATTGAGGAGCCCTGTCTGCCCCACACACAGCTGGCGCATAAGGTCCACACACTCTGCACTGATGGCAGCAGGGGGCACAGGGGCAGGGGCAGCGGTGCCTGGAATGAAGGACACTCTACCCCTCTTTGTGGTGCGAACACGGGCAGCAACAGAGGAAGTGGCTGGGAGGGTGGGCACTGCACGCTGTGTGCTGGAAGATGTAGCAGACTCTCCGTTCCCTGTGTCCTCCAAGATGTCTGCACCACCGCCGTCATCAGATGATGTTGAACTTTGCGTCTCGGGCTGTGATTCCTCCAGCATACTCCTATCCCCCTCCGAGGCGCTGGTCACATCTGTATCACTGGGATCCTGTGCAGCTGTTGTGCTTGTCTCACCACCACTGGTGTCCGTCCCCTGTCCCTCCGTGCCCACAGGAGATGCTGCATAACAGAGAGACATGTAGGGTCAGCAAAGTGACAGCAACAGGACAAACATATTCAAGCAAAGCAACACTGAGGATGACAAAGTCTACATGTTGCAGGCCACCCCGTGCATTCACACCATGTAGACACACATCACTACCTCAAACAGTGCGTACAAACAACTAAACACGGCACAGCTGAGCCATGTGATGGGCAGACAGCACAACATCATGCATGTTGGGGCGTACAAACACTAACACCAATGGACCAGGCCTGCAGCACACCACCCACAATGCCATTGAAATTCCCAGGACTGCAAAACATCAGTAAGTGCATGTATGTAATATCCGTGACTGCCACACCCAGCACAGGGGCCACTTACAACCCACTGCATCACAGTAACCACATCACGTACACCAGCGCAGGTACAGGCATGGTACACATGCAGCCACTCACAGACAAAATCAACCTTCACAGAATACTCACCCCTAGCTTGCTGTTGATGCTCCTTCAAACGTGTGTCCAGCTCAGGCTGTGTCACAGCCAAGATGCGGCACATCAGTGGTGTCAAGCTGCGTCGTGACAACCTGCCACTGCGAGGGAGTATCCCCAGTGTCATCTCGGCAACGTTCTTTGCCAGTCGTGATATGTCGTCCCACCTCTTGTGGCAGTGGGTGCGCCGGCGGTTCGACACTCCCAGAGCCCGCACCTTGGTTGCAATGGACCTCCACACGGCCTTACGCTGGTGTACCTTGAGCTGCAGGTGTGGGAGACAAGAGGGGAAAACATCAGTGACACACTCTCATGGTAAAACCTCTCCCTCTGAACAGTGGCATGACACAGACTCATCTCCACACGGCAGATATGGGTCATTGATGTACACTCATGCGAACCACACACGTATCACACTCTGTACAGTCAGTGATGTGTTCTTGTCACATTGGGCGTGGACAGTCCATGCCAGGTAGAATCACACAGAGATGGACAACGAGGACCCACACAAACAGTCACATGAACAATAACTGTCCAGAAACATGGATCACCAGATAGCTGTCACACCATATGGATGTGTACACAACACATGTCCATCCACCCTTCATGTCCATGCATTTAATGTGTGGGTTGCATACACCCCCTTAACAACTAGGAAACAGCATGTCAGCCAGTGCATTACACAACCCCACACTCTCAGGCACATACACCATCTGATCAACTACATGTGTGCCCCCCTTGCACTCACACCCCCCACTGTTGGAGACTTACCACAACATTTGGGCCACCATATAGCCGTGGGTACTGTGTCAGCACCTCGTGCACCAGGACATCCAGCTCCTCGCTTGTAAATGGACTGGCACGGATCTTCTCCATCCTAGCCATCACTGTGGACATGAGACGTCAGCGGCGGCAGTGGGCGGTGAGGGGTCTCAGGCAGCAGTCCCTGGAGGCAGCAGCAGGTGAGGGGTCCCAGGCAGCAGTCCCTGGAGGCAGCAGCAGGTGAGGGGTCCCAGGCAGCAGGCTCTGTGAGCAGTGGAAATGTGGTGCTCCCTTCCACACATATATAGGGCCCTGGACTCGTTTCAGTGGTCATAGTCTTCTGCCATTGGTGTTCCAGGTCAGCCTTTTCAAAAGCATCCAATGACCGCCTCTGCGGGGCGGAGCACGCCCACCGCGATATTTGAATCTGCATCATGCCACCGCGATAGCGGTCCCCATTGGCTGCAAGGGCATGGTTCATGGCGGTGTCACACTGCGGGGTCCTGGCCGGCGCTACCGCGGTGGTGCATCTTACAAATGCATCCTATCTCCGCATCCGCTGAGGCGGAGCACACCCACCGTGATTTTGAATCTGCATCATGCCACCGCGATAGCGGTCCCCATTGGCTGCAAGGGCATGGTTCATGGCGGTGACACACCGCGGGGTCCTGGCCGGCGCTACCGCGGTGGTGCATCTTACAAATGCATCCTATCTCCGCATCCGCTGGGGAGGAGCACGCCCACCGCGATATTTGAATCTGCATCATGCCACCGCGATAGCGGTCCCCATTGGCTGCAAGGGCATGGTTCATGGCGGTGACACACCGCGGGGTCCTGGCCGGCGCTACCGCGGTGGTGCATCTTACAAATGCATCCTATCTCCGCATCTGCTGGGGCGGAGCACGCCCACCGCGATATTTGAATCTGCATCATGCCACCGCGATAGCGGTCCCCATTGGCTGCAAGGGCATGGTTCATGGCGGTGACACACCGCGGGGTCCTGGCCGGCGCTACCGCGGTGGTGCATCTTACAAATGCATCCTATCTCCGCATCCGCTGGGGCGGAGCACGCCCACCGCGATATTTGAATCTGCATCATGCCACCGCGATAGCGGTCCCCATTGGCTGCAAGGGCATGGTTCATGGCGGTGACACACCGCGGGGTCCTGGCCGGCGCTACCGCGGTGGTGCATCTTACAAATGCATCCTATCTCCGCATCCGCTGGGGCGGAGCACGCCCACCGCGATATTTGAATCTGCATCATGCCACCGCGATAGCGGTCCCCATTGGCTGCAAGGGCATGGTTCATGGCAGTGACACACCGCGGGGTCCTGGCCGGCGCTACCGTGGTGGTGCATCTTACAAATGCATCCTATCTCCGCATCCGCTGGGCGGAGCACGCCCACCGCGATATTTGAATCTGCATCATGCCACCGCGATAGCGGTCCCCATTGGCTGCAAGGGCATGGTTCATGGCGGTGACACACCGCGGGGTCCTGGCCGGCGCTACCGCGGTGGCGCATCTTACAAATGCATCCTATCTCCGCATCCGCTGGGGCGGAGCACGCCCACCGTGATATTTGAATCTGCATCATGCCACCCCGATAGCGGTCCCCATTGGCTGCAAGGGCATGGTTCATGGCGGTGACACACCGCGGGGTCCTGGCCGGCGCTACCGCGGTGGTGCATCTTACAAATGCATCCTATCTCCGCATCCGCTGGGGCGGAGCACGCCCACCGCGATTTTTGAATCTGCATCATGCCACCGCGATATCGGTCCCCATTGGCTGCAAGGGCATGGTTCATGGCGGTGACACACCGCGGGGTCCTGGCCGGTGCTATTGCGGTGGTGCATCTTACAAATGCATCCTATCTCCGCATCCGCTGGGGCGGAGCACGCCCACCGCGATTTTTGAATCTGCATCATGCCACCGCGATAGCGGTCCCCATTGGCTGCAAGGGCATGGTTCATGGCGGTGGCACACCGCGGGGTCCTGGCCGGCGCTACCGCTGTTTGATTGCCATAGAGTGACATGGGTGACCGGGATGTGGCTGGTGGAGCATGACAAAAGCCATCTGCAGCTATGTGGAGGGCCATCACTGACACCAATGTGTCATGTGCAGCACATGACACACTTGCGTCAGTGGTGGGCATCGACACAGGTACAAATGGTGGTTGGCATGCTCCGCCACCCAATTCATGGACAGTATGTGCGTCCGCCATGGGGAATATGCAGCACAACATCGTACACTCTGTGTGTCATTGTGTTTATGGGGCACGTTTGAGGCACCTACGGACAGTTCTTGTTGTGTGTGGATCAATGGGCATTACTGTGCTACACACAGTGGATACGTACAGTGGCACATGGCACTGGATAACATTGATATGGTCTCCTGTCACAAATGTCAGCCACTGTGTAACGTCTCACACCAAATGGAACACTGTACTCCATCATGTTGATCAATATTTACACACAATGTCGTATCTGCCACCCATGCTGACCACTATCTCACACCTGAGCCCATGTGTTACACTGAAAACCCAGATGAACTCATTCATTCAGCATGACTGTCATCATTGGAAACAGATGTCACCCTGTTGTGTTATTCCTAGGACCAATCACATGCCGCATGTTATGTCTTTGTACACACTGGCAACTCCTGCAGTGTATGTCCAAATGTACAGGGGGGGGCTCGACCTGCTAAAGCATGACGAGTACTTCAGCACCACACCTGGCATCCGTTGCATTATTATTGTTTGTCACTTGGGTAGACGGCCAGAGCAGATGTCTTTGCTACATGTCTGCCACCTGTAACCACAGGGACCTATATGGTAGTGTCAGGTCTGTGCTCATGTTGTTTGGACTGTTGTATGTGAATCAGTGACATGTACATTTCAACAATGGTGCTTAGCTACACTATGTTTTTGAGTGTTGTGCTGTGTCCCGGTGCTACTCACCTGCCACCAGTGCATGTCCATTGTTCACATCAGGAATGTAGCGTTGGCAGATGGACTGCATGCACGGTTGTGGATTGTGCTAACTGTATGGAATATAGTATGCGACATTTGTCCACAGGCTATGGGTGTCCAGTTTTGCCCGTGCAATGTGTGTGCACTGATTAGCGGGAATTGTCTGCAATGTTGGATGGTCAGCACAAGTGGCACACGTGTGCAGTGTGTTGCCACCAACACTAGTGTATGTGCATGCTATGGGGTGCTAGCCATCCTTGCTCACCATCTATTCCAGCACTGTGTGGGTGGATCACATCTGCTGGTGTATCAGGATGGTGTGGGCACCCAAGACAGGTGAGATGTACCTTGACTGTTGTGCCTGTGACACTCATCCAACTCTGACATTTGGTCAATGTGAGGTACCAGTGTCCCACTACCCATGCACAGCCAGCATGTTTGTTAGATGTGGGATGTTGATTGTATGCTGTGTTGGGCCTGACAGCCTGTGTGGAATGAGGGTCAGGATGCATGTCCTTTGGGACATGTGGTGTAAAATTACATCCACTGGTGTCAGGTGTCTGAGCCAGTAGTCCATATGTCATGCATACAGTATGTTCATGCGTGGTCTTGTTGGCATACTGGCTTGGCGTTGTCCATGTAGTGTTGTATGTTTGTGTTGTGGCACTGTTGTGTCTTGAAACAGCTGGATGTGTATCACCAAGGTATGTGTTGTGGTGCACATGTGTCCTTGGGCAGTCCCTCCTTGATGCTGCATGTAAATGTCCAAAATGGGGGAAGATTAAGGGTGCATACAGGCCCTGCTGATCACGTCCCTCATCTATTGTTAATGTGTGCCACATTGGCTATCTGTGTGCTTGTAGAGAGTATTGGGCAGTGGGGTAATGGTGGCCTGTTACAGTGGTACACATACTCTGCACAGGCGTGACATCATCTGTCACTGTCCGACTTTGTATTCAAGTCAGCAGCAGATATGGCCTGTGTACTGATGACATTGGCACATGTATGGGTTTGGGATGTGAATGTCATTGAATTTGAGTGTGTTCGAAGTGGCACTGAGTACAAAGACAATCCCAATGATCCATCCACATTGTGTTGTTGATGTGTCCCCTGCAATTATTGTCCAAGGAGGTGTGGCAGGTACAGCAGCAACGTGGAAGCCAGCAGTGTCTCTGCTTCACACATGTCCTGTGTCATGTACACCCAAGGCTGAGTCCACCTCAGCTCGATATGTGACTCTTGGCATTCACATAGACAGTGTTCGTATTGTGTCCACTGACTGTGCACATCCATGACAGTTGTACAATTAATCTGTCTCATGTTGGGACAACACTGAATTGCACTGTGTGCTTTCAGGGATGACAGTCAATGTTAGCGCCGTGACAGGACAGACTTTATGAATTTGTGCACATCCTAATTTATGTTGCTATGACGTGTCCCCTTTCATCTCACCTAGGAGGCGACCTAATGTGTTTCGTACCTTCACCCTGCTGGCTAACATGGAGGATACCGACATCATAAGGCGATTCCGTCTGGATCGGACAAACCTCCTGGAACTTTGTGCACTATTGGAGCCACACCTGCTTCCACGCAGGACATACCCAACAGCACTCACGCCAACGGCAAAGGTGATGGCATTCCTACATTTCGTGGCTACGGGATCCTTCCAGCAAACTGTGGGCATTGCAGGGGGATGTCCCAACCAACATTCAGCATGGTGCTACGTGATGTCCTGTTGGCTATGATGCAACACAGGGACCAATTCATACATTTCCCCAGGCGGCATGAGTTGGCGGATGTGAAGGGCGAATTTTATGCACTTGGACACGTTCCTAATGTAGTTGGTGCAATAGATGGCACACATGTTTCCCTGATTCCACCCCAAGCACGGGAGCATATTTACCGAAATAGGAAACATTATCATTCCATCAATGTGCAGGTGGTGTGTCAGGCAGATATGGTCATCTCACACGTCTGTGCAAAGTTTCCAGGATCAGCCCACGATTCACACATAATGCGCAACAGCATTTTACCACAGCTGATGGCCAATCTGGCACCGGAGCGGGCATGGATTGTGGGTGAGTACAAAGGGTCGAGTCGTATGCTGTTTGTGTGCCATGCTGTCCTCGGACACATGTCAGACACTCAATCTGTATGTGTCTTTCACACTTAGGTGACTCTGCATATCCCAACGGACCTTGGTTGCTGAGTCCACTTCGCAATCCCAGGACACCAGCTGAAGTGCGCTACAACAATGCCCATGGGAGGACACGTCGGGTCATTGAGTGAACATTTGGACTCCTGAAATCGCGTTTTCGATGCCTCGACAAGACCGGAGGGGCTCTGCAGTACTCACCCGTCAAGGTGTGTCAGATAGTGGTAGCATGCTGCATGCTACACAACCTGGCCGTGCGGAAGGGGATCCCCTTAATCCAGGATGATGATGACCAGCCACAGCCCCCACCTGCAAACACCCAAACGTCAAGTGACGAGGATAGTGGAGAGGAGGAAGGTGTTGGACAGCGTCAGCAGCTCATCAACAACTACTTCACTTGATGGTCAGTGGCAATGTCAATACTGGCTGTTGTCTGATGATGTTGTGCTTGGTGAATATGTGTATGTGAGTTTTGTGACTACAGCATGTTGCAGAGTCAGTGCTGGCTGCAGGTGTGTATGGCAATGGATCTTTTGACACAGCTACTTGATGTCTATGTTGGTACAGTTGCTCCTTGTGACATGTGCAGATTGTCGTACCTTGATGTGCTGTGTTGTGAGATGGTTGTTAGTCCGCCACCTGAGTAGCAACTGATGTTCTGTTGTGTTTTCTTAGGTCCCTTCAGCCTCTACTTGCCTGCGGAGTATCCCTGCTCCTGTGACATTGTAATCATGGGTGTGAGTTAACATACTGTGATGAACATGGAACAGTGACAACTACATTGGTGCGTTATTAGTGTTTATTTACAGTGGATACATGTGATGTAGATGTGGATATTGACAGATTTGTGAATGGTGAATAACAGATTTGTCAGTGATGGTAGATGAGACAATAGAGTATACACTAGATCAGTATGGCAACACAGTCCAACAGTCATTTGCCATTCCCACGCCATTGTGTGTGGGGACAGTCTGCAGGGTACACAGCAGGGTGTAGAGGGGTGCCATCATGGCTGGCTACTTGACTGGCTTTTGCCAGGTGCTTTGCCACGGGATGCTCCCAATGATTTTTCAGGCGGCCCCTTGCTCTTTTGGCAGGGGGGACACAGGTGCATGGCCAGTGGTGTCTGATGAGTCCCCATGCTCGCTGGACGCAGGGGAGGGTGGGGTCTGTCATCCTGCGGCACAACGGAGGGAGCTGTAGGTGTTGGCGGTGCCGCATGCCTGTCCCTGAGGACCCCCACTAGCTGGCCCAGGAGATCCCTGATTTGGCCCATGCAGGCCACGAGTTGGCCCATGCGGTTGTCAATTGAGCGCAGCATCTGTTGTTGCTCACGGGCATCCTGCTGAGCCTGCCTCAACTGTCCCTGGGCGTGTTCATAGGCCCCCACAACTCTGTGAATGTGTTCCAGTGATTCAGTGGCAGGGTCTTCTTCCCTTTGGGTCAGCCTTGTCCTCACACCTGGCCTGCTGTCACGGCCCTGTTGCCTCCCTCCTGTGGGCACCGGCCTACTCTCCCGTACCTCCACAGTTGTTGTGGTCTGGTTGGCCTGTGGAGCAGGGCGAGTGTTGCAGGCAGCAGTGATAGTGGTTGTGGTGGTGGAGGTGGTGGTGGTGGCACAGGTTGTTGCAGCAGGGCTCTGCGTTGATGTTGTTGCTGAGGGTGGTGGGGCTGTGGGGTCCTGGGACACATTACGCCCTGCCACACCAGATGGTCCGGGTTGGTCCTCCTCCTCCTCATTGTCCAGGGAGTCTGCATCCGAGGGGAGATGTTCGGGAGCTGGTGACTGGCTGTGCTGGTTGAGGTTGTCGTCCTCTGCAGTCAGTTGTTGGTCACCTGTGGGACAGGAAGTAGATGGTAATTGCCTTACACACCTCAGGGTTGCTGTGTTTGATGTCTCTTATTTACATGTTATGCTACACACAGTTGCCTTTTTCACACATTGTATGTCTGCACAGTGATGTGCCTCATGCCATGAAGTGGAGTTACATTCATCATTTCACAATGGTGTGACCTGTGATTGGTTAGCATGCCACACGTCTAGTATTGGTGATATCAATGTGAGGTTGTCATCTGACAACTGGCATGACTACAAGTTGATGTTCAGCATCTTTGCTGATCACTCTGCCTGGCAGACATTACCTGTGTGCATGGACTAGCCATTGTCATCACATGCATACCGTTGACATGTCCTGTGCTTGTATTTCTTTATACAGCAGACCATGCTAGTTTGGTTTTCCCATGGTCCTTCATAATCAGCTCCCATGTACGCTACAGAGGGAAGTCTGGGTGATGCATGTCAGAGGCCCGTTTACTTGGACATATTTGTTGAGAGTCACAGTTCTGTTTCTGTCACAGTTACGTACGCTGAGCTGTCTGCATCCTGTCAATGGCTGTGCTTTACTTTTCTATTTTTGGGTGAAGTAGAGCCTCATGTTGTCATGTCTCCCAATGCTTTTGTTGAGTGATGGTGGTGTACATGCACTGTCTGATTACCTGTGCAGTGTCACTTTGGTTTTTACTTACAGACACATGCTTCTGGGTGGGGTGCTCCATCCTGCTGAGGGGTGGGAGAGGGGGCCTGTTGGGAGTTGTAGTGCTGCCTCCAGATACACATTCCCCATCCCTGTGAAGATGGCTACCTACCTGTTAGGTGGTGGGGGAGCGTTCAATGGCTGACACATGCTTCTGGGTGGGGTGCTCCATCCTGCTGAGGGGTGGGAGAGGGGGCCTGTTGGGAGTTGTAGTGCTGCCTCCAGATACACATTCCCCATCCCTGTGAAGATGGCTACCTACCTGTTAGGTGGTGGGGGTGCGTTCAATGGCTGACACATGCTTCTGGGTGGGGCGCTCCATCCTGCTGAGGGGTGGGAGAGGGGGCCTGTTGGGAGTTGTAGTGCTGCCTCCAGATACACATTCCCCATCCCTGTGAAGATGGCTACCTACCTGTTAGGTGGTGGGGGTGCGTTCAATGGCTGACACATGCTTCTGGGTGTGGTGCTCCATCCTGCTGAGGGGTGGGAGAGGGGGCCTGTTGGGAGTTGTAGTGCTGCCTCCAGATACACATTCCCCATCCCTGTGAAGATGGCTACCTACCTGTTAGGTGGTGGGGGTGCATTCAATGGCTGACACATGCTTCTGGGTGGGGTGCTCCATCCTGCTGAGGGGTGGGAGAGGGGGCCTGTTGGGAGTTGTAGTGCTGCCTCCAGATACACATTCCCCATCCCTGTGAAGATGGCTACCTACCTGTTAGGTGGTGGGGGTGCATTCAATGGCTGACACATGCTTCTGGGTGGGGTGCTCCATCCTGCTGAGGGGTGGGAGAGGGGGCCTGTTGGGAGTTGTAGTGCTGCCTCCAGATACACATTCCCCATCCCTGTGAAGATGGCTACCTACCTGTTAGGTGGTGGGGGTGCATTCAATGGCTGACACATGCTTCTGGGTGGGGTGCTCCATCCTGCTGAGGGGTGGGAGAGGGGGCCTGTTGGGAGTTGTAGTGCTTTTTGTCTGTACACATGCATCCCAGTTGGTTTTGTTTAGCTTTGTGCTTTTTCAGGTTTAGTGGTGCTTACATCTGTGTGACCTGTTTTGGGTATTGTGGGTCAGACGAATGTCCTTTGGCCTAGGGGTTGTAGGTTTGAATTTGTGCAAGACGGTACATGGCAATGTGATGATATACATTGGTTTGTACTTACCAGCTTCCAGTCCCCGCGGATTCCTTCAAGACTCTCTGGATGTAGGATTCCAAGGACCTTCTCCTCCCAGGGACTGTATGGTTTGGGTGGGATGGGAGTGCCTCCACCAGTCCCGTCAGCCAGCTGACGGTTCTTGGCCCTCTTCCTCTTCACCACGGTCTTCAGGTCATGCCACCGCTTCTGTATTTCCTGCTTGTTGCGGGGGGTGGTCCCTACTGCATTGACCTTATTGACTATCCTCACCCACATTTGGGTTCTTGTGGCTAATGGGGTGTGTTGGACCATGTTGCCATAGAGTTGTGGTTCAACTCTTATTATCTCATCTACCATGACTGCAAGCTCTGCATCAGTGAATTTTGGCATTTTGTGTGGTGCCATGGTGTGTGCTGTGCAGATGTTCTGTGGTGCAGTTGTGTGGGTGTTGTGGGTGGTGTAGGTGGTGTGTGTGTTGTGGTGGTGCTGTGTGCAGGTTTGCCTCTCCTTTGTTCTCTGGGGTTGGGACCTTCAGTTGTGGAGTGTAGCAAAGGATTGTGGTCAGGGAGGGGCTAGTTTTATGCTCGGCTATGGGGGTGTGGCAAGCTGGTATGTTGCTGTCAGGTGTGTTGTGTGTGTTGTCCTGTGATTGGTTATTTTGAACTTTCTGGGGCTGTTGTCATTGGGCACTTTTGGTTTGTGTTGGGACAGGTCTACTTCAGTGTGTGCATTGTTTGTTTGTTTTTTTCGGTTTTTTCAACGTCCGCCATTTTTTTGCGGTTCCTCCGCAGCGGTTCCTCCGCAGCGGTGGCTATGCTGCAGCCCTTCCGCCGCCTATCGGATTCATCGCTGTTCGCGCACGATGCGGTCGGATTCACAGGTGGGTACCATGGTGGTGGCGGGGATGTCATAATGTCACGGGCGGTTACTCCGTGTGCATGGCGGCGGTTCTTGGCTTTTCCGCTGAGTATCCGGCCGTTGCGGTCGGATTTTCAGCTGGTCCGGCGTGTGCGGGCGGTTTTCGTTGTCTCCCGCCGCCGCGGACGGGTTGTGTGGCGGTTCATCGTAATGTGTCCGGCGTTTTCCCGGTGGCCATGCGGGCGGTTTTTTGCCGCTACCATGGCGGTCGGTATGTTTTTCCGACCACCATCGTAATCGACCCCTTAATTTGGTTTATTATCCAGCACTTTCCCTGAGTTTATTTGGTTGAGAAGTTTGAATAGTAATTTAATTTGGTTTATTATCCAGCAGTTTCCCTGAGTTCAGTTGGTTTTGGAGTTGGAATAGTAATTTATTAAGTTTTATTATCCAGCACTTTCCCTGAGTTTAGTTGGATTTGGAGTTGGAATAGTTATTTATAATGGTTTATTATCCAGCACTTTCTCTGAGTTTTTCAGTTTAGGTGTTGTAATAGTAATATAAATTGGTTTATTATCCAGCACTTTCCATGAGTTTTTTTAGTTTTGGAGTTAGAATAGTAATTTAGGGGCCCATTACGATACCCGGCGTAAAAGAATCCGCCAGGCATGGAAGCGGCAAAAATCTGCCCGCACACACCGTCTGAACACCGACCACGCCATTACGATTACACAAACCGAAAACCGCCATCGGCGGAAAAACCACACAAGATACCGCCCGCCATCGTCCGAGTCGGAGTCAAACCGCCCGCCACGGACGGAAACACGCTACGACAACACAAAACCGCCCGCCCTCACGGCCGACACACCGCACGTGAGATTACGATCGCACCGCCATGAGCGCGGAAAACTACAAATATACCGCCCGCCTGCGCAAACAACGCCGATGAGAATCGACACGGCAGAAGCCATGGCGCCCACGTCCCTGCACAGAAACCATCCGCTGACAAAAACAATCGCACACAACATGGCCAACAAGTCCACACAGCAAGGCACGCACAAATACACAAGCACAGTACACATCCCGAAAACACCCCCTGGACAAACAAAAACTACAAAGGCCAGAACCCCAGACACAACACACCTGAAAACAACAGACCATGAGGACACACCCACATAGGTAAGTACAAAAGCAGCACTCCCACAGACCACAACCCCTTGCAACATTGCAAACTAGAGAGGAGAGGAGAGGACACAGTGACACAGCAAGGACAGCAGCACACCACAGAAACGCACACATCACAACCACCACCACCACCACCACCACCACCAAACACCGGCACCACAAACCCCCTGCACATTACACAACACACACCGCACCAGCACCACAAACACCATGGCACCACAAAGAATGCCCAAGTTCACGCCCATTGAGCTGACGGTCATGGTCGACGAGATCATCAAGGTGCACCCACAAATCTATGGGAACCTGGTCCAGCACACACCACTAGCCACCAGAAACAGAATGTGGAACCGGATCGTAGACCAGGTCAATGCAGTCGGGACCCTGCCCAGGAACAGAGTAGAAATTAACAAACGGTGGAATGACGTCAAGAGCCTGGTCAAGAAGAAGGAGACCAAGAACAGAGAGCTGGCAGCCGTCACTGGCGGAGGGAATCCCGCGCTCTTCAAGACCTTCAAAGCGTGGGAGGAGAAGGTGCGAGTCATCATACATCCCGAGATCCTCGCCGGATTAGCAGGGGGAGTGGAGGCTGGTAAGTACAAACTAATGTATACCAGCACACCGCTATGTACTCACATGCACTACCACCATGCCACAGCTCCCAGGGACAAACACCCCCATATCCAGCACACAATACACAACACATCACACACACATGCAACAGACACCACCACACACAGCCCAAACAGAACAACTGTAAGATGCGTGGGGACATGTGTACACTCAGCCAGCCACGTAACCACCAACAAGTCCCCAAATATGCCAGAAGCGCCACAACGAGCACCCACCACACCCATGTGTCCGCCATAGCTGCACTAACCGACAAGTAACAGGTAAGTGGCAGGAACACAAAGTGCAGTGGGTGGGAGGGTGGACAGCCCAAGTACAAAACACACCAGGCCCCTAGTCCCACAGCACAGCAAGGAGGAGCATCCCCCACACCCCACAGCCACGTGTCAGCCACCGCAGTGCACAACGACAGCCGAAAGGTAGACATCACGGTCCACAGCAATCGGTGTCAGTGGGTGTCCAGCCACCACCACGACCCACAACACCCCCCACCCCCACAGACCTGCAACATGGAGCACCCCCGCTTAGAACCATGTGGCATCCAGTACAGTGCACGCACGAACAACCTGCAGGTGGGAAACTGGACAGGGCTGGATTACTGGAGGCATGAGGACCGTAACACGACCAACACATGGGACATGTCACGTAGCAGACGAACACGCAGCACCGCCCACCGTCACGAACAAGTGAACAATGTGCACACGGACATGAACCACAGACTCACACCTCACATGACCCATCACAGACACAGCAACACCCAAGGAGCCACGTCTGCATGCACAAGCCACACTGAATATAGTACCACACGGCAGCCACTGTGCAACTCATCACACACAACCGAAACACCATTGAAGTCCTGTCCATGTAGCCCCTACTGCCTGTCAACCACACACCCCACAACCACGCCTATGTAAGACAAACAACACTAGACGCAACAGAGCGGAACAACATAAATGCACACGAACACCACTGAACCCATCAAACACACAGACACACCATGCACATACAACATACCATCCATCCCATCCGTCAGCCCCAGTCTCATGAAAGGCATGTCATCCGCACAGCTGCCACACATACAGCAGTCACGCTAAGATACATGCCCATGACCAACCATGTGCCAGAAGTCAATGAAGCGCACGACACACTGTGAGCAACAACACACAACATGGGCCACACCCCCCACGAGCACTGCAGTGATGCACATGGCACAGGGCAGCACGCACACCAAGGAGATGGGACAACTGCAATACGTTGGCTGGCACACAACCATCACTCACTCATAACGATGCGTCCAATGCCATGTCCAGTAATCACAACAGACAGCAAATATGCAGGCCATGTCAGGCATGCACACACCTCAGACCATGCACTGTCATGCTGCCACAACACATGTCACGTTCGGCACCCATGGCTCACAGCATGTACCCCAAAAGCATATTCCCTCCCAAATGCGAATCTGGGGCATGGCCCCCATGTTGCCATATGCGTTCCTAAGCATCCCATTTGAACCCCAAAAGCATATTCCCTCCCAAATGCGAATCTGGGGCATGGCCCCCATGTTGCCATATGCGTTCCTAAGCGTTCCATTTGAACCCCAAAAGCATATTCCCTCCCAAATGCGAATCTGGGGCATGGCCCCCATGTTGCCATATGCGTTCCTAAGCGTCCCATTTGAACCCCAAAAGCATATTCCCTACCAAATGCGAATCTGGGGCATGGCCCCCATGTTGCCATATGCGTTCCTAAAGCGTTCTATTTGAACCCCAAAAGCATATTCCCTCCCAAATGCGAATCTGGGGCATGGCCCCCATGTTGCCATATGCGTTCCTAAGCGTTCCATTTGAACCCCAAAAGCATATTCCCTCCCAAATGCGAATCTGGGGCATGGCCCCCATGTTGCCATATGCGTTCCTAAGCGTTCCATTTGAACCCCAAAAGCATATTCCCTCCCAAATGCGAATCTGGGGCATGGCCCCCATGTTGCCATATGCGTTCCTAAAGCGTTCCATTTGAACCCCAAAAGCATATTCCCTCCCAAATGCGAATCTGGGGCATGGCCCCCATGTTGCCATATGCGTTCCTAAGCGTCCCATTTGAACCCCAAAAGCATATTCCCTCCCAAATGCGAATCTGGGGCATGGCCCCCATGTTGCCATATGCGTTCCTAAGCGTTCCATTTGAACCCCAAAAGCATATTCCCTCCCAAATGCGAATCTGGGGCATGGCCCCCATGTTGCCATATGCGTTCCTAAGCGTTCCATTTGAACCCCAAAAGCATATTCCCTCCCAAATGCGAATCTGGGGCATGGCCCCCATGTTGCCATATGCGTTCCTAAGCGTCCCATTTGAACCCCAAAAGCAAAGTACAAACCAGACCCAGGATGGGCCAGGAGCCCGCATACACCAGAGTCACAATAAGTAGGGGCACAGCAACACACCCATCGGCATGGCCAATCCGTCCCATGCCACATGTGCACAGCACACAGTCCCATTGCCAAGCACACACAACTACAAATGGTACAGCCACACACACGCCTCCGGGGAAACCCATGTACGAGATTGCACGAACTGTGAATGTCAGACGACAAATACATACTTCGCCAGGTGCAACACAATAACAAATCTCATTCTCTCCACAGGTGACGAACTGCTGGATGCTGGGGATGGAGACAGCAGCCAGCACAGCCAGCCTACAAGCCCCCAACGAGGACACACGGATGTGGAGGATCTGTCCACCTCTTCGGACACGGACCACCAAGCAGGCCCATCTGGTGTGGCAGGGCCCAGCCGCTCCCCAGGACCCCTCCTACCCACCAACCCATCATCCAGGGCTGCTGAACATTCCCAGCCCCCTGCTGCCACTGTCATTGCGGCCACACCCACGGTCATTGCGGCCACACCCACGGTCATTGCGGCCACTACCACTGCCGCAACCGCCACCATCGCCGCACCGAGCACCACCGCCGCCACCACCACCACGTCTTCGCTGGCACCAGCCCCAGCGCAGGTGGTGGCCCGGCCGACTGGATCCACCCTGGGAGCCACAGCGAGGACCGTGGTGAGCAATGTGGCTAGTGGGCAGGCCGGTGGCAGCAGGACTGGTAGGAGGAGCAGGGTCAGGGAAACGCCAGCCTCCCCTGGGAGCCATGCCCTGCCTCAAATGGCCAGAGTCCTTGGGGCCTATGAAGAGGCCCAAGGACAATGGGCCAGGTCAGCTACAGACACGCGTGAGGTGCTGGGGGTGCTGAGGTCCATGGACGCCCGTATGGGCCAACTCATGGACCTCATGGGCCAGCTGGTGGTGGCGGTGAGGTCACAGCCAGGGACAGCAGCTCCCCCTCCGCCACCACCTGCCGGGGCGCAGGGTCGAGCAGCAGTGTCCAGTTCCCCTGCGTCCACAGCCAGTGAGCACACCTCAACCACCAGCATGTCGCAAGCAGGCACCCCCCTCGCAAGCGTGGAAGGGGCCGTCCGAAGTGGAAACAGATCTCCCGGGAGGACTTCGCACGCTCCAGACGCAAGTGAGGCAGCCAGCCAGCCTTCCTTGACCACCCACTGCATTGACTTGGACTACGATCCCACTCCACACAGCCATCTGGATGGTATGTGTGTGTTGGACTATGGACATAGAACCAGTGGGTACACCCTGAGCATCACGCAGCCATGACCGACAGCTCATTGTCACTGCACGCACCACTTTTGTCATCACCTTACACACAATCACATGTCACAGTTTGAAATAAATGCACCTCTTACACAAACTGCTGTTTGTGCCCTGTGTTTTATTTGTACGGAATACAACGGCCACCTTGGGCGGAAAGGCACCTGATGCGTGGCATGGCAATGGAACCGGAGGGCCTGTAGGGACCTAGGGGTGGGAGACAGAACAGGAGCACATTCAATGAGTGTGTCACACACCCATCACACAGTACATGTCAACAACTACAAGCAATGTACACACATCGCACAGAGCAATAGGGCACAATGCCACAGCCACCAACAGTGGCATACAACCCTGGCCATGGAGCGTTGACACACAGCACGCAGTGAACAAACGGCCACCCTGACACAGCACACACACACCTGCACAGATACAGCCACATCAGCCGTCGTACATGGACACTCACCGTCAAGTGAAGTAGTGGGCGATGAGCTGCTGCCGCACATTACCAGCTTCCTCCTCTCCGCTGTCCTCCTCACTCGAGCTGTCCTGGTCTGCGGGCTGGGGCCCTGGTTGATCTCCGTCATCCACGATGAGGGGGATCTGCTTCCGAATGGCCAGATTGTGCAGCATGCAGCACGCCACCACTATCTGGCACACCTTCTGTGGGGAGTACGCCAGCGCACCCCCGGTGCGGTCCAGGCACCTGAACCTGGACTTGAGGAGGCCAAAGGTACGCTCGACCACACGTCTGGTCCTCCCATGTGCCTCATTGTAGCGATCGTCTGCTGGGGTGCGAGGATTCCTCAATGGACTGAGCAGCCATGCCCCATTCGGGTACGCAGAGTCACCTGGGTGTGAGGGACACAGAGAACCGTTGCTATTCCAACTGGACAGGGGACAGCATCGCACAACCAGCACGCTACACCACTCCACATACTCACCGACAATACAGCCACGATCCTGTTGCAGATTGGACATCAGTCGTGGCAAGATGCTGTTGCGCATTATGTGTGCGTCATGGGCCGAGCCTGGGAACTTTGCACACACGTGGGTGATCAACATGTCCGCAAGGCACACCACTTGCACATTCAGGGAGTGCGTGTGCTTCCTGTTGCGGTACAGGTGCTCAGTGGCCTGTGGTGGAACAAGGCCAACATGTGTGCAGTCAATGGCTCCAACGACGTGTGGGATTCTGCCAAGGGCATAGAATGCACCCTTCACTGCCGCCAATTCACGAGTCCTGGGGAAGCGGATGTACCTGTTTCGGTACAGCATCATGGCTGCCAGTACATCCCTCAGCACCTTGCTGAACATGGGCTGGGACATCCCTCCTCCACTGCCCACTGTGTGCTGGAATGACCCAGTGGCGAAGAAATGCATGGCGGCCATCACCTTAGCCGTGGGGGTGACAGCTGTCGGATACACCCTGCGGGGACGGAGATGGGGTTCCAACATGGCACACAGTCGATGCAGGGTTGGCCTGTCCAGCCGAAACTTCCTAATGACCTCTGTATCGTCCATGTCCGCCAGCAATTGGTATGGGCGGTCAATGTTCGGTCTCCGCCTAGGGAAATTGGCAGTGGACACATGTCAAAGCAACACAACACATAGCAATTTCGCATACACATCACTGACATGACTGAGCAAGCACATGAGCCACAGCCCAGCTGTCAAGCTGGGATGGCACGGCCACAATACACTTACACAGGTCTCCCAACAATGGCAATGGCTAGTGATACAAACCACTGCCATGTGCATGCACATGGGGATCTAGGCCCCAATGACTTGCGGGGCGTGCTGATGGGGACTGACTGCATATTCGTCAAGCGGCAACGCCACAGCAACATGAATGTCTGCTGAGCATGGAACTGCTTCCGAGGCTGGATGAGTATGGCACACGACGACGACGATGTGGGCACAGGCTGAGCGGCCAAAACAAGTGGGACCTGTGGCACGAGGGGATATGAGACAGTAGTAGGTGTCAGCACTGCACCCTATGTACAGCACTGTACGGATCACACCTCCCGAAACATTGACAGGTGTCCACATTGACAGCCCCATGCCAAGACAGCTGTGTGCTTGCAGTCACACGTCACAGGTGAGAGGTTACATTGCACGTGCCAGGTGGCAGACGTACATAGTGGGAGCTGGCATGTGTGTGCATGTGTCTCCTGTTCAGGATCCACCAGATGGGCGCTGACTCTGTACTGACCATTGGACACAGCATGTTCCGTGGAAGGCTTGTGTGTGTGGGATGGTGGCACTTGATGTGCCTCCGTTGGGTGGGGGCCATGCACAGGGCGGGTACGTCGATGATTGCGCATTGTTGGTCACGGTGGGTGCACCCACTAAGATGTGTTGCCCTGTGTTCAATTCCTATGTCCGCATGATGATGGACTGTAGATGTGGGCAGACTACACATTGGTCGATGTGCTGTCTATATGCATGTGCCTTCACACCAGGCACAGCTGCCCCTGCACATGTGACCCCTGCTGGACTCGCTGCTGGGTCTGTGGAGCTGATGCACCTTCTGTGCGTGGGGCGGACAGCTCTCCTCACTTCCCTCATTGCGCATGTCATGACTTTGCCGCAGGTGACATGGATCATGGAGGGCCCACATGTACGCGTGGGTAGGCTACACATGATTGTTCACTGGTCGCCACCCCCAGTCAGTGTTTCGAATGGGAAGGTTGTCGTGCTGGTGGTATGTTCGATGTGGCGGATGGGCGGGCCTAGGTGCGGGCTTACATTCCGGACATGGGGGGTAGTTGGATTGGCGACTAGTTGCAGTACACACGGGACACGTCTCTTCCTTTCCACATCTGGGTCATCCCTTGTACTCACTGACAGTGATACAGTCATCTTCGCCCCAGCCCTCATGTCCTCCCCTCGCTCCCCCAATATGCATGTGCACCTGCGAGGCTAGCGCTTGCACAGGCAGCCCCAAGCTCGCACCAGAGAGGGCAAGGAGTGTATGTGTGGGTCCAGTTGCACGAGTGGGCTGTCTCAGGGTATGATGTGTTGCGGGACGCCGTCCACCTGCGTGGTGCCCCAAATGGAGACCCGGCCTGCATGGACTATGCATCACAGTCTTCGCCTTCCGGATCCGCCACCTGCGACACCCAGTGGCTGTGGCTGCCCTTGCGGCCAGGCCGCGTCCGTCTGTGACTGATGGCCCACACATTCACTCTTTGGCCTCTCTGGGGAGGGCTCGGGGTGGTGGCGCACGCGCTTGCACTTAGTCGCAATGGCATGTGGCGTGGTTGGTATAATGGGCAATGGATGGGATGGTGCGAGCCACCTCCCGTGACGTCAGTGCTGCTCGTGCTGAGGTGCGTCCCCCTACACTTCCATTTGACTTGTGCCATGCTAGACGTTGAGGTTCTATTGCCTGCGTGATATGACCAGGAGGAGCGCGAGGAGACCTCTCACACACCATGCTCCACTGCCATCCCGTGCCCTGTATCGCCTGTGCGGATTGACTATGTTGGGGTTACACCTGGTCGACTGGGGCTGTGTGTGCCTTGTCAAGGGGCATGGCGGGCGCACAACAGGATCCAGCTTGTCCACAGAGGGTGGGCTGAGGTGCGCCTGGTACCGCTTTGTACGTGTGCCCGGCTGCTGTGCACACACGTGTTCACTCCCCCCGACAGGTGTCCTCTCACAATGCCCAGGGAAGCGGTGGTGTACTGTTCATGACCCCTCCCGACACGGCGTGCTCCAACTTGGCATGTGCGCATCTACCCGTCACACCCACCCACCTGAGCACTGCGTCCATACGACTTCACACGACACATGTGTGTCTTCCACAGTTGTGCTACTCATTTGCGTTGACATCCAATACCAGTGGACTACATGGTCATGTCACGACTGCCGTGTACTTCACATACTCTCATCCTCTCTCATTCGTACTTGTGAAATGAGTCAGCGGAGACAGTTTTGGTTTCAAACATTATATTGAGTCTTCTGTCCTCTGTGATGCAGTATAGTGGACACTACTGGCAGCGGAATACATGTTGAGGATATACTGAGCATGATTGCAAATGGGATAGGGTGTGGGGTTACATGTGATTGGCTGTTGCATGTGGGATGTGGGCTTCAGAGTTACATCTGCTTGGCCAAGGCTGTGCTAATGTACATTTACGTATAGCTGCGGAGCTGCGGACTTTGACACAGACGGTATACATGTAGCCTACCAGACCGCTTGGCATCATGGGCACAGTCCATCTCAGTTCCATGTGACAGGTTTGCTGCGGTTGTTCCTCATGCACGCGTGCATGTGTGATGACATCAGGGCATGTGCTTGCGTGCATGCAGCGGCGTGCCACTTGTTGTTGCACTGTGGTGGTTACTGGACATGTCACAGTCACTGGGGTCGTGTTGTTGTTGTATGCACTTGTCGTCCATGCAAAGGTCCTGGTATGGGATTCCCGGGGCGGGGGTGGGAGGGGTGCAGCACCCACAGACTCCAGGCGACCTATTCATGTCCACTGAGCGGTGTGTGTGTCCATGGGCGCTGGATCCATGTCGTGTCCTGGTTGTTCGTGCAGTTCCGTCCATGTGGGTGCGATACACAGACCCCATGCCACTGCCTCCCACGATGCATGCGGTGTTCCTGGATGTGATGGGGAACAGTGTGCATGTCCCGGTCATATCCGATGTCATGGCGATGTCGTTGATGGTGTGGTTACAGTTGCCGGTCGTTTGGTATGGCTGTTGTGGTGGTGACTGGCCAGTCCGTGCGGAAGCTAAGCATGGGTGCGGGGTTGGACATCATAGGTCAATCGGGGAACCTGCGTTGTGGTCCGACGAATTTACAGGTTGTCAGGTATGCGATGCCGTCCAGCAGGGCTTCCATGTCATTGGTGGTGTACATGTTTGCCAGCCAATGTAGCGGATGGTGGCTGTCAAGGTGTTGTTCGTAAGTTGTCCCTTGGAGGACCATGATGGGGCATGCTGGGTGACATTCGATGTAGCTGTTCTCGATGATCCGTCGTGTGGAGGCACAGTGGTCCCATTTCAGTGCGGGTGCGATGTTGGCCACATACGCCATGCCCCCATAGGCAGAGCAGGCCCTGTCGTGTGCGTCCAGAGGGAGGAGTAGTGGTAGCAGGTCCGCCTTTAGACATGCCGGGTTGGAGAGGCATATCTCCACGGGATGCTGGTAGGGACACCTCCGACAGTAGAAGACGGGCATGACGCAGGTGAACAATCTGATGCGGTAAGTCAGTCGGTAACTTACGTTCAGCAGGGACAGGAGATCGCATCCCAATATATGTAACAGGTTGGTTTTGTACAGCTTGAGCTGTCCGGCGTAGTTGGGTAGGTGTGTTGCGGTTGCCATTTCGCAGCGGTGCGTTGTGGTGGCGTGCTCCGGATGTGTGTGCAGTCTGCAATGTGCACGCTCCGAGGTTGCTGTGAGCTCTGTGTAGTCGTAGGGAGACAGGACTTGTGTTCTGTTGGCTTGTTTGGAGGACACGGGCCCTCATCCCACATGCTTCTCAGACAGTTCAAGGTCAGTGATGTGTGACTCCTTCCAATTAACTTGCATGTGGCCGACATGGGGGAGTGTTTTCTTCTTTCTTCCCCATCCGTTGTGTGCTTCTGTGATATGCGCTATCTGCCCTGTGGTTGGTCTCCTCGGCATGCCTGTGTTGGTCTATTCTTGGACAATGGCTGTATTCACCGGCTTCTGTCGTAGGGCTGTGGTTTCGGAGTTGGAATGGAAGGTCATTCAGTGCTGTCTGCTCTCCCTTGTGTGGGCGGCAGGCTGCCTTTCCGCTCTGCGTTGGGCCTTGTGTGTGAATGTTATTCTTGGGCCACCTGTTGTCGGTCCCCGGGCTCTTTGGTGTTCCGTTTTATGTGTCTTGTTCATATGTGCAGGGTGGTATGGGTGTTTCAGTGTGGTACTGGCGTTCCTCTTCCCGAAGGGAGCCCTGCTTCTCCTAGTTGGTGTTGCCGCCGCTGTGTGCTGCGCCATGTTTGTTACACTGGGGTGTGTCCTGCTGTTGCGTGACTTCACTGACATGTGTGCGTCGGTTGTGTGGCGTTGGGTGTTGTCCGTGAATTGGGCGTTGGGGACATGTCTGTGGCAGGCCTGTCACGTGTCATGTGCGTTCGGGGTGGGGCTGATGTGTGTGCTGCTTGGTTGTGTCCCTGTGTCTGTGTGCGACGCATGCATGGCGCTGCGGTTGGCCTCTGCGTTGTGCGCATGTGTGGCGGCGTCATCGCCACTTTGGGGCCGTGACGGGGTCGTTGGTTCCTAGTCCCAGGTGGTGTGTACACATGTGTTACGCGATGTTACGATTTGGCCTGTGTGTCATATGTGGATGCAATGGTGGATGTGTAGTGTACACGCGCTGGTGGGGGTTGTCCGCTTTTTCCGCCCTTGCACTGTGTGCGCTGTTTGCGTGCACTTGTTGTGTGTGTGCCTACCTGCGTCTCCGCGGTACGTTGCGTCCTTGGTGGTGCATCAGCAGGAGCATGGGGAGGGCCTGCAGTGCTGGATTCATGCTCGGGGAGCCGCTTCTTCGTTGTCCGTGCTCGGCGTCCGTGTTACCGCTTCGGTTTGTCGTACGGTATCTCTTGGCCGTGGGAGCCGTTTGTTTGCGGCATCGTAATTTATGCGCCGGGCGGGACGTGTTTTCGTCGGACGGTGTGTGTCAGTTGGGCTGCGCCGCTACGTGTACGGGCGCACTTTGATGGCGGACGGTGTTGCTGGCTTGCCGGCGGTGTTTGGCCTACTTTTCGCATCGTAATTGGGCGGCCGTGTGGACTGCTGCGTGCTGGCGGTAACTGGTGGTTTTTGCATCCGCCAGCACGGCGGTTGTGCTTCCGCCCGCCATTGTAATGGGCCCCTTAATTTGGTTTATTATCCAGCACTTTCCCTGATTTGTTTTTGGTTTTGGAGTTAGAATAGTAATTTAATTTGGTTTATTATCCAGCACTTTCCCTGAGTTTAATTGGTTTTAGAGTTGGAATAGTAATTTATTACGTTTTTTTATCCAGCGCTTTCCCTGAGTTTAGTTGGATTTGGAGTTGGAATAGTAATTTATTATGGTTTATTATTCAGCATTTTTACTGAGTTTAGTTGGTTTAGGAGTTAGGAATGGTAAATCTTTATTTTTAATTTGTTATTTTATTTTTATAGTTTGTATGTACATTTAAATAAAAAAGGAGATGTATGTTAGATATTATTGTAAAACTTTTGAATGGTTAATACATCTTTTTTTTGGTTTTATAATTTATTTGTTATTATTTGGTGTTGTCATACATTTTTTCACAATATTAGAAACATGATTCAGGTATTTTGATGTTGTTCAAAATGTATTATAAAGTATAATATATTTTTAACATACATTTTTCTTGTACAATTGAAAAATTAACAATATTTTTACATACATATTTTTTATACATTTAAAAAAGGTACACTTTTTAAGTATAGTCATACAATAGTAAAGTAAATATATTTTTAGTGTATTTATTATAAACAGTTTGACTTTGATTGTTTATTATTTTTTTTATGAGAAAAAGAAAACATTTGTATTCAGTTTTTAAACAATTTTCTTATACATTTTATATAATTTTATTTTTGAATATAATTATAGAATGTGTATTTTACAATTTTATTTGTAAATTTTATTATTTAATATATTGAATATTATTTTTATTTAAATAATATCTAATATATTAAATAATTTACAAATTGTATAACAAATATATATTTTCACATATATTTTTTATTTATACATTTTTATATTTTTGGTACATTTACAGTACATGAAATAAGCATACATTTTAATATATTGAAAATATTATATTTTTAGTTTTTTGATAATATAATATTTAATATATAGTTTTCAATTTTTGAACATTTGTAATTTTTTTGACAGTAAATAAAAATATAATTTTTTTGCATTTTAGAAATATTTCTCAATTTTTTTCTATGGGGAGTAAGTCTTTTTTTCATTTTCATTACGCGGCCATTTTTTTTCTCATTCCCTCACTTTTCTATCTATCTGTTTCGTTTTTAGGTCATTTTCGAAGACGGAACCTCTCGGTTGGGAGCTGCGTTTCGTCACTTAAGGTAAGTTTGATTTGATTTACTTTTAAGGTAGTTTTAGGGTAGGGGCGAGGTAGTTGTAGTGTAACTAGGTTTGTTAGAACGTTATTTGTTCGTTTTTGGTGTAGTTAGGTGTTGTTTTGGTAGTTTAGTGTGTTATGTGTTTGACATAGTGTTGGATTGTAGTAGAGTGTTATGTAGTGTTAGTTGTGTGTTGTTTAATTCTATTATGTTGTGTTTATTGTTAATGTTTGTGGGTTTGTACATGTTATTGTGGGTGGGTGTTCTTTTATTTTCTTTACAGGTTTTCCGGATCGTGAACGGATGGTGGCATCAATGCGTTTTTTTTTTATAAAAAAGGAAAATGTATCTTGTTTATTTAAAACAAGTTGTTTTACATTTCCTTTTGTTTTTCGGGTTTGTTGGAGCGTGTTTGTTATTTTAAAAGATATTTTTGGGTTTTTGCATTTTTTAACCGAAATTTTTGGGTTTTTGAGAGTTTTGTTTTTTATGAGGATTTCGTCGTTGGAGCCTTTTTTCTACAGTTGTATTTTTGCATTTTTTTTAGGTTCTCTTTCCGAATGGATTTGTGTTTCGATTTATTTTCTATGGATTTATTGGATTTCCAGGATTGTCTACTGCTACATAACTGTTAGTTATTTTTTATTATTATGGGTGGGAAATGTTTTTAGTTACATTGATTTGTTTGTTTATTTTTTCTTTTAATAATTATATTATGTCAGATATATTTGTGTTATGTTTTAAATTTTACATGACATACTTATAATTATTAATTTAAAAAATAGTAGAATTATGTTGTTTAAATGTTTGGAAATTTTAAAATGTTTATGGTGTTTAGCATTGTTTTTCTTTACAGTATAGATTTAGCTATCATGTCTAGGTATTCTAGACCTCTGGTGTGTCCAAATAATGTAGTTTCGTGTTGTAGGTATTCATACATCGTTTTAGTTTGTTTACTTACTTAGGGCCGATTTTAGTTAGGGATTGTTCTAGCCTTAGTTCTTGATAGCTTTGTTCTTTTTTGATAGCTGCTATAAGTTTATGCAGGGTTGGTTGTCCTCTTCCTATTGTGGCTTGGAAGGCATTGTGCCATCCTTCCACTGCCTTGTTTGTTTTAGCTTTTTGAGCTAGAGTACTGTGGTAGATGTTCCACCTGGGTATTTGGAACTTGGGTTGTCTACTGTGCCCTGATCTATGTAGCCTTCCCACCCAAGTGTCTTTGAAAGTAGTCTGGGAAGGGAGATAGTTTAGTTTCATTTGCTTGTTAGAAGGGGCTTTCAAGAAATAGGTTATAATGGTTTGCTACTTCAGTTGTTGGTACGTAGGCTAGGGCTATTCATTTTTTTATTTGGTAGGCAAAGTTGCTATTGGTGGCGTAATCTATACTTAAAGTAGATTTTTGTAGGTGTCTTCAGATACCTTTGTTAAAGTGGTAATAGCAACCTTGTATTGCAGTCAATGTTCCCTCTAATTTTTTTCCTCTGTGTGCGGCAGTGGAGGGTCTCTGTGCGCTGCAACCATGGCTATGTGCGCCAGGAACCAGACCGCGCGCGTGTGCAGCGCCAAATGTCACTCCAAACGTTTACTTAAAAAAGTGAAAAGATGGTGCATTTTCACACATACAGCGCCTCTTTAAGGGTCTTAAGGTCTGTTTGCAAATTGGATAAACACGCCATGACATGAATTGGTTACACAGGCAAGTACACTTCAGGTTTATAAAAGCACAAGACTCCAACGGTGGTACCATCATAAGACTTAATCGTCCAGAGGAAGGACCGAGATGGACTCTTTCTCCATATATTCACCTTCCATGTCTGCCTGCATGTCGTAGATGCGTGAACACAGGCAAATTGTGAACTGTGGGATTTATCAGGGCAACCTTTGGGGCTTGATTGTGGCATTGGGTGAGGCCAGTCAAATTGTTGGGCGCACTAGAATCGCAAATAGAATGTGTGGCACTGGGCAGGGGAAGTCAACTTTTTGGGGCGTGCTAGTAGCGCAAAATTAAATGGACGAAGCCTGCAAAATATCTTTTAGGTCTACAGCATGGCACTGGGTGTGTCCAGTTAGATTATGGATGAACTAGGAGTGCAAAGTGGGTCAGAAGCTCTGGAGCTGAACCACCCTTTGTTTGTGCAGGGTATACTTGGTTCCACCTGTGCCCAGCCCTAAGCGGCACTCAAAAGCGCTGTGGCACTGCAAATAGTATGCATGATGTGCTCAAGAATACAGACCCACTACACGGGCTTCTGCCTCTAAGTTAGTTTTGTCAATACTTACCCAAACAAGCATCTCAGTCTTCCAGGCTTCTCGGGAAAGGCACAGGTTTCGCGGGGACACAATCTAGTTAGTATCGTTATGACGGTTTCGAACGCGCCCCCCGCAGAGCAACAAGACACGTAAAGCTTGTCTTGGCTATTCACCCCCCTAGTGTGTGGGACACCTCACCCACGCGGCCTCATGTATCAAGATATAGGTAAGCTGCGAATGGAGCGCTGAGAGCCCCTTCAACGGCAGGCGTTGCTAAAAAAAAAAAAATGGAGTTAAAGGCACCACAAATTAATAAATTCTGAGAATAAAAGAATACAAAAACCACAGCTATCTGTTGGAGCAGGAAAGAAAGAAGAAGTTGATCAGGGGACATTCGGGTATGAAAGAATAGACTGACTGTTGATTGGATGAATTTTTGTAGTTCGTTTCCTATTGCTTATTGGGAAGGGTAGATTTTTCTATTAATGTTGAAGTCTGCTGGAATAAATAACAAGCATTTACAATGCAATAGGTCTCGCAATGACATTATTTTGAGCTATTGGCATTGTAAATGACATTGTTTTTTATTTTTTTCCCTTTCTAAAAAACAAAGAAAATGCTCTAATGCAAAATGGCAGTAGCCAACTTTTTTGTAACTGCGAAATCTATCGCATTGCATTTGTACTAGTGTGAGTTATCGGTATTGTAAATGGTACTGGTCCTTTCGCTAAGAGGAATGGTACACAAGCATTTGCAATGCAATAGGTTTCGTACTTGCCAGATTTTGAGCTATTGGTATTGTAAATGGCAATGTCTTTTATTTATTTGTTTAAAAAACCTGCAATAATAAAATACACTGTCATTTACAATACTAATATGTTAAAGTTTCGAAAATGTGAGACCTATTGCTATGCCAATGCTTGTTTTCCAATGTTCAGGGGACAGGACTGTATAATATTAATTGTCGTATTGCTAGATGTACAGGATTTGTATACCTAGACGTGTGGCGTGCCAGGCGCCATCAAACACTGTGGGCAGTGCATGCATCATGGACAGACGATTAGTAAACATCTGGCACAGCTATTGCACCGTTTCACTATTGCCTCAACATTGCACGTCCAGCACGACAGGCACCTGAAGGCTTCCACGTGTGTCCCTCGAAGAACCAAGAAACCGGTTGTGTGTGTGTCTGTGTGTGCAGAGCTGTGTGCTGTGATTCAGGTCTGAAGTGGGGTGTGTGTCTGTGTGGGCAGAGCTGTGTGCAGCAGGGCAGGGCGGAGGTGTTCTGACAGACCTGCCAGTGCCTCAGTACTGGAATAACAGATTGTCTTATGGCGGGATTGGAATAATCCGAGGGTTGGAGTATCAGCTGGTGACACTGATCACGACTAAGGTGCGTTTGCAGAGCCATGCACAGTGTTGGGTGCAGTGGGTGAACAATCCAAATGATGCAGTTCAGGTCTGAGGTGCACTGACAGAGTGAATGTAAGGCTTGCTAGTAGAATAAAAGAAAAAGGTCTCATTTATGGAATGGGGTGCATTATCAGAGCTGCTTGTGATTCCAAGTAAGACTGCGGTGCACTGGTGGAGTGGTGTACGGTGGATGGACAGTGGATGAACATTGTTGCTGCAGGTCAGGGCTCAGAGGCATCAAGGGAGCTGCTACTGCTGATCAACAGCAAGAATAGCAGGCTCTCAGGAGAGTCACTGTACTGTGGAGTGGGTGAATGCCACTGACGCTGCAGGCCTTTGCTAAGGTGCACGTTCAGAGCGGCAGCTGTTGACCCCTGGTGAGGGAGAGAAGGGAAAGGGTGCTGCAGGTCAGGACTGAAGTATATCAGAGCATTTACCATTGCCTTACAATAAGTGGATACTGGTATGTAAATACCACGTCCAAACCCCTTACAAGGCCAAACGTGCTTTCTGGGTGGACTGACTGCATTATTCATAGAGCACTTCATACCCCTGGCGAGACTGCGAAGCACTACGTTTCCTATCGAGTTCCAGGGTACCCTTCGAAACGCTTGACTCTTTCCTCATGCAAGTAAATCAATCCAGCAGTGAGTGATCTTGTAGTGTAGCTCCTATTTCCCTAATAGGCTCTGCGCATTGGAATAATATCCCCTATAGGTTTGACATAGGACTAAGGTCAGTATGTCCCTATCGAGTATATTAAACTTAATTACTTGTGCCAGCTAGCTCAGAGGCCACTAGAAACTCCTTGACGACAAGAAGGGAGTAGTTTCTGGCAGCCGCAAAACATGACAACTTTGTTTCCCTTTAGAATCAGAACGTGTCCCAGAGTCGTGGAAACAATAGATAACTATTTCACTCAGCTCAATCGTGCATGCTTAGTTTTCCTCAAAGTTACACAGAAAGTACAGACGGGCGTTTCAATAAAAGGTTTATTGAACAGTCTTGTTTCTTGTGTAAGTTAAATGTGCTGTTACGATCACAAGACAGTATGCAAGATAAATAATGTACAGCGTAAGCAGTAGAAATAAATAATACTGCGATAGCATTATCTTTTAGCAGATATTCATTCACATAAATAACAGACTAAAAAATGCGAGTACTCATACGATGCGTTTCTAAGCTAGTTCTACCTCAATGTGCCTAACCTAACCTAGGTGTAGGGAGAGGTATGAAGTAGGTGAAGTATTCCTTACTATGGTATACTAAGAGTATGTTAAGCCTAGTATGCCTAGTATGCCAAGAGTCCCTCTAGGTTCTAGTCAGCTCCATACCTTTAGAATGAGAGAGGTGGGAATCTCTTTGCCAGACTCGAACTCCAACACCCCGCAAGGGAAGTTAGATCACTGGAAGCTGGACTCTCTGCGTGCAGGGATGACAGCGTCTTCTCAGTGCGTCAGGCCGGGAAACGGGCTCCTCTGAAGTCGAGGTCTCCTCTAGTTTATAAGGGCTAGGGAAGGTATATTTATACCAGAGAGGTACCTCACAATGTTAGCATTGATGTGAATCGGACTGCGGAAGATGTCATGAATGAACCCCTAAGGTATAATGGTTCATGCTTAATAGATGAGTCATTGAAGAAATCAATAGTCCTGTGTTAGGGAAACTCCCGAAGCCTAAGGGTCTGTTCTTCAAGAACTCGTTGTGACGTTAGGGTGGACGGATGTCGGAGACCATGCCTGTATTTGGAGTGCACGGTTTAATGCCTAAATAAGGACTGGGATTTTATGCCTATATAAGGGCAGGGCGAATTGTGCCTATATAAGGACATGATACAGGAAAGCCCGTGTATGGACACCCTAAGAGGAATACAACAATCTGTTTTTACACTCTCAGGCAGCAGTTGCGTGATAAATTAGCTTGACCTCAATATTCACGTTATTGAAGGCAAATAATCAACCTCGCTCTACAGAAGAAAACCCACAAGCATATTTCTCCCCTAATGAAGCAACGGTTCTATCCGCAGGCTCAGAGAAACCCTTAAGGCCAATTTCTCATAATCTGTACAAACTATACTTTCAAGGATGTCTTTCAGAGACACTGTCCTCTGTATTAAATTAGCCAACAGGGGTTACCCCAGAATGGTTGTTTAGACACATTATAAAAAGGGCATGGTGTTGTCCACTAGACACACTACTCACACCAAAGCCTAAAATTCAGGAGAACAAATTTTGTGTGTCCACGTAGAGTCCTGTTTCCAATCAAATTGTAAAGATCATCAAAAACACTTTTCATAGGACGCATTCTTCATCACAGGACTCCTCCTCACACTGGTATCTTAGAAAGTATCCTTGTGGGCTACAACACTCAAGAAGAGGCGAGCTCTTGGAAATGGATGTCTGAGATGATTGTGTTCCCTATAGCTGTTGGTGTGGTGTATGATTTTTGTGCAAAGAGCAGAGGGATAGAGTTAAACCTCTAGGAGACTGAGGTAAGTAACACCTTCAGGCTTCACAAATGGATCACTATCTCTCGATTAGATATATCGGGTGCTGTGAGCACCAAGCTGGTATCAGCAAGGTACAGAGGGTGTTATTTGAAAAAAGAAGAGTGACCAAGAACACAGCACTGTCTAGAACCATGACCTATACAATGCATGGATTCCTAATTCATGGAACTTGGTACAGTCTTTTTTTTTTCTTTCAATTCACAAAATACCATGATTAACTTAATAAAAATGTTTTAGGCTGGTAGTGATGTATATTCCTGACAGTGGTGTGCGCGACACTTAAGGGAGTTGGCGGTTGCTAGCCTTGCTAAGTTTAACAATATTACTGATCAAATCTAATTCGGAGGTAATTTAAACATTATCCCCTCAGCTCTTTGCACAAAAATCATACACACACACCAACATCTATAGGGCACATTCTGATAACATCCATCTCCAAGAGCTACCCTCTACTTGAGTTTTGGAGCCCACATTGATCCCAGGCGCGTATCAGTGTGAAGAGGAGCCTACGAAGAAGCATGTCATCTTTGGCTGGTTGAGGGCTTTCGACCTATGAAGTGGATTTTTCTTTCTTCGTAGACATGAGACAATCATTTTTGATACCTGTAGTATGTTTTGTAAAGTTTAGGTTATTGAGGGACAAACCTGTTACCTCTTTTTTTCTAGTCATCAAAAGACACTGCTTTTGTTCTAAGTATTCATGTTAATCACAGCCCCTTCACGAGCTGTGATTAACATGAATACTTAAACAAAAGCCCACAATCTCTCTCGCAGCCGCGCTTTACAAACAAAAGAGTAGAGCAAGTTTAAAAACACAGCGTGTACTTTCTGAAAGTACATGCTGTTTTTAAACTTGCTCTACTCTTTTGTTTGTAAAGTGCGGTGCGAGGAAGATTGTGGGCTTTGTTTAAGTATTCATGTTAATCACAGCCCCTTCACGAGCTGTGATTAACATGAATACTTAAACAAAAGCCCACAATCTCTCTCGCAGCCGCGCTTACAAACAAAGAGTAGAGCAAGTTTAAAAACACAGCGTGTACTGAAAGTACATGCTGTGTTTTTAAACTTGCTCTACTCTTTTGTTTGTAAAGCGCGGTGCGGGGAAGATTGTGGGCTTTTGTTTAAGTATTCATGTTAATAACAGCTCGGGTAGGGGCTGTGTTTAACATGAATACTTAAACAAAAGCCCACAATCTGCCCCGCAAGTGCCAACAGCCGCAAGCCCCCAAGCCCCAAAGCCAGCCTTACCTGCAATCCCGAGTCCTGACTCTTCCTCCGGCACACCGCATCCAGGAAGTGACTGCTTTAAAAAAGCGAGCGGCGCGACTATCTTGCGGGATGTCCTGTGTGTGTGCGCGCTGCACATACGGAAGTGCGCGCTCACGTTAAGAGAGGTGCGCGCGCGCGCACCTTAATGGGAACAGTGATTGCAGTGTGTGGGTATAGTTTTAAAATTGATTGAATTATTGCTTGTTCAAAATCAATTATGATTTTTTGCGAAAAAGTAGTTGTCAGTGCATTGCTTTAATATTGTTAGGAGCTCTATGTATGTGGTGTTTTATTTATTAGGGAGTAGTGTGTATATGAAGGGGATGTTAGTATCTTCATATTCGCCGTGGATAGTATATACTTGATAAAAAGGCTTGGGGCAAACTTTGAATGTGCCATCCATCATCCACGTTTCGCAGTTTTTAAGTTTTTGTAAGTTGTTTGTTGCAAAGATGATCATTCATTTTTCATGACTGTTGTTGTCATGTAGAAGGAATTTTTCATCTTCGTGGGTGATGGCGTATTCTGGTAATATTTTGATTTCTGCAAACGTTTGAGGGGGTGGGTGGTGTTTGAGCTGTAGCTCTTTTAGTTCGGGCAATTAACCTCTTCAGAGTGGAGATAGATGGTAGTTGTCCTGTGACATGTTCAGGTACTCTAGTTAACAGGTTTTTAAGTATTTGGGTACTTGTCTGTTGGGAGCTTGTACTTGCTTCTCTGATTGTCTCGATTTCAATTTCAGTTACATTGGGGGGATGGTTGTGTTCTTTGACATTTACTACATTGGTTTCTATTGTAGTGGCTCTCCCATAGCAAGAGTTAGAGTAATATTTATTGCATTTCCAATGTGTTTTGTTTCCAGTCATTTTCTCTTGTGTGTAAGTGTATCCCATGTAGCACAGAAGAAGTTTTCCCTTTTGTGAAGTAATGAATTTTGCTCCTTCTGCCATTTTTTGGTGTATCCGTGAATATATTTATATATATATATATATAATTATTAATTATACAATTTAGAATAGTAAATATTTTGTATAATTAATATATTTGATAATAAACGTACATGTATTTTAATTTGATTTTCTTGATGGATTTTTTTCGATTGTTGATGTTTATCCACTGGTTCTTTTTTCTGTTGGTTTAAAAGCAAAATTTTATTTTTATTTAAGTGTTACATTTTATTGTAGCAGGCACCGTCCTCCACATTAGGAGGAACCTCCTAATGTGGAGGACGGTGCCTGCTACAATAAAATGTAACACTTAAATAAAAATACAATTTTGCTTTTAAACCAACAGAAAAAAGAACACAGTGGCAGTCACATTATAATTGCATGTGCGGGACCGCCGCCATATGGCCGGGTGGTCCTGATTCCCGTGACGATGGCAGACGGACTCAAGTCCGTCCACCATCGTAATCACCCCCTTAGTTTCTATTTTTATTTAGTTGAGGAAAAGAAATACTTACTATTTTTCTTTGATGATGTTTATTTCAATGATTTTGTTGTAGGTTGTAGTTTGTAGAAGCTGGCAAGAGAAAATATTTGTTAGTTATATTTGCTTTTTAATTTATTTAATTTTTTTAAATTAGTTTGTTGTATTTGTTGGTTAATTTTTATACTTACTTGTTTTTATATTTTTCTGTAGTGTTGCTTTGGTCTTTGTTTTCGAAGTTAATCCTTGTTTTGACTTTTTTAGGTGGAGTTTTATTGAGGTGTAATCTGTGAAATATAAAATAAAAGGTTATAATATTAGTATATTTGTTTATTTCGCTTTTTTAGTCTCTTCATTTAATTGAAAAAAAAATACTTACTGAATGTAGTTGGTGAAGTTTCTTTCATTGATGTTGCTTTTTGTTGAAGTTTGTAGAAGCTGTTAAGAGAAAAGTATTTCTTCGTAATAATTCGTTTTTTAATAAATTTATCATTTTTTCATAGTTAGGTTTATTTGCTGGTTAATTTATATACTTACTTTGTATTATATTTTTCTCTTATTTTGATTTTGTATTTGTTTTCAAATGTAATGTTTGTTTTGGGGTTTTTGGGTGGAATTATTGTGAAGTATAATCTGTGAAACATGAAAGAATATGTAAAAATTTTAATTAATTTGATTATTTATATTATTTAGTGTTTAATTTTTTTTATTTGTAATTAAATAAATATACTTACTTTTTTTAGTTCATGGAGTGTCCTTGGTAGATGTTGTGGTTTTGTTGAATTTTGTAGAAGTTGTTAAAAACAAAAACATATGTTAGCTATGTTTTGTTATTTTATTACATATGTTACTTTTAAATAATTTACGTTATTTATTGGTTTAGTAATATACTTACTTTGTGTTATATTTTATTGTTGTTGTGTACGTAAATCTTTGTGTTGAATTTTCTAGGTGCAATTTTAGTGAAGTTGAATCTTTTATATATAAAGTAAAACATGTTATAATATTTTTAAAAGCTTATTTCATTTATTTAGTTACAAAGTTTTGTGCCTACCTTTATTGCGGGATGTTCGGAATAGTTTTTTGTATAGTTGTTTTTTGTTTTCTCTTTTCTCTCTCAAAGGTTCGCTCTTCCTCCGTGGTTGTCCGTTATACAGTAAATTTTATGTTAATTTTTTGATAGTTTTTATAGTGTTTGTTTAATTAGTTAGAGTTTTCTATTGGTTTGTGTTTGTGTGTTTTAAGTGTATTGGTCGCGATAGCTTTTTTGAATTTTTTAGCTGTTACAATTTAATATGTTTAATAATTATTATGTTTATTTATTGTTTTTTTGTTGTTGTTTATTGTTGTTTATTGTTGTTATTTAATTTTACATGTAGATATATGTGTTATATAATTTTATATATTATATATATTTATGTTTTTTTATTTTGGTTATTTGTGATATATTATTAATGTTGTATTGTTTGTCTATTTCTTTGTTTTTGTATTTTTTATTTATTTGTTTTCATTAATGTGATTAAATTGTAATTTATTTTATTGTTTCTTTAAAATATTTGGTATATGTTATTTTATATTGTATTATTGTAAGCAAAGGATACATATCATTAATAGAAGTTTTGGTACCCTCAATCATGATTGTGTCAACTATATCACCTTAAAATATGGCAAAATGCATCACATATGACACATCAGGCCCCGCCCCCTCCCTTCACCACTGTGCAAACGCGCCCCGTGGTGCGTTTTAAGTTGGGGGATTAAGTCCCCTTGAATCCTGAGGGTCCCTGGGGTCCAACTAGCCCACCAGGTACCTCCAGTAAGCACCACAGAGCTGCGTTGCAGAGAGGTGTAAAAAGGGGCGTGGCCTCGGACCACCTCTCTGCAACGCAGCCCTGTGGCGCATACTGGAGGTACCTGGTGGGCTAGTTGGCCCCCAGGGACCCCCAGTATTCAAGGGGAATTAATTCCCCAACTTACAACACGCCACGGGGCGCGTTTGCAGAGTAATGCACTGAGGGACCGGGCCTCCGGCGCGATGCCGTTTTTTTTTTTTTAGAAGGGGGGCTGTGTGGCCCCACTTCTTTTCCTATTTTTTGGGCCCTGGGGAACCCATCCCCAAGGGCCTGACCCCTATTTTGTTAATTTTTAAAAAATATACGGGAAGGGGGAAGCGCGGCCCCCCTCCCGAGGCCATTTTCGGCCCCGGGGACCCCATCTTCCGGGGCATGGGCAGTATTTAATTTTTTTTTTTACAATATTTGGAAGGGGCCGCGTGGCCCCCCTCCTCAGGCCATTTATGGCCCAGAGGATCCCCATCACCTGGGGCCGGCCTTTCCTTTTTTTTTTCTTTTTTTTGGGGGGGCCGCGTGGACCCCTCCCGGGCCACTTCTAGCCCCGGGGACCCCATCCCCCGGGGCCTGGCCACTCCATTGGGGACCG
The DNA here is from genome assembly GCA_963921515.1 of Calotriton arnoldi. NCBI lineage: Eukaryota > Metazoa > Chordata > Amphibia > Caudata > Salamandridae > Calotriton > Calotriton arnoldi. The sequence continues at coordinate 1,518,990 of CAWUFW010002984.1, forward strand.
TGGGGGGAGCCCTAATGCCCCCACGGTCCCACCGGCTCCCCGCCTCCTGCGGGAGCCGGCATTGCTTTTCCACACGGGGAGCTGCTAACATGCAGCTCCCCTTGTGGAAAAGCAATCTGCTTTGGATTTTGGAAGCGAGAGCAGGAAACCTACTCTTGCTTCCAAAATCCAAACCAGAGTTTGCTATGACAGGGCTGGAGCCGCACGGCTCCCGTCCTGCCATAGAAAACAGCTGTGTCCCGGGGGTGGGCACCCGGGACACTGCAGGAGCCAGCCCTGGGGGTGGCAGTCCCCAGGGCCATCAAGGGCTCCAGGAGGGGGGCCGCGTGGCCCCCCTCCCTACCAGTACAAAGCCCGGGGGAGGTGGTGGTCCCCGGGGCTCGGGGGTCCATAACGGACCCCCGCATTTCCATATTTAGTGCCCCGGGGAGGTGGTGGTCCCCGGGGCATGTGGGGGGGCTTGAGCCCCCCACACAGGTTTTTTTTTTTTTTTTTTTTTAAAGAGCCCCAGGGAGGTGGTGGTCCCTGGGGCAGCGTGGGGGGGATTGGGACCCCCCCACGCATTTTGTTCAAAGCCCCAGGGAAGTGGCAGTCCCCGGGGCAGCGTGGTGGGGATTGGGATCCCCCACGCATTTTTTTCACAGCCCAGGGGAGGTGGTGTCCCCGGGGTTGCGGGGGCCCCCGTGGGCCCCCGCTAATTAATTGGCAGTGCCCCTGGGACCTGGCTCACCCGGGGGCTTTTTTGAAAACGAAGCGCGGGAGCCCGCACTTCATTTTTTAAAAATAATTTCGGCGGGATTCGCGACCCCATTGCGATTTCCGCCGAAATTATTTAAAAAAATGCTTTTTTTGGCCCTGGGGGTCCTTGTGGGACCCCCTGAGCAGGCCTAGGGGGTCAGGGTGTTTCTACCCTGCCCCCTTTTATTGTTTTTTAACCTCTTTTTTCTGTTTTCTTGTGACTCGGTTCTACCGAGTCACAAGATGGCTGCCAACACTTCCTGGTTTGGAGTGTTGGCAGCCAATCAGAGTGAAGCTCGTGCTCGGGAGGAGTCGCGACTCCTCCTCGGTGCTCAGATATCGAAAGTTTTCTTTTTTTCTTTTCTCAAGAACTACTGAACGGATTTACACCATTTAAAACAAAAGGTCGCTTTCTGGACTGAGACCTACCTTTTTGCCAAATTTGGTGTAATTCCGTTCAGCAGTTCGGGCTGTAGCTTTGTCTAAAGTTCATATGGAAATTAACCTGGGGAAAACGCGTTTTGGGACCCCCTTTTTTCTCGGTCCTCGCTTGACGAATCACCCCGAAACTTTTAAGACAGGAGCTGACCGGAGGGGACCGAAGTTCGTGAAAATTTCGCGTGGATTCGTCAAACGGCGCCAAAGATATTGGCAAAATAAAAACGCTTTTGAATAGAAACAAGGTCCTAACTATAACTACCTACTGGCGACCGCCAGTAGGTATATATATATATATATATATATATATATATATATATATATATATATATATATATATATTCACTGAAAAAACCATAGGTTTCAGGCAAGTTATAGTTAGAAATTAGCATTTAAAAAACCTTAGAAATTCACAGAAAAAACCATAGGTTTTAGGGAAAGTTATAGTTAGTTGGACATTTCTCTTGTACAAAACCATAGAAATTCCCCCGTTATAGTTAGTTCAGCTAACTATAACTCACGCCCCATAATGCACTGCTGATGACGTCACATATTACATCACTCATGACATGGTCAGTGACATCACTGATGACATCACTGATGACATCTCAAATGACATCACTGATGACATCACTGATGGCATCATCCAGTGACTGTGTGTTTCTGTAAAGTTTAAATATGTTTAATATATATAGGCCAAGGCGTATTGAAGAATGAGTGGGTGTATAAGTGTCTGAATGGATGATTTAGTAGGTGCGTGACTGACTCTATAAGTGAGTGATTAAACGTATCTTACTGAATGCATGGGTTAGTGACTAAACTGTGTGAATGTCTGTATCCGTCTGTCTATTGGTGTGTAAGCGGCTGCATGGGTTTGTGAATAGCTACATGAGTGTCTATATGGGTTATTGATTGGTTGTCTGAGTATCTGTATGGGTGCCTGAGTGTTTGTGTGGGTGGGGTGTGTGTGTCTCTGTGCATAGATGTGTGAGTGGGTGATTCACTGGGTACATGGTTTCAAGAGTGTATCTGTGATGGACTGTATGGGTGGGTGAGTGTGTGTATGGGTGTGTTAGTGAGTGAATGTATATCTCAGTGGTACATGTGTGAGTAACTACATATGTGAAAGGCAGTATATATGTGTGTTGGAGTATATAAATGGCTATAAGTGAGACTGTGTGATTGTGAGAGTGGCTGTATGGATGAGTGTGTGCTTGTATTAGTGATTGTATAAGAGCGTAAGAATGTGCTAGTATTTGTATGAGTAAGTAAGCTGGTGTGTGTATAACTGTATAGGTGAGTAAATGGCAGTGTGATTAATTATTTGCATGACTGACTAGGTGTGTGAGTACCTCTATGGATGAGTGGCGGTGTGTGAGTGTCTATATAGGTGTATGAGTGCATATGATAGTCCTGTACTGAGTGACCGTAAGTATGAGTGACTGTACGGGTGAGTGAGTGGATGTGTGTGTAGACCTAAGAATCAGTGAGTGGGTATGTAGTTATTGGTGTTGGAGTGTCTATGGTTTTGAGAATGGCAGTCTGTAATTTAGAGTGGGTGTATCAAAGGTTATATTAGGGTGTGAGAAGATGCATCAAATTATCACATGGATGATGTCATCAGTGATGTCATCAGTGATGTCATTTGAGATGTCATCAGTGATGTCACTGACCATGTCATGAGTGATGTAATATGTGACGTCATCAGCAGTGCTTTGCGGGGGCGCGAGTTATAGTTAGTTCACTATAACGGGGGAATTTCTCTGGTTTTGTACGAGAGAAATGTCCAACTAACTATAACTTTCCCTAAAATCTATGGTTTTTTCTGTGAATTTCTAAGGTTTTTTAAATGTTAATTTCTAACTATAACGTGCCTGAAACCTATGGTTTTTTCAGTGAATTTCAAAGGTTTTTTAAATGCTCATTTCTAACTATAACGTGTCTGAAACCTATGTTTTTTTCAGTGAATTTCAAAGGTTTTTTAAATGCTAATTTCTAACTATAACATGCCTGAAACCTATGGTTTTTTAAGTGAATTTCAAAGGTTTTTTAAATGCTAGTTTCTAACTATGCCTACAGAGGTAGGACATGTGAAGAAAGAAGAAAAAATGCACAGAAAGAAGCAAACGAAATGCAGAAAGAAGCAACAGAAGTCCAAAAAGACGAACAAAAGTGCAGGAAGAAGCAAGACATGTGCAGAAAGAACCAACAGAGGAGCAGAAAGAGGCCTTGTTGCAAAATCATCCTGTGCCCACAACTTTTTCAGACGGGTACTGGTGGTAACTGACTCTGACTAACCAGGCCTAGAGCCAGTGCTATGCTAAAAGACACTTAGAATACAGTGAAAACACCTACATACACTAGGGAACACTATGCATTGGGGTACCCCTGTGATTAGCATGACCTCCTCTGTAAGGCCCTAGTACATAGGGCAGAAAGATGCTTCTTTAAGTAGTAATCACGTTTGCAGAGTGGTGGAGAAAGGGTGCTGGGCGTCCCACCAACGCTCAGGAATTCCGCTGCGTAGGACTTACACGAGGTACCAGGAGGGATTCTTGGCCCCCAAACTCCCTAAGGACTAAATTGGACTTCATCCCCTATCCCGTAGTTTGCCACGAGGCACGTTTGCAGAGTGGTAGAGAAAGGGGGCCATGGCCTCCGAAGACGTCTTAGCAATCCCACTGTGTGGGACTTACTGGAGGTAACAATAGGGGTAGTTGGCCCCCAAGGACATCCTTGGGGGCCAACTTCCCAAACTATGACCTCCAGTCAGTCCCACACAGCAGCACTGGTAAGTACTCGTACCAGGCCACGCCCACTTTGCCCACCACTCTACAAACGCGCTTCTTGGCACGCTCTTGGATGGGGATTGAAGTTCCCTCCAATGCTGGGGGTCCTTTAGGGGCCAACTAGCCTACCTTTTACCTCCAGTAAGCCCCACGCAGTGGGATTGGTGAGAGGTAGACAAAGGCCATGCCCCCTTTCTCTACCACTCTTCAAACACGCCCCCTGGCGCGCTGTAAGTTGGGGGATTAAGTCCCCTTGAATCATGAGGGTCCCTGGGGTCCAACTAGCCCACCAGGTACCTCCAGTAAGCGCCACAGAGCTGCGTTGCAGAGAGGTGTAAAAAGGGGCGTGGCCTGGACCACCTCTCTGCAACGCAGCCCTGTGGCGCTTACTGGAGGTACCTGGTGGGCTAGTTTGCCCCCAGGGGCCCTCAGGATTGAAGGGGAATTAATTCCCCAACTTAAAACGCGCCACAGAGCGTGTTTGCACACATGTCACCTCAGGCCCCGCCCCCTCCCTTCACCACTGTGCAAACGCGCCCCGTGGCGCTTTTTAAGTTGGGGGATAAAGTCCCCTTGAATCCTGAGGGTCCCTGGGATCCAACTAGCGCACCAGGTACCTCCAGTAGGCGCCACAGAGCTGCGTTGCAGAGAGGTGTAAAAAGGGGCGTGGCCTGGACCACCTCTCTGCAACGCACCCCGGTGGCGCTTACTGGAGGTACCTGGTGGGCTAGTTGTCCCCCAGGAACCCCCAGTATTGAAGGGGAATTAATTCCCCAAGTTAAAACGCGTCACAGGGTGCGTTTGCAGAGTGTTGCAGGAAGGGGGCGGGGCCTCAGGCACAATCGCAGTCTTTTTTTTTTTAGAAGGGGGGCTGTGTGGCCCCCCTTCTTTTTCCTCTAGATATCGAAACCTTTATTTTTTTATTTTCTCAGCAACTACTGAACGGATTTACACCATTTAAAAAAAGGACGCTTTCTGAACCAAGCACTACCTTTTTGCCAAATTTGGTGTAATTCCGTTCAGCAGTTCGAGCTGTAGTCGTGTCTAAAGTTTCCTATGGGAAACTGATTTTCCAACCTCTTTTTTTAATTTCTCAGGAACTACTGAACGGATTTACACCATTTAACAAAAGGGCTCTTTCTGAACCAAGGGCTACCTTTTTGCCAAATTTGGTGTAATTCCGTTCAGCAGTTCGAGCTGTAGCCGTGTCTAAAGTTTCCTATGGAAAATAACATGGAGAAAACACGTTTTGGGACCCCCCTTTTTTCTCGGCCCCCACTTTGCGAATCACCCCGAAACTTTCAGGATAGGAGCTGACCGGAGCGGGCTACAAGTTTTGAAAATTTCACGAAGATTCGTCAACCGGCGCCAAAGTTATTGGGAAAAGAAAAAACGCTTTTCCTATGGAAACTAGGTCCTAACTATAACTATCTACTGGCGACCGCCAGTAGATAATATATATATATATATATATATATATATATATATATATATACCTGCACTAGAGTTAAATTGATGAACAAGCAGTGTGTACGCATTTGTGACCTGGTTTAATATTGCAAGCCAGAGCTACAATTTATCCACTCCGATTCCGTCCTCATTGTCCAAATGAGAAGCCTCCGGAAACGCAGAAATGAGTCGTCCGGAGGCATTTCCAAGTCCGATTCCGTGCGCTGTAGTACGATGCGTACTTCCCATGCACTGAATCCTTCGCTACAACCAACACATCAGAGAGGCCAGAAGGGGAGTATTTCAGCACCGATTCGCGCCACAACATGAGTCCTACGAACAAGACGGTGCAGCCATGAATCCGATCGTGCATTTCATCCCCATACTCCACCTCTTCGAGCACTACTACAACTGCAACCGACGCGTTAGTCGCAGAAGGAAAGTATGACACCTGCACATTCAGATTAATGTAAAAACCACAATAAAGACAATACAACAGAAAGCAGGGTTGCAAATACAGCCAGAAAAGGGGGGGGGGAATATTACTTGCATTGTGGTGTCAAATTGGTGGTTGGGGGGGGGCAAATATGGGTTGGTGAAATGCCCACATCAATGTTGAGTCAATATGGGGGGTGGCAAATGCCCACAGCAATGCTGAGTCATAATGGGGGGCGGGAAATGCCCACAGCAATGTTGAGTCTATATGGGGGATGGCAAATGGCCACAGCAATGTAGAGTGAATATGGGAGGTGGCAAATGCCCACAGCAATGTAGAGTAAATATGGAGGGTGGCAAATGCCCACAGCAATGATGAGTCAATATGGGGGTGGCAAATACCCACAACAATGTGGAGTCAATATGGGGGGTGGCAATTGGCCACAGCAATGTAGAGTCAATATGGGGGGTGGCAAATACCCACAGCAATGTAGAGTCAATATGGGGGGTGGCAAATGCCCACAGAAATGATGAGTTAATATGGGGGTGGCAAATGTCCACAGCAATGTTGAGTCAATTTAGGGAGTTCCAAATGCCCACAGCAAAGTAGAGTCAATATGGGGGGTGGCAAATACCCACAGCAATGAAGAGTCAGTATGGGGGTGGCAAATACCCACAGCAATGTTGAATCAATATGGGGGGTGGCAAATACCCAGAGCAATGTAGAGTCAATATGGGGGTGGCAAATACCCACAACAATGTTGAGTCAATATGGGGGGTGGAAAATGCCCACAGCAATCTTGAGTCAATATGCGGGGTGGCAAATACCCACAGCAATGTAGAGTCAATATGGGTGTGGCAAAGGCCTAGAGCAATGTTGAGTCAATATGGGGGGTGTCAAATACCCACAGCAATGTTGAGTCAATATGGGGGTGGCAAATACCCACAGCAATGTAGAAGCAAATCTGGTGTTTGGTGGGGGATACACCATATGTGTATATGCATAACTGCGGGTGGGAGACATTCACACAGCAATGTAGAGTCAATATGGGGGGTGGCAAATACCCACTGCAATGTAGAGTCAATATGGGGGGTGGCATTTGCCCACAGCAATGTAGAGTCAATATGGGGGGTGGCAAATACCCACAGCAATGTGGAGTCAATATGGAGGATGGCAAATGCCCACAGCAATGTTGAGTCAATATGGGGGTGGCAAATACCCACAGCAATGTGGAGTTAATATGGGGGGTGGCAAATGCCCATAGCAATGTTGAGTCAATATGGGGGGTGGCAAATACCCACAGCAATGTAGAGTCAATATGGGAGGTGGCAAATGCCCACATTAATGCAGAGTCAATATGGGGGGTGGCAAATACCCACGGCAATGTAGAGTCAATATGGGGGGTGGCATTTGCCCACAGCAATGTAGAGTCAATATGGGGGGTGGCAAATACCCATAGCAATGTAGAGTCAATATGGGTGTGGCAAACACCCACAACAATGTTGATTCAATATGAGTGGTGGCAAAAACCCACAGCAATGTAGAGTCAATATGGGTGTGGCAAATACCCACAGCAATGTTGAGTCAATATGGGGGGGTGACAAATACCCACAGCAATGTAGAGTCAATATGGGGGTAGCAAATACCCACAGCAATGTTGAGTCAATATGGGGGTGGCAAATACCCACAGCAATGTTGAGTCAATATGGGAGTGGCAAATACCCACAACAATGTAGAAGCAAATCTGTGGTTTGGTGGGGGATACACCATATGTGTATATGTATATCTGTGGGTGGGGAAATTCACACATACATGAAGATGCATATCTGGGTTTGGGGATAAATACCCCAATACATGAAGATACATATGTGGGGTTGGGGGAAATACCCCCATACTTGAAGATGCATAACTAGGGTGGGGTGAAATACCCCCATACATGAAGATGCATATCTGGGTTTGGGGGTAAATACCCCCATACATGAAGATGCATATCTGGGGTTGGAGGGAAATACCCCCATACATGAAAATGCATATCTGGTGTTGGGGAAAATACCCCCATACATGAAGATGCATATCTGGGGTTGGGGGGAAATACCCCCATACATGAAGATACATATCTGGGGTTGGGGGAAATACCTCCATACATGAAGATGCATATCTGGGGTTGGGGGGAAATACCCTCATACATGAAGATGCATATCTGGGGTGGGGGAAATACCCCCATACATGCTGATGCATATCTGGGGTTGGGGTGGAAATTAAAGCAAGAAAATTGTACATGAACAATGTAACTTATGATCAAACCAAATTCCTAAATCAGTACATGTGGAGTACATGCTGCAGGAATGTCCACATAAACAATCTCACAGGTTATTTTCAATGAAAGGCATTCACACACTGTTGCAGCAAAAGTAACTGTCAACTTTGAGGAATGGGTAGAGTGGAGATGCATATGCACCAGGGTCACCTGTGGCCCACGGTTAGGTGGGCCTTCCTGGACCACACCAATGGACTTACACACTTACACAGTCCCCATGAGGCCACTGCAACATTAGGTCACAATTTCCATGGATCACCAGCTGTTTTGTGAATAGAGGCTGGGGGACAGCCTTTGGGGCAGAACCACCGTGGTGCACTGCCTTACATGCTGTGACAGAGGTAGTGTGATGTCGAACACACGAACATCACTATCAGGTCATGGCAGTTGTAGGGATTTGGCGTTCAATGTAGGGTCCTTGCAGGGAGGCAAGTCACAACTGGATAGTCTGGCCTACATACCACAACCTTGATCTGCAGCATTGTTCATTTGACTACAAAACCTTTGTCCAGTAAAAACACAGAGGCCAGCTTCAAGAGATGAGTGGAGTTGCGGTCTTCTATACGCCTTTACGCCTATACCACTTCTGTACCACTTCTGCCCAGAGTCCTTACCGCCCCACCCATCCTCCCCGTTCTGCGAACAGATTTCTAGGGTTAAGAACTTCCTTTCAGGGCCCTAGTTTTGTGCACCGGTGGTCAGTGTCTTGCGTGGCTCTGCGCTTCTGGCGTGGAAAGTCGTGTACAGAACTGACATCAGCGCGCGAGGGCGGGGTCTAAGTAGCTACCCCAACATCATCCCGGTGACCACGACGCCAACAACGAACGCGGAGCCGACCGATGCCACCTTCCGACGTGCAGGGGTACTGCTGACGAAAAAACTTTCCGGATCCAGTCTGACGCCTGGGGGTAATTCTAAGGTAAGGAATCTATAACTAATCCATGTCTCTTACAGATATATCGTTACCGAAGGTAAGTAACTTTTTCGTTAGGTCCAATGTGCTCAAGAACTTGGCTGAGGCCAAAGTGTCAATAAGCTCATCTGCCCTAGGAATTGGATGAGCATCAGTCCTAGTGACTGCATTGAGTCCCCTGTAGAAAACTGTCCTGAAGAAGGTGTTTATTCCACGTACTCACCGAAACGCTGCGTCGACAACTGTTTTCTCAAGATTATGTATTTGAAATGAAATGTTTTTATGATTATTATTTGCCTAATATTATGTATTTTTTAATGAAATGTTTTTATGGTAATGTTTTTTATTAACGAATTGAATAAATATTATATGCAAACTTTCTGTTTTTTACGATATATTTTGACTCCAGGACATGGTACAATCGTAATGTCTTCTTAATCTGTTAGCCTTATAACCACTAGCATTAGTCAAGATTGTTATTTTTTGTGTATTGACTCTTCACTGTATTTAGGGACCTTTTAGTTTTATCAAGCTCATCTGGGACAGTCCCTTCAGAGGGACTGAGATCATCTCTCTCAAGAGAATGATCCTCACTCTGGGTCTGAGGGTAAGACACAGCCTTACTCCTCCTGCTCCTTCTCTTGGAAGGCACCTGGTCCATTGTTCCAGTATCCAGGACATGTTCAGTGGATGTCAGTTTGGCTTGTGACCTAGTCACAGCAAACACATCTGCAGAGATGCCCAACATTGCTGCATGAGTCCTAAATTCAACTTCAACACAGGCTGAAGTTTCCAAATCATTGCCCAACAAACAATCTTCTAGTCGGTCTGAACTTGCCACGACATTCTTAGGGCCAGTTACCCCTCCCCAGCTGAAATGAACAACTGACAAGGAATGGTCAGTCCTGACATTGTTTGCATTGGTCACTTGGTACATTTCACCAAGTATGATCTGTCCAGGAGACAGAGGTTTCTCTGTCACCATGGTGACACTGGCCCCTTTGTCCCTGTAGGCCATTGCCTCTGTTCCATTAATCAAAGGCTGTTGTCTGTACTTGCCCAGGATACTGGGACTTACAAGTAAGGTGGCAATATCCATGCCACCATCATAGACTAGAACAGCCTGAGCTGGAGTTCTGACTAAGCCAGAACCCACCTCAGATCCCAAGGTTAACCCCACTAATCCCTTGTTCCCTGTACCACCACTTGTACTTGTGCTAGGTGGAGCAGTTGCCTTAGGGGCAGTGGTGATAGGAGAAGTTTCCTTGGCCTTGGGACAGTCAGCATCTGTTGTCCAATGGGTCTTCTGCTTGCAGAGATAGCACCAATGTTTCTTTTTGCCTTTTCCCTTGTTGGATTGTGACTCCCCCCCAGATGCAGTTTTTTGGGGCCCTGATGAAGACTCTTTGTCTTTACCCTTGTCAATCTGTAAGGGGTTACCAATTTGTGGTCAAGTATCTTAGCCAACAGTAGGGTAGGGTGAGCACTTAACTCGAACCAGGCACCGCAGTATCGTCAGTGAAACTCTCCTTCATCCCTCTCCCCATATTAAGTCTCACACAAATGAATCTAGGGGGGCAAACAAACTTCTGGGTAACACCAGAGGGAGATTTATGAAGTAATATAGTAACCTGGGCAGCATAACCATCTTGGTCAGTGATATACAGGCCATTACCTGCAGCTTCAGTGAGATCCAAAAAGCCACACCGGATCTGAGCGATTGAAGTGCTCTATCAAGGTTACCCTTGCGCATATCAGCCAAAGAGTGGTATACATGTATACCCAGGTACTTAAACGTGGTTTGAGCCCAGTTAAGGTCCTCTGGGAGTGTAAGCGGTCTCGGCAGTGGTCCCGACACTGGGAAGAGATAAGTCTTTGTCCTGTTCACCCGCAGCCCTGTCAGGGGGGCAAATCTATCTAGGAGCCTCAGGGTCCTTGCCGATCCGGCAACCGTCACTTGTAGGTAGATCAACAGGTCATCGGCATATAAGGAGACAGTGTGTTGTCTCCCATCAAAGGTCAGCCCCAGTCCCGTCCCACCTTGGTGGAACAGAGCCACCAGGGGCTCCATCACTAACATTACCAGTGATAACGGGCAACCCTGTCTCGTGCCACGGAAGATCCCATATGGATCAGAGACTGCTCCACCCATTCTATCTCTGGCTGTTGGCCGAGCATATAATATTTTAACCCAGTTAATCCACCTTTCCCCTAATACCATCTGCTCCATGCATGTGAATAGATAATCCCAACTGACTGTATCGAAAGCCTTTTCAAGGTCTATCAATAATATTGCGACTTGCTCGTGGGATTTGGCCTCCGGGTGATATAGGATGGAGTATAGTCTCCTAAGATTATATGAGGTGTTTTGTAAAGGGATAAACCCATTTTGGTCTACATGGATCAGTGTGGGCATGTGCTGGAGCAGTCTCATTGCTAGTACCTTGCTCAACATTTTAAAATCCATATTAAGCATGGATAAAGGTCGGTAGTCCCCTACTCGGGTCCCTGGAGTGTCGGTCTTGGGGAGCGGAATCACAGTGGCACTTTGCGTGGAATCTGGTAGTCGCCCTAGTTCTAGTGATGGGGCATATAGGGTTTCCAGGCAAATGTTGAATAGAACTCGGCCGGTAGGCCATCTAGGCCTGGTGTCTTCTCTGTGGCCCTTGATGTTATGGCTTGTCTTATCTCTGTCAGTGTCACCGGTCCTCCCAATGGTTCCCTGTGTTGTTCGTCCAGGATTGGTAGCTACAGGGGCGCCAGGAATTCCCTAACTTCGTCTTGTAGGGGTGGGGCAGTATGCAGTGTTTCACAGTATTCCCGGAAGAGGGTGTTGACCTCCTCTGGGTCATACAAGACCATGCCCGCCTCATTGCTGATGTGTGTTATGTGGGAACGTCGTGTTTCCGGTTTAATCAACCTTGCTAGCAATCAGCCTGATTTACCGTCTTCATCATGTACTCTGGTCCGCTAGAGCTGTCGCGTCTATTCCCTGGCTGTTGTCGATTGTGCATAGGCATCCCTCTAACTCATCTAGTTCCCTGCATAGAGTTCTCTGCACCCCAAACGATTGACTCAGGCATTGTCCTCGGACCACCATCTTAAAGGCTTCCCATTCCACGAAGTCCATAGAGGCAGAATGCACATTTGTGGCGAAATAAGTTTCAATGCAAGAGCCTAGGGATTCCTTTAAGGGGCCATCTTCTAGCATCTCGGGTCTGAAGCGCCACATAAGGATCGGTGGCCTAGTTCTCGGAGGACGGTGGAATAGTAACAGCGGACTATGGTCCAAACAGTTACACTCCAGGTACTCGGTGTGTGTGGCTCTCTCGTTTATGTCTGTAGAGCAGAAGAATGCATCCAGCTTAGTGTGCAGCTGATGGAGGGGGGAGAAGTAAGAGTATTCCCTGTCTGTTTGTGTTGTACCCTCTAAGTGTCAACCAGACCCCAGTGGCCACTTCACTCCCGGACCCCCACTGAGTCCCAGGGAGGGGGGGATGCGATTGATCTAATATTACATCTTGCACACAGTTGAAGTCTCGCCCTATTATTGTGGCTTTCGGAGGCAGATCTGACAGTTGGGCCGAGAGCTTTCGCAGAAAAGTTAACTAGTCGTAGCTTGGGACATATATACTTCCAATAGTTATTTATTTACCACTTAGTTTCCCAGTTAGCAGCACATATCTCCCCTCCTTATCGATCTTGGTGCTCGTGACTTCTAAGGGGACCCCAGGTTTTATCCATACCAGAACACCTCTAGCATAGGCCGAATAGCTTGTTGCATAGAGCTGCGCCCTCCAACGTTTATGCAACTTCCTAATTTTGCTCTGTGTCAGATGCGTTTCTTGGAGCAGGGCAATCTGGACCCCCCTCCTCCTCCGGTAGCTATGTACAGTGTACCTTTTACTCATTGACCCCAGCCATCTCACATTCCAGGTGAGGAATCTAAGAGTACCTGGGTCGGCTGCCATGATTGGTGACATCTTGAAAGTACTCAGATCTCCACAACACCCCCCAGGCACCCTCTACGTCTCAGGGACCACCCTCACTTAGCGGAAAAGGCAACAGCATGTGAAAAAACAACAACTCCCCATAATTTACAACTTCCTTATCCCAGAGCTGCTCGACAAAGGTCAGCTGCCCAAACCTTGTCTCAGTCACTAACCATCATTATAGGGCAGAAACTGCGGTGGTGCCCACCCATCGGGGGGATCAGCTAGTAGAGTAGGTTCAGCATCTCGCCCTGTTGCATCAGCCCAAAGTGTTCCTTCCGGGCCGGGTCAGCTTCCACAGAGTCTGTATGCGCTAAGCCCTCCATCGCAGCTGGTAGTGATCCGGTGCCGCACCAGTTCTTTATCAGATGATGTCATCTGCTGTCCCAGGGGTGACTATCGGCAGCACCATACTGCTGACTCCAGAGGCCTCAGACTCCGAACCCTCCGTCCCTTTAGCCGAGCCCTATGCTACCTCAGAGGGAGTCTCCGCTATGTGCATTATGTCTGCCACACCCTGCAATGCTGCTGCCCTCTCTCTCTAGGTTTATGAGGGACTCAGCCTTTTCGGTTGCTCCCGTCAGGGTCTTCTCCTGGGCCTTTTCCATTTGTCTCCGTTAGGTTGTCTCTGTGATTGGCTGCCTTCTCCCAGCGGCTTCCCCGTTTTGTATGTTTCCAACCAGTCCCAGGCCTTTTTGGGGTCCTGGCAGAAGTGAGATTGGCCATCAAGTACTATGTGGAGATGGGCCGGAAACATTAATAAATATTAGAGCCCTTCATCGCGTAGGGCTTTCTTTACCTCCAGATCTGACGCAATCCTTCTTTGCACCTCCACCGTGTTATCTGGAAATATGGAAACTTTGCTGTTGTTCACCGTGAATGGGCCATCCGATCTCGCCTTCCGCAGAAGTAGGTCTCTGTCTTTATAATGCAATAGTCTGGCCACTACTGGGCGCGGGGGCGAGCCGGGGCTGGGGACCTCCCAGGGAATCGATGTGCCCTCTCCAGAATATTAAATATGGACAGTCCTTCCAGTGCAACCACCGTCCCGAGCTAGGTTTCGGGGTAGCAGACCAAATCTCCATCTTCTACTTTTTCAGGCAGGCCCACTACGCCAATATTATTCCTTCTATTGCGGACTTCTGCATCATCCGCCCTGCGCACGAGCATGGCCACTCTGGTCGAGAGGTCTAGGACTTGACACGACATCGCCGCCTGCGCCTGGGTTATGGCCGCTATTGTCGATTCCGCTGTTTTTTTTACCCTTTTGGACAATTTGTGGTGTTCCGCTCGGAGGAGCCCCAGTCCCCCTGAGACAGTGCTAATGTCCTGGTGCAGGGTGGCTTTGGTGTGCGCTATGCCCTCCAGGATGCTGGCTAGCTGTTGCTGCACCAAGTCTGTTGGCAGCTGGGGCTCTTTGTTTGGTTGCTGTGGGTCCAGGGGATCCTCCTCTTGTGTTGGGGGGGCTGCCACCCACTTTGTTCTAGGATTACCCATGATGAGAATCGACTGCCCACCTGTGGGAGGGGTGCTGGCAACCTGCCCAGGCAGCTACTTTGATATTTCTTGCTGGCCTTTAGTCCCTGCAGGCGTGGGGGGTACGACCACGTGGTTGTTCCAGCGGTGCGTTCATCTGCTCTCTCAAAGAGCTGCTCGCGGTGCATTACACTGCTCCGATCATAGTCTGATCGTGGTCGCAGAGTCCCAAGTGTATATCTTCTCTCAGTGGGAGAGAGGGAGGCAAGAGGCACTCCAAGGGCCACCTGCCCAGTCTGTTATTCCCTCACTTGCGGCTCTCACTCGTCTCACTGTTAAGGCCAAAGGTGGTTATCGGGTCTCTGCTGCCTCCCCGGTTCGTCATAGTCCACAGTTCGTTATAGTCTACAGTGGATGTCAGGCACTTGTCCCCGTTTCGCGTCAACTGGGGAGAGCTCCCCACAGCTCAGGGGGTCAGCCAGCTCGCAGCAGGGCTCTGTTTGGACCCAGGTCAATCCTCGTCGCTCCTCAGAGCTGAGTCTGCTCCCCCGGTCCCAGGGGGGGCCCCCCAGCTCACTTCCCAGGTCTTGTTCCCCCTTCTAGGGCAGCGCTGCGATCACCTCCTCTCTGGGGACCTCTATCCTCACCACTGGGCAGATTTCTCCTCACCTCGACCATCGTTGGTCAGTGTTCGTAGGTCTCACGCTACTCCCTTCACTGCAGTGCGGTCAGGCATGGTGCTCCCACCAGGCCGTGCTTTTCTCCTCCGGGCGGTCCCAGTAGCACTAGGCAGCTTCCTAGTAGTTCCCTTGCTTGCCGCAGGCGGCAACGCTCCTTCTCGCTGGCTTGCCCTCCACGCCACCGAACTTCACTCCTGTCTCTGCCCGTTTTATGGCCTTTGGGGCTGCTAGGCCGCACTCACTTTCACTACCTTCTTTGGCCTCCCGAATTAGTTCTGAGCCATTGTCCTCGCAGGCGTTGCAGGGCCCTCCAGTGCAGCTCCTGCAGTATGTCCCTGCACCGCAGGCCTGTGCTGCTCGTCGGTTGCAGCCTCTCCCCACTCTCTTCACAGCTATGTAGCCCAGTCCAGAGCTCCCGCCAGGCCGCACTTTTCTCTTCCAGGTGGCTCCCGCAACATCAGGCAACTTTCCGGCAGTGTCCCTGCACACCGCAGACGGTGTCTCCACCACACGCTGGCCTGCGCTTTACACAGCTGGAGTTCGCTCTTTACTTGATCGCCAGGCCTGGCAGGCCGAGCTCGCATACACCGCCCCTTCGGCCTCTCGGTTCAGTACTGGGCCGCTACCATCGTGGACATCTCGGGGTGCTCCATCGCACCTCCCGCAGTGCATTTCCTCGCTGCCGGCTTGATGTAGCAGTCAGCTGCAACCTTCGGGCTCACTCGTTCAGCCGCAGCCGACCATCATCATCATGCCTCCCAGCCGTTGTCTCTCGGGCCTCAGGAGTGTGCCCAAGGCGTCTGATCACTGCTCTCGCCAGGGGCCTCAGCAGTTGCAAATTTGCCCCCAAAGCACACAGGCTCTGCACCAGCTCCGGGGGACAGAATATTGCTGCGCGGCTTGTCCCGACCCCCGAGTTTTCTTGGAGAAGGTATTGGCTGATGCGAAACTCCTGGCTCACTCGTCCGCCATGATCCATAGTCAGGCCAAGTACCCGTATCTGGTTGGACTTCTTGTGTGAAAGGATCTATGATTTCTTTAGAGGAACAGACAGAGGGGCATACGTACAAGGGGCTAACGCTGCCTTAGCGGCACTTTTCCGATGGTTTTGTGGGGATATTTTTATCGCCATTTGTCCAAGCTGTTGCTAACCTCTGTTAGCTGCAGTTTTCCGGCAAAAACATCCATTCTAAAGATTGCCACTTCTGTTAGCGATAATGACATGCAAGGGAGGCGTTCCCGTGCAAAAACAGCCGCTAACCCCACTTTACAAGGGGATTCCTGAACTTTGGAGGACCAAAAAAACTGCCTCTAACTGCAGTTAGAGGCAGTTTTTTAAGACCAGAAAATAGCTGGTCTTAAAAATGGAGATAACACTTGGGGCCTCTGTCCAGCAGGGTTTGGTGCTGGACAGCGCTGCAAGCAATGTTGCAGCGCTGCCCTGCGACAAAACTACAGGGCAGGAATGCGCACCATCAATAAAATAGTGCACATTCCTGGGCATCAGTCATGAAAAGAGTTGCAGTGCAGCGACAAGACAGCATTGCAACACTTTTCACTACGCCCTTCTTGCGACACCACAGATGCACAGTATTCACTGGACAGGGCTCCATGACGCAAGTAATGACAGATACGTCTGGAGTCCTAACGTATCTGTCTGCGCTAAAGTCACACATTGCTGCAGTCATGTCACAAGCATGACGCAACTCCAGCAATGCATGGGGCCAGCCTATACATGTGGCACTGCGTCACCCTTACGCCTGCCATCAGGCAGGCGTGAGGTACTGACGCAGTGCCGTCCTACAATTGTCACAGTGAAATCTGAGGCCCTGTCGCGTGGGAACACACACCCTGGGTACATCATACCTGATGCAGGTATGATGTGGCACAGGGCTTCACAAGGTCACGCATATGCCTACATGCGTCACTTTGCAAATACGGCGCAACGTGGTGCTACTTTTGCTTGGTCCATTCTTGAGTGGTGCCAGGGTGTCGGCGCAGTTGGAGATCCATCGGTGGCGGTTGCGTGCTGTGGTGTCATCGTCTGTAAGCATTGGTGGAGTGGTGGTGCTGAGGGAGTTGACGAGACGTTCTTCGGTGGCCTTGATCCAGCTTTGAGGGGGCGATGATGGGGATGGTGTACTGTGGGCATGGTGAAGATGTGATGTATACAATGATGGTTGGTCCAGGAAAGTCCGGTGGTGTGGCTGTAGTTGAAGTTGCCGCTGGCGGAGGCGACGTGCTCGACCGTGTGTCCTGCTATGTGGCTTGCTGCGGTGACTAGCTGCTTGAGTCTGATGTTGGGGAGATGCCCCAGGAGGGGCTGGTGTTCTGGTCACTGGGGTTGTCCAGGTGGAACTTGAGTTCGCCGAGTAGGATGTCGTCGGTGGATGGGAGAGCCTGGTGTGCAATGAGGTCTACAATGGTATCGGAGAATAGGTGTCCATGGCCTGGGGGGCCTGCAAATGAGGGTGCCGCAGAGGATGGGGTTGGGGTTGGGGTTGGTTCGGATCTGGAAGTTGAGGTGTTCCATAGTCACCGTTGGGTCATTAGAGTGCGTGGTCAGTCGGAGTGTGCTTCTGTAGGTGATGGCAATGCCTCCTCCTGGATGGTCGGGCTGGTCCTTGCGTGTGATTTAGTAGCCGTCAGTGATGGCGATGGCAATGTCCGGTCTGGAGCAGATGTTGGTCCTTGCAGGCGATGTGGCGTCCAGGGTTGATGGCGAGGAGGGTGCTGGCGCCGTAGTGGTGGAGTATCCGAGAGGAAGGGTCCTTGGTGCTGAGCGGGCTCCAGGGGCAAACGGACGCAGACAGGCTTGCCTCCGGCTTGCCTTTGGCACTGGAGACGTCCAATACAACGCAGGCAGGCATTACATCGTAATGCCTTTACAACGCACCTCCAACAACGCAGATGCCTTTACATCGCATTCCATTACAGCGCATTGTGAGGTCAGTAATGGGGTATTTTTAAGTTTTAGGGTGGGTATGGGTTTTGGGTGTCGGAGATGAAATGTGGGGTATCTCATGGGGTAAAATTTGAAATTTGGCGTGTGTTTTGGGGTCAATCATGAAAATGCGGGTGAGCATTTGGGTCAAAAATGAAAATTGGGGTTTGCATTTGGGTCAAATATGATTTTTAGGGTGTGTTTTGGGTGCTCAAAGGTGAATTTTAGGGTTCAGGGTTTGCTTTGTGGTACAAGCATTAGTTTTAGGGTTGCACTCACTGCAGTGGGAATAGTAATATTTACATCTCCGCTATCCAACACCTTCCCTACTGTTGCAATATGCCTAGTATTAGTATGCATTGTAATGGAATGCGATGTAATGGTAGGTGTTGTAACTTCATATATACCTTGACCAGTGGTATGCCCGCTGCGCATGGCTGCACAGCCGCCGCCATTGAGAAGTGCTGCGGGGGGACTGGACAGCTGGGAGGTGGGAAACGCCGGAAAGGACACTGGATGGGGCGTAGACGCGGGGGTGTGTGTGTGAGAGGGTGTTGTAAATATTTAAATGAGAGAAATCTTACCTCGAGGCCGGGTCCCATGTCTTTGTTGCTCTTGCTCTCCTGAGTCTGCTTCCAGGAACAGGAAGTAGGCAACCGGGCTTCCTCCCCTAAGCCAATCACAACGCTGCAATACGGCGTTGGGATTGGTCATTGGCGCCGGGACAAGGCGTTCAGCCAGGGGCTGGAGGGGTGGGCATGTTTTTCATGCAGGCTGTAATGCAGCCTGCATTGAGAACAGGACAGTGCGCATGATTGCTTTGGGCGGCCTGAGTGGGCCGACCAAACAGTCATTGCACACTTGAGTGGGCATGCCACTACACCCCTGCCCTGCTCCGTGAGTGGAGCAGCCCTACCCACCCTCCCGCCCGCAAAGGAAACATAGCACGATTACACCCTGAAGTTATCATCATGTGATGATGTTTCCTATTCTTGCACTGGGGGTGTGTCATCTGGGGGTGTGTCATCTACAGGTGCTAGGCCTGTGCGACTCGACCCCCGGGCCTTCTCCGCTACGCATCCCACCTTCTCCTTACCTGGACATTGACACCGTGGCGCAATCCACTTCACTCTCTCCAAATCTGTGAATCAGCCAGCAGGAGCCTCAGCCAGGTGGGATTTCACAAGCCTGGGTACAGCAGTCATCGACAAGTCCGCTGATGAACCTCCCGATGCAGTTGATACAACAGGGCCCCCCTAGGCGTGAAGTTGCAGCGCTCCCGCCACACAAGTCCGGCGCAGCTCAGGGGCCTCACCCTCCACAGCATCCGGCCAGCGCAACATCATCCGGCCTGTGAGGCAGAGAGGCACCGCCCACCATTGGTAATCCCCTCTGTGCACCCCGGTGTAGTGGTGGATCGTAGTATGCGATGCACACCTCCCTATGTTGGTGCGCAGGAGCGCCTCTACCATTCACTGCTCCAAGGGGCTCAAGGAGGACTACTCACACAGGTCAGCAACGTGTTTCCATGTGACCTGCCAGACTTCACCACCAGATACGGGTGATTGCTGCGCCTCAATGTCTACTGCCACGGCTCATCGACTCCACAGCTCCTCCGCATCCCACTCCAGGCTCCAGACGCAGGTCCAGCGAGGCATCCAGGCTCCAGACGCAGATCTAGTGAGGCATTCAGGCTCCAGACGCAGGTCCAGCGATACATCCAGGCTCCAGAAGAAAGGTCCAGCGAGGCATCCAGGCTCCAGACACAGGTCCAGTGAGGCATCCAGGCTCCAGGCGCAGGTTCTGCGAGGCATCCAGGCTCTCATCCTGGTCATCCTGGATGTTGGGTGGCTTGAGGGGGTTGTTGATGTGTGCTGCACTTGGCCCTGGCTGCTCCATTCTGCATTTCATTGTTTTTTTGGCCTATTTTCTATTGGAGGTCGACTGATAGGCTATTTTTTCCAATAGAGGCAAAAAAATTCACGTTGGGCTGACTAACGTGCGTTTTTTTGCCGCTAATGGGCCTTTCGTTGGTTTTCGCCCGCTAACGCCGGAATTCCTATCGCCATCATGCTAATGTTAGCGGCAGTTTTCACCGCTGATCCCTGAAGCTATCGTCATGTAGCGACGTCTTGTACATACGTCGCTAACAAGGCGATAGTTTTCAGCGGTATACAGCAGTAAGAAAACTGGCGCTAACTAGCGTTAGCGGTAGTTTTCGCCAGTCCTTGTACATATGGCCCAGAGTTCATTGAAATAGCTTGCATTGTTTGAGGATTTTTCTTGCTTAGAAGAAGTACACGCTCAAAGGATTGTAAAGGCAGGGTAACTACTGCAAGGAGTGATATTGACCTCACAGTGTGTCGCGCTGGTATTGGTCAGTTGGTGTAACGCTGCGCTGTGATTTGTGGAGAATCATTTGTGAAAGACAAAATTTAATTGAAGAAAAATGAAAATCTGAAGAATCTGAAAAGCTTAATGCAGGGAGATGTGCCCGTTCCTATTAGAGCAGGAGTACTAATACCACCTGAGGGTACACCAGCACTGCATATGTCACAAGAAAGGGGTTATCAAGCATGCACATGGCTTGAAAATTGGATAAAATACACTGAGAATGATGGTCCTTTCCACTATATGGAACTTTTAATGTTACAATTCTGGAAAATTTAAGGAGACAATTGGATGAGATTAAACCGCCTCCTAGACTGATGCAATTTGAAGCACTTAGCGAATGGGAGCATGTAGCTCATCAAAAAGAAAAACAGAAATATCAGGGAAGGTACACGAATACCCTGATACGTTGAGGCCAGATGGGATGCATAAAGAAAGGCTTAGAGAACTGACATAGCAGAAGGGACTAGAATATATCCTGTAATAGTTGTAGAGAAAGAGGGTGAAGAGAAAGGAAAAGAATAAACATCTTGAGGAAATGAGAACACTACCTCCGGATGGAAGTAGTGATAGTGAATTTGCTAATGAATTTTTTAATTAATTATTACTAAATCGTCCACCACCTTATAATGAGTATCAACCCCCGAACTTAACAAACTCATATCTGGGAAAAATGCCTTATGCACCTGCTGTACCTAACGATCCAGTCCCACACACACCTTTTACGCCGATGGGAAATAATGCTGATTTGCCAAACACTACTACTCAGATTGTTCAAAATGCACCAGATGATTTAACTGTCCCAGTGACTATTGTCCTGTAGTCCCTTTATATCAGTCTGGGAATGAGGGAAGCCAGGTACACACTTTGGCTGTCCCAACCGGGATAAATGGTCCAACCTCTATGTCTGTTGACATGAGACCAACACAGCCCACACAGACACCATTGGTTCCGACTCCAGCTGATGTTTCTAATAGAATGAATGCTGGTTCAGCTGTGCATTCAGTACGACTTATTTCCTCAACAGGGAGGTCAAGGCAAGCTCAATCTTTCTATATACCCGAGAATGATGTGGTAACTCCACGAGTAACTCAAAGTGCCACGGGAGACACCCTTCCCTTGGGAACACCAGATTCTTATGTGTCCATTTTACATTCAACATCTATTGCAGGAAATTTATTTCTGAATACGCCTAAAGAACAACCAGG
The DNA here is from genome assembly GCA_963921515.1 of Calotriton arnoldi. Classification (NCBI taxonomy): domain Eukaryota; kingdom Metazoa; phylum Chordata; class Amphibia; order Caudata; family Salamandridae; genus Calotriton; species Calotriton arnoldi. Next base: position 1,540,761 of record CAWUFW010002984.1, read on the forward strand.
TCCCACTTCTCTAGAAATGTATGGTTTGCTTAAGGGTATTTACACTTCTGCAAATGGAAAAAGTGCAGGAAATAATGGAGAGTATACCCCAGGATTTAATAAAATTAGATTCCTTGATGTAGCAAGACTTAAGGTAGAGCTGGAAGAGATGATTATAGGGACAATAAGCACGGCCAGAATAGTTGCCTACCAGGATGATGAATTACTGTTCATCTGCAAAGACATTACCAGACGTGCTCTAAGCACTCATGAAAAATTGTCTGAATCAGCCCAGAAATACAGAGTGGATGTACAAAAATCAAAAGTCCCTCAGCCTCTCCTTCTCCTCTTATCAAGAGACTGGTGGAGAGGCTGAGGGGGGCTGCCCTGCACACAGTTACTGTTCATAACACAAAATTGTGTTTTTAAAGAACACAGCTCAATTAAATAATGAGCAATGTAGGAAGAGGCAAGGACCAATATGTAGTGATGCACAGGTAGCAGGGCGGCACCCTGATGCCTCTGTTAAGCAGCCGACACTACATCTCTCCCTCACATTTGAACGCATATTATTATCACTTGTTGTATGCACTAGTATTTGTTTTCCACTGCTTTCATTTTCCTTTGTGTTTGATAGAACGTCTTAAATGTATGTATGTATAGACTGCTTTTGAGTAGCACGGACCTACGTAAAGAGCAAAGGAGCACTGATCAGGTGGCTGGTACAGGGACATGTTTAACAATCAATTAAAATGAAGCTTAATATTAGTGAGAAGTGGCTCCTTTAGAGTGTGGTGGGTGTGTCAGAACTGATAAATGACTACATGTCCAGTTCCTTTCTTTATTTTTAGCTTCAAGTATGTTTTATTGAAATAGTAGACATAAATATTAACACCGTAACAGAATGTTGATCAACATATGAAAGATATTTCATCAATGTTAGAGGTTGCATCTGTATTAAGACTAGGAAATAAGCGAAAAGCAGTGTAAATGGGATAACATTTCAATAAAACATTACGCGTAAGTAAAAGAAAGAAAGGAAAGAGAGAAAAGAGAGTACTTATACATGAATGTCAAAGATTAAAATGAAAGTTTATAAAACTAAACATTTTAAGCACTAAAGATAAGCATTACAATAGTGAACCAAAATAAGCATTAGAGATATAAATGGAAAACATTTCAGGAAAACTGCTTCAGCAACAATATCAACTGATTTACTATGATAAATTGAACTATCAAGAAACAATGTTAAAGGTGACCATATACGTTCTCTTTTAAGTGCTAAAGAAATTGCCATGGATGTACATAAGCTTGATCCGATCTGTGATTAAAACACACAGGGGTATATTCACAAGAACGTGTGATAACTACCGCAAGAGTAGCGTAATGCAACTTTCAACATCGCAGCCTATCTCGGGAAAATAACCCCGTGTCAACGTGGAATTCACAACAAGGCGGTAGCATGCGATAGTCACCAGATAACGCGTCAAATGTCAGCGTGAAAATCAACGCCACGCCGAAAAAATGCAAAACGCGAACGCGGGAAATCATGCGATGAGGCCAATCGCGGAACAGAAATCAGCGAACACCAGCCACAGGCCTGCAAATCCCACACGTCCGGCGGGAAAAAGCACCATAAAAGAAAGAAAGAAAAAAGCCCAAAAACAATTCAAACTGCGTAGCAACATGGATGCACCCGGACCGAGTGCAGAGGACAAGCCGAACACCACAAGCCCCACGGAGGACCAGCCAGGAACCCCGCGTTCGGGGAAGGGCAAGGACAAGAGGAAGAGGAAGACCGGGTTCAGTCCGCAGGAAGACGGGATCATCGTCACGGAGGTGACCGAACACCATCAACAACTGTTCGGCACCTCCACTGCGGCACTGGCAACCCAAACCGAAATATGGCAGGCCATCGTCACCAACGTCAATGCAGTCGGAGTGTCGAGGAGGTCACTGTAGGAGGTCAAGAGGCGCTGGCATGATCTGAAAAGGCAGACCAAACATAAGCTCGCCGCCAACAGGGAGGCAGCAACGGCGACTGGAGGTGGAAGTCCTGCGACACAGGAGGAGCTGGATGAGCTGGAGCAAATGATGGCCACAGTCAGCAGTGAGGAGACAGTGGCAGGATTGGGGGGCCTGGACACAGCACGATACGACCTGACCCAACAGCAACAGGGTGAGTAACCACTAGGGACGGGGGGAGATGGGCACAATGGCACACATGCACAATTATGCGTAGCACACAGCACACCCACAATGACCGTGAAACATGTCCCTGATTGCCTTGGCACACTGCAGCACACATAGAAACGCCAAGTAGGCCCCCATCCACAATGTGCACAGAGGGGCCCCCCCTATCACTAATATCACAACCTACCCGTGCACATGTGCTGAATCCAGCAAAGCAGCGGCTCTGTGACCCACACTGACTATGCAAGTAAAACTGCATGTCCGATAGCATGGCAGCAGCCAAAAAAAAATGACAAGGCCCACAAATCGACATGGAGGTAGCCCAGTGCGGATCACATCTGTAAAGGAGCAGGTCACACTCCGACATGTCCACGTGCACCCACAACCCATGCCGTACAATACACGCAGCAGACGAACAATGCACCAGGCCACAAAATCTGTCCAAGAGCACATATGACCCAAGTCAAAAGCAAATCAGGCCCCGAAAAGCACACATTTCAAAGGCACCCCGCCTCAAAGGGAGAAGGCCACACAAAATCAGAGCTGCAGGGGCAACTCCCCCACAATGCAGCACACACACATAGCAATCACAGAACATCAGCAATGACGGCAATGTGGTACAAAGTGCAACACCAGCACCACAGGACAGAGCTCACAACAGGTTCCACTCGTGCGTAGTAACTGTCCACTCACATCTGGCATTGCCTGACAGAGTGTGATGATAATGTACGGGTACTACCACACATCCGTCATGTAGTCAAAAAACACACTGACTGCCATCAAATAGCCAGCTCTCCTAAAACAGTCACAATGTACATTTGCATGCAGTCTGAATGTAAACATCTGCAAATCATCACCATACATGTGAAACTCTGTTAACCTGCATCTCCCCTTCACATTGCAGAGGGACATACAACACCTCCTGCAGAGCACACCACACTTCCCATCATTGATGATGAAGAAGACAACCTGCACATATGTCAAGACACCCTCCAACGGATAATGGACAGCCTCTGCACCCCACCCCCAGGAGCAGGCCAGGCCAGCTGCCTCGAGGTGACCCCACCACCTGCACAGACCACACAGCAGGAAACACACACTACCACGGCTGTCTCCCAGGACCCTCCCGACCAATACATGGAATTCCAACGGCGTGTGTTGGGTTGCCAGGTGGAGTTGGCTCATCAGCTGTGGGTGGGTTTCGAGCTCGTGGCAGCCAAACTCGATGCCATACGTGGGTGTCTGAGTCCCATCAGGGACCACGTACAGTCCCTATCAGACACCCCCTGTACGCACCATGCTCCGCCACAGACCTTGGCTGACCTCGCTGGTGCCATGAATCTAATACAAGAACTGTCTGGTCAGACAGGCACCAGTCATGACAGCACAGAGTTGGCACAGGTGCGGAGGTCAATGGAGACCATGGAGCAGATGCAGGCTGGAAGTATGTCTGCCACGGCTGGACACCAGCGAGTAGTGGCTAGGAACTTCAATGCCCTGCAGTACTTCATCTTGCCATTGCTGCCACTGAGCCGTTCCCAGATGACTGCAGCGGGAACATCGACACACACAGCTCCGACCCCTGATGTGTCTGTGGCACACTGTGATGCTGCCCCATCATCTACGCAGTCTGATGTGTCAGGGGCACACAGCGATGCAGCCATCACCCCGCCACACACACCGGACACACCGGACACAGAACCCGCATCAGAAGAGTGAGAAGGGGATGGGAACTACTGTGTGAGGAAGGAGGCAGTAGCATCCATCACCACCATATGGCCTGTCCCTGCCTGCTTATGACCTATGCATCATGCCCTGGGAAATACCTCCTACTGACCTCCGGAACACTCTGCGACATTCACCCAGACCCCGACACGGACTGCCATTTCTTCACCGCTGGCCAATTACACAGCAATCCTGCTGCGGACTGCACTCTCCCTCTTCCTAATCACTGTGCAATCCCCAAAGGACTCTGGTTGGCCCACCACTGGGCTTCCATGTGATGTGGGCTTGGATGGCCATGTACAGCTCCAGCTCCGTCAATCACCTGAATGTGAATAAAACATTCTAAATCACACAGGTGTGTCATCACTATGTTCACTCACGTATGGAAGTATGGCAGGATGTAGGGACAATGATTGCACATGAAGGTACACCCTGGTAACTGACATCTATGCGCATGTCTATCCCTGAGACACATGGCCAATTGGATGACTGTGAAGGTGAGTACTGGCTGTGTCCCCATTGCACATCAACAACAATCTCACAACCCCCTAACGTAGGCACACGTCCATGTGTTGAATAGGGCTGTGTGTAGGAGTGACCAAAACAGTGGCAGGCCAGGAGTGGTGTCCTACACCACGTGTGACAACAGAACTTCACGTCGCATACCTACTTACACACATCTGTGTGGACACATTCTGTTGTGATGTATGACATTGCTCCACATGGTCAGCGGTTGGACACCATACACACATAGCTGAAGTCATGTAAGTGCACATGTCGTCCAGCACCTATCCAAAAACAATGTCTGTCTCACAGAGGTGGAGCTTGCCAAAGGGACACACCCCCATTGCACATGCGTCAGTCAGTTCCTCCCTGTGTTGGGACGATGCTCATTGTGGCACACGAGTGGACAATCTAAACAACACACCTCACAGTTAGACACCAGTGGAGTGGCATAGACTTTATTGGCATGTGCGTGTCAGTACAGACGAGGCAACGGCCACAACAGGTAGGGACATGCTTAAGACACTTACATGGGTACATGTTGAGGTTCAGAAAATGTTGGGGCTGAAATGGACAACATTCATCACGGATGGCAACGCTCACAGCCCACCTTGCCTTGCTGGATGAGTCATGTGTTGTTTGGCGACTGCCCATTGCCCCGTGTGAGGGGGCACGACTCACTGCACATGGGATCTGCATGGTGCTCTGCCTCCAGAGTGCGCCGATTGTCTGCTCTGCTGACAGTGATCAGGTGTGAGGGTCCGACAGGTTCACATGTCGTGCTACATTGCCATGTGTGTGCTCTCCCCCAGCAGTGTGTCCGAATTGGCAACGTTGCCAAACGACGCTGTGTTGCTCCGACCATGAACCTGCGTCACCTTGCACAGGTGTGTGTACACATGCGTTGTTCCACGCACATGCATCCAGAGCCCGACTGAAGGCAGATGTGTCCTCTGTTGTGGTGGGATATGTGAGCAATCCCAACGATGCAACAAGTTGTTGGGCCATGTGCTGTGGGTGGCAATCGGATGTGGCTGCAGGAACGTAGTTACTCGTCCATGAATGCCCGTGCAGCTTCATGTGCAATGTGTTCCAATAGTACGTCGTTGTCGTGTTCAAGGAACACCAGGGTGAGCCAATCCATTAGGTGGTCCGGGCAGGTGTGCTCAGCCCATGCCGTCTCACCGATCCGCAACACAGCCCAATAGGGGAGCGCCTCGATGTGGTCACTGCACACGAGAAATTGTGCAATCTCCCATGCACAACTACCAATACGTACGCAGTATGTCAAGGCATCCCATGCACGGCTGTCTCGGTTACACTCCTGTTCGTGATCCAACAGGGGGCGCAGACACAAGTCATAGTCCAATTCATCAACAGTTGTGTTGCTTAGGCAGATATCCATGGGACACTCGAATGTGCATATTCGGCAGTGGAACCAGGGCTGGACGCAGGTGACGTGGGCAATGAGGAAGCTGAGCCTGTAACTGATCCGCTTAATGCAAAAGAAACAATTGATGGACGGAATGCTGGACAATGCAAACATTCACCCCCAGTCACAAGGATCTGGGTTAAATCCATCATTCTTTTGCTCACCACACCACCCCAGTTTGGACCCAGCCATATGCAAATCAGTCTTGACCCTGTTCCTTGTGGGAACAGTCCAGCCCGAACTGCCAAGCCAGGTCCTCCCTGGACCAGAAACAAGCATCCTAGGACCGGTTTCAGGGCATCACCCTTCTTCAGCCAGGCTAGCTTGAATCCAGTGGTGTAGTGAGCACGGGACCCACGTCTGGACATACCCTTCCCACTTAGGGCGACAAATGCAAAAAAACAATTGATGGACGGAATGCTGGACAATGCAAACATTCACCCCCAGTCACAAGGATCTGGGTTAAATCCATCATTCTTTTGCTCACCACACCACCCCAGTTTGGACCCAGCCATATGCAAATCAGTCTTGACCCTGTTCCTTGTGGGAACAGTCCAGCCCGAACTGCCAAGCCAGGTCCTCCCTGGACCGGAAACAAGCATCCTAGGACCGGTTTCAGGGCATCACCCTTCTTCAGCCAGGCTAGCTTGAATCCAGTGGTGTAGTGAGCACGGGACCCACATCTGGGCATACCCTTCCCACTTAGGGCGACAAATGCAAAAGTAACAATTGATGGACGGAATGCTGGACAATGCAAACATTCACCCCCAGTCACAAGGATCTGGGTTAAATCCATCATTATTTTGCTCACCACACCACCCCAGTTTGGACCCAGCCATATGCAAATCAGTCTTGACCCTGTTCCTTGTGGGAACAGTCCAGCCCGAACTGCCAAGCCAGGTCCTCCCTGGACCGGAAACAAGCATCCTAGGACCGGTTTCAGGGCATCACCCTTCTTCAGCCAGGCTAGCTTGAATCCAGTGGTGTAGTGAGCACGGGACCCACGTCTGGGCATACCCTTCCCACTTAGGGCGACAAATGCAAAAGAAACAATTGATGGACGGAATGCTGGACAATGCAAACATTCACCCCCAGTCACAAGGATCTGGGTTAAATCCATCATTCTTTTGCTCACCACACCACCCCAGTTTGGACCCAGCCATATGCAAATCAGTCTTGACCCTGTTCCTTGTGGGAACAGTCCAGCCCGAACTGCCAAGCCAGGTCCTCCCTGGACCGGAAACAAGCATCCTAGGACCGGTTTCAGGGCATCACCCTTCTTCAGCCAGGCTAGCTTGAATCCAGTGGTGTAGTGAGCACGGGACCCACGTCTGGGCATACCCTTCCCACTTAGGGCGACAAATGCAAAAGAAACAATTGATGGACGGAATGCTGGACAATGCAAACATTCACCCCCAGTCACAAGGATCTGGGTTAAATCCATCATTCTTTTGCTCACCACACCACCCCAGTTTGGACCCAGCCATATGCAAATCAGTCTTGACCCTGTTCCTTGTGGGAACAGTCCAGCCCGAACTGCCAAGCCAGGTCCTCCCTGGACCGGAAACAAGCATCCTAGGACCGGTTTCAGGGCATCACCCTTCTTCAGCCAGGCTAGCTTGAATCCAGTGGTGTAGTGAGCACGGGACCCACGTCTGGGCATACCCTTCCCACTTAGGGCGACAAATGCAAAAGAAACAATTGATGGACGGAATGCTGGACAATGCAAACATTCACCCCCAGTCACAAGGATCTGGGTTAAATCCATCATTCTTTTGCTCACCACACCACCCCAGTTTGGACCCAGCCATATGCAAATCAGTCTTGACCCTGTTCCTTGTGGGAACAGTCCAGCCCGAACTGCCAAGCCAGGTCCTCCCTGGACCGGAAACAAGCATCCTAGGACCGGTTTCAGGGCATCACCCTTCTTCAGCCAGGCTAGCTTGAATCCAGTGGTGTAGTGAGCACGGGACCCACGTCTGGGCATACCCTTCCCACTTAGGGCGACAAATGCAAAAGAAACAATTGATGGACGGAATGCTGGACAATGCAAACATTCACCCCCAGTCACAAGGATCTGGGTTAAATCCATCATTCTTTTGCTCACCACACCACCCCAGTTTGGACCCAGCCATATGCAAATCAGTCTTGACCCTGTTCCTTGTGGGAACAGTCCAGCCCGAACTGCCAAGCCAGGTCCTCCCTGGACCGGAAACAAGCATCCTAGGACCGGTTTCAGGGCATCATCCTTCTTCAGCCAGGCTAGCTTGAATCCAGTGGTGTAGTGAGCACGGGACCCACGTCTGGGCATACCCTTCCCACTTAGGGCGACAAATGCAAAAGAAACAATTGATGGACGGAATGCTGGACAATGCAAACATTCACCCCCAGTCACAAGGATCTGGGTTAAATCCATCATTCTTTTGCTCACCACACCACCCCAGTTTGGACCCAGCCATATGCAAATCAGTCTTGACCCTGTTCCTTGTGGGAACAGTCCAGCCCGAACTGCCAAGCCAGGTCCTCCCTGGACCGGAAACAAGCATCCTAGGACCGGTTTCAGGGCATCACCCTTCTTCAGCCAGGCTAGCTTGAATCCAGTGGTGTAGTGAGCACGGGACCCACGTCTGGGCATACCCTTCCCACTTAGTAACTGATCCGCAGCACTGCCAGTGGCAATGCACCCAGTAAATGCAGCTACATGCACGGTACTGTTCCACGTGACGGGGGTTGTGCATGTGCCCGGTATGGCCTGCCATTGCGTTGGTGCGTCTCGTGAACTCGCACTCTTCTGAACTGCGGCAGTTGTGTGGAGGATATGCCACAGCTCTGAGCAATGATTCAAATGTGTGTGCAATGTTGTGGGTAATGGGTTGCTGTTTCCGTGAGTGTCAAGGGCATCCCATGCGGGGGTACAACAGGCAGGGGCTTCTGTGTGTGGGCTGTGGATAAGTTGGATGGTTCATTAGCGGAATGCGTGGTGTGGGAGTCGTCCCCATCTGCCATTGCATCTCTATCAGGGTGTTCCAGCAGCGTTCTGGACCAAGGTCAGAGGTGCAGGTGTCCTCCCGCCTTCTGCATTGGGACAATGGTGCTTTCATCCCTGATGTGTGTCTGACTACTACTTGCGTTTTCGGAATGTGATGTGGCTTTGGCGCTGAGATTGGGACAAGGCCTTGGGCTCATGGTGTACGGATGGCGATGCACACACACATGTTGGCATGTGGAGCCAGGTGCCCGGGCGGCCTTGCGCTGCTTGTGCTATCTCACTCCGTCTCCCTCCCTCGCTCTCTCCCTCTCTTTCCTTTGTTGGGTGCATGGCACACCTTCTTCTCTTGGATTTGGTCTTCCAGGCTGTGTGCTACGGATTGTCCAGTGAGGAGCCTCTAGGACTCATCCTAAGGGTTGTTTCTGCTTTTGTTTGTATGGTGTTTTGTGTTGGTGATTGCATTGCTGTATGACTGATTCTCCATTTTCTGGCCACGCATGTATGTTTATTTTCCTGCTTGTGCGACATCAGGCAAAATGTTTGTTTTGGGATTCGTGGTGTTGGTGTGCAGTTTCTTAGTCCGGGGTTGGGGGTGGTCCCGGGGGGAGGGGGGTGTTGTGGGCCTGGGTGTGGTGTCGGTGGGTGTTGTGGCCCTCTTGGGTGTCCATGCTGCATGTTCAGTTGCTCGTGGGCATCTGTTGTCCTTCATGTGTGGCTCTGGGCTGTGCTGCCTTTTGTGGTGCTGGCTGCCGTCCGACTTTACACCAGGTCAGAGCAGGTGTAAATTTCCTGGTGCTAACGCGCCTTATCGCCTGTTTTGTGTTCTTATCGCCGATGTGGCTGGTCGTTGTGAATGTTGAGGTGTGATGTTGTCTCGGCTTTTGGCACGGGAACGCCTACTCTGCATCTCATTAGCGATATTTGCGGGGGTCCTCTGTGGCGATGTTTTTTGCGGCTGCTATCGCGGGTAAACTGGTGCTGTGGGCTGTTAACACCGGTTTGTGAATGGGGAGGTAAATTTATGACGACTTTGGCTGCTATAAAGTGCCGTTAATTCGGCGATAGCTCCTTGTGAATATGCCCCACAGAGTACCACCATGCTTTATATGAAAGATGTATGTTATTTTTCCAATTTGAAGTTATTTGTTGAAAAGCTATTGCTATTAAGGTTTATAACAGGTGAGGTGGATGTGTGACTTGAGATCAAATTGGAGATAGACTTCCCCAAAAATATTATGTGCATTATATGGAATGTTAACTCTACAAATCTTAAGTTGAATCCAAACTTCCAACTAAAAAGCATGTGTACAAGGACAAAGGAGTAACATATGCAACAAATCACAATTAGGTGCATTGAAGGACCAGCAAGAGTCTTATGTAGCGGCTTTCATTTTATGTCAAAATGCAGAAGTAATGAGTAATCTATTGTATATAAAGAGCATCGTTTGGGTAACATTTGCTTCTCCAGAAGCTGTATGTAAGTTAGACCAGAGATTTCTCCCAGTATTGAGTAGACCACTTCACTTGTAAATCATTCTCCCATTGCAATTCTAAATTCAATTTGGTTCTATTTGAGGAGGAAAAGACAAGGGGCCTGATTCACAAAAAATAAAATGAGACAAAATTCTAACTTTACGCCTTTTGTTATTTTACTCTGTGTACCTCTCCGGTTTTAATTAAACTGTTTTAAACAACTGTACCTGATTTTGTACTTAGACCGCTTAGACTGGGGGCATTTTTGTACCTGTAACTTTATTGTGTGGTCCACGCCGTTCACTTCTCCCCGGTCCACCGCAGCTGCTTAAACGCTGTCTGAGTGGAGGGAGCTCTCCTGGTGACGGTCCTTTCCCTCCGGAATACCTACTTCCGGCAGGCCATAGCATTCCGCCATTTTGGAGGAGAGACGTTCTAGTTCTCCCTCCAGCTAGTTTGCGGCTGCTACAAAATCAGCTGATGGCGCTGACGCGCAGTGGACGTGCGCCGACGGCGCGCCAAAGGCAAGCCCGTCTGCGCCCGTCCGCGCACGACCGGGCGCCGGGGCCAGGACCGCTGGTCGGATACTGACCTACTCAGCGGAGGAGTTACGGGCTCTTGCTACTACGAGCCACATGTTGGATACAAAGGTAGAAGCTAGGCTAAGAACTGAAAAGCTGCTAGGAAATAAGGGGGGGGGGGTGGTAGGACTCCGATCTCATGTGTACCCCCTCCCCACAAGGGCTGTGCAGGCTAACCCATTAGGTCTCAAGATAGCAGCCCTGAACACACGCTCGTTGCAGAAACATTGCTTGGAGGTTTTTTCACTCCTCCAGAATGGAGATATAGACATCCTGGCTGTCTCAGAAACCTGGCTGGGGGACTCCTCAGTCCCAGACATTGTTGTTGCCCTTCCCGGGAACTTTGATGTTCTATGGCACAATAGGCAAGAGAATACCAGAGGAGGAGGTGTAGCCATCTTCTACAATAAATGGCTCCTGGTAACCAAGATAGTGGCAGAGAGCACGGATAGTGCGGACATCCTAGGGATAAAAATCTCTTCCAAATCCTCCTGTCTAGCCCTTGTGGTGGTATATCGCCCTCCTCGAGCTACCCCTAGGTTCAATGAGGCATTCTCAGAGATTATTAGTGATCTCCGCTCCCGGTACCAACGTCTCCTAGTGGTAGGAGATTTCAACTACCACTGGGATAAACTTCCAAGACAGCCACCTGCCAGTCAATTTGAGGAAGTGATGAGCTCGATGGGGCTCCGCCAGCTGGTGGACTCCCCCACCCATGTTAAAGGCCACATCCTGGACCTCATTTGGACGACTGAGTCACAGGTGAGCCTCACAGACATCAGCCCATGCGCCTGGTCAGACCACTCACTAATTAGCTGCTGGGTTCCGCTAGCTAGTCAACTGTCACATCCACCTCCAGAGTGGAGAGTGGTGCGCAGCTGGAACAAGATTGAGGCTGATAATCTAATGGACACCCTGCTCAGTACCTCCCTTAAAAATTTACGAAAGGTAACCTCGACTTGGAGAGCGAGGCCCTAATTGGTAACTTAAGTAGGGCCATTGATCAGGTGGCACCGGCACGAAAGGAAAGAGTTAGAGAGAAGGGCAAGGGAGGCCCCTGGTTTAACGAGGATCTGCGGAAAAGGAAGCAAACCCTTCGTCAAGATGAGAAGTTATGGCATAAATTATTCCTTCCAGCCGCGCTTGCTAGTTATAAAGCCACGCTAATCCTATACAAAATGGCCATTATGGCCAGAAAGGCCGAATATTATGAGGCAAGAATCACAGATGCTACAAATAAACAAAGGGAAACGTTCCAAATCCTCAAAGAGCTCAGCCAGAAGCCAGAACAGAAGTTGGCACCTGAGCCGGCGGACTGCAATAAATTCCAGGATTACTTTCTTCAGAAAGTTAGGGACCTTCTCACCGAGATAGATAACACTCCAACAAATCAGACAGCCCCGGCCCAGACTCTAGCCCCCTATATCCCGGGTGAGCAGCTCACCGTCTTTCCTAACTTAGATCTAGAACGCCTATTATGTTTGATGAATCGCGTCAAATCTGGCTCCCCTGCAGATCCCTGCCCTCCTAGGATCTTTCGCATGGCCCTTCCTGGGCTAGAAAGAGAGTTTCTCACTCTACTTAATCACTCCCTGGAGTCAGGCTACTTGCCCATCAGTATGAAGGAAGCCAGGGTTACTCCCTTGTTGAAGAAGCCAGGGGCAGATGTGGCCAATTTTAAAAACTACAGGCCCATTTCTCAGCTCTCCTTTCTAGCAAAAGCACTGGAGCAACATGTCCTCACAACACTTTCATCTTTTATAGAGGAACATCACCTACTCCAGGTGAGGTAGGCTGGCTTTAGAGCTCACCACAGCACTGAACTGGTGATGTTGGCCGTGCTTGATGAGCTCAGAGTTAGGGCCGATAACAAAGATGCGAGCGCCCTGATTTTGTTAGATCTGTCAGCGGCGTTCGATACGGTCAATCATGCACGGCTCCTGTTTCGAATTGCTAATCTGGGTATCTGTGGGCTGGCCCGCCAGTGGCTCGAGTCCTTTTTGCTAGGGTGGTCCCAAAGGGTCCAACTGGGTGAACAGATTTCAAATAGTGGTGCGCTTACCTGTGGGTTCCCCCTAGGGTTCAGCCCTATCCCCTCTCCTCTTTAATGTGTATCTCCAGCCATTAGTAGTTTTGAAAAGAACCGGGGCCCCTGAATCTAGGATGAAAAGCCTGGACAGGGAATATCAACCATGGGGAAAGAAACACCTAGGCACGGTGGTTTTTAACACATTGCAGGTATATCAATTCCAGACATACATTGAAACATCATTACTTTCAAATATCAACTATTTTTTTACAATTTTTTTTATTATTTAATTATTCACTATTTTTTATAGTAAAAAAATATATATATATGTATATATTGACTTTTCTTTGGCTTACAAAAATATATTTCCATACATTAATCTCACAGTTGTCTTTTTTCTCTATTCATTATTATTCATAACAATCATATCATCACATTTATGATCATAAATTCATCAAAATACACTATTCATCAATTTAACAATGTGAAAGAGAATAACAATCTTTTTTAACACATGGTGATATAATCAATATTAAAACCATACGACTTTATGCTGATATAAAGAAACTGGCGGCTTGTTGACAGACAACGCGCGTTTCGGCTAAAGCCTTCATCAGGACTCCGTCACAGTAGTTACTAACTACGAGGGCATCTGTAAGATGACTATGTCCTGCTCGTCTGTTTGGCTTGGAGCTGTGTTTCCACAGCTATCAGATGTATACTGCTCGAATTTTATTATCCCTTCTTCTGCGGTGCGGTCATAAATAGATTCTTTCATGTAAAACCAGTAAGACTGTGTATTTAACGATCTTCCGGGCACTGTCGCTAAAACTCTTGCTAATCACACGCTATGACATAAAACCTGGCAAAATGCTTGAGGCACAAACTGCTGAATAGATGAATGATCCTTTCGTTTGTTTATTCAGTTCTCAGTATATATCTTTTTCTCTATGATGTTTACGATCAGTGCGAGTGCATTCTTGAATTACACATGCACTGTTAAACTGTGATTTCCTCTTCTGCGTATGCTGAAATGTCAGTCGCTATACCTCACTTGATTTAAAAGCGCCTAAGGAATAATAATGAATAGAGAAAAAAGACAACTGTGAGATTAATGTATGGAAATATATTTTTGTAAGCCAAAGAAAAGTCAATATATATATATATATTTTTTTTTTTTACTATAAAAAATAGTGAATAATTAAATAATAATAAAAAATTGTAAAAAAATAGTTGATATTTGGAAGTAATGATGTTTCAATGTATGTCTGGAATTGATATACCTGCAATGTGTTAAAAACCACCGTGCCTAGGTGTTTCTTTCCCCATGGTCTCCAGCCATTAGTGGCAGCCTTAGCCTCTATGGACTGTCAAGTTTTCAATTATGCGGATGATACTCAACTGATTCTGCAGATGAATAACTCTCCTCAGGCCCACACTCACGTACAAACCATTCTTAGATACACTGTGACTTGCATGACAGCCAACTCACTGAAAGTCAATCCGGTTAAGACAGAGGTCCTTGTAATCTCCTCTAAAGGTAGCCCCTGGAATGACCTTTTTTGGCCTCAAGAGCTCAGCACTGCCCCTACGCCAGTTCCCGTCGTAAAGAGCCTGGGCATTAAGATCGATGCCACCTCTCCCTGACCAATCAAGTTGCTTCTGTGGTCGGCACCTGCCTGGGCCTAATGCGACAGCTGCGGAAACTTGCCCCTTTGCTCTCGCACACTACTCTACAGATGATTGTGTCGGCCACAATTGTATCCAGGTTGGACTATGGCAATGCCTTGTACATTGGCCTCCTTGAGAAACCAATCAGCAAGCTGCAGGTGACCATGAACGATGCAGCTGGGCTGATTTTTAGGCTCCCTAGAAGGGCCCATGCCACTCCTCTGCTGCATAGGTTGCATTGGCTCCCGGTCAAGCAGAGAGCAAAGTTCAAGGGCCTCTGCATTGCCCACAAAGCCGTATATGGTCAGGCTCCTGGCTATATTAAGGAGCGCCTGGTGAATTATGCACCGGGACGCATACTTCGCTCGTCCAAGGCAGGTCTTCTGGCTCATTCTCGGGCCAAAATTGCATCTAAAGGTGGCAGAGCTTTCTCTGTCCTAATTCCCCAACTCTGGAACGAACTGCCTGAGAACCTCCGTAAGGAACCCGCCATCCTCCCCTTCAGGAAAGGCCTCAAAACCCCTCTGTTTAGGGAGGCTCTGGACACAGTTTAACACATCTGTTTGGTGCTCATCGGGGATGGCAGAGGGTATCTGAGTTCTCTCTCCACGCGCTAAGAGACCTGCAGGTGATTACGCGCTATATAAACTATAGTTAACATAACATAACAAGGGGCATTTACGAGCAGTAAATGCCCTTTGTCAATACCAAAAGTTGTAAATTTCAACTTTTGGTATTCCTAAAGGGCATTTATGAGCAGTAAATGAGCTTTATGAATACCGAAAGTCATAAAGTTAGACTTTCATCTCAGTTTACCGTTGTGAATCGGGCCAAAGGTGTTTATAAATTAAAGCAGGCTTGGAATTACACATTCACAAAGTAAGTAAAATATGTTTGTGCTCAGATGATACATTATCATCCTGTAACATTGACATAGATTCTTGAATGTGCTGAGTTAATTGTGTGTATTTATGAAGAAATTATTGAGGTAGGTGAAAAAGAGTCTGGGCTTGTTAGAATAGACCAGCAATTGCTTATTTAGTACCCTATGTAAGTTAGCATTCGCGGCACCATTTTCTGTTCAGACGCCATTTTGAATACATGAGTGAAACTAGCTCTTTGCCATTTTTGAGAAAAAGCCTCTGTTAAGGTTTGTTTTTGAAAACGTTGAAGCTTTGCCTCACTAATGAATAGACTGTTCATATTAGTGCATACCTTTCTTTTTAGATAGAGCCTTCTCCCACTTGTCTGGTGGCCGGTGCAGGGTGAAACGACCTTGGGCTGTACTGGGTGATGTGAGATATGAGAACCGAAACTTATTTTTTTTGTATTTCACTGTCCAGCTGCATCTGCTTGGAAAATTCCACTGTGGGTGTGTCTTTGCCCGGCTATGAAATGTACATAATGTATCTTTATGCTTGCTGACTTCAGTTCCCTCTACCACTCTTCGAGACTGTGCAGATGGGGCTCCGCTCTGAGTGTACCTGAATAAACTAATTATTGGTATATTCTCCACTGTTCATCCGACTCTTCATTTGGTATGGAAGGCTGAGAGGTGGTCCGGAGTGACCCGGGTGGCCCCAAGTGGGTCACTTCCTTCAGGCTGAAGGAAATGAAAGAGAATTATCATTAAGAATTAGTTGATTAATAAGGTTAATGGCTTTATCTTTCCAAGTTTTCCAAAAGAAGGTTCAAATGTTTATTTTAAGATATTTATTATGCCAATGGGAGGAATTTATAAAATTAGTGTGAGAAAGGGACTTTGGAAAAAGCAGGGGTTTCAGGAGTTTATACGAGTATGCAATAGTGAGATGAGAAAGGAAACCTGTCTCAGATGAAAAAGATAAAAATTCATTAAAAGAAAAGGGGGAAATGAATGAAGATCCAATAACAAACCATAACGGTTTAGGTAACTCACTATTTTCTTGAAGCCAATGGGAGGATTGTTTAAGACAAAAGGTTCATGAAATGTAGAAAAATTGGGAAAGTTTACACCACCATTATGTTTGGGAAGTTTCAACTGTGAGAGGGGCTAGCGAGCACATTTATTATTCCATAAAAAACGCAAAAGAACTGAATCTATTTTTTGAAGAATTCTAACGGAATATAGATAATGATCATGGAGATACGATAAAGCATACGGGGAGAGAGCATCATTTTAACAGAACTTAATCTACCCCACCAGGATAAAAATAGAGGGTTCAATTTGGTACAATAGTTTCCAGTTTTATAGCAGTTTGTCAAAATGTAATTTGAGTCAATCTAATTGAGTTGGTGAACCCCAAACCCAAGTATTTAACCTTTGTTGGGCTCCACATAAATCCCAGACCTTTAAAGTCTTCCTTTCTACCAAATTTATTAAGAGGTAAAATCTCAGATTTATCTAGGTTCAATTCATACCCTGAAACGGTCGCAAATTGATGGACTTCAGATTGAAAGGCAGGAATAGAAGTAGATAGGTTAGAAAGATAAAGAAGAATATCATAAGCATATACCGATAATTTTCAGTGGGAATCATTATATGCAAAATCGAATATTTGGTTGGTTTTTTTATTCTTTAAATAAATAGTTCTAATGCTAGTATAAAAAGGGGTGACAACCTTGAAGTACTCCTCTATGTAATGGAAAATAATCAGAGGTTATGCCAATGGCAAAAATTGCTGCTTTAGGAGTAGAATAGAGTAATTAAATGAGGTTTAGGATTTTTGAACCATAACCAAACCACTTTAAAGATTCAAACATTAATTACTTGCTAACTCGATCAAAACCTTTTTTGGTATCTAAAGCAATGACAGCTAATTCATGAGAAAGTTTAGAGGCTCTACAGAGGACATTAAAAAGACATCTAGTGTTATCGGAGGAAAAACGTCCTTTTATGAATCCAACTTGTTCTGGGCTAATTATATGGGAGAGTAAGGCATCTAATCTGAGTGCTAGAATTTGGCAAAGATTTTATAGTCAACATTAACTAGGGAAATGAGGTGATAATTTTTACATTGTTGTGAGTCTCTATTTTCTTTGGGAGTTAAACAGATAAGAGCTTCTTGAAAAGTACCGGAAGGCATTTGAGAGTGAGCAAAATAGTGATAAAGTTTAAGGAGCCATGGAAATAGAAGTGTTGAAAAGTGAGAGTAAAATTCAGATGTAAATCCATCTGGTCCTGGAGATTTATTTGACAGCTGCCATAATGTCTTGAACGGTAGTGTCAGATTCCAAGTGGGAAAAATCCATATCCTTAAAATTAGATTTAGGAATGGAGTTTAAGTAGAAATATGTGAAGTGGGGGGGGTTAGTTTCCGGTGTACATAAAGATTTATAAAAGGTAGAACATTCTTTCAGGATATCTTCTTCTTTAATTATTTCAAATCTTAATGCAATCAATCTTTTTACGTTCTTGTTTGGCCTTTAAAAATTAGCTAGGAGTTTTTTTTATCTTATTATGACCTCCATAATATCTAGCATTTTGTCTGAGAAGTATTGAGGAAGTCTGTTAGGTACTTGTATAAGATCTTTAAGAGAGTCAGGAGATTTGGAATGGTAGAATGCATGTTCTAGGCTTTGGATTTCCTTTAGTACATAGTGAAGAAGAAAACCTCTTGCAAAGACTCTAAAAAGCCCCATAATTTATGCAATGGATTGTCTGACTGAAAGGGTGTTAAATGTAAAGAACTCACTAATGAAGTTTGTGAATTGTGTGATAAATGTGGGGTCTAAAAGGAGGGAATTATTGATGCTCCATCTTTTTGGGTGAGGATGAACTGGTAATAAATCAAAGTCATCAATAATAGGAGCATGATCAGAAATCAAAATAGAGCCAATTTCAGCATGAATGAGATTTTGAGCTAGTGCTTCAGATGTGAAGATATAATCAATTCTGGACTGAGCACCGCATACTGAGGAAAAGGAGGCATATTCTCTTGTAGTAGGGTTAGCGATTCTCCATGAGTCAAACAATGATTTTTGTGATATGGTTGAACACAAGGATTATGCATTTTAGACGGAATACATTTGACTTTAGACAATCCATCCAAAACTGGGACAGCAATCTGATTGCAATCACCTCCCATAATAAAATATTCACAAGTAATATTCAAAATATGTTTAGTGATATCAGACCAAAAAGAATTATTTTTCGTCAGGGTACCATAATCATTAAAGATTGAAAGAGGGATTTTGTCAATTAATAGATCAACTGCATTCCATCTAACGTCTGTGCATGTGGCTTGTGATATAGTTTTTTGTGAATGAGAACTATAGTACTATTTTTCGTCTGTACAGCAGGAGAGAAAATACATGACCAACCCAATTTGTCTTTAATTTTATATCTTCTATATCACTCAAATGAGTTTCTTGAAGAAGTGCAATGTCTGTATGTAATTTGGATAGGTGTGAGAGAACTCACTGTCTTTTAATTGGATTATTTAGACCTTTAACATTCCAGTAGATTAATCAGAATGATAACAATTAGAAAATGCTATAATAAAACAGTGCTTACAATGATATAAACTATATCGGCGCTTGTTACCTGCCGTGAGGGGAACGGCCAGAGAGTTCACCGCTTTGCCGTGAGGGGAACGGCTTGGGAACATCATCGCTTTGCCGTGAGGGGAACGGCCTACATTTCCCATTAGCCCCTGCCTGGCGCGGGGAAGCTGCGTCACATTAGCGCCTCCAGCTCCATCAAAAGCGCTGCCGCCCTTCCGCAGCGCGGGACGCGCATATCGGCGCTTGTTACCTGCCGTGAGGGGAACGGCCAGAGAGTTCACCGCTTTGCCGTGAGGGGAACGGCTTGGGAACATCATCGCTTTGCCGTGAGGGGAACGGCCTACATTTCCCATTAGCCCCTGCCTGGCGCGGAGAAGCTGCGTCACATTAGCGCCTCCAGCTCCATCAAAAGCGCTGCCGCCCTTCCGCAGCACGGGACGCGCATATCGGCGCTTGTTACCTGCCGTGAGGGGAACGGCCAGAGAGTTCACCGCTTTGCCGTGAGGGGAACGGCTTGGGAACATCATCGCTTTGCCGTGAGGGGAACGGCCTACATTTCCCATTAGCCCCTGCCTGGCGCGGGGAAGCTGCGTCACATTAGCGCCTCCAGCTCCATCAAAAGCGCTGCCGCCCTTCCGCAGCGCCCGGGCAAAGCCCGGGCCAAGGGCGGGCCCGTCCTTGCCCGTCATTGCCAGGAAGAGGCAGGGCAGGGCCAATCCCCTTGGTCCCAAGCATTTGAATCATTTACGCGGAGGCAATTGCACCTGCGAATTCATATGGGAGAACGCAGTCGTTTATAGAGCGATTACTACTGGGCTGGCCGTGAGTATTCAGGCCTGTGTTGACCCCCATCGTGAACTGGTATATGGCTGTGATGTTTCCTATTGACATTTCTATGATATATCCGGACTCTTTTTAAATTTTTATATGGTGATATTATACTTATATACTGCATTTTACTAGTCTACTGTTACACCTGGTGCATTTTATATGACATTTTCTCTGTGGTTTTGCACAAGCACTTTGAAATTTGGCTGTATAATTATCTTTTTAAACTTAGGCCCATTTTTAAGATTTAGTACTGTGATACATATGATCTTATCTTTTGTTTCTACTGATTTTTACTGATATTATTCTGTACTTTGCTACGGTCCCCCATTATAAGTTTTATATATTATACTTAGCATTTTTAGATTTGTATTTTGTATTTGCACTACCTTTACCTTGAGGTGTGAATAACATATTTATATCATCTACTACTAAAATGTCGAAACGTAAACCACAAAAACATCATAAAAGCGTGATTGATCCTCCATGTATTACCATTGATTCCTACCTAGTACGGGCAGTAAGCGTGATTAATGATGAGATAGATAGGACAGAACGCCGCCTTTCAATAGGTATAGGATCAGTGAATGAGGAAATAGATGGGCATGATTCTGGGACTACCCACGTAATTGAAGACACTTTTAATACTGAGCAAACATCTAACCCCGAGGGAAACGGGAACGTGGGAACCCTTGATAAAGATTTAGTAGTAGTACCTAGTGGACAGCGGCAAAACTCACCAATTGGCTCGCCGTCCCCGAAAAGGAAAAGGGGATGCAGAACTAGCCAGGCAAAAGTAGCGATTTCTAACATAAGCAAAAAGGGACACGTAAGAAATACAATGGCTAAGACACCAGGAATCTGTGCTGATCCACAACCCCTACCAAAAGAGCAAATGGACCATATAGTTATCCAGCTTAACCAAAAATTAGAGGCCTGTATTAGACCACTTCTCAATAAAATAGATCACCTTAATGGAGAGGTCACTAGACTTAGTGACCTAATAATTCAAATTAGTAATAACCAAAGGGCGAACATCAATGATGTCCAAGGGGGTCTATTAAATCAAGATGAACAGGGTATAATGTGCCCCAAATTACCAGCTGGTAACTGTAATGAAGGAAGTAATGAGGCTGTGCCTAATTTAAATAATGACCAGCCACAAACGGGCTCAAGGAAGATTGAGAGTAGGAGTAATCAATCATGCACCAAAAGAGGTGAAAGATTAGATGGAGTAGAGCAGATCAAGACCCCAGAAGAACTAAAAGGGAACAGGGAAAGAAGTGGAAGATCTGAAATACCTATTAATCTACCCCAGAGTGTTGCCCATATGTTGCAGTTATGGTAAATGTACCTCAACTAGAGCTAGGCCAAAAGAGACGGACCAAGCTTTAAAAAATAAAGTGATTAATTGGTTAGGTAAGCACTGTGGGTACCCCGTGGAAAAAGCGGAACAGATTCTCCTAACCCGACGGGTAAATTGGATTGGATCTCAAAGAAAGTTACTACAGGGAGATTGTATTATTATTAATTTTAGAAAACCGGATTGGGCTAGGACTTCCTTAGAGAGAGGGGTCCCTAACAACCTCAACGATCCTAGTATATCGCTGCTACCATTAGGTTTTTTTATAGCCACTTAAGTCCGGCATATATTAGAGTAAGAGATGAGGAGCACTGGAGAGTATATCCAGCAAGGCCGGCATACCCACAATGGGCTTTACCCACTTTTAACAGATTTTTACCACTTAGCTCCCTGGATGCTAATGATTGACAAACAATAGGGGCGAGGAGGTGTGGGGAGGAAAAACAGAAGGGTCAGCAAGGAAAGGACCCAATGGGGGTAGGATCCAAATTAGAAAGTGAGTCAACACCCTCAACATCTAATTTAACTATGTCAATGGCGTGCCTTGAGGGTATTGGACTGCATGAGTGTTGTACAATACATACAGATAATGTAGCTACACAAGGGATACTCCCAGATGAAAACAAAGGGCATTTTATGGAATCAGCTATAAACTTGTTACCCTCAAATCTAACTAATATTGAGGGCGACTCTGATATGTATACAAATGAACGATCCACTAATGGCGGGGAGAACCCGACAGAGAGGGGTTATACAATTGCCACATGGAATGTAGCTGGTTTGGGAAACAAATTGTATACACTAGGTTGGTCGGATTTTGTTAGCAAACTTGACATTCTCTGCCTTCAAGAAACCTGGAGTACTGCCCCCATTTACATTGAAGGGTTCACTTCTTATAATTTATTAGCTAAACCCTCAATGGCCGGAAGAGCAAAAGGTGGATTGTTAATACTTCTGTCAAACAAATTACCGGTGGTAGTAAAAAAGGTCATTAATGTGGATTACTACTCCCAGCTACTATGGTTGCACCACAATGATGATCGGGATGTCTTATTGATTAATTTTTATAATAATTTATTTGATTCATCACGACATATTGTAATTACTGACATAGAAAAAGAAATAGAGAAGCTGGTCACAACTGTAAATGTTAATTTTGCTATTTTATGGCTTGGGGATTTTAATATTTCAACCTGTGCTCAGTCTATGACTAAAGTCTGTGGGTATAGGAATGATGTAGGGGATGATCTTTTGCACTTCCCTCACAACAATTATGGTACTACCTTAAACCAGGTCATGGTGAAGTATGACCTTGAAGTGATGCAGAGTGGGCAAAATGAGAATGGAGATAGGATACCTACTTTTATTGGAAGAAATGCTAATACCACTATTGACCACATCTTAGTATCGGCAAATATTCTACACTTATGTTCTACTCCCTCTATAGTTGAACTTTTACTTTCCCTCTATAGTTGAACTTTTACTTAGTGATCATAATTGTATCACAATGTTTTTGAATGTGTGGGGTAAAAAAATTGTAACCGATCAAACTGCTACTGATAATATTGCATTGTGTAGACCTAATGGTACAAGGATTAGATGGAAAGGTTCTAATTCTAACACTATTTTAAAAAGATTATCCTAGGATGTGGTAAGGAGATATTTGATAGTCTTGCAGTTGAGGTGGAACCAACATTGATGTTAATTAATTTCTGTAGAATTAATGTTTTTATTGACAAGTGTTTTACCATCCAGGTAAAGGGGACACAAAAGCAGAAGATGGGCTGGTTTAATCATTCTTGTACTAACTCACTGAATATGTTAAAAGTAGCACTCACTAATAGACTGAGGGACAAAGTGTTAGTGAAGAATTTAAGATTGGACTATAAAATAGCATTAAAATTAAGGAGGAAGGAATTACAAGAGGAAGCCTGGGGGAACCTTTCTATGGCAGCTGCGACATCCAACAATAAGTTATTTTGGGATACTGTTAATTCAACGTTCCTGAAAGATGACTCGTACCCAGAAACTTTTTGCCATGTAAATTGTGAAGAATGGGTGACACACTTTTCTAATATTTTTAATCCATGTAACGAACTGCTAGACAAGCCCACAGATTATGCAAAATGGCCTACTATCCCGCTAAATATCACACTTAGCGAGGTAGAGTTAGGCATCAGAGGAAGTAAAGGGGGCAAAGCACCAGGCCCGGACGGGGTACCCATAGACGTTTATAAATCAGTACCAAAATTATGGGGTCCGATACTCACGAGAGTTTTTAATGCAGCAGTTACAGAAGGCCCCCCGAGGTCGTGGGGACAATCTGTTATAATCCCAGTTTATAAAAAAGGAGATAAATCGGATGCTAGAAATTACCGATCGATCTCCTTACTGGACTCTTCAGTGAAGGTTATGAGCAGGGTTCTTCTGGTAAGACTGGATGAATGGGTCAGGGAAAACGATATTTTAGCTAAATCACAATATGGTTTTAGAAAGGGGCTGGGTACGTTGGAACAGTGTCTTAATTTGGAACTTTTAATTGGAAAATATACACGCGCAAAACAAGGGGGACTTTACTTATGTTTTGCTGTTTTGAGCAGCGCTTTTGACCTTGTGGATCATACTTTGTTATGGCCAGTTTTACTCAACCTAGGGGCCCCGGAGTCTATTATCTACTTTCTTGCTAGACTGTATGAAAAATTATCAAGTAGAGTTCGGTATGGTCATCAGGGTGCTTGTACCCCGAATTTTAAGGTCAAACGTGGTATCCGCCAAGGCTGCGTCTTAGCGCCATTACTTTTTATTCTATTTATTAATGAAGTAGACGCAGTCCTTAAACTAATACCGGCAGATGCTCCACAAGTAGATAGACAGAATATACCAGCACTGCTTTACGCAGACGATGCGGTGCTCCTATCTCGGACCCCGCTAGGCCTACAACGATTACTGAATGGATTTACTGATTTTATTAAGGGGAGAAAGATGTTAATAAATAAAGCCAAAACATATATTATGGTCTGTGGAAAAAAACCTAATAAAATAAAACAATTTTTTATAGAGGAAACAAGAGTGGAACAAGTTGATACCTTTTGTTACTTAGGGATAACCTTTTCTGCTAATGGTAAGTGGTCATCTGAAACATCTAATGTACAAATGAAAATGACCAAAAGTATATATGGGGTTTTTAGATTTGCTGCCAAATTAGGAGATTGACGCATTAAAGATATGATTGATATTTATAAAGCTCGATGTGTCTCCATTGCATTATATGGAGCAGGACTATGGGGTAATTACCCTTGCCCAGATTTACAAACAGAGGAAAATATCTTCTTAAAAAAATTATTATGCCTCCCTAAATCAGCGTCTACTGAGTTGGTTCATCGGGAAACAGGAATTGAATATTTGACAGATCTGATTGCATTAAGACCTCTTTTGTTTTGGAGGTCAATCTGGGCGAAAGAAGAAACCCTGTTTACACAAATAATAATCAAGGACTGTATGCGATTGGATAACTGTCTCAAGATCCCTTGGTTAAAATATATAGTAAACACCACTAGTGAACTATTTAAGATAAGAATCCTGGATAACTCAATGGAGGTCTTAGATTTTACCAAACAAGAGATGAGGTATATATTTTTGGCACAAAGTAAGGAGGATAGGTTGAGACAAGTGGAGTTACAATCTACCTACCAGCAATACCAACTGCACATAGACACCTTTGGGTATCAAAGTTATTTGACATTAGTAACAAGATCGTCCCATCGATTTGTATTGACAAGGATGAGACTGGGCCTTGTACACCACTTAGTGGCATTTCCAGAAATGAAACAGTACCCAGCCACTCCATGCCCGTGTGATAATCGCACAAAGCAAAGCACTCCGCACTTTCTACTTTTTTGTGAATTGTATTCTAATTTTAGATCTGTACATTTAAAACCATTGTTTAAAAAATATAATGTTACAACTTTTAATGCAGCTATGAGTCTAATGTTTACACTTAAAGAGCCGGATATCTGTTTTTCTGTAGCAATATTCATTTTAAAGTCAATTTATGCACGGAAAAGCATGGTTTTTTAAAGTATTTTAATGGAATTAAATTTTTGTATTCTTGAATTATTTTAAAGTAAACTTCCTGTAGAAAATGGATGTCATTATATAAATGTATATAAATGTGTATGTACTTTCGCTTTTATGGTTGTTTTTTTATAACCGAATAAAGCTTTTCTGAACTGAAAAATATAAACAATAAATTGGGGAGTGAAATCCAATATTTGAAAGGAAAAAAGAGATTTCTGTTAAATAGAAATTGCAAAAAGAGAAGAGAGAGACAGTACTGAGAGAAATCGAAGATAAGGAAAAAGAAAAGGATAGAGTAAACAGATAATAAACATGAAGTAAAAGTATTGACAGGTCATAAAACTGATCACTGTGAGACATAACTAGGGGAAGAATATCCACGAGAGCACGAAAGACAAGACAGGCATGGGGAAACTCCAAATGGTCAAAACATCAGGAAAATACATCATGGTATGGAGAGATGCTGTAAAAAACATATTATTAACCAGGAAAAGCAGATATTAGACCAACATGTAAGCAAATGCTCTATTCATTTAGAAAAGAACAATCAAATGATTAGCTATTCTATTAAATCTTCTCTACATTGATGAAGAAGCAATTTTATTTTCGCAGGATCATTATACGTTGTTGTGTTGTCTTTATAGGTTACTTTAAAACTGCAAGGGTGAATGAGGCCAAATCTAGCATTGATAGCTCTGAGATGTGGTTGAAGATCTAGAAATTGTTTACATCTGTCTGCTGTAATCTTTGCAACATCTTAAGAAAAATTAAGTTTCTACGTGGACCATATTTTTTGCTTCTTCATTTTTGCTGCATTGAGAACCATGATGACGTCAGTGTGTTCCAAAAAACAAGATGATGATACCTCTGGGCTTAGAAGTAGTTCTGGGATCTAATCGATGAGCTCGTTGAATGGTCAAAGAGGTAGACAGATGATGATCCAGAACTTTTGGGATGAATGCTTTAAAGAACTTGAGGGGGTCATTACACTCCACATTTTCCGGTAAACCATAAATTTGCCGATTATTTCTATGATTCCTAATTTCAAGGTCTTTGATGTGTCTTTTTTAGTAATTTATTTCCAAAACCATCTTGTGAATGTTTGATGCTGTAACTTGGATATCACTGACCCATTGTTCTAGATCAGAGAAACGCTTGTCCATAAATTACCATTTATCTTCAAGATTGTGAAGTTGAAGGAAGTGGCCCGATTCGGGTCACCCGGGTCACTCACGACCACCTCTCAGCCTTCCACAAAATGAAGAGTCGGTCAGACAGTAGAGAATACAAACCAATAACAGTTTATTCAAAGTTCGCTCAGAGCGGAACCCTGTCTGCCCAGTCGCTAAGAGTGCTGCAGAGAGAGACTGACATCAGCAAGCATAACGATACATTATGTACATTTCGCCACCACTGAAGCACGCCCACCATGGAATTTTCCAGAAAGATGCAGCTGGACAGTAAATTACAAAGGAGTAAGTTTCGATTCTGAGGCCGGGCACACATTATCTAATAGTCAAGGTCACTCTGCCGGGGCCCACCACTAGACAAGTTAGAGAAGGCTTACATCTAAGGAAAGGTATGCGCTAATAAGAACAGTGCATTCATTAGTGTAACAAGACTTAGGTACAAAGAAACATAACCTATGGAAGGCCGTTTCTCGGAAACAAGAAAGGATTGGTTTTGATCATGATACAGAATGGCACCCATACACAAAATGGCGCCGGGAATGCTAATTTACGTAAAACAATGCGGAAGCATGATTTTTTATTCCAACAGACCCTCCTTTTAGCATGAGCTAAGCAATTGTGTATAATAGCAAAAGACATATAATTCAATAAATCATGAATAAATTGTTTTAGGAGCACTCCATGTTTTCAGCTTCAGGGAGGGAAACAGTAAGGAGGGAAGAGGTCTCAAAAATACCCTTATCTATATGCATAAGGTCGTCTACTTCCTTTTGAATCATAATTGTTGCATTAGTATCATGGATCGATATTCTCTTAGGGGCGAGAAGGGTGGTGCAATAAGAGCAACATAAGGGGAGACACTGGACCAGAAAACAACAGGCAATCAAAATCACAATGAAATAAATCACCCTTTCGAGGATCCAACCCCATCCACCAAAAAATGACCAACTCCAGTTCCCACTCTCCATTCCTTTGACATTTTCTAGGATGTCTAAGATGTGTTGGGTAATATTCTTTACCATATTAGTGATCCCGACTACGCACTGGTCTCCTACTACCGCGCACACACCACCACTCTTAGCTATAATAAAATCAACAGCATATCTAGTTTGCTCGGAATATATCCGCATACTATCCAATTGGGAGCCGCTACTGTGGAGTTAGACAGTATCTGCCGCTTACATCCAAAATATTCTCTAGCTTTTTCGCCCCTGGCCATAGCAGTATCACCAAAGGTAATATTGGAGGAAAGAATATACCCAAGGTGATACCATTGCTATAGTTATTAACTTCCAAGTTCGTTGCTCCATCACAAAATTCCTTTGTCAATGTTCTTTTAACCCATCTTATATTTGGCATACTATACTTACAGGGCACGCTGAGAGGGAGCACCATCCCTAGAGCAACATCCTCTGTACCGTTATAAACATTTGAATAAGTACCATTAGACAGAAAATAAAACCCCGGGTGTGCATAAAGTGGACCTTGATAATCTGCAGGAGCATATCTGATGTTCATCCCAACAGTACTCGGATCCTTCTTTTTCACTAAAGACATCGTATTTTTGAACAATGTTATTCCGGAACAATTGACATACAAGAATGCATCAGTACTGTTTACTATCAGACAACATGCGGGATAATAACCAGCTTTTCGAGTGACCGTTAAATCTTATTAATGCCAGCCTGCTAAGGTGATGTTCTGCTCTTTCATATACAAATTATTACAGTACATATTAGTGTCACAACCTGGATATCCCTTTCCTCGTTGCTTCCTGTAATATAAACAAGGACCAGAGTACCCCATTCCAAACTCACCCCTTACCCCTACGAAGTAGGCCTGGGCGGACATACGTATAATTGACCAGTGACAATGGGTAAGCAGTCCATAAACTTGTAATGTATTCAGTGGGATAACAAGCTGTACCTTCACCAAAAATTATTTTATGTGTGTCTAGGAAAACATTGCTTGGGGATGTCCTTTTGGTGCGTATTTGAGAAACAACCTTATGTTTAGTACATGACGGTGCGTTCTGGCCACATTCCAAAACCCAGGGCACCCCACCCAGAATCAATAGCAATAATAGCACAAGAATAGCACATAATATATTTTTCTTGGTAGATCAAAATATGCGTGTATGAACAAGGGGAATCACTGGCTGCTCTTCATCAGCAACCATTCTGCCAAAGGGGTGCATAGCAAATGATAAAGCAAGGGGGGCAAGTTGCTAGCAAGAAGAGTACACAAGTTCCCAGTGTCCGTCAGAGCCTCACTGGTACAGGCTCCTATTGTCCATCAAAACATTGGCGCTCTTGAGCACCGGTGGTGGAGCTTGCTCTGTCCTAAGCTCGGGTTCCCACGTCGACCAGGATAATGTACCCCCAAGGGGATACGTTCTAGCTATCCAGTCCAATGTTCAAACAGTGCACAAATCTCACATCACCCTAAACTAACTCTGTTGGTACTATAGCAAAGTACACCCTAACTTAAACAGTCCATCCCTAACTAATCTGACTTCTCCTTTGGTGCACTGTTCCTCAGCCGAGGGAGCAGATTATACCTGGTTACTCCAGGCACAGAGGGATCAGTGAAAAGAGGCTCCTGGATAGCTCGTATTTCTGGTGGAACTGCTGCATTCAGCACTTCATCATTTTCCTCATCCGTTTTGGTCCAAGTCAGCCTGGGGTCACTAAAGGGGACAAACTGAGGCACCATCTCACACTCAGAGTCCCCTACTCTATCCTTTATCCACTGGTCATAGGGCAAAGGCAGGGGCACCCTCTTGCAATTAGTGCCATGCACCCAATTCTTTCGGCCAGCGGCCTTGACAGCTGTGCGAGTTGCCAAAAGGACCTGCACGGGCCCTTTCCAACGCGGCTCCAAACTCTTCTGTCGCTGAAAATTTTGGATTAATACATATTCACCAGGCTGAATCTCGTGTCCGGGCCCCTCTGGTGTAGCTGGCAGGTTATCCCAGACCTGTTGGTAAATAGAACGCATACTTTCAGTTAGCTGGCCAAGGTAATCTGTCAACAATGGATACTCAATATGAGAATACCGCAGAGGACGCGGGACGCCCCAGACATTTGCCGGGCGTCCGAACATGACCTCATACGGTGACAATCCTGTCCTAGAATGTGCTGTAGTTCTTGTCGACAAAAGTGCTAATGGTAAAGCATCTGGCCGCTTTAACCCTGTTGTCTCCTGAATTTTCGCCAGTTTAAGCTTGAGAGTACCATTGTACTTCTCAACTAAACCCGCTGACTGTGGATGATTGGCAGCATGAAACTTCTGCTTTATGTGTAATCCATCACAAATCAACTGAATCACATGGGCATTAAAATGACTTCCGTTATCACTCCAAATCAAACGGGGCAAGCTGAAATGAGAAAAGAACTCCTTCAGGAGTACCTTTGCAGTCGTGATGGCTGTATTATCTTTAGTAGGATAAGCCTCAACCCATTTACTGAATACACAGACAACCACCAGAACATACTTCAAATTATTGCATCGGTCTAATTCTATATAGTCATTCTGAAGAACCTCAAAAGGAAAAGTGGGTGGTGCAAAATTGCCAGATGGTGTAGGGGTACCTTTCCCAGGATTGTGCATCATGCACACCATGCAGTACTTCACTAAATGTGCAGCTTGTTTCGAAATGTTATCATTCTGTCATACAGGGTCTAACAACTTGCAAATACCCTTAGCACTGATATGAGCTGGACCATGGGCCATCGTGACTACAGGGAGAACATATGCATCTGGCAACATCCATCTCTGCTTCCCTGACTTATCAATCCAACATCCCTCATCGTTCAATTGTGCAGTACTTTCTTGCCACACTGCTAATTCGTCTGTCATGGCCTCACTTTGTATCTCCTTTACATTCTCAAGGGTGTCTTCAAACATAGTAACCTCAGCCACTCATCTAGAGGGGCCTGCTACAAGCATTCTTTTCATTTTAGTCCAGGCTGTTTCCTTAGCTGTCTGATCTGCAAAAGCATTTCCCCTACCTACATCATCAGTGACTTTCCGGTGGCCATTGCACTTTACTATAGCCAATTTCTTAGGGAGTGTCAAAGCAGACAAAAGCCTTAATATAAGGTGCCCATGTTGAATCTTGGTGCCATGCGAATTAAGAAACCCTCTCTCAGCCCAGAGTCGCCGAAAGTTATGGGCGAGTCAAAAGGCGTACTGGCTGCCAGTATAAATATTGATAACCAGTCCCTCACTCAGTTCGCAAACTTGTATTAAGGCAGCAAGCTCAGCAGCTTGGGCCCGACTGATAGGGAACTTGTGATGTCTCAACTACTGTACGCAGCGTGGTTATGGCATACACAGCAGTTGTAGTGCCATCTGGTAATTCAAAACAAGAGCCATCGACATATAGTTCCCCCTGTGGGTCAGATAAGGGAACATCAGTCAAGTCTACCAGTCCTTTCGTCTCTTCTTCCGTCCAGAAGATACAGTCATGTTTATCAATATAATCATTCTCAGAAGGGAGGGGCAGTAATGTGGCTGGATTCAGAGTGGCACATCTTTTGATCGTGATGTGTTTGGCAAACAATGTTAATTCATAGCCAGTCAGACGTGCACCGGTGAGGTGCTGTGTCTTAGTCTTATTCAAAAGTGTCTCCACAGCATGGGGTGCCATGACTGTGAGGTCAGTATTACATACGAGTCCAGCCGATTGTCTTATCGAGACGGTCACAGCCACGACCGCTCTTAGCCAGCTAGGGTCAAGAACAGTGGAGAAATAAGCACACGGCCGTTGCTTATCTCCAAACTTTTGTGTTAAAACAGAAAGCGCACAACCAGCCATCTCATGGACGTATAACACAAACGGTTTACTATAATCTGGAGTGCCAAGTACGGGAGCCGAACAAAGCGCAGTTTTCAATTGCTCAAAAGACTGCTGACATTCAGGCATCCAAGGCAAGGGCTCATGCACGTCTTTAATTGTTAGTGCAAGCAAGGGCTTAATAAGTAACTAGTAGTTAGGTATCCAGTGACGACAGTAGGAAGTGATACCTATGAAAGCGCGCACATCTTTCTGAGTTTGTGGAACGGACATTTTAACTATGGTACTGATGCGCTCAGGGGTCAATCTCCTACCTTCCTTCACAGTAGGTGACCTAAATAGGTGACCTCCTGCCGACAATACTGATATTTAGAAAGAGACACCATGTGTCCATGTTGGGCCAAATGCAACAACAATTTAACTGTACTGTCTTTGCAACCTTCTTCCGTATCAGAAGCGATGAGCAAGTCATCAACATACTGCACCAATACATTACCTGAGGGAATCCAATTGAGACTTCAAAGCTTGACTAAAAATGCACGAACTCTCTGTATAGCCCTGAGGAGCTCGACAGAATCTAAAGCTCCTACCAGCTAGTGTAAAACCGAACAGGTACCTGCCATATGGATGAATAGGAATACTGAAGAATGCATTTTTCAAGTCAATGA
This sequence comes from Calotriton arnoldi, assembly GCA_963921515.1. Classification (NCBI taxonomy): domain Eukaryota; kingdom Metazoa; phylum Chordata; class Amphibia; order Caudata; family Salamandridae; genus Calotriton; species Calotriton arnoldi. Next base: position 1,572,749 of record CAWUFW010002984.1, read on the forward strand.
CAGAAAATAATTTAGCAGTAGAAGGAATCATCGTCAAAAGAGTAGTGATGTCAGGGACAACTGGAAACTGGGGAACCACTATTTTATTAACTTCGCGCAAATCAATCACAAAAAGGTACACATCTTCATGCACATCAAGGGAACCTGTGTGTGTCCGTTTAAGAATTGTAAGGATAGGGCTATTATAAACATTAGCAGTCATCTCTTCAACTACTCCTTTCTTAATCAAATCCTGAATATTTTGCAATAGGGCTCGCTCTCCTGCCTGTGGTATTTTATACTGAGGGATACGGGGCAAAATAGCACCATCCTTAACCTGTATCGAGACTGGGGGTATCTGAAGCAGTCCCACATCTGTATCACCTGTTGCCCACGAAGTCGGCGGCACATCAGCAAATTCAACAGGAAGAGGCGCATCTTTGGACAAGCACTGTGTAGCACAGGTCACATCTGGTCCCATTGTCATATAAACACCGGCCGGGGAACAATCAATAGTAGCATGCAGTTTCTTCAACAAATCCAGACAACAAATTTTCACCACAGTTGGATGTCAGCAAGAATGGCAAATCCACGGTGAATGGACCAATAGTCAATGCAAGGGGTTTTGAAATGGTGCTTACAACCGGTACACCAGATAAACCTACCGAAACATTGTTATGGCCAGACAGAGCCGCCCCAGGGACCATATTTCGAGAAACAGAACTTTTTGTCGCACCTGGGTCCACCAAAAATTCCTTAGTCGAACCTTGCAATTCCGCTGTTACATAAGGACCACGCTGGTCTACAGGTATCGGAACTGGTCCCCCACTCTGTCCCTGGCTGTTCTAGCTATAAGACATTCCTGTCACTTCCTCCACATCATAATCATCATGATAGTACTGTCCTTCACGAGGGTCATCAAAGTAATTATTTTCAGAACGATCCTGTGAGGCCACGGCATTCTGAGCCCTATCTGCCCCACCAGCACCATGACCCCGTCCACGAGAACCTCGTCCTCTCGGGACCACTACCTTCTGCAAAAGCACAGGACACTCGCTACGCCAATGTCCCTCCTCTTTACAATACGCACACTGATTCAGACCAAAGGGCGGATTTGTTGGCTGCCTACTAGTGCGTGGAAGCTGCCGGGCAGGGCCACCACGTCCTCTCCCATTCCCTCTAAAAGCCTGCTGTAACAACACCTTTGTCTTTAAATCCTTATGCCTCTTCTCTGTCCTCTCTTTTTCCTCATTATCCCTATGCTCATAATATTGTGCCATATTCAAAATAACAGAGGGGGAAGAGGTGGACCAAGTACTTTCGGAAGCCTGCAATCGAGTCGCAATTTCAGGAAGCAAATTAGAGACAAATCTATTAACAAACAACCGAACACCTCCCTCAATAGACAAATCCTGCCCACTGTAGTCCAAAAATGTACCTTCAAATCGGGTGAAGAAATCAGACACATTCTCATCTTTCTTTTGTCGACAAGCTGATAATTAGTCCCATTCTACCTTTCTTGGCGGAGTAAGAGAATGCCTATATGTAATAATGCGGCCTGGCAACGCTAAAATTTCAGCTCGGGGCTTATCACCTGATTTTTTTTCCTGGTCCCATGCTGTAATTTGTTTCCGAGTACCCCCAAACTCAGGAACATGGTCTTGGGTATGGACCTGTCTCCAAATATCGACCGGGACAAGAAGACCAAAGAACATTTCAATATCAGCAAGAGTCATTACAGTGGAAGAGGCAGCTTCGGTCTATTCTTTATAATATGCAGTAGGATTTTTCCTAGGGTCAGGCAAATGAGTCTTAAGAGATAAGACTTCACTTCTTTTCCACGGAGTATAAACCCATTGTTCTTGAAACCGGGCCGCCACTGCCGCTCGAGTAACATTACTTCGCCCATCCGTTAACTCTGGTATCTCTGGGTGATATATAGGATGAACCTCTCTTATCAGAAACTGAGACACCGACCTGGGACTTTTCTCATGCAGTCTTCCCCTATAAGCTATTATCGTTGTAACATTAGCAAAGACTTGTTCTGGCCCCAGTTTGCTAATATACACTCGATCTCTAATGTCATATAAAATTTGAGGTGCCTCCGCTCCAAAGTACTGTTGCCAAAGACCAATCAGAGTAGCAGACATGTGTTTAAGGGCATGCTGCTGTATTAAGGGCTCAAAATCTCTCAAAGTCGCCCAGACATCCTCTGCACTATAAATAGGATTACGAGCCCACTGCGCAGACTGGATAGCTATTACCTGTTTCTCCTCATCTCCCACATCAGATCGCGCTAACGGTCCCATGCGCTCCTTAAATTTCGTCCAATCTCTATCCTCAAATCCACGCACAGGTGTCCCACTACTTACTAATGTCGGAGGATAAAAAACCACAGTGGGAGAAGCAACAGAAGTAACAGGCACTATCGTCGCTGGGGGTTGTGTCGTGGGGGAAAGGGCTGGCGAAAGGGACACTGAGACAATAGGTACAGCAGGAGTACTAACAGTCACAGTTGCCAAAGACGGCGGAGAAACAGAAGAAAGAGGAGGAGGAGGAGCCGAAGCCACAGCCGTTGATATAACAATGGTAGACATCGGGACAGAGACAGTAGACGCAACTGTAAGGCGTGTAAGCTGTGAGGGCGCCGGAACAGTGGGATATATTCTTTGCAGGGCATATGGAGGCGGGGGTCGTACATCCAACAATTCTTCCACAAAAGCATCATCTTCTTCCTGAGCCACATACGATTTATCAATTTGTAATCGAAACCTTCTATCTTCACGCTCAATACCCTTTTCCTTTTTTTCCCTCTCATATGCTACAGCTTTCTGAGTCAATGTCTGCATTCTTCCCTTCCAGGCCTCTTTTTCAGCATTTTCAATCGCCGCCGCCTAGCTGCTTTCTGCCATGTTCTGAAGTAATCAAACATAGACTGTCTTCTTCGTTTCTTAAACAACTGTTCTTGTAAATACTCAACCTTTTGTTCATCAAAAGTGCCCGTCAACGGCCACTGCATTGTCCCTTGTATATTTGTGCCATAAAGTACTAAACATAATACGGCCAAGACCATGCTTCACATACATATCAAAATTAGGAGTGCCTTCTAAAGGCGCCGGCTGAGCTTCTTCCAAACGAGCATCTGCAGAACAACAGCGACAGCACAAAGAAAACAATTTACTAGCACCAGGCATCTTCAAAAATAAAACAAATTCACTATTTTATGCCTGGCAAAGCAAGTGCAAGTGTTTTTGTCAAAGACGGTCCTTAGACCATACCAAATACAAACCAAAATGGTACCATATCCACAAAGAACCAAAACAAACTCACCTGATATATGCAGGTCAAACAAATGTATTATCCACTGCCGACTCTTCAGACCAAACGGTCAGATCCAAGGGTTTCGCCGTTTAGGACTCCAGTCGGGATAACCACTGGGCGAGGCACCGCCCGGCGAAACAGACGGGGCAGCTGCGAGTATCAGAAGCTCTTCATGCAGGGATCCCTGATCTGTCCGTCCGACCCGACGATAGCCTCGACCTCCCCCCGTCCGCGGAAGGGGATGGGTCACTCACCCGAAGGAGTCCCTGTTCGGGCGCCAACTGAAGGAAGTGGCCCGATTTGGCTCACCGGTGTCACTCACAACCACCTCTCAGCCTTCCACAAAATGAAGAGTCGATCAGACAGTAGAGAATACAAACCAATAACAGTTTATTCAAAGTTCACTCAGAGTGGAGCCCTGTCTGCCCAGTCGCTAAGAGTGCTGCAGAGAGAGACTGACATCAGCAAGCATAACGATACATTATGTACATTCCGACACCACTGAAGCACGTCCACCATGGAATTTTCCAGAAAGATGCAGCTGGACAGTAAATTACAAAGGAGTAAGTTTCGATTCTGAGGCCGGGCACACATTATCTACTACTCAAGGTCACTCTGCTGGTGCCCGCCACTAGACAAGTGGGAGAAGGCTTACATCTAAGGAAAGGTATGTGCTAATAAGAACAGTGCATTCATTAGTGTAACAAGACGTAGCTACAAAGAAACATAACCTAGGGAAGGCCGTTTCTCGGAAACGAGAAAGGATTGGTTTCGATCACGATACAAAACGGCGCCCATACACAAAATGGCGCTGCGAATGCTAACTTACGTAAAACAATGCGGAAGCATGATTTTTTTATTCCAACAAAGTGTCTTTGAAGTCTCCTCCATGAAAGGTTTAATGCTCATATTTCCCCAATATTAGCTCCATAGATATGGGAGCAGGTTTCACAGGAGAAGGAGGATCTTTCTATAGACACTTATTTGAAGAAGAAGGCAAAGATTTGGCCAACATTGGAGATTTAGGAATTACCACAGGCAAAGGATTTGCTAGAAAGGCCTGTGCCTCTGCCATTGATATTGAAGATTTACTACTTGAAGTTGAAAAGAACTTATAAGCTTGTGAGAAGGCAAAAGAAGAGATATATAGCGGTTTCCAGTGTCATGTTCTTCCCATAAAATGATAAGTAACCAAGTAAACTTGAGTACAAATTCTCCTGTAAATATAATAATGAGCAGAGAGGAGATATGTAGAAAGATATTCAATAAATTCAAGCATACAATATGACATTATCTCTAGCAGTATGTTGAGAAGAAATTCAATGCTGTAATGTTAGAAAAATGTATATTATGTAGCTAAAAGTATTTAATGAAGCATATGCAATACGAAGTGAGGAAGTTAAATCGTGCTGAAGAAAGATAAAATGGTTGTCACATTTAATATGAAAATATGCAAATTCAATTTTCTCACACAAAGTCATTAAAGTGGTTTAAGCACTAAGAGGAGAGTCATAGATAGGCTGAAAAGGTGTAGCATGTCGTAATAAAGAGCATCCTTATGAGGGAATTCAAAGATGTTGAGGTCTTCGGTAGCCCGACCGAGCAATAAAATGGCAGCAGCTAACAAGAAACTTTGGGGCATATGTACAAGGAGTTAACTCCGCTTTAGCTGCACTTTTCCACTGCTAATGCGGCGATATTTTAATCGCCGTATTCACAAGCTGTTGCTAACAGCTGTTAGCGACAGATATCAGGTGAAAACATCCGTTTTCACCATCGCCACTTATGTTAGCGATAACTATCGCTAATGAGATGCAAGGTAGGCATTCCCGTGCAAAAACGCACGCTAACACCACTTCGCGATATTTACAATGATCGCCCGGGCCCGCGATACATTCAGAAACCAGCCACTAAAGGCCGTTAGCGGCTGAGACTTAAGACCAGAAAAAAGGTGGTCTTAAAAATGGGGATAAAGAACAGTACATAAGGGAGACTAGCCCGGAGCCTCATATGAAGACCCACTGATGCCATGGAGGTACTACTCATGCAGCTTGGAGCACCAAGAAGGCCACAACAACCACTGCCACTGCCACCGCCCCTAGGACCACCACGGAGGCAGCGCCGAGGAAGACAGCGGGTCCATCGCCCACGCCTCACCCTCACAGACCTAACGCCAGAGGATGTGATTGCCCACTACAGGCTCAAAAGGTCATCCATCCTCCGCATCCTGACCCAGATAGGCCCCAGGCTGAAGGCACCAACAGAGCGGAGAACCAACATCCCTCCGCAGACAAAGCTGCTGGAAGTGTTGCACATGTTGGCCTCTGGTACCTTCCAACCAACAACTGCCAGAGTTGGGGGAGTCTCACAGTCAGCCCTATCAAGGTTCCTCCCAACTGTCTTGGGTGGCATCATCAGCCTGACACCCCAGCATCTACGCTTCCCCAACACTGCGCAGGAACAGCTTGAGACCAAGCAAGGCTTTTATGCCATTGCTTGCTTTCCCCATGTGTTGGGGGCAATTGACTGCACACATGTCCTACTTGTGCCCCCTGCGGACACTGCACACATATACCGCAACAGGAAGCACACACATTCCATCAATGTGCAGGCAATTGTGGACCACCGGGGCCTGTTCACCAATGTCGTAGCCAAGTTTCCAGGGAGTGCGCATGATTCCTACATCTTCCACCAGTCCATCATCAACCAGCGGTTTCAGGATGGCACATATGGAAATGCACTGCTTGTTGGTAAGTACTAACTGAACACACCACACATCTCAAGTTCACAATCATGGAACTCACAAATGTGAGAATGAACATGTAGCACATTTCATACAACATGCCTAGTAACATGTCCACCTATCATACACAACAACCCAAGTGACTGCGGTTACTGGATATAGCCTTGTCGACAAACCATCCCCAAAGGCACAGCCCCTCTGCCACACATTTGCAAATGCTGGGAGAGGTGGGAACCAAGTAGGTGCGATGGAGGGTCTGGACCTAGGAGGAAAGTATGAACACAAGGCAGAGTCTGGCGGCGGTGTCCTGTATAGTCTGGAGCTTGCGGAGCACAGACTTGTCTATGCGGGCATATGGGGTGTTTCCGTAGTCCATTCTGATGGTAATGACTGCGTGGGTGACTGTCTTACTTGACTCAGGGGAATCCATTTGAGGGTCTCATGGAGGATGCAGAGGTTGACGAAGCAGCTGGAGGCCACGGCGTAAACCTGTTGGTTCATGGAGAGGGAGGAGTCGAGTACGATGCCTAGGTACCTGGGGTCGTTGTTGGGAGGGGCTGCCGAAGGCGGTGGCCCACCAGGTGTTGTCACATGCTAATGGGGTGGTTACGAGGATGAGGACTTATGTCTCCTCTGCATTGAGTACCAGGCAGCTGTTGATCATCCATGTCGCAACTTCCTACAACCCTTCCTGGAAGCCCAGTCTGGTGGTTGTGGGCACCTTGGTGAGGGAGAGTATGAGCTGGGTGTCCTTGTAGGTGGTGAAGTCATTTTGGTGTCTTGATGTTGCTCCAGTTCTTCTCCAGGCATCTGCAGATGCATTTGGCATCTTGGAGGTTGGTGGTGACCGAGGTGGCTTTCCTTGCACGCTGTATGTTGGAGTTGCATAGCGGGGCAAGTTTGTTTGCGCAGTTGGAGATCCATGTGTGGAAAACCCTGGCAGTGTTGTCGGTGTTGGCTGCAGTGGTGTTGGTGTTGCCGATGATGGTGGAGTGGAGCTGCTCCTCAGTGACTCAGCTCCAGTTCCTTTGTGTGGCGCGTGCTGTGGGATTGGGTGGCTTGGGTTTCTTGATGAGGAAGTGTACGCAGTGGTGGTCACTCCATGGGGCTTGAGTGGTGTTGAAGAAGTGGACGCTGTTTCCACATGCGAAGATGGGGTCGAGGGTGTGTCCTGCCTTGTGGGTCAGTGTGGTGAAGACTTGGCTCAGTCCGATGTTTGTGAGCCTTGGCCAGAGGGTACTGGAGTTGGAGTTGTTGTGGTTTGTGAGGTGGAAGCTCAGGTCAGAAATGAGTACGTAGTCCATGGAGTAGATGGCGTGGTGTGTGATGATGTTGATGGTGTGGGCGAAGCGGGCGAAGCGGGCCCGGCCTCCGGGAGCTCTGCAGGCGAGGGTGCCGCGGAGTGTTGCTTTGTGGCTGGTCTGGATCTGGAAGTGCAGGTGTTGGGCGGTGGTGAAGGTCTGGCGACAGCGGCAGCAGGAAACTGGACGTGAGTTTTGTCTGGTCTGGCCTATTGGCAGTTGTACGTTCTCCTGGCGTTGACCTTGAGGAGGGCGGGTGAGTCGTAGCGCTAGACGGTAGGAGATCCATGGTCCCTGCTTCTGTTTGCGTTTGGCTCACGGACGGGCGCAGACGGGATTGCCTTTTGCGCGCCGTTTTAGTGCCAGTTATGCAACCGCGCAGCGCCCACAATAAAATAGGCTAGGGGGAGGGACGAGCAGCTGTGAGGCAATGTAAATTGCATGATGCTGGTCAATTCTCTGAAGATACACATGGCTAACTTGAATTCCAAAGTTGCACAAATCACACACCGCAAAATATAAACACTGCAAACACAGCATGCACAACAACTTATGGACACATATCTCCTTTACATGTTCCAGGTGATCAAGGATATGCACTCTCCCCATGGCTGATGACACCCCTCCGAGCCACAAACACCCAGGCCCAGAGGCAGTATAATTTGGCCCTTGGACGCACCAGGGCCATTGTGGAGCGCACTTTTGGCGTGCTAAAGTCACGTTTCCAGTGCCTTGACATCACAGGTGGCAGACTGTTGTGCAGCCCGGAAATAGTGTGCAAGATAATCATAGCATGTTGTGTGTTGCACAATATATGTGTACGCACCAATGCCCCATGGATCCAAGTGCAAAATGCACCGGACGATGCTGAGGATGATGAAGAAGATGAGGCTGGTGCTGCACACCCCACAGTTTCTGCAGCAGGAACTGCCCGAAGGAACCGAATCAGTAACAATTTCTTCACCTGAGCACGTCACAATGTGACAGTCCTTTGTGAAATTTATGTGCAAAATGCACCTAAGCACAGTTTTTGCAATAAAACAACACAAAACACATACCTTGTGTGCATGTTTATCCTCTGCATAAGTACATCTCTCTGACAAGTGAAAGTCAAACATTTTGCGGTAAGTATTGTACAATTGTAATTTTGAGGGTGGGTATGTCTTTCGTGGTCAGAGATGCTTATTAGGGTGTCATTTGGGGTCAGATATGCTTTTTAGGGTGTCATTTGGGGTAAAATATGCTTTTCAGGGTGTCATTTGGGGTCAGATATGCTTATTAGGGTGTCATTTGGGGTCAGATATGCTTTTTAGGGTGTCATTTGGGGTCAGATATGCTTTTCAGGGTGTCATTTGGGGTCAGATATGATATTACATCTAATACTGTTTATCTGTGTAACAACTTGCACGTAGCGTGCAAAATCTGCCCGCATTAACGTTAACGCGATGATTTTTCATAATCGCGATGGAAAATCTATCGCTACACACATTGAACAACACAAAATATTACCACTAAGCCAATTAGCGTGCAGAATCTCACCGCAAAGTCAAAAAACAGGCCGCAAACACACAGGAAGTGATGTCTGCATGCTTCCTGCTCCATGGAGGAGTGCTGTGCACTTTCACTTTCTCTTTTGAGCACATTGCTGGTGATTGTGGAGAGTGATGGAGGTGTTTGGTCTTGTGTGCTGCAGATATTTGATTGAGAGAGTGTTGCTGTGTCCTATGAACCGTTGATAGTGTCTCCGTGAAGTGTTGTGTACTTGTTTTTACGTGTTTTTTGCGTCTTGTCCTCAATCTTGTCGGGTGTTTGTCTAAGGGGTAGTTTAAATATTTACTAGTTGTTGGGGCATATATTGGGTTTTGTTTTCTTAGGAGTGGGTTTAGGTGTGTGCTGGGAGATGGTGGGTGTGGGTCGGGAGGGCAGGATGTCAGAGGGGGCATTGGGGGCTTCCTCTGGCTGGTCAAATTTTACCTGCCTAGATGGTGGAGAGTGGGGGTCGTATCCTTTCTGGATATCCCGTCCATGTGCGGAAGGTCAGGTGGGAGCGCGTGAGAGCACAGATGCTGCGTGTCTTTGGTGTGGACAGGACTGTCCGCCAATGGAAGCACAGATGGCAGGATTGCGTGGGCTGTGAGGGTGACCTGTTGGACCACCTGGGAGTCATCACTGGCCTACAGTGCGGTAAGTTCGACCTCATAAATGACATATGAACACTCATACGAAAAGCCAAAAATGCGGTGTATGACACAATGGTGTACATGTGCGCAAATGTGGCAGAGTGAAGCGTTAGACGTCATGCCTTCACGCCTAACGTTGCCACATCAGAAACGCAATGCTGCACCATATGTACAAGCATAGTGTGCAGGCTTGCATTTCCCCCTGTGCTGGCGCAACACTTAGCACTGTCGTCCCAACGCTGGCACCCTTGCACCATAGTGCGTGCAGGGCAAAGTTTGTTCATGTACAGGAAGGGTGACTGTACCTAAAAAATTCAAGGCATTGTTTTTTGGACATGTGTGCTGCACAAAAGGAACAGTAATAATGCATTCCTCCTTGTTTTGCTAAGTTAGGTACGCTGCCCTTGTACATAGGCTTCGTGTCACAATGGATGAGATAGGAATACTTGTTCTATTGAAATAGGACATCTCCGTAGTGTCATTCACCACCAACAGTTGGGACACAGCCTTGTGCGATCTGCAGCGATGCTATCGTCCACAGAGCATGTATAACATCATGTTGGGTGGAGAAATGGGGCCTTGGGAATGTGTCACATAAGTAGTATGTGCAAATTTGTCAGCATCATTGTCTTGTTGGCCTAACTCAGCATTCTCAGATCTTGTGGGAATGACAGTCAAAGTAGACACAATCATGTAGGCAACATGGACTGCAACAGTACAGTCACAGAGCATTGTCAGTGATGGTGATGAATTGTATGATGAATAGGACACGTGTGATTTTACGTCTGATACCAACACACGCTTCTTTTCATGTCTCACAGCTGGCAGACAACTCATCACACAGGGGGATATCGACACCTTCAAGGACCCACACGCCACTGGTGAATTCAGCCATTAAATATTTGCTTTGTGAGAAGTGATGAATGTCTGGGTGAAATCATTGACGTTGTAGTATGCAGTATGGGTGTGCATCACATGTACCTTGCCTCCAGTGTGATGATGTTATGTGGAAGTGTGAAGTGTGTACAAATCAGTAAGTGAAGATGGAGCAATGCATATGTCTTCCAGATGTAACTTTGCACATCCCCAGTCAGTGATACCCATTCAAGTGATATCTATGGGTTCTGTCACTATAGCACATGCATGTGGATTACAGAGCGTACAGATAGGAGAGGAGACATGTGAGTGGTGTTGCTGATGAGTATGACCAGACTTGGAATGCATGTACATCCTTGACTGAGATGACTGTGCAAGTGTGCCCGATCATGCACAAGGAGATAGTAGTTTTCAGGCTGTGCGTGGTCAGACACAGGTCTGCACAGTACTATTATAGGTATTCTGCATACCAGCTTCACAGAAGTAGCAGGGCGTAGCTTTAAGCCAAGGATATCAATGGCACGTTACCCAAATGCCTAGCATACATGTCCCTATGTATCTCATGGGCATGTTTTGCCACTGCAATGGTGTTGCCAAGCTGTCTCCTTGGGGTCATTCCCCTGGAAGACTCAGGGGGAAATGTACAAGCCCCTCTCGCCGAATTTGTGACAGTACTTCGCATGCATTTACCCCGCATGCTTTTGCTCTGCAGTTATTTGTGCGCAATATATTTAACAACGCAGGCCTCTACAACGCTATTCATTAAAAAGCATTTCCCATTATAACACAATTACCATTATGACTCCAGGGGGCCGTTACTTTGGGGAATGCATTGTAACAGTTTGCGTTGTAAAGCCCTGCGTTGTAAATTGTCACCAGAGTAAGAATTGCAGATCAAAGACATGCAGATTTATAAAATGTGAGTAAACTCCGTTTCCCCCTCTCGCCAGCACCGCATCACCTATTGTGAAGTTGTGGTGGAGAGAGAGCCTGCGCCTCATGTACAAATCAGTGTTCAGCCACCTAACATGTCTCCATGTGTGCTGCTTGATGCAGCGCAAATGTAAGTGTAAGTAGGGCTGTTCCAGGATTGCTCATGTGCAGGAAGGGTAAACTTCCTACAAATAAGCAAGTCTCCCCTGCACACAGACACCCTTGCACTCTTGTGCAAGGGTGCCTGTGTTGGCGCTGAGTTGATGAAGTTCACGCCGTTGCTGGGGGACACGCAGGGCTGCACCTGATTATTGTACATATGATGCAGCACTGTGTTACAGAAGAGGATGAGCAAGGCGCTACACCCGAAGGGCTAATGCCTCCCTCCTCCAATTCCTTGTACATGTCACCCTCAGTCAGGGTATGTCACAGCACCATAATTTGACACTGACAGTCTCATTTGGTTGTGACCCAACCCGTCACATGCCATGCACTGTCATGTCAGTCTCCCCAGCATGTTGTTACTGCTCCTGGATTCAACATTTCATTGTCCAGGTCACTTTATGACTTCACAATGTTACGTTAGAGTGTAGGCTCCCATTTTTCACTGACCTTGTGTTGCCGAGTTAAATGGCGAACATTGACATGGTCATCATGACTCACATTTTGTCATTGCTCTTATTTGACAGACAACATGTCGCCAGAGGAGTCCCACGCCTTCCAGGTGAGGAAGGACGGTACCTCCATATCCGCAAGGTCTCAAAGGGATATCGCAACATGGCACGGAGGTACCAAGAAGACCGGGCAGCTGGGAGTTGGAAGTCGGTGCCCGAGGTAATGACCCACGGTAGGCAGAGTGTCACACAGGCCATCCCGGGCCCCTCTGGTGACAGGCATGGCTCACGGCGTGGACAGGCAGCAACACATCCCCCTTCAACACCACATACACAAGGGACAATGTCACCTGCACCAGCAGATCAGGTGGTGCCCTTCACTGTGCGGGACCGGCGCACAGTCATGGACAACAATGTTATGCTTGCTGAAATTTGACGTTAGATGGCGGAGCATACCAGGCACCTGCAGGACCTAAAGGCAGCCCTGGGTCTCCCATATTGACCGGACATTTTGAGCCCCATCCCCCTCTTCTCCCTTCCCCCAATGTTATTTCTTGTTCTTAGTTAGTGTTAGGTAAGTATTTTAAGTGTTAGGTAGTGTAGTTGTAGTGTAGGTATAGGTAGTGTTAGATTTTAAGCTAGTTTTAGATATTTATTCTTCTATAGTATTTGGGGACAAGTTTCCTTATCCTTTGGGTGTGGGGTTGATGTCTTTGTTTTTATATAAAAGAATAAAAATAAAATATATATATATATTTGTAGGATAACTGTGTAGTTAGTTTATGTTTAGCTTAGATGTCTTTGTCCAGTCTCATGTTGTGCTTTAAGGGTGGGAGGGGGTTGATGTCTTAGATATGTTGTTGTGTGTTTAGGAATAGTTATGGTAGATAGTTTAGGCTTGCATTCACTTTGTTCCAGTTAGTTTAGATTAGGTTAGTAGTAGTAGTGATTAGTGTTAGTTTAGGGTAAATTATTTTGTACTTTCATAATAAATGGTTACTACTTTAGAATTCTGGTTGCACTTATGTCAGGGGTGATTTGGTGGAGTGTTGCTTTTTACCTTGTATGCAACTTATTCTATCACAGCACAATCTTTTGAATGTGTACGTGTGGTCATGACATGTTATTTAGCTGGACAGATAGTGTCAGGATACTTTAGCTATGAGCACAGTGAACTTGCATGGATGACATGGTGGCAAGTAGGAGTTACGGCCTAGTCTAGGGACATTCTTTTGTGAAGTTTGACATCTTAAGTGTGACTCACAGAGTTGGTCAGCACATTGTTGTCCATTTACAACACAACGTAGGGACATGGGCTTGAGCAGATATTGACATTGCAACTCTTATCCATCATGAAGATGGATGTATGCGCCGGGTACCACAGATTCCGTCCACCCCCTGCATATCACATGAGCCTGGCGCAGAGTCCATCTACCATGCCCAGACATCGGCACACTTTCTGCGTAGTGCAAGTGTGTCAGCATCATTTGAATTGGATGATCCTGTGCAGGGAGGCTCAACCTCCTGCCCATGCAGAATGTTCTCATTTTGCGGATCAAATGTGCACGGCATATGGCAGAACAATGGGCCCGATTCACAAAAGTGATCAGAGACAAAATCCTAACTTTACGACTTTTGGTATTCACAAAAGGCATTTAGGAGTAGTAAAGTTAGGAATCCTAACTTTACTACTCCTAATTGCCTTTTGTGAATACCGAAAGTCGTAAAGTTAGGATTTTGTCTCAGTTCCCTTTTGTGAATCGGGTCCACAGTTCTACTGCACACAGAAGGGGAAATGTAGCCAGTGTCATAGCCACTTCTCCCAGCTGCTACTTTTGGCATTGGCTCATAGTGATGCCACCCTTGAAATGGTGGTACAGCATCTGACTATATGCAAATTGCAGTGCACTACACATCCCTGGACACATTGCCCTATCCGCTCACAGTGGTCACAGCATGATAGCCTTCCTTATTGATAATGCATTGTTAGTACACAGGAAGGGGCTGACTGAGGACTTGCACCTTGGTATCGGTCCCTATTGCCAACACCACTTCACTGAAGCAGGCATTGTGGTTCCAATAGCGGCTGGTAGACATATGCCCAAACGATTCTTCATCTATGTGAATATGGTGTGCTCCATCTTGAAATGTGACATGCAATGTGCCCCATCACAACAAGCTTTGTCCACCCCGTAGAGTGTGAGTAGATCTGCCAAGTGAGACTTTGTAGCAATGGTAAAGGGAGACACTACTTGTGGCATGTGACTGACTTGGACATATTTGCACGCATGCCTATTTCCATCATGTATGTAGGGCTAAGCTGGGATCTTGCTAGAATGTTGTATTTGAGCACGGCTAGTTCACATCTCACTGCCTATCTGGGACACAGTTAAACATGGACATTTCTCATATGTCCCTCGGTGTACGTTTTGATGGATTCACTGGCCCAACATTATTACAGACTTCTATACTTTAATGGTCATAGACAACACACACCTGTGTAACTTCAATATTTTTATTTTAATGTGCATTGTGTCTGTTGGAGACTGGGCCAGGACTTGGCTCAAACAAGCCCCACATTCCAGAGATGCCCAGTGGGGGCCTGACAGAGTACTCCAGGAGTGACATGTCCAGAGGAAGAGGTTGAGTTCAGTCAGCAGGCTGATTGCAGTGTCATTGGGAACAAAACAAATCATGGCAGTCCATACTGAGGTCCAAGGTGAGTGTCAAAGAGTGAATCTGGGGACAGTGGAAGCTGATGTTCCGGGGCATGATGCTAAGCACTGATCCAAGGCAAAACAGTCCATTTGGCACAGAGGATGCTACGGCTTTCTTCTTTGCAATAATGCAGATTCATCCACATCTTCGTCCTCGGATGTGTCATGTGCCTCACATGTGCGTGGTGGTAGATTGGCTGCAGCACTGTGAGGCACTGACACATCAGGGGGCGGATATGTGGATGTAGAAGCAGCAGCAGCATTCATCTGTGCCAAACCTTGATGCAGCAATGCAGTGAGGATCAGCTGCAGGGCATGGAAGATTCCAGCTACGTCTCGTTGGTGTGCAGCCTTGGCAGCCATTTGTTCCGCTTGCATCCGCTCCATGTTCTCCATTATCATTCGCATGAGGGCCAACTCCTGGCTGACATCGATGGAGCCACTCTGACTGGACAGTTGTTCTTGTCTCTGAGTCATGACTCCAGCGATGTCAGCCATGGAATGTCGGAGAGAATGGAGCGAACTTTGGGTGTCTGTGATGTTCTGTAGGTGGTCCCGAATGGGACTCAGACACCCACGTACGGCATCGAGTTTGGCCGCCAGGTTGGCAGAACCCACCCACACCAGATCAGCCATCTCCTGCTGGACCTCTACCGCACGGCGTTGAAATGCCAGAAGTGGGTCCTCAAGGTCCTGGGAGACAGCTGTGGTGGTAGGTGCTTGCTGGTGGGTGGTTTGTGCAGGGGGTGGACTTTCCACGACGCAGCTGGATGGCCCTGCTTCCGGAGGTGGTGTGCTAAATGAGTCTAGCAGCTGTTGGAGGGTGTCCTGGTTGATGGTGGAAAATTCCTCATCTTCATCAGTGAAGAGTGGGACAGGCTGCTGTACAGGAGGTGATGTTTCACCCTCTGCAATGTAAAGGGGAGATGCCGTTAAATGTGTGTTTCAAGCATGGTTATGCATTGGATGAGTTTACAAGCAGACTGCATGACAATGTACATTCTGACTGTTTAGGAGGAGATGCCTATTAGATGCCGGCTAGTGATTATTTGTACAACATCACGGATGTGACGTTGTAGTTGTACATTATCATCTCACAGTTTACAGCTATGCCAAATGTGAATGGCCCATTTCTATACACAAGCGGCACCAGTTGTGTCTTCGGCTCAGTAGTGGAAGTGATGCAGTTTGTACCACATTGTAGTCAGTGTTGATTAGCTCAGATTTATGTGTCTGTGCACTGCATTGTGGGAGAGTCACCCGTGCAGCTTTGGTTTTACTGCACCTTATCCCTTTCAGCCAGTGAGCCTTTCACTTATGTGCATTTACAATGATGAGATGTTGCAAGCTGGAGTAAATATGGGTCTTGATCAGAGTTGGGACACTTGTGTATTGTTTGGCAGCAGATGTCTTCTTTACATCAGGGGTTGTATGTACACGAGGAAGTGTCAGAGTGTGACCTGCTCCTTTAAGGATGAACTCCACACTCAGCCACTTCAGTGACCATGGCCTGCACCATGTTAAAATGTTTATGGTGCAGGCATGCAATTCATCAAGTACTGTCACTTGCCTTGTGAGTGTGGCTCACAGACAGTCAGGTTTGCTGGGTAGTGCACATGTGCATGGGTTTGGTGCGAGAATGGTTATGTGTGATGAGAGACCCCTTTGGGCAGATTGGCAATGATTGGCTAATAGCTGTTTCTATGTGTGCTGCACAATGCAGTACACATGCACATCCAGGTAGCTTTGGCTCTTGTGAATTCTCTTGTGTGCATGTCGTCAGTCATGTTTTTCCTTGCATGCATTGCTTACTGCCCTCCTGTTGGCTTACCCATTGTGAGTATGGTGCAGCGTGAGTTTCTATTGTTGTTGCAGGCTGAACAGACAGTGACAACACCCATTCCCCTCAATGTTGGCCCCACGTGTGGTGTGATAGTGGGCCTAGATTTGATGGATGTGGATTTCCATAGGTGTATTAGTAGTGTTCAGGCACTATCACACACCCCCGTCCCATCAGATGCAAATGGCAGGCTGATGTGTGTTTGTGTATTTGCCACTCAGATAGTCACATGGATGATACATGCTGTCCTGGTTCAGATTATTGAATTCCGGGGTTTGCGTGTGGATGATAACAGACATGACTGCATATTTGTTCCCTGACACAGTAGACATCATTGTGTAATGGGCAACTCACACCAGGACTGATGTGGAATGCTGTTTTCTATATGGCACATGTGTACACTTGAGAGTGGAGGAGTGCATTTTGACCTAAGGGGTTATGGTGCCATTTAGCTACTTGTCATTATATGGTGCTACTTTGCTATTCTTGCTTGTTGTCATACTTAGGTTGTCATACTTCTTTACAGGGACATTGTAGTTCTGTGGGTATGGCACACAGACAAGTCATGTCGTACATATTTGGGTGACACATTCCTGATATGCATAGTCCATGCACTGTAGTGTTGTAGGCATATCCCCCTGCTCATAGTATGACATCACATTTGGACTCAGGTCTGCTGAATGTGTGCATTGTGGGATATGCACCTTTTAGACAGATGGCTACATGATCACTTTGTTGTGACAATGCATGTGTTCATGGTATGCAGACTCACTAGATGCTTTCTCACTTGGTGTACACAGGACTGCATCTCATGAACAAGCAAGGGGGCACATTGACTGGAGATGCGGTAGGATGTCAGAATGCCCCCCTTGCCTCATCACCACGCATATACAATTCATCTGCATAAGGCCGCATCTCTCTGACGCCAAAATGAGGATGCACTGTGAATGTGACTGATCATGTGCATGAGTAGGCATGCCACCACCAATGTCAGCACACATGCAACATTGTGCCCGTGTGTCTGAGTTGTGTGCAAGATTATGTATGTGCAGTAAGGTCCCCCTTGATGCACATGCACATTCTTGCACATGACTCAGACACACGGGCACATGCAAATGTGTGGTGTCGAGGCAAGGGGGCCATTTTGACACCCTGCCGCATCTCCAGTCAATGGGCCCCTTTGCTATTTCATGTTGCCCTTATTTTGTGGTCTGATGTCAATCTTGGACTATATTGGGGTTATTTTTCTGTGCACATTTCCAAGACTGTGTGCCCACCAATATGTGTCTTGCAATGTATTGGTTGAGTAGGGTGATATGTGTCTATGCCACCAGGGACAAGGGTATCCGGGACATGATCCACAGTCATTGTGGGTGTGCACTGAGAGATATTTAATTGGGCATGAGTGCCATTGGGCCCATCCACCCCCGTCCCCCCAGGCCATGGTTGTTACTCACCCTGTTGCTGATGTGTCTGGTCCTGTTCAGCAGTATCCTGTCCCGGAACTCCAACCACCGTCTCCTCGCTGATGACAGCGGACACCTGTTCCTCCAATGCATACAGCTCCTCCTGTGGCACTGGACTCCCACCTCCAGTCTGCATTGCTGCTTTGAGATTGGCTGCAAGTTTTGCCTTGGTCTTGCCCTTATGCAAAAGAAACAATTGATGTACGGAATGCTGGACAATGCAAACATTCACTCCCAGTCACAAGGATCTGGGTTTAATCCATCCTTCTTTTGCTCCCCACACCACCCCAGTTTGGACCCAGGCATATGCAAATCAGTCTTGACCCTGTTCTTTGTGGGAACAGTCCAGCCCGAACTGCCAAGCCAGGTCCTCCCTGTACCGAAAACAAGCATCCTGGGACCAGTTTCAGGGCATCACCCTTCATCAGCCAGGCTAGCTTGAATCCAGTGGTGTAGTGAGCACGTGACTCACGTCTGGGCATACCCTTCCCACTTAGGGCAACATATGCAAACGAAACAATTGATGGACGGAATGCTGGACAATGCAAACATTCACCCCCAGTCACAAGGATCTGGGTTTAATCCATCATTCTTTTGCTCACCACACCACCCCAGTTTGGACCCAGCCATATGCAAATCAGTCTTGACCCTGTTCCTTGTGGGAACAGTCCAGCCCGAACTGCCAAGCCAGGTCCTCCCTGGACCGAAAACAAGCATCCTGGTACCGGTTTCAGGGCATCACCCTTCATCAGCCAGGCTAGCTTGAATACAGTGGTGTAGTGAGCACGGGACCCACCTCTGGGCATACCCTTCCAACTTAGGGCAACATATGCAAAAGAAACAATTGATGGACGGAATGCTGGACAATGCAAACATTCACCCCCAGTCACAAGGATCTGGGTTTAATCCATCATTCTTTTGCTCAAAAGACCACCCCACTTTGGACCCAGCCATATGCAAATCAGTCTTGACCCTGTTCCTTGTGGGAACAGTCCAGCCCGAACTGCCAAGCCAGGTCCTCCCTGGACCAAAAACAAGCATCCTGGGAGCGGTTTCAAGGCATCACCCTTATCAGCCAGGCTAGCTTGAATCCAGTGGTGTATTGAGCTCGGGACCCACGTCTGGGCATACCCTTCCCACTTAAGGCAACATATGCAAAAGAAAAAATTGATGGACGGAATGCTGGACAATACAAACATTCACCCCCAGTCACAAGGATCAGGGTTTATTTCCATCATTCTTTTGCTCACCACACCACCCCAGTTTGGACCCAGCCATATGCAAATCAGTCTTGACCCTGTCCCTTGTGGGAACAGTCCAGCCCGAACTGCCAAGCCAGGTCCTCCCTGGACCGAAAACAAGCATCCTGGGACCGGTTTCAGGGCAGCAGCCTTCATCAGCCAGGCTAGCTTGAATCCAGTGGTGTAGTGAACACCGGACTCACGTCTGGGCATACCCTTCCCACTTAGGGCAACATATGCAAAAGAAACAATTGATAGACGGAATGCTGGACAAGGCAAACATTCACCCCCAGTCACAAGGATCTGGGTTTAATTCATCATTCTTTTGCTCACCACACCACCCCAGTTTGGACCCAGCCATATGCAAATCAGTCTTGACCCTGTTCCTTGTGGGAACAGTCCTGCCCGAACTGCCAAGCCAGGTCCTCCCTGGACCGAAAATAAGCATCCTGGGACCGGTTTCAGGGCATCACCCTTCATCAGCCAGGCTAGCTTGAATCCAGTGGTGTAGTGAGCACGGGACCCACGTCTGGGCATACCCTTCCCACTAAGGGCAACATATGCAAAAGAAACAATTGATGGATGGAATGCTGGACAATGCAAACATTCACCCCCAGTCACAAGGATCTGGGTTTAATCCATCATTCTTTTGCTCCCCACACCACCCCAGTTTGGACCCAGCCATATGCAAATCAGTCTTGACCCTGTTCCTTGTGAGAACAGTCTAGCCCGAACTGCCAAGCCAGGTCCTCCCTGTACCGAAAACAAGCATCCAGGGACCAGTTTCAGGGCATCACCCTTCATCAGCCAGGCTAGCTTGAATCCAGTGGTGTAGTGAGAACGTGATTCACGTCTGGGCATACCCTTCCCACTTAGGGCAACATATGCAAACGAAACAATTGATGGACGGAATGCTGGACACTGCAAACATTCACCCCCAGTCACAAGGATCTGGGTTTAATCCATCATTCTTTTGCTCACCACACCACCCCAGATTGGACCCAGCCATATGCAAATCAGTCTTGACCCTGTTCCTTGTGGGAACAGTCCAGCCCGAACTGCCAAGCCAGGTCCTCCCTGGACCGAAAACAAGCATCCTGGGACCGGTTTCAGGGCATCACCCTTCATCAGCCAGGCTAGCTTGAATCCAGTGGTGTAGTGAGCACGGGACCCACGTCTGGGCATACCCTTCCAACTTAGGGCAACATATGCAAAAGTAACAATTGATGGACGGAATGCTGGACAATGCAAACATTCACCCCCAGTCACAAGGATCTGGGTTTAATCCATCATTCTTTTGCTCAACAGACCACCCCACTTTGGACACAGCCATATGTAAATCAGTCTTGACCCTGTTCCTTGTGGGAACAGTCCAGCCAGAACTGCCAAGCGAGGTCCTCCCTGGACCAAAAACAAGCATCCTGGGACCGGTTTCAGGGCATCACCCTTATCAGCCAGGCTAGCTTGAATCCAGTGGTGTATTGAGCTCGGGACCCACGTCTGGTCATACCCTTCCCACTTAGGGCAACATATGCAAAAGAAAAAATTGATGGACGGAATGCTGGACAATGCAAACATTCACCCCCAGTCACAAGGATCAGGGTTTATTTCCATCATTCTTTTGCTCACCACACCACCCCAGTTTGGACCCAGCCATATGCAAATCAGTCTTGACCCTGTTCCTTGTGGGAACAGTCCAGCCCGAACTGCGAAGCCAGGTCCTCCCTGGACCGAAAACAAGCATCCTGGTACCGGTTTCAGGGCATCACCCTTCATCAGCCAGGCTAGCTTGAATACAGTGGTGTAGTGAGCACGGGACCCACCTCTGGGCATACCCTTCCAACTTAGGGCAACATATGCAAAAGAAACAATTGATGGACGGAATGCTGGACAATGCAAACATTCACCCCCAGTCACAAGGATCTGGGTTTAATCCATCATTCTTTTGCTCAAAAGACCACCCCACTTTGGACCCAGCCATATGCAAATCAGTCTTGACCCTGTTCCTTGTGGGAACAGTCCAGCCCGAACTGCCAAGCCAGGTCCTCCCTGGACCAAAAACAAGCATCCTGGGAGCGGTTTCAAGGCATCACCCTTATCAGCCAGGCTAGCTTGAATCCAGTGGTGTATTGAGCTCGGGACCCACGTCTGGGCATACCCTTCCCACTTAAGGCAACATATGCAAAAGAAAAAATTGATGGACGGAATGCTGGACAATGCAAACATTCACCCCCAGTCACAAGGATCAGGGTTTATTTCCATCATTCTTTTGCTCACCACACCACCCCAGTTTGGACCCAGCCATATGCAAATAAGTCTTGTCCCTGTCCCTTGTGGGAACAGTCCAGCCCGAACTGCCAAGCCAGGTCCTCCCTGGACCGAAAACAAGCATCCTGGGACCGGTTTCAGGGCAGCAGCCTTCATCAGCCAGGCTAGCTTGAATCCAGTGGTGTAGTGAACACCGGACTCACGTCTGGGCATACCCTTCCCACTTAGGGCAACATATGCAAAAGAAACAATTGATAGACGGAATGCTGGACAAGGCAAACATTCACCCCCAGTCACAAGGATCTGGGTTTAATTCATCATTCTTTTGCTCACCACACCACCCCAGTTTGGACCCAGCCATATGCAAATCAGTCTTGACCCTGTTCCTTGTGGGAACAGTCCTGCCCGAACTGCCAAGCCAGGTCCTCCCTGGACCGAAAATAAGCATCCTGGGACCGGTTTCAGGGCATCACACTTCATCAGCCAGGCTAGCTTGAATCCAGTGGTGTAGTGAGCACGGGACCCACGTCTGGGCATACCCTTCCCACTAAGGGCAACATATGCAAAAGAAACAATTGATGGATGGAATGCTGGACAATGCAAACATTCACCCCCAGTCACAAGGATCTGGGTTTAATCCATCATTCTTTTGCTCCCCACACCACCCCAGTTTGGACCCAGCCATAAGCAAATCAGTCTTGACCCTGTTCCTTGTGAGAACAGTCTAGCCCGAACTGCCAAGCCAGGTCCTCCCTGTACCGAAAACAAGCATCCTGGGACCAGTTTCAGGGCATCACCCTTCATCAGGTGCCAGAATCACCCTTCATCAGGTGCCAGAATCCCTGCCGGTCCCGCAAGGATGCCGCTCATTTATACGGCTGATCAACTTCAGCAGTATAGAGGGACGGTAAGGAATAACTGTATTCATGGTATGTGTCCTGATGGGATGACTACGCAATGTGTGCACTGTCCCTTTCAATTTTACCCTGCCCTTAATGAGCACACAATTTCGAACCCAGCCACTGTTTTTAATATGCTTCTATTGAATTGTCGCTCAATGCCCAGGCACTCCACTGAAATTAGATTATTGTTAGAGGAGGAGAGTCCAGATGTTCTGTTTTTAACAGAAACATGGCTAACGAGTGAGTCAGACCCGAGCCTCACGCAAGCCCTCCCCTCTGGGTATACCATTCAAAGACATGATAGAGAATATAACAGAGGAGGTGGCATAGCCATTATTTACAAAATTGGATATAACTGCCGTGTGTTAGGGAATCCCATAGCCGATTGCGAGAGTTTGTTCTTTTCCATCGGCTTCTCCCACACATGTACTTTTTCCGGGATTTTAATTTATCGCCCTCCGGGGGCATTGGGCAAATTTTGCAATGAGCTCCCGAGATCACAGCTAACCTAGCCAGCCCTTTGTCTAACTTCTCCCTCTTGGGAGATTTTAATATGCATTTTGATGACTATTCTTTACCAGCTACACGTGACTTAGTGGATAGTATGGAAGCACTCCAATTCTTCCAAAAAGTGAAAGGCCACACCCACTCTCAGGGTCATTTACTTGATCCTATTTTTACCAATGCCACAGATCTTCAGGTTGGAAATCCTACTCCACTTCCTTGGACAGATCACTCCCTCATTTCCATTTCCTGGACCTGTAAAGCTAGTAACAGATCGATGGTAACATCTACCAAACTGCTTCGACCATGGTCACAACTCCCAGTAGAACGCTGGGTGTCAAAACTTAATGACACCAGACCAGCACCTGAGTCCAACCCTATCAATGCAAACTATAACTTTGAAAATTGGCTGAGCTCTTCCTTAGATATAGTACTTCCAAAGAAACAAATTAAGGATAAAAATGGCGCAAATAGAACAGCCTGGTATACCCCCAAGCTGCGTAAACTTAAGCAGTCCTGTAAACGGTCTGAAAGAAAGTGGAGGAAAGACTACTCCACCATTAATAAAACGATCTATAGGGAAGATATCAAGAAATATAAGGAAGAAATTAAGTGCGCTCAGTCACTTTATTATGGAAACCAAATACTTTCAGCCCCCAATTCCTCTCGCGAAATATTTCGCATAGTTAAATCTATTATTAAACTCCCCCCCCCGCCTATTTCCTGCGATGATATGTCATCTCGCTGTAATCTTTTAGCTACTTTTTTCTTTAATAAAATCCAAGATATCTATTCCTCTTTTCATCAGACCATCGTTTCAATTAATCTCCCCCAATCAATAACAAAGGAGGCACTGATAATTGTATTTTAGCGGAAATTCCTCTTTTGGATCTTTCTGCCCTGCAAGGTATTCTTGGTCAGCTGAAGTCAGGTTCTCCCAAGGATATAGTTCCCCCCTCTTTTTAAATCGGATTTTTGACACAGTTTCTACAACTATCTTAGATTTAATTAACGCTACATACCGGACAGGCATAGTTCCCCTCCCTTGGAAACAAGCAATGGTTAAAGCCTTGCTGAAAAAACCAAATTTGGACCCTGAAATGTTAGGGAATTATCGCCCCATCTCATTGTTACCAGAGATCAGCAAAATTGCTGAAAAACATGTGAATGTTGTTCTGTCCGGGTTCTTGGAAAATAATAACTGCCTTCACCCATCTCAGACTGGCTTTAGGCCCCAAAAAGGCACAGAAACCGCTCTGTTAGCGGTGGTAGAGGGTACCAGGAAAATTTTGGATAACGGGGGCTGCGCTGTCATCGTGCTTTTAGATCTGAGCGCAGCCTTCGATACGGTTAATCATCAGCTGCTCATTCAGAGGCTTAGAGATATAGGAGTGACTGATTTGGCCCTTGAATGGATTTCTTCCTTTTTGGATGATCGATCTTTCCAGGTGTTTCATGAAGACTCTATCTCTGACCCTCTACCCCTTCGATGTGGGGTCCCTCAGGGATCCTCCTTGTCCCCCACTCTTTTTAACGTATATATGAGCTCCTTGGCAGGTGTTGTGGAGCCTTTCGGCATTCAAATTGTCACATATGCCGATGATACGCAGCTGATTGTCTCTTTTAATCAGCTCAACACCATCGTCCCGGACTGGGCAATGTGTCTTCGAGAGATCGCAGTGTGGATGGAGGGTTCATTCCTGAAGCTCAACGGATCTAAAACGGAGCTTATGTTTCTGGGTAAACCTTCTATACCCAACATAATAACCTCGTGGCCGAGTTGTTTCGGTCCTCCACCTCCCCCAAAGATTATATCAAGAGTTTGGGAGTCTGGCTTGACCGTAACCTCGATTTTGGGGAACAAGCAAGGAAGGTTGCTGGCAGCTGTTTTGGGCTGATGAGGATGCTACGGAAAATCATTCCCCTCCTTCCTATCTCCGCAAGGAAAGTGGTAGTCCAGTCCCTTATACTTTCTAGGCTCGACTATGCCAATGCCCTATACTTAGGAACATCTTGCTCCACGATTAAGAAATTACAAACTGTCCAAAATTGTGCGGCACGACAACTCATGAATATCCCCAGTCGACAGTCAGCAGGGGCCGCTCTGGCCGCCCTTCACTGGCTGCCTATCCAACAGAGAGTGCAGTTTAAGGCGCTCTGTATCACACACAAGGTGCTGTTAGGCCCTAGCCCACCTATCACACGATCTCTCATGTCCTTTTATCATCCTGAGAGAACCCTGCGATCGTGTAATAAACGGCTGGTGGTTGTTCCTAGAATTAGGAAGGCCCGCACAGGGGTCGCCTCTTTTCATATAATGCTGCTAGGCTTTGGAACTCCCTCCCCCTTGACATTCGGTGTGAAACTAACCATCTGGCCTTTCGGAAACGCATAAAAACCTTCTTGTTTCCATGACTGAGATGTAGACTATGAATTCGGCCTCTAGCGCTGGGATGCCTTGGTAACCATGCGCTCTATAAATGCTTTACAATTACAATTACAATCAGCCAGGCTAGCTTGAATCCAGTGGTGTAGTGAGAACGTGATTCACGTCTGGGCATACCCTTCCCACTTAGGGCAACATATGCAAACGAAACAATTGATGGACGGAATGCTGGACACTGCAAACATTCACCCCCAGTCACAAGGATCTGGGTTTAATCCATCATTCTTTTGCTCACCACACCACCCCAGATTGGACCCAGCCATATGCAAATCAGTCTTAACCCTGTTCCTTGTGGGAACAGTCCAGCCCGAACTGCCAAGCCAGGTCCTCCCTGGACCGAAAACAAGCATCCTGGGACCGGTTTCAGGGCATCACCCTTCATCAGCCAGGCTAGCTTGAATCCAGTGGTGTAGTGAGCACGGGACCCACATCTGGGCATACCCTTCCAACTTAGGGCAACATATGCAAAAGTAACAATTGATGGACGGAATGCTGGACAATGCAAACATTCACCCCCAGTCACAAGGATCTGGGTTTAATCCATCATTCTTTTGCTCAACAGACCACCCCACTTTGGACACAGCCATATGTAAATCAGTCTTGACCCTGTTCCTTGTGGGAACAGTCCAGCCAGAACTGCCAAGCGAGGTCCTCCCTGGACCAAAAACAAGCATCCTGGGACTGGTTTCAGGGCATCACCCTTATCAGCCAGGCTAGCTTGAATCCAGTGGTGTATTGAGCTCGGGACCCACGTCTGGTCATACCCTTCCCACTTAGGGCATCATATGCAAAAGAAAAAATTGATGGACGGAATGCTGGACAATGCAAACATTCACCCCCAGTCACAAGGATCAGGGTTTATTTCCATCATTCTTTTGCTCACCACACCACCCCAGTTTGGACCCAGCCATATGCAAATAAGTCTTGACCCTGTTCCTTGTGGGAACAGTCCAGTCCGAACTGCCAAGCCAGGTCCTCCCTGGACCGAAAACAAGCATCCTGGGACCGGTTTCAGGGCATCACCCTTCATCAGCCAAGCTAGCTTGAATCCAGTGGTGTAGTGAGCACGGGACCCACGTCTCGGCATACCCTTCCCACTTAGGGCAACATATGCAAAAGAAACAATTGATGGACAGAATGCTGGACATTGCAAACATTCACCCCTAGTCACAAGAATCTCGGTTTAATTCATCATTTTTTTGCTCACCACACCACCCCAGTTTGGACCCAGCCATATGCAAATCAGTCTTGACCCTGTCCATTGTGGGAACAGTCCAGCCCGAACTGTCAAGTCAGGTCTTCCCTGGACCGAAAACAAGCATCCTGGGACCGGTTTCAGGGCATTACTCTTCATCAGCCAGGCTAGCTTGAATCCAGTGGTGTAGTGAGCACATGACGCACGTCTGGGCATACCCTTCCCACTTAGGGCAACATATGCAAAAGAAACAATTGATGGACGGAATGCTGGACAATGCAAACATTCACCCCCAGTCATAAGGATCTGGGTTTAATCCATCATTCTTTTGCTCACCACACCACCCCAGTTTGGACCCAGCCATATGCAAATCACTCTTGACCCTGTTCCTTGTGAGAACAGTCTAGCCCGAACTGCCAAGCCAGGCTCTCCCTGTACCGAAAACAAGCATCCTAGGACCGGTTTCAGGACATCACCCTTCATCAGCCAGGCTAGCTTGAATCCAGTGGTGTAGTGAGCACATGACTCACGTCTGGGCATACCCTTCCCACTTAGGGCAACATATGCAAATGAAACAATCGATGGACGGAATGCTGGACAATGCAAACATTCACCCCAAATCACAAGGATCTGGGTTTAATCCATCATTCTTTTGCTCACAACACCACCCCAGTTTGGACCCAGCCATATGCAAATAAGTCTTGACCCTGTTCCTTGTGGGAACAGTCCAGCCCGAACTGCCAAGCCAGGCTCTCCCTGTACCGAAAACAAGCATCCTAGGACCGGTTTCAGGACATCACCCTTCATCAGCCAGGCTAGCTTGAATCCAGTGGTGTAGTGAGCACATGACTCACGTCTGGGCATACCCTTCCCACTTAGGGCAACATATGCAAATGAAACAATCGATGGACGGAATGCTGGACAATGCAAACATTCACCCCCAGTCACAAGGATCTGGGTTTAATCCATCATTCTTTTGCTCACCACACCACCCCAGTTTGGACCCAGCCATATGCAAATCAGTCTTGACCCTGTTCCTTGTGGGAACAGTCCAGCCCGAACTGCCAAGCCAGGTCCTCCCTGGACCGAAAACAAGCATCCTGGGACCGGTTTCAGGGCATCACCCTTCATCAGCCAGGCTAGCTTGAATCCAGGGGTGTAGTGAGCACGGGACCCACATCTGGGCATACCCTTCCAACTTAGGGCAACATATGCAAAAGTAACAATTGATGGACGGAATGCTGGACAATGCAAACATTCACCCCCAGTCACAAGGATCTGGGTTTAATCCATCATTCTTTTGCTCAACAGACCACCCCACTTTGGACACAGCCATATGTAAATCAGTCTTGACCCTGTTCCTTGTGGGAACAGTCCAGCCAGAACTGCCAAGCGAGGTCCTCCCTGGACCAAAAACAAGCATCCTGGGACCGGTTTCAGGGCATCACCCTTATCAGCCAGGCTAGCTTGAATCCAGTGGTGTATTGAGCTCGGGACCCACGTCTGGTCATACCCTTCCCACTTAGGGCATCATATGCAAAAGAAAAAATTGATGGACGGAATGCTGGACAATGCAAACATTCACCCCCAGTCACAAGGATCAGGGTTTATTTCCATCATTCTTTTGCTCACCACACCACCCCAGTTTGGACCCAGCCATATGCAAATAAGTCTTGACCCTGTTCCTTGTGGGAACAGTCCAGTCCGAACTGCCAAGCCAGGTCCTCCCTGGACCGAAAACAAGCATCCTGGGACCGGTTTCAGGGCATCACCCTTCATCAGCCAAGCTATCTTGAATCCAGTGGTGTAGTGAGCACGGGACCCACGTCTCGGCATACCCTTCCCACTTAGGGCAACATATGCAAAAGAAACAATTGATGGACAGAATGCTGGACATTGCAAACATTCACCCCTAGTCACAAGAATCTCGGTTTAATTCATCATTTTTTTGCTCACCACACCACCCCAGTTTGGACCCAGCCATATGCAAATCAGTCTTGACCCTGTCCATTGTGGGAACAGTCCAGCCCGAACTGTCAAGTCAGGTCTTCCCTGGACCGAAAACAAGCATCCTGGGACCGGTTTCAGGGCATCACTCTTCATCAGCCAGGCTAGCTTGAATCCAGTGGTGTAGTGAGCACATGACGCACGTCTGGGCATACCCTTCCCACTTAGGGCAACATATGCAAAAGAAACAATTGATGGACGGAATGCTGGACAATGCAAACATTCACCCCCAGTCATAAGGATCTGGGTTTAATCCATCATTCTTTTGCTCACCACACCACCCCAGTTTGGACCCAGCCATATGCAAATCACTCTTGACCCTGTTCCTTGTGAGAACAGTCTAGCCCGAACTGCCAAGCCAGGCTCTCCCTGTACCGAAAACAAGCATCCTAGGACCGGTTTCAGGACATCACCCTTCATCAGCCAGGCTAGTTTGAATCCAGTGGTGTAGTGAGCACATGACTCACGTCTGGGCATACCCTTCCCACTTAGGGCAACATATGCAAATGAAATAATCGATGGACGGAATGCTGGACAATGCAAACATTCACCCCAAATCACAAGGATCTGGGTTTAATCCATCATTCTTTTGCTCACAACACCACCCCAGTTTGGACCCAGCCATATGCAAATCAGTCTTGACCCTGTTCCTTGTGGGAACAGTCCAGCCCGAACTGCCAAGTCAGGTCCTCCCTGGACCAAAAACAAGCATCCTGGGACCGGTTTCAGGGCATCACCCTTCATCAGCCAGGCTAGCTTGAATCCAGTGGTGTAGTGAGCACGGGACCCACGTCTGGGCATACCCTTCCAACTTAGGGCAACATATGCAAAAGAAACAATTGATGGACGGAATGCTGGACAATGCAAACATTCACCCCCAGTCACAAGGATCTTGGTTTAATCCATCATTCTTTTGCTCACCAGATCACCCCACTTTGGAGCCAGCCATATGCAAATCAGTCTTGACCCTGTTCCTTGTGGGAACAGTCCAGCCTGAACTGCCAAGCCAGGTCCTCCCTGGACCAAAAAAAAGCATCCTGGGACCGGTTTCAGGGCATCACCTTTCATCAGCCAGGCTAGCTTGAATCCAGTGGTGTATTGAGCTCAGGACCCACGTCTGGGCATACCCTTCCCACTTAGGGTAACATATGCAAAAGAAACAATTGATGGACGGAATGCTGGACAATGCAAACATTCACCCCCAGTCACAAGGATCAGGGTTTATTTCCATCATTCTTTTGCTCACCACACCACCCCAGTTTGGACCCAGCCATATGCAAATAAGTCTTGACCCTGTTCCTTGTGTGAACAGTCCAGCCCGAGCTGCCAAGCCAGGTCCTCCCTGGACCGAAAACAAGCATCCTGGGACCGGTTTCAGGGCATCACCCTTCATCAGCCAAGCTAGCTTGAATCCAGTGGTGTAGTGAGCACGGGAGCCACGTCTCGGCATACCCTTCCCACTTAGGGCAACATATGCAAAAGAAACAATTGATGGACGGAATGCTGGACAATGCAAACATTCACCCCCAGTCACAAGGATCTGGGTTTAATTCATCATTCTTTTGCTCACCACACCACCCCAGTTTGGACCCAGCCATATGCAAATCAGTCTTGACCCTGTTCCTTGTGGGATCAGTACAGCCCGAACTGCCATGCCAGGTCCTTCCTCGACCGAAAACAAGCATCCTGGAACTGGTTTCAGGGCATCACCCTGCATCAGCCAGGCTAGCTTAATTCCAGGGGTGTATTGAGCACGGGACCCACGTCTGGGCATACCCTTCCCACTTAGGGCAACATATGCAAAAGAAACAATTGATGGACGGAATGCTGGACAATGCAAACATTCACCCCCAGTCACAAGGATCTGGGTTTAATCCATCATTCTTTTGCTCACCACACCACCCCAGTTTGGACCCAGCCATATGCAAATCAGTCTTGACCCTGTTCCTTGTGGGAACAGTCCAGCCCAAACTGCCAAGCCAGGTCCTCCCTGGACCGAAAACAAGCATCCTGGGACCGGTTTCAGGGCATTACCCTTCATCAGCCAGGCTAGCTTGTATCCAGTGGTGTAGTGAGCACGGGACCCACGTCTGGTCATACCCTTCCCACTTAGGGGAACATATGAAAAAGAAACAATTGATGGACGGAATGCTGGAAAATGCAAACATTCACCCCCAGCCACAAGGATCTGGGTTTAATCCATCATTCTTTTGCTCACCACACCACCCCAGTTTGGACCCAGCCATATGCAAATCAGTCTTGACCCTGTTCCTTGTGGGAACAGTCCAGCCTCAAATGCCAAGCCAGGTCCTCCCTGGACCAAAAACAAGCATCCTGGGACTGGTTTCAGGGCATCACCCTTCATCAGCCAGGCTACCTTGAATCCAGTGGTGTAGTGAGCACGGGACCCACGTCTGGGCATACCCTTCCCACTTAGGGCAACATATGCAAAAGAAACAATTGATGGACGGAATGCTGGACAATGCAAACATTCACCCCCAGTCACAAGGATCAGGGTTTATTTCCATCATTCTTTTGCTCACCACACCACCCCAGTTTGGACCCAGCCATATGCAAATAAGTCTTGACCCTGTTCCTTGTGTGAACAGTCCAGCCCGAGCTGCCAAGCCAGGTCCTCCCTGGACCGAAAACAAGCATCCTGGGACCGGTTTCAGGGCATCACCCTTCATCAGCCAAGCTAGCTTGAATCCAGTGGTGTAGTGAGCACGGGAGCCACGACTCGGCATACCCTTCCCACTTAGGGCAACATATGCAAAAGAAAGAATTGATGGACGGAATGCTGGACAATGCAAACATTCACCCCCAGTCACAAGGATCTGGGTTTAATTCATCATTCTTTTGCTCACCACACCACCCCAGTTTGGACCCAGCCATATGCAAATCAGTCTTGACCCTGTTCCTTGTGGGATCAGTCCAGCTCGAACTGCCATGCCAGGTCCTCCCTCGACCGAAAACAAGCATCCTGGAACTGGTTTCAGGGCATCACCCTGCATCAGCCAGGCTAGCTTAATTCCAGTGGTGTATTGAGCACGGGACCCACGTCTGGGCATACCCTTCCCACTTAGGGCAACATATGCAAAAGAAACAATTGATGGACGGAATGCTGGACAATGCAAACATTCACCCCCAGTCACAAGGATCTGGGTTTAATCCATCATTCTTTTGCTCACCACACCACCCCAGTTTGGACCCAGCCATATGCAAATCAGTCTTGACCCTGTTCCTTGTGGGAACAGTCCAGCCCAAACTGCCAAGCCAGGTCCTCCCTGGACCGAAAACAAGCATCCTGGGACCGGTTTCAGGGCATTACCCTTCATCAGCCAGGCTAGCTTGTATCCAGTGGTGTAGTGAGCACGGGACCCACGTCTGGTCATACCCTTCCCACTTAGGGGAACATATGCAAAAGAAACAATTGATGGACGGAATGCTGGACAATGCAAACATTCACCCCCAGCCACAAGGATCTGGGTTTAATCCATCATTCTTTTGCTCACCACACCACCCCAGTTTGGACCCAGCCATATGCAAATCACTCTTGACCCTGTTCCTTGTGGGAACAGTCCAGCCCGAACTGCCAAGCCAGGTCCTCACTGGACCGAAAACAAGCATCCTGGGACCGATTTCAGGGCATCACCCTTCATCAGCCAGGCTAGCTTGAATCCAGTGGTGTAGTGAGCACGGGACCCACGTCTGGGCATACCCTTCCCACTTAGGGCAACATATGCAAAAGAAAGAATTGATGGACGGAATGCTGGACAATGCAAACATTCACCCCCAGTCACAAGGATCTGGGTTTAATCCATCATTCTTTTGCTCATCACACCACCTCAGTTTGGACCCAGCCATATGCAAATCAGTCTTGACCCTGTTCCTTGTGGGAACAGTCCAACCCGAACTGCCAAGCCAGGTCCTCCCTGGACAGAAAACAAGCATCCTGGGACCGGTTTCAGGGCATCTGCCTTCATCAGCCAGGCTAGCTTGAATCCAGTGGTGTAGTGAGCACCGGACCCACGTCTGGGCATACCCTTCAAACTTAGGGCAACATATGCAAAAGAAACAATTGCTAGACGGAATGCTGGGCAATGCAAACATTCACCCCCAGTCACAAGGATCTGGGTTTAATCCATCATTCTTTTGCTCACCACACCACCCCAGTTTGGACCCAGCCATATGCAAATCAGTCTTGACCCTGTTCCTTGTGAGAACAGTCTTGCTCGAACTGCCAAGCCAGGCTCTCCCTGTACCGAAAACAAGCATCCTGGGACCGGTTTCAGGGCATCACCCTTCATCAGCCAGGCTAGCCTGAATCCAGTGGTGTAGTGAGCACATGACTCACGTCTGGGCATACCCTTCCCACTTAGGGCAACATATG
Organism: Calotriton arnoldi; assembly: GCA_963921515.1. NCBI lineage: Eukaryota > Metazoa > Chordata > Amphibia > Caudata > Salamandridae > Calotriton > Calotriton arnoldi. The sequence continues at coordinate 1,605,675 of CAWUFW010002984.1, forward strand.
CAAAAGAAACAATTGATGGACGGAATGCTGGACAATGCAAACATTCACCCCCAGTCACAAGGATCTGGGTGTAATCCATCATTCTTTTGCTCATCACACCACCCCAGTTTGGACCCAGTCATATGCAAATCAGTCTTGACCCTGTTCCTTGTGAGAACAGTCTAGCCCGAACTGCCAAGCCAGGCTCTCCCTGTACTGAAAACAAGCTTCCTGGGACCGGTTTCAGGGCATCACCCTTCATCAGCCAGGCTAGCTTGAATCCAGTGGTGTAGTGAGCACATGACTCACGTCTGGGCATACCCTTCCCACTTAGGGCAACATATGCAAAAGAAACAATTGATGGACGGAATGCTGGACAATGCAAACATTCACCCCCAGTCACAAGGATCTGGGTTTAATCCTTCATTCTTTTGCTCACCACACCACCCCAGTTTGGACCCAGCCATGTGCAAATCAGTCTTGACCCTGTTCCTTGTGGGAACAGTCCAGCCCGAACTGCCAAGCCAGGTCCTCCCTGGACCAAAAACAAGCATCCTGGGACCGGTTTCAGGGCATCACCCTTCATCAGCCAGGCTAGCTTGAATCCAGTGGTGTAGTGAGCACGGGACCCACGTCTGGGCATACCCTTCCAACTTAGGGCAACATATGCAAAAGAAACAATTGATGGACGGAATGCTGGACAATGCAAACATTCACCCCCAGTCACAAGGATCTGGGTTTAATCCATCATTCTTTTGCTCAACAGATCACCCCACTTTGGATCCAGCCATATGCAAATCAGTCATGACCCTGTTCCTTGTGTGAACAGTCCAGCCCGAACTGCCAAGCCTGGTCCTCCCTGGACCAAAAACAAGCATCATCGGACCGGTTTCAGGGCATCACCCTTCATCAGCCAGGCTAGCTTGAATCCAGTGGTGTATTGAGCTCGGGACCCAAGTCTGGGCATACCCTTCCCACATAGGGCAACATATGCAAAAGAAACAATTGATGGACGGAATGCTGGACAATGCAAACATTCACCCCCAGTCACAAGGATCAGGGTTTATTTCCATCATTCTTTTGCTCACCACACCACCCCAGTTTGGACCCAGCCATATGCAAATAAGTCTTGACCCTGTTCCTTGTGGGAACAGTCCAGCCCGAGCTGCCAAGCCAGGTCCTCCCTGGACCGAAAACAAGCATCCTGGGACCGGTTTCAGGGCATCACCCTTCATCAGCCAAGCTAGCTTGAATCCAGTGGTGTAGTGAGCACGGGACCCACGTCTCGGCATACCCTTCCCACTTAGGGCAACATATGCAAAAGAAAGAATTGATGGACGGAATGCTGGACAATGCAAACATTCACCCCCAGTCACAAGGATCTGGGTTTAATCCATCATTCTTTTGCTCACCACACCACCCCAGTTTGGACCCAGCCATATGCAAATCACTCTTGACCCTGTTCCTTGTGGGAACAGTCCAGCCCGAACTGCCAAGCCAGGTCCTCACTGGACCGAAAACAAGCATCCTGGGACCGATTTCAGGGCATCACCCTTCATCAGCCAGGCTAGCTTGAATCCAGTGGTGTAGTGAGCACGGGACCCACGTCTGGGCATACCCTTCCCACTTAGGGCAACATATGCAAAAGAAAGAATTGATGGACGGAATTCTGGACAATGCAAACATTCACCCCCAGTCACAAGGATCTGGGTTTAATCCATCATTCTTTTGCTCATCACACCACCGCAGTTTGGACCCAGCCATATGCAAATCAGTCTTGACCCTGTTCCTTGTGGGAACAGTCCAACCCGAACTGCCAAGCCAGGTCCTCCCTGGACAGAAAACAAGCATCCTGGGACCGGTTTCAGGGCATCTGCCTTCATCAGCCAGGCTAGCTTGAATCCAGTGGTGTAGTGAGCACCGGACCCACGTCTGGGCATACCCTTCCCACTTAGGGCAACATATGCAAAAGAAACAATTGCTAGACGGAATGCTGGGCAATGCAAACATTCACCCCCAGTCACAAGGATCTGGGTTTAATCCATCATTCTTTTGCTCACCACACCACCCCAGTTTGGACCCAGCCATATGCAAATCAGTCTTGACCCTGTTCCTTGTGAGAACAGTCTTGCTCGAACTGCCAAGCCAGGCTCTCCCTGTACCGAAAACAAGCATCCTGGGACCGGTTTCAGGGCATCACCCTTCATCAGCCAGGCTAGCTTGAATCCAGTGGTGTAGTGAGCACATGACTCACGTCTGGGCATACCCTTCCCACTTAGGGCAACATATGTAAAAGAAACAATTGATGGACGGAATGCTGGACAATGCAAACATTCACCCCCAGTCACAAGGATCTGGGTGTAATCCATCATTCTTTTGCTCATCACACCACCCCAGTTTGGACCCAGTCATATGCAAATCAGTCTTGACCCTGTTCCTTGTGAGAACAGTCTAGCCCGAACTGCCAAGCCAGGCTCTCCCTGTACTGAAAACAAGCTTCCTGGGACCGGTTTCAGGGCATCACCCTTCATCAGCCAGGCTAGCTTGAATCCAGTGGTGTAGTGAGCACATGACTCACGTCTGGGCATACCCTTCCCACTTAGGGCAACATATGCAAAAGAAACAATTGATGGACGGAATGCTGGACAATGCAAACATTCACCCCCAGTCACAAGGATCTGGGTTTAATCCTTCTTTCTTTTGCTCACCACACCACCCCAGTTTGGACCCAGCCATGTGCAAATCAGTCTTGACCCTGTTCCTTGTGGGAACAGTCCAGCCCGAACTGCCAAGCCAGGTCCTCCCTGGACCAAAAACAAGTATCCTGGGACCGGTTTCAGGGCATCACCCTTCATCAGCCAGGCTAGCTTGAATCCAGTGGTGTAGTGAGCACGGGACCCACGTCTGGGCATACCCTTCCAACTTAGGGCAACATATGCAAAAGAAACAATTGATGGACGGAATGCTGGACAATGCAAACATTCACCCCCAGTCACAAGGATCTGGGTTTAATCCATCATTCTTTTGCTCAACAGATCACCCCACTTTGGATCCAGCCATATGCAAATCAGTCATGACCCTGTTCCTTGTGTGAACAGTCCAGCCCGAACTGCCAAGCCTGGTCCTCCCTGGACCAAAAACAAGCATCATCGGACCGGTTTCAGGGCATCACCCTTCATCAGCCAGGCTAGCTTGAATCCAGTGGTGTATTGAGCTCGGGACCCATGTCTGGGCATACCCTTCCCACTTAGGGCAACATATGCAAAAGAAACAATTGATGGACGGAATGCTGGACAATGCAAACATTCACCCCCAGTCACAAGGATCAGGGTTTATTTCCATCATTCTTTTGCTCACCACACCACCCCAGTTTGGACCCAGCCATATGCAAATAAGTCTTGACCCTGTTCCTTGTGGGAACAGTCCAGCCCGAGCTGCCAAGCCAGGTCCTCCCTGGACCGAAAACAAGCATCCTGGGACCGGTTTCAGGGCATCACCCTTCATCAGCCAAGCTAGCTTGAATCCAGTGGTGTAGTGAGCACGGGACCCACGTCTCGGCATACCCTTCCCACTTAGGGCAACATATGCAAAAGAAAGAATTGATGGACGGAATGCTGGACAATGCAAACATTCACCCCCAGTCACAAGGATCTGGGTTTAATCCATCATTCTTTTGCTCACCACACCACCCCAGTTTGGACCCAGCCATATGCAAATCAGTCTTGACCCTGTTCCTTGTGGGATCAGTCCAGCCCGAACTGCCATGCCAGGTCCTCCCTCGACCGAAAACAAGCATCCTGGGACTGGTTTCAGGGCATCACCCTGCATCAGCCATGCTAGCTTGATTCCAGTGGTGTAGTGAGCCCGGGACCCACGTCTGGGCATACCCTTCCCACTTAGGGCAACATATGCAAAAGAAACAATTGATGGACGGAATGCTGGACAATGCAAACATTCACCCCCAGTCACAAGGATCTGGGTGTAATCCATCATTCTTTTGCTCATCACACCACCCCAGTTTGGACCCAGTCATATGCAAATCAGTCTTGACCCTGTTCCTTGTGAGAACAGTCTAGCCCGAACTGCCAAGCCAGGCTCTCCCTGTACTGAAAACAAGCTTCCTGGGACCGGTTTCAGGGCATCACCCTTCATCAGCCAGGCTAGCTTGAATCCAGTGGTGTAGTGAGCACATGACTCACGTCTGGGCATACCCTTCCCACTTAGGGCAACATATGCAAAAGAAACAATTGATGGACGGAATGCTGGACAATGCAAACATTCACCCCCAGTCACAAGGATCTGGGTTTAATCCTTCATTCTTTTGCTCACCACACCACCCCAGTTTGGACCCAGCCATGTGCAAATCAGTCTTGACCCTGTTCCTTGTGGGAACAGTCCAGCCCGAACTGCCAAGCCAGGTCCTCCCTGGACCAAAAACAAGCATCCTGGGACCGGTTTCAGGGCATCACCCTTCATCAGCCAGGCTAGCTTGAATCCAGTGGTGTAGTGAGCACGGGACCCACGTCTGGGCATACCCTTCCAACTTAGGGCAACATATGCAAAAGAAACAATTGATGGACGGAATGCTGGACAATGCAAACATTCACCCCCAGTCACAAGGATCTGGGTTTAATCCATCATTCTTTTGCTCAACAGATCACCCCACTTTGGATCCAGCCATATGCAAATCAGTCATGACCCTGTTCCTTGTGTGAACAGTCCAGCCCGAACTGCCAAGCCTGGTCCTCCCTGGACCAAAAACAAGCATCATCGGACCGGTTTCAGGGCATCACCCTTCATCAGCCAGGCTAGCTTGAATCCAGTGGTGTATTGAGCTCGGGACCCAAGTCTGGGCATACCCTTCCCACATAGGGCAACATATGCAAAAGAAACAATTGATGGACGGAATGCTGGACAATGCAAACATTCACCCCCAGTCACAAGGATCAGGGTTTATTTCCATCATTCTTTTGCTCACCACACCACCCCAGTTTGGACCCAGCCATATGCAAATAAGTCTTGACCCTGTTCCTTGTGGGAACAGTCCAGCCCGAGCTGCCAAGCCAGGTCCTCCCTGGACCGAAAACAAGCATCCTGGGACCGGTTTCAGGGCATCACCCTTCATCAGCCAAGCTAGCTTGAATCCAGTGGTGTAGTGAGCACGGGACCCACGTCTCGGCATACCCTTCCCACTTAGGGCAACATATGCAAAAGAAAGAATTGATGGACGGAATGCTGGACAATGCAAACATTCACCCCCAGTCACAAGGATCTGGGTTTAATCCATCATTCTTTTGCTCACCACACCACCCCAGTTTGGACCCAGCCATATGCAAATCACTCTTGACCCTGTTCCTTGTGGGAACAGTCCAGCCCGAACTGCCAAGCCAGGTCCTCACTGGACCGAAAACAAGCATCCTGGGACCGATTTCAGGGCATCACCCTTCATCAGCCAGGCTAGCTTGAATCCAGTGGTGTAGTGAGCACGGGACCCACGTCTGGGCATACCCTTCCCACTTAGGGCAACATATGCAAAAGAAAGAATTGATGGACGGAATGCTGGACAATGCAAACATTCACCCCCAGTCACAAGGATCTGGGTTTAATCCATCATTCTTTTGCTCATCACACCACCGCAGTTTGGACCCAGCCATATGCAAATCAGTCTTGACCCTGTTCCTTGTGGGAACAGTCCAGCCCGAACTGCCAAGCCAGGTCCTCCCTGGACAGAAAACAAGCATCCTGGGACCGGTTTCAGGGCATCTGCCTTCATCAGCCAGGCTAGCTTGAATCCAGTGGTGTAGTGAGCACCGGACCCACGTCTGGGCATACCCTTCCCACTTAGGGCAACATATGCAAAAGAAACAATTGCTAGACGGAATGCTGGGCAATGCAAACATTCACCCCCAGTCACAAGGATCTGGGTTTAATCCATCATTCTTTTGCTCACCACACCACCCCAGTTTGAACCCAGCCATATGCAAATCAGTCTTGACCCTGTTCCTTGTGAGAACAGTCTTGCTCGAACTGCCAAGCCAGGCTCTCCCTGTACCGAAAACAAGCATCCTGGGACCGGTTTCAGGGCATCACCCTTCATCAGCCAGGCTAGCTTGAATCCAGTGGTGTAGTGAGCACATGACTCACGTCTGGGCATACCCTTCCCACTTAGGGCAACATATGTAAAAGAAACAATTGATGGACGGAATGCTGGACAATGCAAACATTCACCCCCAGTCACAAGGATCTGGGTGTAATCCATCATTCTTTTGCTCATCACACCACCCCAGTTTGGACCCAGTCATATGCAAATCAGTCTTGACCCTGTTCCTTGTGAGAACAGTCTAGCCCGAACTGCCAAGCCAGGCTCTCCCTGTACTGAAAACAAGCTTCCTGGGACCGGTTTCAGGGCATCACCCTTCATCAGCCAGGCTAGCTTGAATCCAGTGGTGTAGTGAGCACATGACTCACGTCTGGGCATACCCTTCCCACTTAGGGCAACATATGCAAAAGAAACAATTGATGGACGGAATGCTGGACAATGCAAACATTCACCCCCAGTCACAAGGATCTGGGTTTAATCCTTCTTTCTTTTGCTCACCACACCACCCCAGTTTGGACCCAGCCATGTGCAAATCAGTCTTGACCCTGTTCCTTGTGGGAACAATCCAGCCCGAACTGCCAAGCCAGGTCCTCCCTGGACCAAAAACAAGTATCCTGGGACCGGTTTCAGGGCATCACCCTTCATCAGCCAGGCTAGCTTGAATCCAGTGGTGTAGTGAGCACGGGACCCACGTCTGGGCATACCCTTCCAACTTAGGGCAACATATGCAAAAGAAACAATTGATGGACGGAATGCTGGACAATGCAAACATTCACCCCCAGTCACAAGGATCTGGGTTTAATCCATCATTCTTTTGCTCAACAGATCACCCCACTTTGGATCCAGCCATATGCAAATCAGTCATGACCCTGTTCCTTGTGTGAACAGTCCAGCCCGAACTGCCAAGCCTGGTCCTCCCTGGACCAAAAACAAGCATCATCGGACCGGTTTCAGGGCATCACCCTTCATCAGCCAGGCTAGCTTGAATCCAGTGGTGTATTGAGCTCGGGACCCATGTCTGGGCATACCCTTCCCACTTAGGGCAACATATGCAAAAGAAACAATTGATGGACGGAATGCTGGACAATGCAAACATTCACCCCCAGTCACAAGGATCAGGGTTTATTTCCATCATTCTTTTGCTCACCACACCACCCCAGTTTGGACCCAGCCATATGCAAATAAGTCTTGACCCTGTTCCTTGTGGGAACAGTCCAGCCCGAGCTGCCAAGCCAGGTCCTCCCTGGACCGAAAACAAGCATCCTGGGACCGGTTTCAGGGCATCACCCTTCATCAGCCAAGCTAGCTTGAATCCAGTGGTGTAGTGAGCACGGGACCCACGTCTCGGCATACCCTTCCCACTTAGGGCAACATATGCAAAAGAAAGAATTGATGGACGGAATGCTGGACAATGCAAACATTCACCCCCAGTCACAAGGATCTGGGTTTAATCCATCATTCTTTTGCTCACCACACCACCCCAGTTTGGACCCAGCCATATGCAAATCAGTCTTGACCCTGTTCCTTGTGGGATCAGTCCAGCCCGAACTGCCATGCCAGGTCCTCCCTCGACCGAAAACAAGCATCCTGGGACTGGTTTCAGGGCATCACCCTGCATCAGCCATGCTAGCTTGATTCCAGTGGTGTAGTGAGCCCGGGACCCACGTCTGGGCATACCCTTCCCACTTAGGGCAACATATGCAAAAGAAACAATTGATGGACGGAATGCTGGACAATGCAAACATTCACCCCCAGTCACAAGGATCTGGGTTTAATCCATCATTCTTTTGCTCAACAGATCACCCCACTTTGGATCCAGCCATATGCAAATCAGTCATGACCCTGTTCCTTGTGTGACCAGTCCAGCCCGAACTGCCAAGCCTGGTCCTCCCTGGACCAAAAACAAGCATCATCGGACCGGTTTCAGGGCATCACCCTTCATCAGCCAGGCTAGCTTGAATCCAGTGGTGTATTGAGCTCGGGACCCAAGTCTGGGCATACCCTTCCCACTTAGGGCAACATATGCAAAAGAAACAATTGATGGATGGAATGCTGGACAATGCAAACATTCACCCCCAGTCACAAGGATCAGGGTTTATTTCCATCATTCTTTTGCTCACCACACCACCCCAGTTTGGACCCAGCCATATGCAAATAAGTCTTGACCCTGTTCCTTGTGGGAACAGTCCAGCCCGAGCTGCCAAGCCAGGTCCTCCCTGGACCGAAAACAAGCATCCTGGGACCGGTTTCAGGGCATCACCCTTCATCAGCCAAGCTAGCTTGAATCCAGTGGTGTAGTGAGCACGGGACCCACGTCTCGGCATACCCTTCCCACTTAGGGCAACATATGCAAAAGAAAGAATTGATGGACGGAATGCTGGACAATGCAAACATTCACCCCCAGTCACAAGGATCTGGGTTTAATCCATCATTCTTTTGCTCACCACACCACCCCAGTTTGGACCCAGCCATATGCAAATCAGTCTTGACCCTGTTCCTTGTGGGATCAGTCCAGCCCGAACTGCCATGCCAGGTCCTCCCTCGACCGAAAACAAGCATCCTGGGACTGGTTTCAGGGCATCACCCTGCATCAGCCATGCTAGCTTGATTCCAGTGGTGTAGTGAGCACGGGACCCACGTCTGGGCATACCCTTCCCACTTAGGGCAACATATGCAAAAGAAACAATTGATGGACGGAATGCTGGACAATGCAAACATTCACCCCCAGTCACAAGGATCTGGGTTTAATCCATCATTCTTTTGCTCACCACACCACCCCAGTTTGTACCCAGCCATATGCAAATCAGTCTTGACCCTGTTCCTTGTGGGAACAGTCCAGCCCAAACTGCCAAGCCAGGTCCTCCCTGGACCGAAAACAAGCATCCTGGGACTGGTTTCAGGGCATTACCCTTCATCAGCCAGGCTAGCTTGTATCCAGTGGTGTAGTGAGCACGGGACCCACGGCTGGTCATACCCTTCCCACTTAGGGCAACATATGCAAAAGAAACAATTGATGGACGGAATGCTGGACAATGCAAACATTCACCCCCAGTCACAAGGATCTGGGTTTAATCCATCATTGTTTTGCTCACCACACAACCCCAGTTTGGACCCAGCCATATGCAAATCAGTCTTGACCCTGTTCCTTGTGGGAACAGTCCAGCCTGAACTGCCAAGCCAGGTCCTCCCTCGACCAAAAACAAGCATCCTGGGACTGGTTTCAGGGCATCACCCTTCATCAGCCAGGCTACCTTGAATCCAGTGGTGTAGTGAGCACGGGACCCACGTCTGGGCATACCCTTCCCACTTAGGGCAACATATGCAAAAGAAACAATTGATGGACGGAATGCTGGACAATGCAAACATTCACCCCCAGTCACAATGATCTGGGTTTAATCCATCATTCTTTTTCTCACCACACCACCCCAGTTTGGACCCAGCCATATGCAAGTCACTCTTGACCCTGTTCCTTGTGGGAACAGTCCAGCCCGAACTGCCAAGCCAGGTCCTCCCTGGACAGAAAACAAGCAACCTGGGACTGGTTTCAGGGCATCACCCTTCATCAGCCAGGCTAGCTTGTATCCAGTGGTGTAGTGAGCAAGGGACCCCCGTCTGGGCATACCCTTCCAACTTAGGGCAACATGTGCAAAAGAAACAATTGATGGACGGAATGCTGGACAATGCAAACATTCACCCCCAGTCACAAGGATCTGGGTTTAATCCATCATTCTTTTGCTCACCACACCACCCCAGTTTGGACCCAGCCATATGCAAATCACTCTTGACCCTGTTCCTTGTGGGAACAGTCCAGCCCGAACTGCCAAGCCAGGTCCTCCCTGGACAGAAAACAAGCATCCTGAGACTGGTTTCAGGGCATCACCCTTCATCAGCCAGGCTAGCTTGTATCCAGTGGTGTAGTGAGCAAGGGACCCCCGTCTGGGCATACCCTTCCAACTTAGGGCAACATATGCAAAAGAAACAATTGATGGACGGAATGCTGGACAATGCAAACATTCACTCCCAGTCACAAGGATCTGGGTTTAATCCATCATTCTTTTGCTCATCACACCACCCCAGTTTGGACCCAGCCATATGCAAATCAGTATTGACCCTGTTCCTTGTGGGAACAGTCCAGCCCGAACTGCCAAGCCAGGTCCTCCCTGGACAGAAAACAAGCATCCTGGGACTGGTTTGAGGGCATCACCCTTCATCAGCCAGGCTAGCTTGTATCCAGTGGTGTAGTGAGCAAGGGACCCCCGTCTGGGCATACCCTTCCAACTTAGGGCAACATATGCAAAAGAAACAATTGATGGACGGAATGCTGGACAATGCAAACATTCACCCCCAGTGTAGGAAGGTGGAATCTGACTATATGGTTGCCTCCACTTTTTTCCTGGTGTTTTGCTGGTTTATGACTTAGTTGGACTGGGACCCTGCTATTCAGGGCCCCAGTCTATCTGCTCTCTCTAAACGACATGGAGTGCACTCTAGGTGCACTAGTGATTGGATACTGTGGTGCCTTATGAGTCCCTAGTATATGGTACCTTAGGTACCAAGGGCATAGGTACTTCACAGGCCTACCAGGGGCTGCAGCATGTATTATGCCACTCCTGGGAAGCAGACTAAATCTGACACCACAGGCCTGCTACTGCAGCCTGGGTGAGGTGGTGCTAGCACCCCTCACTGAGATATAGGTTTCCTATATCTCTCCTGCACACACATATAAACCTATCAGTCACCCCTAAGGCAGGCCCTATCAATCCTGAGGGCAGGGTGCGTGGCTTCTATGTGAGGGGGTGCCTCTGCCTGAGCAGGGCCCCTCTGCAGCTCTCAGAGTCTATTCTCTGGTGCTGTTTGTGGATGCGGTTAAACCATATACTATTAAAGTGCATTATATCCTCGCGGTAAATGCTAACTTTGGAATGGCTGCATCAAAACATGTCGTGTTTGGTGTCAAACATCTTGGAATACTACCCCCCGCCAATCTTGGCGGCGGGGGTAGCATTCCACCCTTCTAGAGGGATAAGACATGTGCCTGCTGTGGAAACGCGGTAGAATCCTAAAGAGCCCTGGCATCACAAAATGGATGCCACCAGTCACAGACACTGGGCTGCCCTCCTGCTGATGACCGAAACTCGCAGTGGAGGAAGCCCAACAATAGGCATCCTGTCACAGGGAGGTGTAACCACCTCCCAGACAGGGTTTAGTGTATTGGGGCTGGGTGGGTGCACTCTTAGAGTGCTTTGAAGTCCTGCACTGGGGGAGCAGAAGGCTCCTCTGTGCATATGCCAGTTCAAACCAGCTCAGGGGCTACCTGCCCCTGCTCTGGCGCGAAACTGGACAAAGGGAAGTGGGTGTAGCCACCCCTCCCTTGACCCTCCCATAGGTGGGGTCATAGAGCTAGTCCATCCCCTCTTTTTAGTATAAGAGGGGAACCTTGCCATTGCAAAGCAGATAACCCCTGGACGACGCTCTACAGAAGAATCCTGGCCCTTCGACGTTCCACTACCTTTGGAAGACAGAAGAATCTCCCTTGGAGTCAAGGAGTGACTCCCCTGCTTGGCAGGCACCAAAAACGACAACGACGGTCGCAAACTACGCCGCTCCCGCCGGAGTCCGAAGTCCCTGCAGCCCAAGAAGTAGATTTCCTGACCTCTCCCAGGCCATCGTGAGTCCCAGCGAAGCTGAGGCAAGTGGACCCCACGAGTAACGAGGAACTGCGACCCCTGGGTACCGTGCACTATTGTCAAGTGCAACCCCTTCACAACGTTCTACGAACCTGTGCTTTGGACCACGTGTGGTCCCGACCTCCAGCAGGAATCCCTCCGAAGATCAGAGGCCTACACCGTCCCGAGTGACCGTGGGCCCCTGTTGAGTGATTCCGCCCGAGGTGTCTTCGCGATCCCTTGCCCGCCGACTTGTGGGTCCCCAGAAGACTTCTTAAAGAAACCAAAGGACTCCCCTGGTTGCTCCAGGCCTGCCCTGACTTACCCTCGCTGGGTGAGTCCCTCAGACCTTGCTGGTCTGCGCCATCGACTTTTCTTCATCTCCCCAAGACTTGCTGCTGCCAAGGCTTGTTGGCTCCAATCGAGTTGCCGGCACCGCAGTCAGCTGCAGACGTCGAGGGACCCACCGAATCCAGCTCCTGGTTGTCGTCGACGCCTCCTGGACCACGTGGCTGAAGAGTCAAGGCACCCGCAACTGACCTGAAGCGACCGACGACGGTGGGCATCCATCTTCCTTGCCCCGGGTCACTGCCAAGTGACTTTGAACACTGTCCCCTCTGCTTTCAGGTCATCCTTCTCCAGAATCCAGGCTTGGATTCCACCGGACACTTCTTCAGCTCCCGCAAGCAGCAAGTCTTCTTTGTTCGCCATTGAAAACGACGCCGCGACCCGACACCAAAGGACACCTATGCACCCGGCTTCCCTGGGTGAGGTAACTCCAGCACTACGGTGCTCCTGTGGGTGTGGGCCCTAGAACTACTTACCCTGTAAGTGACTTGCTTGTAGGTTCTCCCGAAGTATCCTAAAACTCTTTATTTCCAACCGCGACTTGCCCCATTGAAGTTAACGGCGATTCGCGCCTGTGTATCCACACTGCACGCGTCCCCCGTGGGTCCTTTACTTACCTGCCTTGGGTGGGTTCGTGAGGCCCCTGCACTTCTGAAGGCCCTAGGCCTTGTCTCCCTGCAAGTCGTTGTCCCTAAGTCTCTTACTTAGTATATGGTCTGGTACGCCCCTAGGGCCCCAGCCATATTTTGTGCTTAACTTATTGTGAAACGTTGATTTGTGCATATGTTTGTCTTCTAATCTCATAAAGAGATTAGTAGAGAGTTATTTAGAAATAAATACATATATATTTGATATATATACCTGTGTGGTGTCTTTTCATTTGGTGATTCAAGAGATTATATGGTAAAACAAGCTGCTTTACATTCCTCCGAGACTTAGCCTGAAGGCTGCTCTCCACAGCTACCACTAGGATAGCTTTCTTTAAAAGGTTGTCTTAAACCTATCTACCATAAGAGTCGATTTGCCCTGGTGCAAGGTGTCCACTTTAATTAGTGAACAGCATATACCAGGCCAACTTCTCACATTGGTGGGCAGCGTGTGGGATTCCAGCTTGCCATTGTTTTACCAGAAAATCTCTATTTGAATTACTAACTGAAAACCATTATAGGTACTCAAGGTACATATAAAGTCAAGCTTAGTATCAATAAGTTCTACTGAACTTAGAGCTGTGTGCCAAGGGATAGCACACCCTTTCCACAGCTCAAGCTAGGATCAGTAGGCCACAAACTAGTGTAGGTAGTACAACACTGCACAACACTAGAATGTCCTTAAGGGGTGGACCCAGTGGATCCACTCAGCCTCAGTATAAGGACATGGCTTTCTCTGACTTGAGAGCCATGTGTGTTGACAGACACCTGAGGCTAGGACAGAGTCCCTCAACACTACACCTGATAGATCTGCTGACAGCAGATGACCTTAGATTGGCTCTAGGAGCTAAAGGGTCTGAATCAGTGGGTGGGTCAGTCATAGTATCTGGGTCAGATGATGAAAATCAGAATGACCAAGACTCTGTGATTGAAGGGCCAGGCTTCAAGGGGCCTGAAAAGGACAGAGGAATTCTCCCTAAGAGAACTGACAGAGAGGAGGAGAGGCACAGATCCCCTTCCAGGGAATCTGACCACTCTTATCACTCTGGCAGAGAATTTGTCCAGCAGAGGAGCTCATACTTTTCCTTAAGAGAGACCTCCTCTGAGAGAAGGTGCAAACTGCTCCAGTATGAGGAAGCCAAAGTGGCCCTCAGAACCAAGCAGTTGGCACTGGATAGGAAGCCCTGGAGATCCAGAGAGCTTCTAGAAGAGAGGGGTTAGAACCCCTGGTGGCAGCAACAGTGTCCCTAGAGGCAGAGAATATATTCCTGACCATAGGAACCTGAGCAAGGTTGTTCCTCCCTACCAGAGTGGGGATGATATCCACAAGTGGATAACTGCTATGGAGAGGGCCTGTAGAGTACAGCAGGTCCCCCAAAAGCAGTGGGCAGCAATCTTGTGGCTCTCCTTTTCAGATAAAGGAAGAGACAAGCTCCTCACTGTTAGAGAGGAGGATGCTGATGATTATGAGGTCCTGAAGAGTGCACTGATAGATGGGTTTGGCTTAACCACTGAGGAGTACAGGTTGAAGTTCAGAGATACCCAGAAGGCACAGACTCAGGACTGGACAGACTTTGTAGATTGTGCATCCAAGGCTCTGGAGGGTTGGCTGGTTGGCAGTAGGGTTACTGATTTCAAAGGATTTTATAATCTAATGATGAGAGAACAGATCCTTAATAATTGTCAAAACCAGCTTTTACACCAGTACCTGGTGGACTCTGATCTGACCTCTCCCCAAGAATTGGGAAAGAAGGCAGACAAATGGGTCAGAACCAGAGTAAGGCCTAAGAATCAGGGTGGTGACCACAAGAAAGATTCTACCAAGTCCCAAGAGAAAGGTGGGGATAAATCTAAGGATAAGTCCACTACAGGGCCCCAAAAGTCCTCTTCTGGGGGTGGGTCCCAAACTCCTTCCTCTCCTGAAAAGAAACCCTATTGCCATGTCTGTAAAAAGCCTGGGCACTGGAAATCTGATCCCAGTTGTCCCAGGATTGGCAATAAAGAAAATGTTCCTCCAACAACTACTACCACCCCTCCTGGTACTACCAGTAGTAATCCTCCAGTTGGGAATAGTGCACCCAAAAAGTTAGGTGCTTTTGCAAGAGGAACAGAGGTGGGCCCTAGTTCAGACAGGACCCCCTCAACAGACTCCTCAGATTCTGATGGTGGTATAGGATTTGCCACCTTTACCGTGGGTCCAACAGCATTGGGCAGGTACAGACTGGAGCCCATAATTAATGGTCAGAAAGCTGTGGCATTTAGGGACACAGGGGCTAGTGTCACCATGGTGGCAGGGAAACTAGTCCCCCCTCACCAGCTTTTACCTGAGTTTAAATACCAGGTGACCAACATTGATGGTGTCAGAACAGAGCACCCCATGGCCATAGTCAATCTCACCTGGGAGGGGGTCACAGGCCCAAAAAGAGTGGCAGTGTCCCCAACCTTACCTGTAGATTGCCTGATGGGCAATGATCTGGAAATTTCAGCCTGGGCTGAAATTGAACACCAAACCCATCTGAGGATGTTGGGTGTCCCTGTAAAGGTTAGTGGGGCTGTGATGGCCACAGCCCCAGCCCAAGATTTTGGAGAGATGGAGCCTGGAAGAATGGCCCACTCTCCCCCAGAAGAGAGCACAAGGGTTGAAGAAAAGTATTCTTCCCTCCAGACAGTAGGTAAGGGTCAGCCTCCTCAGGGAACTGACCCTCCCCCTAGTGAAGGAACTGCCACAGAGGTAGTCAGGCCTGGCCTGGCCCCACCCCTGATGGCAGAGGACCCTTCCAAGGCGGTACCCAGTCTGGAGCAGGTAAACTGCCCCTCTCTACCCTGCCTCAGTCAGCCCAGGGCTGCAGAGGTCAGGGAGGTCAGTGGACCCCCAGGGCCCCCTGTCCAGAGGAACCCCCCATCAGCAGATTAGGGGCACCCAGTCTAGTAGCCCTAGCCAGGTGAAAATTCCTCAACCCACTGAGGGATCCCCCATACCTTTATGTAGGGACCACCCCCAGAAGGACTCTGTTAGGCAAGGGCAAACCTGGAACCAAAAGGTTCCAAACATGCCATGTCCCTCCAGTGTTCCATCCAAAGGGACCCAACCCCCAGCTGTAGGCAGTCAAAGGTTGACCCTTAGAGCAAAGTGCAACTCAGTCATGGAAAGACAGGCATACATGGTGACCAGTGATCTGAGGAAGCTGAGGCCAACCTTCCTAGGGCCACACTTCCCTACTCAGACACCTCACCAGCCTGGTACTTTACCAAAGCACACCACAGGTAGTGATTCCCCATGGTGGAGACCCTCTCATACCCTTAGGGTGAGGGATTGCTTAGTGGACCATAAGACAGGGGGCAACCATGCTAGTGCAGGTGCTTCCTTATATGGCCACTTAGTCAATAAAGGCTCAACTGGCCAAGGTTAGCCTTATCTCCTTTCGTTTGGGGGGGTTATGTAGGAAGGTGGAATCTGACTATATGGTTGCCCCCACTTTTTTCCTGGTGTTTTGCTGGTTTATGACTTAGTTGGACTGGGACCCTGCTATTCAGGGCCCCAGTCTATCTGCTCTCTCTAACGACATGGAGTGCACTCTAGGTGCACTAGTGATTGGATACTGTGGTGCCTTATGAGTCCCTAGTATATGGTACCTTAGGTACCAAGGGCATAGGTACTTCACAGGCCTACCAGGGGCTGCAGCATGTATTATGCCACTCCTGGGAAGCAGACTAAATCTGACACCACAGGCCTGCTACTGCAGCCTGGGTGAGGTGGTGCTAGCACCCCTCACTGAGATATAGGTTTCCTATATCTCTCCTGCACACACATATAAACCTATCAGTCACCCCTAAGGCAGGCCCTATCAATCCTGAGGGCAGGGTGCTTGGCTTCTATGTGAGGGGGTGCCTCTGCCTGAGCAGGGCCCCTCTGCAGCTCTCAGAGTCTATTCTCTGGTGCTGTTTGTGGATGCGGTTAAACCATATACTATTAAAGTGCATTATATCCTCGCGGTAAATGCTAACTTTGGAATGGCTGCATCAAAACATGTCGTGTTTGGTGTCAAACATCTTGGAATACTACCCCCCGCCAATCTTGGCGGCGGGGGTAGCATTCCACCCTTCTAGAGGGATAAGACATGTACCTGCTGTGGAAACGCGGTAGAATCCTAAAGAGCCCTGGCATCACAAAATGGATGACACCAGTCACAGACACTGGGCTGCCCTCCTGCTGATGACCGAAACTCGCAGTGGAGGAAGCCCAACAATAGGCATCCTGTCACAGGGAGGTGTAACCACCTCCCAGACAGGGTTTAGTGTATTGGGGCTGGGTGGGTGCACTCTTAGAGTGCTTTG
This sequence comes from Calotriton arnoldi, assembly GCA_963921515.1. Classification (NCBI taxonomy): domain Eukaryota; kingdom Metazoa; phylum Chordata; class Amphibia; order Caudata; family Salamandridae; genus Calotriton; species Calotriton arnoldi. Next base: position 1,622,750 of record CAWUFW010002984.1, read on the forward strand.
AAGTCCTGCACTGGGGGAGCAGAAGGCTCCTCTGTGCATATGCCAGTTCAAACCAGCTCAGGGGCTACCTGCCCCTGCTCTGGCGCGAAACTGGACAAAGGGAAGTGGGTGTAGCCACCCCTCCCTTGACCCTCCCATAGGTGGGGTCATAGAGCTAGTCCATCCCCTCTTTTTAGTATAAGAGGGGAACCTTGCCATTGCAAAGCAGATAACCCCTGGACGACGCTCTACAGAAGAATCCTGGCCCTTCGACGTTCCACTACCTTTGGAAGACAGAAGAATCTCCCTTGGAGTCAAGGAGTGACTCCCCTGCTTGGCAGGCACCAAAAACAACAACGACGGTCGCAAACTACGCCGCTCCCGCCGGAGTCCGAAGTCCCTGCAGCCCAAGAAGTGGATTTCCTGACCTCTCCCAGGCCATCGTGAGTCCCCAGCGAAGCTGAGGCAAGTGGACCCCACGAGTAACGAGGAACTGCGACCCCTGGGTACCGTGCACTATTGTCAAGTGCAACCCCTTCACAACGTTCTACGAACCTGTGCTTTGGACCACGTGTGGTCCCGACCTCCAGCAGAAATCCCTCCGAAGATCAGAGGCCTACACCATCCCGAGTGACCGTGGGCCCCTGTTGAGTGATTCCGCCCGAGGTGTCTTCGCGATCCCTTGCCCGCCGGCTTGTGGGTCCCCAGAAGACTTCTTAAAGAAACCAAAGGACTCCCCTGGTTGCTCCAGGCCTGCCCTGACTTACCCTCGCTGGGTGAGTCCCTCAGACCTTGCTGGTCTGCGCCATCGACTTTTCTTCATCTCCCCAAGACTTGCTGCTGCCAAGGCTTGTTGGCTCCAATCGAGTTGCCGACACCGCAGTCAGCTGCAGACGTCGAGGGACCCACCGAATCCAGCTCCTGGTCGTCGTCGACGCCTCCTGGACCACGTGGCTGAAGAGTCAAGGCACCCGCAACTGACCTGAAGCGACCGACGACGGTGGGCATCCATCTTCCTTGCCCCGGGTCACTGCCAAGTGACTTTGAACACTGTCCCCTCTGCTTTCAGGTCATCCTTCTCCAGAATCCAGGCTTGGATTCCACCGGACACTTCTTCAGCTCCCGCAAGCAGCAAGTCTTCTTTGTTCGCCATTGAAAACGACGCCGCGACCCGACACCAAAGGACACCTATGCACCCGGCTTCCCTGGGTGAGGTAACTCCAGCACTACGGTGCTCCTGTGGGTGTGGGCCCTAGAACTACTTACCCTGTAAGTGACTTGCTTGTAGGTTCTCCCGAAGTATCCTAAAACTCTTTATTTCCAACCGCGACTTGCCCCATTGAAGTTAACGGCGATTCGCGCCTGTGTATCCACACTGCACGCGTCCCCCGTGGGTCCTTTACTTACCTGCCTTGGGTGGGTTCGTGAGGCCCCTGCACTTCTGAAGGCCCTAGGCCTTGTCTCCCTGCAAGTCGTTGTCCCTAAGTCTCTTACTTAGTATATGGTCTGGTACGCCCCTAGGGCCCCAGCCATATTTTGTGCTTAACTTATTGTGAAACGTTGATTTGTGCATATGTTTGTCTTCTAATCTCATAAAGAGATTAGTAGAGAGTTATTTAGAAATAAATACATATATATTTGATATATATACCTGTGTGGTGTCTTTTCATTTGGTGATTCAAGAGATTATATGGTAAAACAAGCTGCTTTATATTCCTCCGAGACTTAGCCTGAAGGCTGCTCTCCACAGCTACCACTAGGATAGCTTTCTTTAAAAGGTTGTCTTAAACCTATCTACCATAAGAGTCGATTTGCCCTGGTGCAAGGTGTCCACTTTAATTAGTGAACAGCATATACCAGGCCAACTTCTCACACCCAGTCACAAGGATCTGGGTTTAATCCATCATTCTTTTGCTCACCACACCACCCCAGTTTGGACCCAGCCATATGCAACTCAGTCTTGACCCTGTTCCTTGTGGGAACAGTCCAGCCCGAACTGCCAAGCCAGGTCATCCCTGGACTGAAAACAAGCATCCTGTGACCGGTTTCAAGGCATCACCCTTCATCAGCCAGGCTAGCTTGAATCCAGTGGTGTAGTGAGCACGGGACCCACGTCTGGGCATACCCTTCCCACTTAGGGCAACATATGTAAAAGAAACAATTGATGGACGGAATGCTGGACAATGCAAACATTCTTGCGCTTAGCATCATGCCAGCGCTTCTTGCAGTCATCCACTGTCCTCCTCGCCTCTCCGACAGCATTCACCTTGGCTGTGATGGACTGCCATATTGCATTTTTTGTTGCAAATGACACTGAGGAGCTGACAAAAAGTTGTTGTTGTTTTTCTGTCACCTCCACAATCAGGACCTGGTTTTCCTGCTGACTGAACCGGGTCTTGCTCTTGTCCTTGCCCTTCCCCTGGGTCTCTGCCTGGTCCTCCTGGGTGTTTGGGGGGTTGTTGTTTGCTTTGGTACTGGGTCCAGCTTCCTCCATGGTTCTTCTATTTTCTTTTTTCTTTTGTTTGTGTTTGGGCTACAAAGCGGGCGTTTTATAGTGGTTTTTCCGGCCTAACGTGAAAAAAAGTGGTTTCACGCTAATTAGCGTGCAGTTTCTGGCCGCTAATTGGCCGATCGCCACTTTTTTCATGTTAGCGTCAGGATTTTTATCGCCGTGCCGCTATTCTTAACGCGGGAAAGTTCACCTGGGAAGGAAAACTATTGCCATTTAGCAGCGTGTTGTACATACACCGCTAAGACGGCAATAGTTTTCCGCGGTACACGGTGATAAAAAAAGTGCCGCTAACTGGCGTTAGCGATACTTATTGCCAATTTTTGTACATATTCCCCTTTAAGTATAGCGCTGAAACTGCCAAAAACAGTAAGATATTAACAGTTGAGGAAGTTCACTTGCCCACCTCGGGAATCCAGATTCAGGATGTTGCTTTTTAAAGCAAGAGTCAATGTTAATGCAGAGTTTATACAGTGCGTCGAGGAATTCACAAAATGGCGACACGATGCATAGCATTGAAAAGTGCCAAAAACACCAGAGTGTGCTACAGATATAAAAGTTTACTTGCCCACAACTAGAATTCAAAGTTTGGGTATTTCCTTAGGGCAAGAGTTAAGAATTATGAGGTGGTCATACAGTGCACCGGCAGTACTAAAAAATGGCGGCCATTAAACAAGAAAATGTCATGAATTGCAAAAAAAGGAAGGAATTGACAATTAAATGGTTCCATTAGTTCATAGCAACGATCCAGTGTTTGAAAAATCATCTCTCTGTATGTACATGGATGACGAAAGGACAGTCCTTGCGAACCTCTGCAACTACACAGTCATCTTGCTTGGCTGTCAAACCATGCCCCTGTTCAGTTTCTTTCTGAATCACAGAGGGTTAGGAATAACTGATAGTGGTGGGAATGCGGCATTCTCTGGAATAACAGCACATTTATATATTTTTCCATTTGTATCAGATATGTAATGTCTAATGGAAGAAGCCAATAGACAGATAAGATGAAAACACAAAATTATCTTCACAGTTATATATCAAGAATGTGCCAGACCAATTAGCACATCTGTTTTTCACACAAACCAAATAAGGACATTGCGACCCAGCATGACTACCACCAGTTCTAAGTGGAGTACAATACGCTACAACAGGCAAAATGCAGTGAGTAGGTGGTTACGATCAAAACTCTACTCAGTCTGTCTACTGAATTGAAAGCAGATTCTGCACAGTGATCCACCTTGACATGAAAATGATTTGCAACAGCCATGCCCATGGCAGGTTCAAATTTCTTGCACCAGTAACATAAATTCACCCAAGCCAGCAATGTGCAAACCCATTCCGAGACCATAACTATATTATATGAGGTAGGTAATAAAGGGAGAGTACTAATGCATGGTTTAATAGATATCCTCAGAATCTGAGAGGCAGCTGTGCACATGGGTGTCACCCACATTTCTAGAGAGCTTTGTGACAGTCATTTCAGCATCTTTGCATTCAGCTTCTTGCCAACATGTTAAAGAAGGCACACACCACAAAGACGTTTCGGGCAGAAGATTCAGGTGTAAAAGTGTCTTAAATAGGTAATTGCATGCACCAAGTGGAACCCACTGACGTCATAATGGTATTTTATTAACTCTATTACTCCATAAACAAAATGACCTTCGTTAGGAGCTGCTTTAGTGAAGAATCAATGTGCGTTTTTTACAGTGTTAAATGGAATTTTAACTATATTCTCCTGCCAGAACTGTTGAAAATGACATTGTTTTCGCATTCCCTTTTTAAGTAAATTTTCAGTGATTTTCTGACTGCTGCTCATTTAAAGGAGATGAAAACTTGAATTAACTGTTGTTAAATGTCCCTGTGCAGCACCAAATTACTTTAAATTGGAAATCTGACAGTGAAAGTCCGAATAGGTGTTGCAGATAAGAGACGAGACAGAATCTGCAAGTTAATTAATGTATTCGACACCGTAGCAGAGTCAGACCTATTATGCAGCAAGCATGATAGATAATCCTACGTCAAATTAATTATTCAAGGATCAAGTCCTGTCCTTTTAAATCCTGTCCTTTTCATCGCACAGTACTAAAGGGTATGTGTGTTCTCTGCTGAAATTCAGCTAATGGTATTAAAAGGTCCAGGGTAGTCATTTGATCACTTTTAATTCAGGTGCATTTTCTTTATAGTTTTCTTGAACCCGAACTTCAGATTTTATATTGTGCAGCATAGTTAAAATTGAGTTAAGGAGAAGATGTCTGTCTTACATCAAAGATTCATGGGATAATTCATTTAATATTCGCAGAGGGTTCTGGGTTTTTCATACTGCATATTGCACTTGCTGCATACTTTTGATGAGCGCCAGGTGAGCGCGCATGCAGGGAGCATACACTGCCTTCTCCAATACCACTGCGCTTGCATTTGCACCTGATGAGCATCTTATAGGCAGGGAAAGCACTGGTTACAAAGGCATACTTTCTTTCTAGATACAACCATGCTACTATAATTTGATGTTGATCTTTGGTTCCTGGATAAAGGAGAACCCGACTGCCTATATTCACTGATTTATCTACAGATGTCGATGCTGTTGGCCATGGAATCTTGGTACACATTATGTCGAATGGACGTCAGGCAATTGAAGGACAAGTAGTAAGCGGTTCTCTCATCACCTAGAGAAATGCTTCACCGAATAAAGGCCAAACTCTCAGCCCTCCTCGCCCTGTTCTGTAAACCGGTCTCTCAATTACCTTTCCTCAGCAAAGTTGTGGGAGAAAAGATGTTCCAACAACTGTCCAGTTCTGATACAACTAATAATATTCTCCATACTGCCCAGCTGGGCTTCCCTGCAGGTCACAGCACAGAGGTTCCCATAGTCTCTGTTTTGGATAATCTAATAATATCAGCCTATTCAGATACACTTACTGCGTTAATATTGCTAGACTGACCCGCAGCCTTCGACACCATTAATCACTCTTTACTTTTTAGTCTCTTAGAGCCTCATGTACAAGCTCCTGCGCCGCCGGAACGTCACTTTTAATGACTCTCTGGCGGCGAACATTGCAGTGCCATATCTACAAGGTCACATAAAGCCACCCTGTGTGGCTTTTCATGGCCTTGTAGATATGGTGTGAGGCAACGCGATGGGGAGGCATGTCATGGGCGTTAAGCATGGGCGTAGGAAGTGTGGGGGACGCGGGGGATACATCCCCCCCAGATTTTGGAGTGGGGGGGACACGGGGGACAAGGGTGGGGGGGACGAGGGGACAAAAGAATTTCCCCTCTCCCTTCTGTTATTCGCAGGGCCATTAGCGCGCGAAAGCACGACCTAATGGCCCTGCACTTGACCTGCCTGGAGTCAAAGAGGCCACCCGCCCTCTACCTTTTGTTATGCTGCAGTAAGCCTCTGCGTTCTGGGAAGGGCAGAGAGGGAGAAAAACCCTGTCTCTTTTCCTTCATGGCCAGAGAAGGCAAGGACAGTGTCCACTTCTCCCGATCTGCCTCGGGCAGCTGCCCTCCTCCCCGCTCTCTCTCTTTATTCCTCCATCTCTTTCTGTCTCTGTCTCGCTCCTCCTTACGTGCTGATTTCAAGAGACAGCTCTTACGAACTCTCTCTTGAGCCTCTCCTTTTCTTTATTTGTTCCCCTGTGAAATTGATCCAAAAAAGGCGGAACACTTTGGCTGGAAATGTCCTCATTTTCTGACCGTTTTCTATTCCAAAGAAAAACCTTGGGACGGAGAGAAAAAATAATTAAATACCTAAATAAAGCAATACAGAGTGGTCAGCAGACAGGCCAGATTGTTATTTACACCCACACACATTAGCGCCACTTTACAGAGTTTGCCAGTGAAAGCGCTACTTTCTTTTTATCTTCTTTCTTTGAACAACATAGTTTTCCCAGGGTGGGGAAGTGCACCATTCCTAAAGGGACTGCAATACCTGGTTGATGGGTGGAGTGGAAATGTTTAATATGATAGTTTTCAACAGTTTTAATTATTTTAGCTTATAAAATGTGTACTGCGGCTCTGTGTTCGGGGATGTGGTCTTTTTAAACCAAACTGCTTACATTTTGAAAGGATATAAGCAATGGACATTGAAACGGGTGCCTTCCTGGTCCTGTAGTCATGTCCAGAACTTTTCAGGCAAAATCACTTACTGATTTCTGAATAATGAGTTTAAAACCGTTAAGGTAACCATGTTGTTCCTGATTACATTTCACATGCTTTGCTTATTCTTCCATTCCCTATGAGTGTTTGCTTTTTCCAGGGTGTTGTTCATTTTTCTTCAGGCAGCATTTTACTGTTGTCTAGTGCATAATTTGAATTTAGTCGCAGAACAATTGAGTTGTAGCTGAAGGCAGTGCGAGTTTCTCTCAGTGGGGCAGTATGGTGTTCAGTGTGGGAGAGGATGTGGCACTCTGGCCAAAGCTGCTGAATTTGGAACTGGAGAACCATGTTCATCCTTCATGACCAGTCCACCAGACCACACTCCTGACAGAGCTCATTCCGATGCTACACCTTAGAAGGCCCGATAGACCTTAGAAGCCCTGGTGTCTTAGTACCCGCAGGTGGACCCTAACAGTGGCAAGTGTGAGTTAACCTTGAAGGCCTGTCCACCACAATCCATACTGCAGGTCACCTCCAGTCTTGCGAGCAGGCATACGAAGAAGCACACCCTAGATCGACAGTGACTCTGTCACTGAGGTCACAAGACCCTTGAGGCCAGTACACCTCACCCATTGGTACCTCCATTGGCCTTTTTCAGCAGTAGTAGTGCAACTTACCAGGGGTTGGCAATGTAGGATTTGCATGCACACCAAACTTAGGGGTGATTATAATGGCGGTGGGACCGCCACGTCACCCCGTCAGTGGCGGTCCCACCGCCATCGGTGACTGCATCACCGCCCGCCATATTACAATGGTGCGTGGTTCCCTGGCGGTCGGAAAAACCAATCGCCACGCACCTGACTGGCTCCTTGAGCCCGCCAGTGTGGTGGAGGGGCTCGTGATTCCTACAATGCTGGTGGTGCCTACCAGGCACCGCAGTAGGGATTACGATGTCCCTTACCCGCCAGCCTATACATGGCGGTTCACCCACCATGGAAAAGCTGACGGAAAGGGACATTGGGGGCCCATAGCAGGCCCCTTTCCCCAGCCCCCAGACATGGGACCTGGGGGACATCTATGATGCCCTCCTACATATCACTGCACCATGTGGCAGGCACCGCATTGTGCCTGCCACGTAGTGCAGTGATATATGTAACATGTCCCTTTTTTACATTGCGGCGGATGATGTAGCCAGCAGCACCTGCTGCAATGTAAAAGATAGGCACTGCGAACGCCGCAGTGGCGGTCGCATTGTAATGCCTATCGTGGGGCCGCCGTCTTGAAGGCCAGCGGTCCCATTCCCTGATTCGATGGCGGACGGACTGAAGTTCGCCTGCCATCGTAATCAGCCCCTAAGTTTTCAAACTTCATGGTCTCTGCTTCATGCACAAACACTTTTAACATGTGCAGCCTGCTTTCGGGCCACTGGAGTTATGCAGCAATGGAGGCCAAAATTATGTCGCAGTGTTGACTAAATTATGGAACAATAAAAAAGCTGCAGAGTAATGCGGTACATTTTATGATTCTTTATTATCTTGACATATTTATACATACTAACAGCCTCTGCAAAGCTTTTGCCTCAATAGTACCTGTGTAACATACAAATGCAGCAGTGGGAAAGGTGACCAGTCAACCTTTGCAAAGGGCCCTACACTTCACAGCAACATAAGTCACATTTCTTTTAGTAATTTTTGATCCGTTTGAGCTACAAAATTGTTTTGGGTGAAATCGTTTGATTATGCAGCAGATGATGTATTATGTGGCAAATATGATACAGCCATAGTTAAGTGGAAAACATTTTTCCATTTTACTTAATTTTGCCCCAACATTGTAGTTGATCAATTTGTAAGTTCCCCAAACCCAAAAGTCGAGTTTGGGCACAATTTGCATTTTTAAAAGCAGTCCTACAACACAGGGCTACTTTTAAACTGACCTCAGGCTTCAGCAGTGCACACATGCAAGCGCAGAAAGGGCTGCTGGCCTCTAAACTGCCATGCCCTATTATATTCTAGGGACTTAACGGTAGTTCTAATCCCCCTGCCCTATTATGTACTAGGGCCTTATAGGAGAGGTCATGCCAATCATAGGGGTACCCTAACCCATACTGCACCCTAGTGTATGTAGGGGTTTTCACAGTATCTTTAAGTGTCTCTTTCAGAATAGCACTGGCCCTGGGTCTGGTTAGGCAAAGCCCAGGGTCAGTCAGAGTCAGTTACCACCAGTACCAGTCAGCAAAAAGTTGGGGAGTGCCCAGGGCACAGGATGGCTTTGCAACACTAGAGAAGCACAACTCAGAACACCATGGTTGGGGGGTTCTCTTTAATAATCAGAATTGATTTCTATCCTAATGGACCCATTTTCCAACATTAGGATAAGGAAAGACTGGGGAAAAATCATAACGTTCTAATCTATACCTTGAAGTTTTCATGCAGCTCTTTGATGACGGTTAATAGCTCACTGTTCAATTTTAGGATTTTAACTTATAAACTGCAAATACCAAAAGAATCTCTCAGACAAAAGCAGTAACTCACTGACCTATTTACATGATATGCATTTTGTGATCTGCGTGGTACACGTTCTTTGCAGCAGGCATATTACCCCACTGTGGCTACCTTACCATGAGTAAAAACTTCCACTAGACAAACCTCCGATCTCTCTCAATAAAGAACATTAATCACCAAAGTTATCTTCACATTTTTATTGTTGCCTGAAAATTGCTGGAGACCAGGAATGCAGCAGCAGGTACTTTTCAAACCATAATGCACTTGCAAACACGACGCCCCACCCTAAGTCAGCGACCTCTGTTTGCTTGGTGCATGAAGATGCAAGATTCATATACATGTTTTTTTAACATTTGGTCTGATTACTATATGGATGTAAATAACAATAAAGCATACATGCAAACTTTGACTACATGCCTGCTTTTCTCAATATTTCACTTCGAAAGTATGTGATTGTATTTGTTTAACGGGCGGTGATTTGCATAGGGTCACTGGAAAGTCCACAAGGTTGTCCCTGTCCCCCCCAGAATTTTAGTGTCTCCTACGCCCCTGGCGTTAAGGTGGGTGTTCCCATGTAACACCCATGGCATTTGACAAATTCCCAGATTTACAATGTTCTGAACAACCTGGGAATGCGTCAAAAGCCTACTCTTCCCCAGGGAGGTATAGGGGAGGCACAACAAGGCGAAATAACATTATTTCTCCTAGTTTTTTCCTCTTTCTACGAGTGCTGCATTCAGCAGCACACATAGAAGGAGGAAATTGCTTTCATTGATTGTTTTTGTGGAGGAAGGTGTCCCTTCATGCACAAAAACAATAATTCCCACAATGCAGACACCCTTTCACCATGGTGCAAGGATGCCTGCGTTGGTGCATGGTAGCCAATTGAGCGGCAGCGCAGGGGAAGAGGACAGGAATGTTTCGTATCTGATAGATACTGTGTATTCCTGCTCTTTTCTGTAGCCGCAGGGAAGCATAGCAAGAAGGCTTGCGGCACTGCCCTACAGCAAAATATTGTAAATGAGGCCCTTGGTCTATTTACCAGACTTGCAGAACTTGGTATTCGTGGCTCAGCCTTCGTCATGATTTTCTAACGGATAGATCCTTTCTAGTGAGTTTAGCCCGGTTTGAATCTTCTAAGTCTTGCTCATGTGGTTTTACTCAGCATTCCATCCTTTCTTTATTACTTTTTTTCTTTTACCCATTTCCTCTGGCCCACCTGATTGAATATTTTGGACCAAAACTTTTTCAATATTGATGTCACTCAAATGATTGTTAGCTTTAAAAATGGAGACATCATCGCCGCCTCAAATATCAATTGCTGTTTGGCCAGCGTTTCTTTTTTATTTTTTTGCATATTTATCTAGCGCGAATTCGACCCGAAGGTATTGGAGCGCTTTACATGAGCACCGTATTTACATTACACATTCAGGCACGGGGAGATTAAGTGATTTGCCCAGAATCACAGGATGTGGACGCGACCCCGGCACCAAAGTCGGCAGTCTAGCCGACGGACCACATCCTCTCTCCTGGATGAACTCTACCCATCGTAGGTTGAGATTGTGGATCCTTCAAACCTGACAGCGCCTCTACTGACCAATTCTTGTCCTCGCAGCCAGGGCTTCCCCACCTTGCTTGTTCCAGTAGTTAAGAACCTTGACGTGAAGATCGACGCCTCATTAACTGTATCTGAACAAAGAGCTACAGTGATCTAAACTTGCTTGTTCCAGCTACACTGCCTTATACGAGTACTCTATTTGTTTACTCTTGCTCAAAAATCACAATGTTGAACACGCAGTTTCGTGTTTAGATTACTGTAAGGCTGTTGACTTAGGGCTGCCTGCATTGCTTACTAAGAAACCAAAACTGATTCAAAATGTTGCTGATACATTAGCCGGCGGTGCTCATCACACGTTTCACATTCTTCCATCTAGGCTTGACTGCACTGGTTGCCAGTGAGAGAAAGCCTTATGTTCAAATGTTTATGCCTAGTCCACAAGGCAATCTATTCACCCAGCAGTTCTCCTCCTAGGTCCATTTCAGGCAGTATCTTCCCAGACCCACCTTAAGGTCGGCTTCTCACTATAGTGTAAGGGTTCCTAAGTTTCGGAGCGAAACAGTTGTCGGACACGCTTGTTCTGTTAGTGCTGCTCGGAGCTGGAGCCTGCTGTTTCTGGATTCTCTCAAGACTGAGTCCGACTCTCCGATACTCAGGAGACGCCTGAAGACCTGATCATCAGTAATTGAAGCATGAGTCAGTACTTGACCTGGTTTTAGCGCCTAGAATCCCTGGGAAGGGGGTGATAGAAGCACTCTACAAGAAAACAAAAACATAAACAACCATAAACGTGAACAAACCTTGAGAGCACTGCAAGGCCCCCCTCTAGCCCTCAGCTATACACTCTGGTCAATGCTCCATTTGTCGGGTTGGTGTGAATAACAGCAACTGTTAGAATCTTCCAAACTAGCAAGGAAACTTGTCAGATTAAGGATTTAGGGACTGATTTAGAGTTTGGCATGGGTGCCCTTATTTCAAATGCATGATATCCTAATGGTATTGCAACAAGGCATAAGGGGTATCAGGCACCTTTGTGACTGAGCACCGTCCACCAAACCCTAACTCAGGCCTTCTATTACCCACGAAGCAGCAGTCATTATGCATGCTTCGGAAGGTCCATGTGGTTCGACATGTGGAGAGCACTATTGCAAAGTTCACAAATGAAAGTGAGGCTTGTTGAATCCATCAAGTAAGCTTCAGGAATGTTGCTCGCAAGCGCGATCTAGTCTGCATAGACTGGAAAGACTAATAACGCGTGCACGTGTCACTGTTTTCGGAAAGAAACTCACCAGCGCGAACTGAAGGTTCCCCGCGCTACAGATGGAAAACCGATGCAGTGCTGCAGCTCAAGTAAGAGACTCAGCTTAGTTCCAATCGACTATTTGACAGATCTACGCTTGCAAACAAATGTTTCACTAACAGTGACTCTTTTAACTGCTCTAGCCTCCTTTCAATATTGGAAAAGATTCGTGACAATCAAAATTGGAAAACAAATTATGAATCCAGTCTTAACTAGCCTCGATTAATCGAATCAGGTACCATATATTATCAATCACAATTTGATAGGAGATATGGAGAAGGGGTTGAACTTATTATTTTTCTTATTTTTCTTGTGTTTATTATATTTTAGATTACACCGTGTCAAAGCCCTGAGGAAAATCCTACGAATATTATTGGAATTTGAAACCAGTTGGCACTTTCTTTCTTTTTTACCGTTGAGGGATTTACTGATATTGAATTCAGACATTGTTGAGGGACATTTAACATTGATTCAACTCCATCAGCCCTTAAACTTATTCTTAACGGATAGCATCTCTCCAAAGTGACTATGAACTGTGTGTTATGAGAGTGCTTTTTTGCCCAATATTCTAGAAACAATCGACTGTGTAATGTTTATTGTTTGTTTTGCACTACTATTTAAATCAGTTGTATGCACTATTTGTGATTATTGTTCATCAACGTAATTGTACTATTAGGATTACTGTTTTTCACGTAATTAGTGATTGGTCCACATTTTTGCATAATTGTATTGTTTACACTTGTTTTGAACCAAATAGTGTACCCTCTATTTTCAGACTGTAGGAATTGTCAAATGAATATAATGAAACTATGAAGTAATGGTTAAATAAAGAACCAGGACCAAGGAACTTAGATATTGGCCCTCAGTCTGTTGCAGTAAACAGCAGCATTAGAGGTGGCAGCCAGGTTCTTCTCGGCGGTGGACATCCGCCCGCCAGCCTAATCAGCACCTAAGATATTGGCCCTCAGTCTGTTGCAGTAAACAGCAGCATTAGAGATGGCAGCCAGGTTCTTCTCGGCGGTGGACATCCGCCCGCCAGCCTAATCAGCCCCTAAGATATTGGCCCTCAGTCTGTTGCAGTAAACAGCAGCATTAGAGATGGCAGCCAGGTTCTTCTCGGCGGTGGACATCCGCCCGCCAGCCTAATCAGCCCCTAAGATATTGGCCCTCAGTCTGTTGCAGTAAACAGCAGCATTAGAGATGGCAGCCAGGTTCTTCTCGGCGGTGGACATCCGCCCGCCAGCCTAATCAGCCCCTAAGATATTGGCCCTCAGTCTGTTGCAGTAAACAGCAGCATTAGAGGTGGCAGCCAGGTTCTTCTTTTTTGTACTACTTTAACTAGGCCCTATCTGGCTATCAATACAGGGCTTACCCCCTTTACATTATCATTGTTGAAGACAGCAGAGTCCCTAAATGTTCTGACGGGGGAACAAATATGCCTTTAACTGACAGACAATATTCAAAATAAACACGTCATTTTGTAGGGAAGCAAGAATGTTCAAGGTGGCATTGTATACAGGACTCTGGCTATCTGATCTATGGAGATTTCAAGCATGTAGGAAAACATCTTTATTAAGCTGGTCACTCGTTTTGTCACAGAAATGCCATTATCCAATAATAGCAAGCATCGATCAAAGTCACATACAATCTCACGTTTCATGAAGTCATTCAAGGCTTCTCAAATCCACTGGGGCAGCATCTTGCTTTATGTGCATTAATCCTTGTCAGTGAGAAGAAAGGCTGCTGCTTCAGGAACCCCCTTCTAGCCCACCTAAGTGCTGTGGTCTACTTGTTCAAAGGAGCTCCCTTCTCATAACTACTCCACAATAGCTTCCTTCCTAACCCTCTAGTAATTATTGTTGTCTCCCAGGAAATACATATCATAAAGAAAATTAAACAAAGAAGAGCATGACATTTCTAGGTTTATTCCATTATACAAGGTACCCCCTGAGCAGGATGTCACCGAACCTAGACCACAATACACTTTAGAACCAGTGACTAAAGTGTTGTGTGAATAAATGTAGAAAACTTGCTTTAGGAAAATATTTTTCATACCTAAAAACTATACTTTGATTGGCCACGTTGCTGCCTAGTCTTAACAAAATGACAAGTTTCCTTATGACAACCTCGCAAGTGTACAAAGAGTATGTTGCTAGGCACTCACCAATATTTGTGAGAATTAGTTTCAAGTGTCACTATTTCTGGGTTTAGGGTGAAGGTAACTCAATTAAAGTCAATTTGATATTGGGGGAAATCATGAAACAACCCATGGCTTCCTTTCAAAGTTAAGGTGATTTCGGCTACTCTGATTGGCTAGTGGTAGTTGTTCAGCCAGTCATACAGACAGTTGTTGAGTTGGAGAGCAACAGAAACAGATGCAGTATTTGTTTGTATAAAACAGTTCGAGAGAAAAGTGAGCAATCCTGCCATAAACCGTAGATCACTCAACAAAAGTCGTAACAGTAATTGCCACAGCAGCAAATAGGAGACCTCAATTATTAATTAAAAATACCATAATCAGCATGTGCTAATGCTGTAATCAGTGGCGGCTGATGGAATTTGAAAGTGGTGCGACATAAAACCAGTTAATTCATTGTATATAGAGCAAGAGGCTGATGTTTATGGGGAGAGTGTTGAAGGGGGGGGGGTTAACCCCCGAGAAAAGTTTTTCAAAACTGCTGTATTTTGGTGCAATTTTCAGCAATATATCTGTAATAAATGGACAAAAAATAGAGTTTTCATACTGGCTTCAGCCTTCCACACTCCCTCTACACAGGATGTGGTGTTACGGCCTGAGCTGCTGACTTTGGAATCAGGTGTAATTCTCAGTGTGAATATCCTATAATTCTGGGCAAATCACTTTATCTCATATATGCCTATAAAAAAATGAATGTGGCCTTGCATAATGTAATTGGTGCTCATGAAAGCGCTCAATTACTTTGGGTCGAGTTTGCAGTATATACAAACTGCACAAAGAGGTTAAAAACAAAGCCTTAACATAATGAAAGACAAATAAATACCCATTTAGTGGCTGTTTTGTACAAAGTGAAACCAGAAAATATTGATGAATCAGGGCTACACCACTTGAATTGTGTGATCTTAGGCAAATCTTTTATTTCACCAAAACTAAATTTTCTTCATTATTACATATGAAAGCACTTTTAAATATGTGGGCTCAGAATATCAGTTATACAAGAGGTGTGGCTAAAAAGAACAACATATTCTGTAAGTTTCACAGTCAGGTAGCTACATATACAGTAAGGTGTAACTTAAAGGAATTTTTTTTTAAAAGATGCTACTCAGTGGCAAATGCACTACAGTACATTGTGTAAGTCTATTAGTTAATACACTGTAGAGGTCTGTGTGTAACCAGAGAGCAACAGAATTAAGCCTTGGTTGGTGCAGTGGAGAAAAGTGACTTGTGTATTCTTAGTGCTATGAGGTCACAGCTTGTGACAGAAAGCAATGTGAATAATTAAGTAGGCGTGGGCGGTGAACTCCGCTCCGTTCACGGAGTTTGCAGAGTTTTCTGCACTTTGCGCTCCGCTGAGCTCTTGGAGTGCAGAAAATTCCGCTCCGTGTAGTGCAGCGGAGTTTTTTTTCCCCGCTCGAGCGCGCGAATGGTAAGTTCGCGAATGTGAGCTGCCGCTCGAGTAGAATTTCTACCCGAGCGGCAGGAAGACCAGCACGAACGGCAGTTCGCACTGAACTTCGCCACTTGGGAAACTTCACAGAGTTTTTTTGTCACTTCGCGGAGTTCCGCATAGCAAAACTCCGCAAACTACGCCCAGGCCAGTAATTAAGTAATTTTTTTAAACTTGAATTACACACAGTGTAAGATGTGCTGTTACAAAATGCTCAAAGGGTTTCAAGATAAAATGTGCTTTCAAAATATAGATTATGTCCCTTCAACACCTCCCAACTTCACAGCTCAGCTGTTAACTCGTTCCACCACTGCCTAAAAAGAATAAAGATCTGCCATCACAAACCTCCCAGTGATTGGTTCAATTAAAGCCATCCTTTACATTTGTAGATCACCCTTTACATTTGTAAATCAACATGTTGGGCACATTTGCATTTCTTTCAGGCAAGCAGGAACCCTGGTAGAAAGGAGAAAGGCTTGTTTATTTGTATGCCAGGTTTCAGTTTCACAGCACAGGAGACTCATGGAATGACACTTCAGCTAAAGCTTTTAATGCAAACTATTGGAAGTAGCCGAACCGCGTTGTCACGGCAGTTGCTGCTAACAGAAGGAAAAGGAATCGGGAGAGGAAATAGCTGGAAAAGGAGAAAGCGACAGGCCAAGGACAGTGGGGGAAAGGAAGAAAGGAAGGGTTAAAGGGAGGGAAAGTGAAAACAACACTACTAAGGAGAGATAAGACCACTCTCCCCAGTCTTGTAGTCCGGTGTCGCAGTAGACTGAGGAACTGCACACTTGCAGTCCACGGCCCTTCCTTTGAACAGGGCCCATCTCCTGAAATCGCCTCTCTGCTGGAATGCTCTAACCAGAAACACGAGGCGCAGAAACATGCACAGTGTATTCTGTTTAGAGCAGGTGACCATCACAAAGCAATGCTGCAACCCCCCCTTTGCAAATGCTCACCCTGTGATGACTTGGAAAGGGAGGAGTTGTAAAAGGCAGCTGGGCTGATGAATGACAAGCAGCCCCAACAGTACAGGGCTGACAACGTTCACGGCTGGGGCTGCTTCAAAATGTGACGCTTTTAAGCATCATTTGTGGGCGGTCCCAGAGGACCCCAATTATTGCAGAATCAGTCTGGCAGCTTGTCAGCCCGTTCAGCTTAACTTTTACTGCGTCCAATAGACACATGTGCGCTAGCGTATGTGTCTAAAATAAAACTGCCTGGCTGCCTGACGTCCGTTTTGGAGAACAGATGAGGCAGGCCATGGCAGTGAATGTTTTTATGATCATTTAAATAGGATGGTAATTGCTTTTTTTTCAATTACCAACCATATCCCTTTTAGTTTGATGGGCATAGCCCCTCCGCCCACCCCCAGAAACCGTTGCTGATTGAAACCAGTTAGAAGGAAGCTCCCGTATTGCAATGGAGTGAATGTGGGGTCAATGGCCAATTCGGAGACACACTTTTATTTTATTGGTCCTGAAGTTTTTAAGAAGTTTAAGCAATACAGACTTAAGAACTTGAGCATAAAAATGCATGCTTATGGAGGAGAGAAAATCGAGATTGAAAGGAAATTTGACGGCTTATTTAAGTTTGAGGGAAAGAAAGTTCAGTGCATAGTTTCGGGATCAAATCTCTTAGAATGGACTGACCAGGGAGAACTGGACATAGTTTAGGACCCCATTCACCAGAGACCACATTGATGGAGGTCACCGATTACATCAGAGGCACTCTGGATGCTGGTTGGAAGGTAGTGCTTATCATGTTTGATCTGTCGGCGGCATTTGACACTGTCCCCCACTCCAGGCTTCTGACCACCTCCAGTTTATCGGAGAGGTAGGTCAGGCCTTGAACTGGCTTGCATCCTTTTTTAAGGGCAGAGGGCAGGAGGTATGGGTCCCTCCTTTCTCTTCAGAGTCCCTGGAACTTACAGCGGGAGTGCCTCAAGGCTCTGTCCTGAGCCTAACACTGTTCAATGATTATCTTATGCCACTAGCCCAGTTGGCAGAAGCATTGTGAGCAAAAGTGATCGCTTACGTTGATGACACATGACTGCTTTTCTCCTGTGAGAAGGAAAAAGAGTTTGCAAGTGAATCTATTGAATCTGGTCTAGTGGCTGTATTTCACTGGATGACCATCAATCAACTAAAGTGCAATGCAAATAAAAGTGAAATTCTATTATTTGGTCAAAATCTCCCAGAAACATGGCAGTTGCTCTGGCCAGCTGGCATTCCCCCTCCAGGCCCCCAGGGGGGAGCAGTCAAAAATCTTGGTGTCAAATTTGACAGCCATCTATCTTTTCAACTGCAAATTAATTTTGTGGTAGGCACCTGCTTTGGTCTACTTCACATTGTACGGAAGGTCTTGCACTTCCTCTCTTTTTCAGCCAGAAAATCTATTGTCCAAGCACTCGTAACATCGAGGTTGAACTATGCGAACTCCGTGGATCTGGGACTACCAGACTATCTGATCTATAGACTTCAGGTGGTCCAGAACAAAGCCGATCGCATTCTTCTTAACCTATCCCCGTGAACACATGTGTACCCCCATCTTTGCACACTCCACTGGCTTTCAGTGAGGAAGAGGATGCTATTTAAAGCACTGGTCTTAGTCCACAAGCTGCATTGCAACACAGGTGCAGGCTACCTGAGTGCGAGAATTAGCTTCTACCTTTCCACCAGGAACCTGTGATCCGCCAACAGCCTACAGGCTAGGATTCCCAAGATTCGCCACGCCAGAATCATGTGAAACCAGCCATAGAAATTATTGCAAAAATAAAGTCGTGTAGTAACGTGTGCAAAGGAGCTGGCAAGCTGCAGTGTGCTCATGCTAACTTAGAGAAAATGACAATGTCCCCATGGGCCATGTGACAGTATCTGCAGGACCGAATAAATCGAATGCAACTTTATCCCAAACAATTCCATCAGTCACTGGAATGGCTGAAATGTTGACGTGAGACAAGTCTCTTTTTAGTTTATGTGAGGAGGAATGGGGAACGTTCTGGGAGGTAATAGCCATTGATCAAAAGGAAAAAAACGGTCACAAATCCAATCCACATGAATAAAAAAATAAAGGAAAATACAATCCAGACATATATCCAAGGAGGCCCAGATAAGTGTGTTTTAACCAAGAAATAAAAACACAAATCCGCGTTAGAGGTGGATGCAAAACTGAAAACACTGAAGAGCTGTCTGAAGAGAAATGGCCTTGATCCATATAGTACCCAGAGGAAGTCAACTGGAAAAGAGGAGGCTGCGATTCAGCAAAGTGTAACTCAGAAGTTGTTTCCAAAAACGGATCAGTATAAATAACCTCCATTGTAGAAGATGGAAAATTAGAAACGGGTACTTTGTCAACTGAAGTTTCAGCCTCCCCCACGGCAGCCAGGGAGAAGCAGGAACGGAGGTGCTCACGGGCTGCAAAGAAAAGTCTTGTGGGAGACCACTCCTGGGGATACTATGGAGAATCGACTATATGGTGTAGTTTGACATGTTCAATCAAGACAAAGTGATTTTCCTTATAACCTGGAAGTGGCGGTAAAATCACAGTTCGTGCCAAGGACTGAAAGAGGAGCACGGTACATTGGTCCGAATTTCTTCTCGATGGCCACTTTTTCGCAAACAAGGTCTCCAGCATTGGGAAGCCAACAGTGGCGCCTCACCACGGGAGTGCTGCGGGGCGGTGGGGCAGGGCTGTGGAGGGGCAGGGTGGGGGGTAGTGGACTCGGACATACGACGGACAGAACTCAGAGTAAGGCTTACTCTGAGTTTTGTCCGTCATATGTCCAAGTCCGCTAACCCCCCTACCCCTCCCCCGCCACACCGCCCCACAGCACTCCCTCGGCGAGCCACCACTGGAAGCCAACTAGATACAGGAATTTGAGTATCAGGACTCGACGAGAGAGTTGCAGGCAAATGTGTATGAGCCAGGGAATCACAGCACTTTTGTAGATCCTATAAGACAGTACAGTGGTTGTCTATGTCAAAGGTCACGGCTGCCGCCACAGCGTCTGGACTATCAAGGTCTTAAACAAACATCTTGATGCCAAAGAGCATTTCATATGGGGTCAGCCCACCCAGAGATCTTTTAGGGAGATTATTTAATGCTTGTTGAACCTCGTAGAGATGGTTCAACCAACAACGCCTGTACCTAATACTCTAGCTGCCAAGGACTGCTTTAAGTCATGGTTCATTCCTTTCACAACAGAATTGCCCTCTGGCCTATACGGAGAAGTGAAATGCACTTGCACACCCATGGACTTCATTGAAACACAGTACGCTTTAGAAGCGAAAGCCAGGCCTTGGCGACAGGCATAAGTCCTGATGAAGACTTGCAAGTTTGAGCGTCAACCAAGTGATTTGTCCAAACCCAGAAACACCTGGAGCACGAATCAACTGCAAACAAATTAAATTTGAAAGCAGTATCTGAAATCAAGGGACCGCAATGATCTAGGTAAATACAGCCAAAAGGCTGATTAGAATTAAACAGACGTGCCTGGGGTGGACGAGACACAGTAGAACTCTTAATTTGTTGACAAATGTCACAATATAACACATATTTCCTGGTTTGCTGGTAAACCCTTGCCACCAATACCGCTGTTGTAAAAGGGAAATAGTGGCAGACACTCCTGCATGTGCTGAGCTGTCGCCTTCATGCAAGGCAATTATTAAAGACTGTCTGCGGTCAAAGTTGGAGATACTGCCACCATGAACCCCTGGAACAGTAACAAATGGGACATTTTGGTAATTAAGATAATAAGAATATTTTGCAGGAAAACCTTCAGGCAGTGCAGTGCCAGCTTTAAAAGCATGAACAGCAGCCAAAATGTCATCATCAATACGAGTTTTTGAGTGTGTAATAGCTGCTATTTTAGATGTGGCTACTGCAGATTTGGCCGCTTCATCAGCCAAAGAATTCCCTATTGCAGGTGCTTCCACACGCTGATGACTAAATGTATGTATAACATGAGTTTGTGGCAACCTATCCTTACGATTTCCTACCTTAACCAAAATGATCTTGTGCTTAATTGTGGTACCCGTGGAATCCTTGAAATCATTTTGTTGCCAAAAATGATTAAACACAGTAAAACAAATCACACACTATGAGTGTGGGAAAATCGGGATTCGTATGTTCAAGTGCCAGAAGCAAAGCATTCAGTTCAGCCAACTGTGCAGGACAGTCCCCCAGAGACTGAGTGCAAGTAAGTGTAGGGTGTACTGAACCATCAGTGTAGATAATACGCTTGTAGTCATCAAGCCGAAGAACTGAAGAGGGCATAGGATAAACGTGTTCATATTACAAAAATTCTTGCATCTGTAAAGAAGGGTCAAAGACAAAGTCGACATCAATGGCTATTAAGGATGTAGCCCACTCAATTCATCTGGGATGAACGGCTTTAGAAGTAGGAACACTAGCTTTTGTGACACTCTCCAAGGCGGGCACAGGAGAAACAAGAACAATTCGTTTGCCTTGAGCAAGAGGCCATTCCTTGAGGATGGCCATCTGTATGGCAGTTGGTATTTTTTCAGTGGAAGAAACACACATCTCCGATAGGGAATATAAATGTGATTTATAAGCAATCAGAACAGTTTTACCCTCATTAAAGGTGACATATGTAAACCCAAGTGAATCCGGTAAAATCCGGATAACCAAATTCGTTGTATTAAGTCGTGAATGTAAATGTCATGCTTCAAGCAAGTCAGACTGTAAAGATCTGAGAATTCAAGTATGTTCGGGCATCCAGCAGGATGCAGAAAAATCTGGACATATTAGGGCATAGTGTGGTTTAACACGTTGAGCATAATAGGGAATATAAGACCTGCCAAAATTGAAAAATAGAAGCAGAGAATGCAACTTTTTCAGCGGGGGTTGCAACTGCGCACACTTTTCCCAAAATTGAGGGGCCAAGCTTTTACCCTCATTGGTTAATTCATAACTAAGGAAAAGGACACTGAGGAAAGCAATGTGAGATTTTATAAAATTTTACTTGTAACCATGTTCAGCAAATAGCGTAATAATACGATCCACTCTTGCTAAATGAGGATTCAATTCATCATCTGTAGATGTCATTGACATAGGACGGAGCGTCTGGGTCAATGTCATGTAGAATTGACTCAATAAGTGCTGCAAAGACACCTGGGCTGCTTCTGTGGCTTGTAGGCAAATGAGCGTAGTGCCTCTGGGAACGAGGCCTGAAAACGCGGACCAGTCATGGCTCTCTGGAGCCAAATTGTGACTGAAAAAAATGTTGGAAATATCCAGTGTAGTTTTAAATTTCTTCCGAACAATATTATTAATCAAAGCTGTACTATGTGTATTCTGCACAGCAAATGTGCGTGTATGACCATTTAAAAGCCTGTACTCTAACACAATATGACAGGAGTGATTAGGTTTCAAAGCCAGAAAAGAGGATTATTCATCTGAAACACACACGGTTCAATTACCCCCTGGTACTCTAATTGGGTAAGAATGTCTTCAATGGATGACTTGGTATCATGTTTGATTTGATATTGCGGTTGAGGCTGCAGAGTGGAACGTGTAGGAATAACATGGAAAGAGGAACCCTTATCCCAGCCAGTGTGGTTGTGATATAAAGCGGGGGCCGAAGCAAGGGCCCATTCAGAAGCATAAGCTTGTTTAATTTCGACAGGAACAAGATGCGAAAAGGAAGGGAGGATAACATCCTCACCTTGGGGATAAGCAAGAATAAAAGGGGGAGGTCAATCAACCTCCTCCAAAAGAATGTCATACAAAGAAGTCAAATTGTCCCAAAAGATAGCTTTAATGGTGCGTTTAATGTCACCTTCAATTTGAATATCTAAATGATAGAGGTGCGACACGGGTGCCCGCGATCTCTACAGTGATAAAAGTTTCAGTTGCTCTCGCCTCCAGAAGATGCCGGTGTGTCTTGCCGCACTGTCGAGGAGAGTCACTGCCCAACTCCTGTCCAGTAGAAGGGTTCTCACCATCTAGTGCATATTTAGCTGTCAAGGCCACAACATTTTTTTTTTTAAAGGGGCTTTGTAAGGAGGTGGTTGATCCTCTTTCTTTATCTTCACGTCAAATGAACATTGTGTCTCCCGTTTAGGTTGCATGTATTCTTCTTGTCTGCGATCAGATCGCCCTCCTCTGTCGTACTGTTGGTCAGACGAGTCCTGAAAGGAACGAGGAGAATGGGGATCAGGAACTTGATATCGATCAGTAGTTTTGGTTTTAGAGCGATCACGATAATTTTATCGCCGTACAGAGGCCTCAGGGGGTGGAGAACCGCCACAAGGTCTATTTTTTTGTTATGGTTGTTTTGACTTATCCCATGTCTTTTTAGGAAAGTCAAGGGGAGGACGGGCATCCTTGCCTGAAACTGTTTTTTCAAGTAGTGGAATGGAGGGTCTGGTCCCCAAGCTATTGCGTCCCAAGGATGTATACACCCGAGCTATGATAATCGGCAACTTGCGGTCTTCCATAGCAACTGCGGCAAGTCGCTCGCTTATAGCCAAAGATGCTGCTTCACCTTTAACATTAGAAAGAATCATTTCGGAGACAACCGGAAAATTACCTACAAGTTTAATCCCCAAATCTAGTGCAGGACCTGCCCCATGTTCATTCTGTATTTGTTTGAGGACGTTCGGCACAACGCCCATTGAGGGAGTGCCATAACAGAGAGCATACACTGTTGCAAAAACAGTCCCCCAGGTGTTGCATTCGGCTAAAGGGGGAAATCAGACCATTGGGTAAACACATAGTTAAAATTCTATGTTTTTCATGCCCAGTAACACTAGGAAATACCGGCAATGGGTCAACATCAATGGGCAGAGGGTGGAGGCTCTGAGAGACACTGGAGCCAGCATGACAACTGTTGCATACCATCGGGTGACATCAGAGCAGGTAGTCCCTAGTGCATTCCACCAAGTTGTTGCAGCTGACAACCATGAGAGCCACTACTCAGTGGCTCTAGTTCCCTTTGAAGGGGGGCCTCAGGATCCTTGAGGTTAGCTGTCAGTCCATCCGTGCCTGTGGATTGTCTGCTCGGTAATGACCTAGAGCACACCATCTGGAAGGAAGTGAAGCTTAGGTCACACTTGGAGATGTTAGGGTTGCCTGAGTGGGTGTGCCTGACCAAGTGGCCCATGGCCACCTTAGAGGGTAGTCAGGAGGACCTGGAGCCTGAAAAAGAATGGCCCAGGTGCTTGCCAAAAGGAGGAAGGGCAAGGGACGTTGGAAACTCACTCCTGAAACTCCGATGGTCCAGGAGGAGACTGAGTTTGAGGGTGATGGAGCAGGGTTTTCACAAAATAAAACCTGCTTGAATTGAACCCTCAGTAACATTTATTAACAGTGTGCGGTGAAAACGAATGAGGAAAAGAGCCTAACATGAGGGAAAATGCTATTGCGCAAGTGCATACTAAAACACTGGAGTAGGCTGCAAATGAAAATAAAAGGACTAATGCTGCTTTTGTGCACATTATTAACGTTTGCTAGGAAAATAATATTAACATGGGTTGCGCATGGATAAATGCAGCACTGGGTGGCTGCGTAATAGAAAGCATTATAAGTGATTAATAATGCCTGTGTTTGTTTTCCGTAGAAACATGGTTTTCTGCCTTGCAGGAAACTTTTGGGTTAATGAAATGAAAATAAATTCTGAAAATAATGTTGAACGAGATGGGGAAGGTGGAAGACAAGTGTCCTTCACAAGTCCTTTGTGCCTGCCAAGAGTTGGCATGACAAAAAAAAATTTCATCGAGTGAAGGAACATTTCCTCTGAATGCGGCACCAATGGACAAATGTGATACAGAATTTGCTACATGACCGGAAAGAAGGAAATAAATACTATGACAGTGGCTTGAATTTGTATTTCTTAGGGTGGAAGTAGATAAATTGAATAAATGAATAATAAGACATTGAGTGAAATGGACATGACGAGGATGGTGTGACAGTACACCCCCTTCCTTAACCAATCATGTGTAGAGAAATCTTTTGTTTTGACATGAATGTGGGTTGGACATTTGGGTTTTAGGGTATAATTGAGGTTCCTGGTGGGAGGGGTTAGGTTAGTCAGTGGCTTGCTTTCCTACCTGCGTGAGGAGAGGCCTTGTTTGCTGTCTCCTATTCTTGAGCTGGCTGTTCCTGTTTGCTGATTCCTGACTTAGTCTTTGCCTCTTCAAATCTTCTTGAGGGGCCTTACGGCTCTCATGACCAGAGAGTAGTTTGCCTATTTCAATTGGGTTAGTATAGAAAGAAAACTGAACTTGCATAATCATTTGCAAATGTAATTTGTCTCTGAACCTATTGTCTCTTCGCCTTTCCACTCCTTTATGCACTATCAATTTGAGATGTATTTTTGTCATTATTTCACTGATATTGTTACTCTGTGATGATCTATGATTTGTGCTGTATTTTGGTATTGATGAGCATTTATTCACATTATCTAGATAAAACATTATAAATACATAAATGAGTCCGTCTTTATTAGAGGTGTTTATTCTAGTTTTATGAGTATTTTTAGAATCAAGTATTAGTTTGCCAAACTCTGTCAACTATATAAAGATTGCATCACTATAATTGGTATATTAGAAATGAAGATACAATTTGGTCTTTGGTAAGTTTGGAAATTGTTTGGTAATTCACTAACCCAGCGTGAAGGGACTTGTTGGGTAATAAAATTGGGCCTTGTCTGTAGAAAATTATTAGTCCCAGATCGCTGGATCAATTTTGGTAGCAGCCTGATCGTTTATATTGATTATTTTGGCAAATTAATGGATAAACTATTGATTTTGGATACTAATATGAAAAGTTAGTGTCTTTGTTTTATGTAGTTTGGAAGTACAGGTACGGAGTTGCCTAAGATCTCGGGATGTTGATTTAGCCTCAGGGGCCGAGGAAGAGTGTGGAAAAGTATCGCACTGGAGAAGTACTTTGTCTGTTGTTGTAATATCGAACAGTGAAAGGCTGTTGATATTATTTTAAGGGACCTATTCTAAAGAAAGTGAGTAAGCTGGATGTAATAGTGAAGTCCTCTTCCGAAACTTTAGAAAGTACACCTAAAGGAGTACCAAGACCTCTTTTCACTTGACTGTAATTGTGAAAGTCCTCTTCCGAAACTTTAGGAAATATGCCTAAAGGAGTACCAAGACCTCTTTTCACCTGATAGAGAGTAAAGTGATGCTGGTCGTTATTTTACTATATGTAAAAGGATGTCTTGAATGATTGAACTATCTTTTCATTTAGTGGAGCAGACAAAGTAGCAGAGTTTTGTGTCATTTCTAATAAGAATTTATTTAGAAAGACTTTGTAGTATATTGCCATATTGTTATTTTGTAAAGGGAGGGTCAGTCACAGGAGTTATACTGATGTCACAAAAAGCCACGCTGGCATTGATCAGAATAGCGGGTGTGCATTGTGCTGTGATTGGTTGGTTGGTGTGAGTCGCGCTGGTATTGGACGAGCGTGAGCGAATAGAGTGAGCAGAATTACGGAAGGATTTCCTTGATTTCTAAAATATATAGCGAAAAGAGGGAGTTGAAAATGAAGCTGGTAAAAATGATACAAGATTTGTTTAAAAAAGATAAGCCAATAGTTACGAGAGAGGGAGTTCCTGCACCTCCTCCAAGATCGCCTGCTTCTTTTATGATGTTAGAGCGTGGATATCATACGTGTACATGGTTAGAGAATTGGGTGAGTTATACAGAGGATGATGGAGTTTTAGCTTTCCCAGAGCATGGTACTTTTAATGTAAGGATTTTTGAAAATTTGATAAGACGCATGAATTCGTTAAAGCCGAATCCTAGACCCATGCAGTATGAGGCGCTTGAGGAATGGGAACATGAGGCGTACCGAAGGGAGAGAGATAGGAATGGGATGAAATATAAGAATACAATGAGATGGTATTCAGAAGCTAAATGGGATGCTCAGATGAAAAGGTGGAGGAGAGAAGTAATCACAGATGGATTATACCCAGTAATGGTTGTTGAGGGACAAGCTGGTAGAAAGTGCAAAGAGAAAAATGTAGACACTTCAGAACTAGATATGGATCCGAATGAAATTGATGATGAGTTATTAGATGAGATGTTATTGAAGAGACCTCCACCATATCAGGATAGTCTGGATGGAATTACTCCAAGTGCGCCATTAATTGAAATAGAAATTCCACAAGTTCCACAGGTACTACAAGCTTTACAAGTTCCATTAGCTTTACAGTCTTCATCAGATACTCAAGGTTCACAGGAGAGAGAGAGATTGAAATGCTCAATAGAACAAAGGAAGAATTGACTCAGAAAATGAATCAGATGAGTTTAAATGCAGAAGCATTGTCAGTTCCAGTGACAATTGGTCCTATAGTTCCATTGTATAGTGAGGGACAAAAAATGTAAAGAGTGCATGCATTGACAGTTCCAGTGAATGGTGTTAGGAATGTTAGTGGACCAGAATCAAATGAGATGGGTACGTCACTGATTGACATTCCAGTAAATGGAAATGTGACTGAAACGCCAAAAAGGAGAGTACAGATTGAGCCTAGAAAATTAATGTCAAATGTGAGAGAAACAACTTCAGCATCAGGGGGTTCAGTGGGACCTTCGTCAGAAGAGTTGGATGATTGATTAGAGGAATGGCACCTAGTAAGTCCAAACCGAGTATAGATATAGGTAGGTTAAGAGTAGATGTGGAAGAAATGATTATTGGTACAATAAGTCCGGAGAGATTGAGTAAATATCAGGATGATGAGTTATTTTTCTTGTGTAAAAATATTACATTGAAAGCGAAAAATTTGCATGAGGGGTTGGCAGAAGCAGCACAGGAATATGGAGTGGATATTGAAAAATCAAAAGCTTTACAAAAGACATATAGGTTGGATTTTAGCGATAAGGATCTAGAGAGTTTGAATGCATCAGGTAAAGGATTGCAAATAAAGGAGTTGATTAATACTCTGAAAAGATGGGGTGAATTGGAATGATGGAAAGGTAGATGGGCGAAAAAGAAAGAAGAAACACTTGCAAGTAAGGCTGTGACTGCATCTCCTTTGCTTCTGTTAAGAGAGACAGAGCCTGCTGAAATGATATATCCAATGAGAGAAGTTCTGGGTTGTGGATATGTTCACATTCCTTGGTCAAGACAGGATATATTGTCTGTTACGAATGACTTTCTCAAGTTGAGAGAGAAGCCTGTCGAGTGGTATAAACAGGTAGAGAGGTTTGTAAAGGTTTTAAAGGTCTTGTTGAAAGATTGGGATGGTCTGTTTGATATTGTGGTTCCAGCTGATTTATGGACTAAGTGTAAGATCTCAGTCGATTGGCCAAAAGAGGAATATCCTAGAGATGTTAAAACTGGAGCACCTTCAGAAGAGGTGATGAAGAAATATAATCAAGTGATTACTTATTTGAAGAGTAAAATTTCCCCAAAAGAAACAGATTGGGTTAAGATTGACAGGACGACACAGGAGTCAAAAGAAACATTACATGCTTACTACGAGAGACTTTTACAGGTGTTTAAACAGTATAGTGGGTTTGAAAGCTTAACTGAGAAAAATATGGGACATTTTGTGTATAAGTTTGTATTTGGATTGAAACCCAAAATTAGTAATATGATTCAACAGCATTTGATTTGTTGGCAAAACAAGCCAGTGGATGAAATTCTGAGGTATGCAAAGTATTGTAGTGATGATATTGAATCTAGGCATAAGAAATTGAAAGAGAAAATGATGTGGGTGCAAGTAAAAGCGGCACAGCAGAAAAATGGGAATTTTGTTGATTTTTCTCAAACAGGTTTTCAAATAAAAGGGCAGAATCAGAATTTTCAAAATGGTCAGGTACCTGGTATGAATGTTGTACCGAATGGTGGTGTTCAAGTGCAATTACCGGGAAAGGGTAGAGGTAAAAATAATAAAGAAGAAATGAAAAAGAAATTTCCTTGTCATGCGTGCGGAAGGTTAGGACATTGGAAGAACGAGTGAAAGTTATTGTTAGGAAATAATGGAATGGTTCAAAATTTTATTCCACAGATGCAGAATGAGGTGGTTGTGAATCAACAACAGCTGCAACAGCAACAGGTAGTTACATCACAGGTACAACAGGTACAACAGGTACAAGTGCCTCAAGCTCCTATGCCAAATAATGTGAATGCTCAGATACAGAGATACAGTGCGAATGCTGGATTTCACGCGGGTGAACAAATTGGTAAGAATCAAAATGTACAGATGGTTTCGCAATATTGGTTGCAGTGTCCTAAGAGTGATTCAGATTCATCTCAATGACGGTACCTGAGGGGGAGGAAGAGTGCGTGCTTGGCGCATCTCTAAAGGTAGATCAGACAGGTCCTTTTGTGGATGGGAAAGTGGAAGGTAATGATATTACATTCCTTGTGGACACTGGTGCTACCCGTTCTACTGTGAGAGCAGCAGAAATTCCAAACCTACCCCTCTTGGGAGAAACTATCCAAGTTGTAGGAGTCTCAAGTATATTAGAACTCCGGTGACCAAACCAATGGAAGTTCATATTGGAGAATTTAGAGATTTACACCACTTTGTGGTGTGTGATACAAGTCCGGTGAACCTTTTAGGTAGGGACTTACTGTGTAAAATGAATTGTACCATCTACTGTACACCAGATGGTATTGCTTTTCAAACACCAGATGAGGATGTTGCTTTCAAAATGATGTTAGCAAGGCAAGGGACAGAAGTGAATGATTTGTATCCTTTATTTACAGCGAAGGATTTGCCTGTTGAATTGAGAGATACAGTGACGACTGATGTGTGGGACTTTAATGGGAAAGACATCGGATTAATGAAAGGTGTTGATCCAATTCAAATTTTAGTCAAACAGGGTGCAGAATTTCCGAAAACACCACAATATAAAATGAGTCCTGAAACCATTGCAGGAGTTACTCCTGTAATTGAGCAAATGATTGAACAGGGTATTCTGAGAGAGATACTAGGGAGTCCTTGTAATTCACCTATTATGGGAATTAGAAAACCAAGCGCCAAGTATAGAATTGTGCAAGATTTGAGAAAAATGTATAAGATTGTAGTACCTTGTTGTCCAATAGTGCCAAACCCAGCAGTAATTCTTTACCAAATTCCCTGTGATGCAGAATGGTTTACAGTGATTGATTTGTGCCAAGCATTTTTCTCGATACCCTTGCATCAGGATAGCCAATATCTTTTTGCTTTCCGGTTCGGAGACCGTGTTTTGGCATGGTGCCGAGTTCCTCAAGGGTATACAGAGAGTCCATCAATTTTCAATCAAATTCTGAAAAAGTGTCTGGAGTCATTGGTTATGCCAGAAGACTCAGTATTGGTGCAATACATCGATGACCTATTGGTGCATCAAAGACACGAGAAGCATGTGTGACAGATACAATTGCTCTACTAAACCATTTAGCAGTAGGTGGGCATAAGGTGTCACCAGCAAAATTACAGTTTTGCCAGAAAGAAGTTCAATATTTGGGACATAAAATTGAGAAAGGAGTCAGAAAAGTATCACAAGATCGAATTGCTGTGATCTTGCTAATGGGTCCTCCCAGAACACAGAAAGAAGTTCGAATGTTTCTGGGCATGGTTGGATACTGCAGACAGTGGATCAGTGTTTTTTCACTGATAGCCAAGCCATTACAGAGATTGACTCACAAAGATGTAGTCGATCCGATCGAACTAGATGAAGAAAGCATGAAGGCTTTTGTTGAGTTGCGAGATAGTCTTTGTCGAGCACCTGCATTGGGAATGCCAGATTATTGTAAAGATTTTGCATTGTTATGTTGTGAGAAGGATGGATGTGCCCTTTCAGTTTTGACGCAGACAGATGGCATGGCGCGTCGTCCAGTGGCATATTTTTCTGCTACGTTGGACTCACTGGCTGCAGCGTTGCCAGGTTGTTCGAAAGCAGTGGCTGCCACTTGTGTGAGCCTGGAGCAGAGTAAAGCAATTGTGATGGGACATCCATTGAGAGTGTATGTGCCACATTCTGTTGAGATTTTGTTGACAAGGACAAGAACAAAGCATATGACAAGAAGTCGTTTGACTAGATATGAGAGAGTGATCTTGGGTGCTGAGAATGTGACAGTAACAAGATGCACTACACTGAACCCAGCAACTTTGTTGCCGAGTTCAAGTTGTGAAGAAGTAAAAGATGAAGCAGATCATGATTGTTTGGATGTGACAGAGTTGTGTACAAAACTAAGGCCTGACATTAAAGGCACACCATTGCCAGAATCAGATTGTGTGATGTTTGTAGATGGTTCCTGTCTGAGAGATGAAAAGGGTGCATTGCGTGCTTCATATGCAGTATGTACGGTGGTGTAGTGTTCTATGGCTGTCATCTTGTTTCTATGGTTGACATCTTGCCTGATGCTGTGCTGTGATGTCACAGTGTCAAGTGCAGAGTCAGAATGTTATTGCTTGAAGGTTGGAAATGTAACTGTATTCTGTGATTTCTTGGCAAGTGTGACCTGCAGCTGTGTTGTCCTTCAATAAATCCTGTTTCTACTTAACCTGCGTTGTACTCAATCACTACAAATTTTTGGCGACGATTGAACTACACAGCGGAACACACGGTGTGTCAACCGCCTTCATTCACCTCTTTCAAGCATCCTGCCATCTACAACGTGGATCTTCAATCTTACCTTGTTTATCTATGCCAAGGTCACATTTGCTCAAACTACGTTCCGGTCACTTTACCATAATCGCCTCGATTTTGCTGCTTGTCCGAATCCTGTTGTTCTTGGACTGCATCACCTAGAATCCTGTTGTTCTTGGACTGCGTCGTTTGTTTCCGCCTCTGTTTTGCCCACGGGAAAGGAAGGAGGCCGACTTCGGCGACTCGCCTTGTTGTGCTGGGTCAAAGATACCAGTTTTGAACTTTTCCTGTGTCAACTGAAGCCTACCGCCCTGCGGTTCCAACGGAAGCCAACCGTCCAGCTGTCCCAGTGAATGCCGCCTAACCATTATTCTCTGCCTCTGTCTTCCCTGATGATGGTCCTCCTGAGCGCCAAACTGGTATCGTAATTTTTTTTTGTCCTTCTGCTCCTGTTTCTGCGGAGCGCTCGCGCGGTGTGCGCGTGTTACCAAACACTCACGCAGTGTGCGCATGCATCCAGGGGCTCGCGCTAGAGCATGCGCATCAGTTAAAGCCTCTGAATGCGGAAGTATTTCCATGACAACCAGTGTGCGTGTGTATCCAGGTGCTCGTGCTAGAGGATGCGCACCAGTTACAGCCCATGAATGCGGAAGTGTTTCCGTAACAACCAGTTTTTTTTTTCTCTTCGGCGCAGGAGCCTCTATCAACGCGGCGGATCTCTGATTTCTGCATGAGAAGTGCTTTACTATGAACACTGTCTACAGCAGAATCTTCGATTTCATTTTCCAGTCCACTTGTGAGTATTGCGAACGTCGGTGATTCGCACACCTTTTGAATTATTTTTCTCTGTCTTGCCTCTACTCGTGGATCACAGTGATTCACACACTTCTTTATCTGCAAGGATTACATCTAGAAACTGGTGATTCGCACACCTTTTGAATTACCTTTTCTCTGTTCTGTTTCTACTCGTGGATCACAGTGATTCACACACTGCTTAATCTGCAAGGATTTCGTCTAGAAGCTTTATTTGTGTTTCTGTTTTCAATTCATCCATGATATAATTCAGCAAATTATTGCCATTTTTTTATTTTACTGCCAGATTCTCTCATTGTATTATTTTGTCGCACTTTGCACTGCTTGTATAACGGTCTACTTATGTGTACAATGCAAGCTGTCACACCTCCTCCTTCTTTCCTAGATACACCCGGTGAGCCTCCTGTGAAGTGGGAGGTTTGGTTTGATGCGTTTGAGACGTACTTCGGGGCCATTGGAGCACTTAGATTTGGTGCAGAAAGGAAAAAGTGCTTATTGCTACACTCTTTAGGTTTTGAAGGGAGGTCAATCTATAAACACTTACCTGACTTAATTTTAGCTGATGGTGAAAATGTTGATGAATATGAACAAACTGTACGCAAACTCAAATTAAGATTTGATAAGCAGCCGAGCTTGATGGTCCTGAGGCATACGTTTTTCAAGAGAAAACAATCTGATTGTGAAGATGTCGATGCTTATGTATCAGTTCTCAGGAGACCAGCGTCAGTCTACTTATTCGAGAACTTCACTGATCAACTCATCAGAGATCAGTTCGTTTGCCAATGCAAAGATAAGCATTTTAGACAAAAACTTCTTGCAATGGGTAATCCATCTCTCGATGAGACTATTAAAGTAGCCAAGATCATCGAGATATCACAAGTTTTATTAAAAGAACTCAACGAAAAACCTCCTGAAAATGTGAATGCTATTGGGCTGTCACCAAACCTAAACAGAAAACAATCAAAAATAATCCTAGCAGCTCTACCAAATATAAATCTGATTTTATTATTCCAAGCAACGTTTGTCTTTGTTGTGGTAATCCTCCACACTCCAAAGGAAATAAGTGTATTGCTGTTAATGTTACTTGTAACTACTGTAAAAAAAATAGGCCATTTTGCTAAAGTCTGTCTTAAGAGGAAAATTCAAAAAAAGACTATTGCTTGTGTTGCCGAATCAGAGGAAGACTCAGATTCTGAAATCATTTCTATTGTCATGGATGAAAATATGTTTTCTAACGATACTATAAGTGAACCAGTAACTGGTGATCCTTCTTCATGTGTTGATCCTATTGTAGAGATACTTGTTGGTGATAAAACTATTCATCTTTAGGTAGATTCTGGGGCGAGAATTACAATGATAACCCAGAAACTATTTATTGAAACATGGGGCGACAGGGAATTATTTCCCCCTGATCATTCTCCTGTCTCATATGAGGGACGGAAAATTAAATTGTTGGGTTTCATCGAAGACGTCATGATGTTCAAAGGAAGAAGGATCAGAGGTAAAATTTATGTTGCTGTCAAGGGTCTGAATATACTGGGGTGGTTCCACCAGGGGCTTTTTGGAATGATACTCAGACTAGGCACCAAAGAGCAAGTCATGTTAGTTACTTGTGATGAAGAAGGCACTAAATGGAAAAGTGAATTTCCATCTGTTTTTGGTGACACGCTTGGGAAAATTTCTGGATTCAAACACAAGATTATTGTAAGAGATGGGGCGGTGCCAGTCAAGCACAAACTTTGAGGGGTTCCTTTTAGTGTAAGGGATGACCTCAATAAGGAACTCAAGAGTTTATGTGACAAGGGAATCATTGAACCAACAGAATCGTCTCTGTGGTTATCCCCTTTGGTGGTAGCGCGCAAGAGGGGAGGGCAATTACACGTGTGTGTGGACCTCAGGTCACTTAACAAGGACATTTGGATTGATTCTCATCCTTTGCCTAAAATCAATGATCTCTTCACATGTGTTGAAGGTGCTCAAGTGTTTTCAAAGTTAGATCTAGCTAGTGCCTACCACCAAATAGAACTTCATCCTGATTCTCGCCCTCTCACTGCTTTCGTTTCTCCTCTGGGAACATTTCAATATCGCAGGATGCCCTTTGGCCTAGCTTCCGCGGCGTCGGTCTTCCAGAGAGTCATCCAAAATCTGTTGAGTGAGGTTGAAGGGGTGCTTGTTTTTCAAGACGATGTGCTAATATATGCTCAGGACAATGCTTCTCATGATGTTATTCTCAGAAAGGTACTTAGCATATTCAAAAGTAACGGTGTTGTTCTCAAAACTGAGAAATGCAAGTTTCTTTGTAAAGAAATTGAATATCTTGGTCATTTATTATCGCATGAAGGCATCAAACCTAGGCAAGGTCTCCTGGATGCCATCTCCAACGCTGCTGTACCTAAAGACAAGTTTGGTGTCAAGTCTTTACTAGGGTTGTTTGAATATTATTCAAGGTTCATCCAGAATTTTGCTTCCATTGTTCAACCCATCAGTAATTTGCTTAAAATGGGAGTAAAATTTGAATGGCCTCAGGATTGTGATCATGCGTTTAATAAGGTTAAGTCATCTTTGGAGAGGAGCAATGCTCTCACGCCATTTGACCCTGTATTGCCCTGTTGTATAGCTGTAGATGCCAGCCAAGTCGGTTTGGGGGCTATCCTTACTCAAGTTTGTGGGGATAAAGAAAACACAGTTGCCTTTGCGTCAAGGGTTTTGAGGAGTGCTGAGGTACAGTATTCCGTTATCGAAAAGGAATTACTTGCATGTTTAATGGCTATTGAAAAATATCGTCCATACATTTGGGGAAGACGTTTCAAATTAATTACTGACTACAAACCTTTAGTGTCTATTCTTGGTTCTGGTCCTAGTAAGTGCTGTACACCCAGGATTACGAGAATGGTTAGTAAGCTGTTACAGTACCAGTTTGACATTTCACAAATTCCTGGTGGGAGGAATGGCAGAGCGGATTTTTTGTCTTGTTTTCCTCAACATAATGATGGATGTGAAGGTATGAGTTTTCGAGAGTTGTGTGAGGAAGATGCTGAAGACTGTTTTGTCGCTGCCATAGATATTCCTGATCTTGTTGTTGGGTCTGAGTAAGATTGGAGAGCAGCCTTATTAGAAGATAGTCTTCTTCAACAAGTTTGTGTTTTGGTCAAGGAGGCGTGGCCTAGAGAAAGGATGTTGTCGTCTCTTCTACAGCCTTATTGGAAAATCGAAACTGAAATTTCTCTAGAGGATGGTATTCTCATGAGATGTGACAAACTCATTCCACCTCACTCTCTTAGACCGATCATCGTCAAAAAGGCTCATGAGGGACATTTGGGCGTTACGCTCACCAAGCATCATGTTCGTGAGCACTTCTGGTGGCCAAGTATGGATGTTGAGATTGGTGTCTTAGTTGAAAATTGTCCCGTTTGTTCTTCAGCTGAAAAAGCGTTAAAAGTTGTTACTCCACCTCTTCTTCCTATTGAATGTCCGTCTGGTCCATGGGTCAAGGTGTGCATTGATATCATGGGTCCTTGTGAGGTCTTACCTTCTGGATGCAAGTATATTTTAGTACTTATGGATTATGCATCGAAATGGCCCGAGATAAAATTGGTCAAGGAAGCTAGCTCGGCCTGTGTTATTAAGTTTTTGAAAGAGGTGTTTCTATGGGAAGGATTTCCTGAGTTTCTTGTCTCCGATAATGGGACTCAATTTGTAAGTGAAGAGTTTGAGGTCGTTTGAGGTCTTCTTGACCTCCAGTGGTGTGAAGCACTTAAAGAGTTCTCTTTATCATCCACAAACCAACGGTTTAATGGAAAGGATGAACCGTGTGTTGGGTGAGTGCATCAGGTGGGCTGTGGCTGGTAAGTATGATATTGTTCAATCCCTGGAAAGTATGCTATGGTTTTACAGGACCACGCCTCATTCATCCACAATAATTTCCCCTTTTGAACTATTAAGGGGCAGGAAGGCCAATACATGTTTCAAGCCTGGATGGATGAGCAAATGGTTTAAAACTGATTCAAATCTGGTTTCTCTCATGAAAATTGTCAAGGAAAATTCTGTATCTGCTCAGTGTAAACAGAAAACCTGGTTTGATTAAAAAAGGGACCAAGGTGGTTCCTTTGGTTGTAGGTGATTTTGTTCACATCAAAACTTCTGTGCATGTCAAGAAAGGCAATAGTAAATATGGGGAACCTGTTAAAGTTGTAAGGATCGGAAACAATGCTGTTCAAGTGGAGGGTGGTCATTGGTGGAAACTTGCCAAAATCGTCAAAGCAAGATCAACCCTCTTGGCTGTTGACCACAATGTTTGTAAAAGTTCAACACTACTCAATTCATCTGCACGCAGAAGCAGTTCAAGAACCATTGTTACTCCTAAAAGATTTCGTGAGTGATCTTTTAGGTACTCTTCTTTTTCCTTTTATTTTGCTGTTTTTTTTGTTGTTTTTTTATTGTGTTTTGTTTGTTGTTTTTGTGTTTTGCAGGAGATGGGAAGGTATGTAGTATTCTATGGCTGTCATCTTGTTTCTATGGTTGCCATCTTGCCTGATGCTGTGCTGTGATGTCACAGTGTCAAGTGCAGAGTCAGAATGTTATTGCTTGAAGGTTGGAAATGTAACTGTCTATTCTGTGATTTCTTGGAAAGTGTAACCTGCAGCTGTGTAGTCCTTCACTAAATCCTGTTTCTACTTAACCTGCGTTGGACTCAATCGCTACTGGTGGCCATGGATCTTGAAGCATCTTGTCTAAGAGGGATAAATTCAGCACAAATTTCTGAATTTGTCGCTTTGACCAGGGCTTGGATAAGTGGCAAAAATGTAAGAATAACCATATTTACGGACAGTCAATATGGTTTTGGGGTGGTGTATGATTTTGGTCAATTGTGGATGCAACATGGATTTCTGACTTCCTCAGGATCACCAATCAGAAATAGTAAAAATGTAAAAGATTTACTGAATGCATTACAATTGCCCAAAGAGATTGCAGTGGTCAAATGTCTGGCACATAAATCCGGAAACGATTATGTGACTAGTGGGAACAGATACGCAGACCAAGTGGCTCGTTTCTGTGCACAAAATTCAGTTTCAATTAACAAAGGAGCAGAGAAAAAGAATACATATTGTCACTTGATGTTCTCTTCTGTAGAAACATGGGATGAAGTTAGACAATTGCAAGCATTATAAGATCCCTGAGAAAATATCCAGCATTATAAGATCCCTGAGAAATTTTTTCGACTTACTCCCTCTCGCAGCAAGGAAATCAGTAGCAGTCGCTTGAATTCTTTCGCGTCTTTACTACTGCAACAGCCTCCTGGCACGAGCCAGCAAAAAAACAGTAAAAAGACTCCAAGTGGTCCAACATGCAGCAGCAAGGCTTGTTTTAAGACTTCCTCGAAGGTCTTCCGCATCTGCAGCTCTCAAAACCCTTCATTGGCTCCCATTACATAAGAGAATTCTGTTCAAAATTCTTCTAATGACCTTTAAAGCGTCACTCAAGATAGGACCAAAATATCTTTCATCTCGATTCACCCCCTATATTACAAACAGAACTCTCAGGTCCTCATCAGCTAACCTGCTCAAACCTCCCAACTTTCGATGCAAAACTAAAGGAGGTAAAACAATAGCAGTATTAGGTTCCAGAGCTTGGAACCTACTGCCTCTGCAACTGAGAATGCTAAAAACCGAAACCCAATATAGAAAGGCTCTAAAAACTTGGATCTTCGGAGCAACAGACGAACTTTGCCTCTCTCTCATCTAAGACCCTTAGAGTGTTATTTCACCTCAGTATCAGCGCCAGGATGCTCCCTTCGGAGTGACAGTTAGCGCTTTACAAATACCGCTTTTCATTTCATTTCATGAAGAAGCCAGTGAAGAAGAGAAAGAGATTTGGATTAAATCAGGTTGTACAAGAAGACCTGAAGATAAAGTATGGGTATGTGTGGATGATAGACCAGTAATGCCAGATTGTGTACTTTCTGAAATGGCAAGGATGGTTTTCTTCATTGTGGCCATGCCTCCTTGCTGGTTGTTGTTGTTTGACCATGTGGCTGATGACCATTTTGTGTATACAAAAGGGGATGATGGACGGAACGTTTGAGCCAATCAAACACTCACCCCCAGCCAACTGATCTGGGTTTAATCCATCATCATTCTTTAGCTCACTCCACCACCCCAGTTCAGACATGGCCATATGCAAATCAGTCTGACCCTGTGCCTCATGGGAACAGTCCAGCCCGAAGTGCCAAGCCATGTCTTCCCTGGACCGGAAACAAGCATCCTAGGACCGGTTTCTGGCATTTCAGCCGTCATCAGCCAGGCTTGCTTGAATCCAGTGGCAAAGTGAGCAAGGGACCCACGTCTGGGCATACCCCCGCCAACTTAGGGTGACCAAAGCGATACAAAAGGGGATGATGGACGGAACGCTTTGAGCCAATCAAACACTCACCCCCAGTCAACTGATCTGGGTTTAATCCATCATCATTCTTTAGCTCACTCCACCACCCCAGTTCAGACATGGCCATATGCAAATCAGTCTGACCCTGTGCCTCATGGGAACAGTCCAGCCCGAACTGCCAAGCCATGTCTTCCCTGGACCGGAAACAAGCATCCTAGGACCGGTTTCTGGCATTTCAGCCGTCATCAGCCAGGCTTGCTTGAATCCAGTGGCAAAGTGAGCAAGGGACCCAAGTCTGGGCATACCCCCGCCAACTTAGGGCGACCAAAGCGATACAAAAGGGGATGATGGACGGAACGCTTGAGCCAATCAAACACTCACCCCCAGTCAACTGATCTGGGTTTAATCCATCATCATTCTTTAGCTCACTCCACCACCCCAGTTCAGACATGGCCATATGCAAATCAGTCTGACCCTGTGCCTCATGGGAACAGTCCAGCCCGAACTGCCAAGCCATGTCTTCCCTGGACCGGAAACAAGCATCCTAGGACCGGTTTCTGGCATTTCAGCCATCATCAGCCAGGCTTGCTTGAATCCAGTGGCAAAGTGAGCAAGGGACCCATGTCTGGGCATACCCCCGCCAACTTGGGGCGACCAAAGCGATACAAAAGGGGATGATGGAAGGAACGTTTGAGCCAATCAAACACTCACCCCCAGTCAACTGATCTGGGTTTAATCCATCATCATTCTTTAGCTCACTCCACCACCCCAGTTCAGACATGGCCATATGCAAATCAGTCTGACCCTGTGCCTCATGGGAACAGTCCAGCCCGAACTGCCAAGCCATGTCTTCCCTGGACCGGAAACAAGCATCCTAGGACCGGTTTCTGGCATTTCAGCCGTCATCAGCCAGGCTTGCTTGAATCCAGTGGCAAAGTGAGCAAGGGACCCACGTCTGGGCATACCCCGCCAACTTAGTGCGACCAAAGCGATACAAAAGGGGATGATGGACGGAACGCTTGAGCCAATCAAACACTCACCCCCAGTCAACTGATCTGGGTTTAATCCATCATCATTCTTTAGCTCACTCCACCACCCCAGTTCAGACATGGCCATATGCAAATCAGTCTGACCCTGTGCCTCATGGGAACAGTCCAGCCAGAACTGCCAAGCCATGTCTTCCCTGGACCGGAAACAAGCATCCTAGGACCGGTTTCTGGCATTTCAGCCGTCATCAGCCAGGCTTGCTTGAATCCAGTGGCAAAGTGAGCAAGGGACCCACGTCTGGGCATACCCCCGCCAACTTAGGGCGACCAAAGCGATACAAAAGGGGATGATGGACGGAACGCTTGAGCCAATCAAACACTCACCCCCAGTCAACTGATCTGGGTTTAATCCATCATCATTCTTTAGCTCACTCCACCACCCCAGTTCAGACATGGCCATATGCAAATCAGTCTGACCCTGTGCCTCATGGGAACAGTCCAGCCCGAACTGCCAAGCCATGTCTTCCTGGACCGGAAACAAGCATCCTAGGACCGGTTTCTGGCATTTCAGCCGTCATCAGCCAGGCTTGCTTGAATCCAGTGGCAAAGTGAGCAAGGGACCCACGTCTGGGCATACCCCCGCCAACTTAGGGCGACCAAAGCGATACAAAAGGGGATGATGGACGGAACGTTTGAGCCAATCAAACACTCACCCCCAGTCAACTGATCTGGGTTTAATCCATCATCATTCTTTAGCTCACTCCACCACCCCAGTTCAGACATGGCCATATGCAAATCAGTCTGACCCTGTGCCTCATGGGAACAGTCCAGCCCGAACTGCCAAGCCATGTCTTCCCTGGACCGGAAACAAGCATCCTAGGACCGGTTTCTGGCATTTCAGCCGTCATCAGCCAGGCTTGCTTGAATCCAGTGGCAAAGTGAGCAAGGGACCCACGTCTGGGCATACCCCGCCAACTTAGGGCGACCAAAGCGATACAAAAGGGGATGATGGACCGGAACGTTTGAGCCAATCAAACACTCACCCCCAGTCAACTGATCTGGGTTTAATCCATCATCATTCTTTAGCTCACTCCACCACCCCAGTTCAGACATGGCCATATGCAAATCAGTCTGACCCTGTGCCTCATGGGAACAGTCCAGCCCGAACTGCCAAGCCATGTCTTCCCTGGACCGGAAACAAGCATCCTAGGACCGGTTTCTGGCATTTCAGCCGTCATCAGCCAGGCTTGCTTGAATCCAGTGGCAAAGTGAGCAAGGGACCCACGTCTGGGCATACCCCCGCCAACTTAGGGCGACCAAAGCGATACAAAAGGGGATGATGGACGGAACGCTTGAGCCAATCAAACACTCACCCCCAGTCAACTGATCTGGGTTTAATCCATCATCATTCTTTAGCTCACTCCACCACCCCAGTTCAGACATGGCCATATGCAAATCAGTCTGACCCTGTGCCTCATGGGAACAGTCCAGCCCGAACTGCCAAGCCATGTCTTCCCTGGACCGGAAACAAGCATCCTAGGACCGGTTTCTGGCATTTCAGCCGTCATCAGCCAGGCTTGCTTGAATCCAGTGGCAAAGTGAGCAAGGGACCCACGTCTGGGCATACCCCGCCAACTTAGGGCGACCAAAGCGATACAAAAGGGGATGATGGACGGAACGTTTGAGCCAATCAAACACTCACCCCCAGTCAACTGATCTGGGTTTAATCTATCATCATTCTTTAGCTCACTCCACCACCCCAGTTCAGACATGGCCATATGCAAATCAGTCTGACCCTGTGCCTCATGGGAACAGTCCAGCCCGAACTGCCAAGCCATGTCTTCCCTGGACCGGAAACAAGCATCCTAGGACCGGTTTCTGGCATTTCAGCCGTCATCAGCCAGGCTTGCTTGAATCCAGTGGCAAAGTGAGCAAGGGACCCACGTCTCGGCATACCCCCGCCAACTTAGGGCGACCAAAGCGATACAAAAGGGATGATGGACGGAACGTTTGAGCCAATCAAACACTCACCCCCAGTCAACTGATCTGGGTTTAATCCATCATCATTCTTTAGCTCACTCCACCACCCCAGTTCAGACATGGCCATATGCAAATCAGTCTGACCCTGTGCCTCATGGGAACAGTCCAGCCCGAACTGCCAAGCCATGTCTTCCCTGGACCGGAAACAAGCCTCCTAGGACCGGTTTCTGGCATTTCAGCCGTCATCAGCCAGGCTTGCTTGAATCCAGTGGCAAAGTGAGCAAGGGACCCACGTCTGGGCATACCCCCGCCAACTTAGGGCGACCAAAGCGATACAAAAGGGGATGATGGACGGAACGCTTGAGCCAATCAAACACTCACCCCCAGTCAACTGATCTGGGTTTAATCCATCATCATTCTTTAGCTCACTCCACCACCCCAGTTCAGACATGGCCATATGCAAATCAGTCTGACCCTAAGCCTCATGGGAACAGTCCAGCCCGAACTGCCAAGCCATGTCTTCCCTGGACCGGAAACAAGCATCCTAGGACCGGTTTCTGGCATTTCAGCCGTCATCAGCCAGGCTTGCTTGAATCCAGTGGCAAAGTGAGCAAGGGACCCACGTCTGGGCATACCCCCGCCAACTTAGGGCGACCAAAGCGATACAAAAGGGGATGATGGACGGAACGTTTGAGCCAATCAAACACTCACCCCCAGTCAACTGATCTGGGTTTAATCCATCATCATTCTTTAGCTCACTCCACCACCCCAGTTCAGACATGGCCATATGCAAATCAGTCTGACCCTGTGCCTCATGGGAACAGTCCAGCCCGAACTGCCAAGCCATGTCTTCCCTGGACCGGAAACAAGCATCCTAGGACCGGTTTCTGGCATTTCAGCCGTCATCAGCCAGGCTTGCTTGAATCCAGTGGCAAAGTGAGCAAGGGACCCACGTCTGGGCATACCCCGCCAACTTAGGGCGACCAAAGCGATACAAAAGGGGATGATGGACGGAACGCTTGAGCCAATCAAACACTCACCCCCAGTCAACCGATCTGGGTTTAATCCATCATCATTCTTTAGCTCACTCCACCACCCCAGTTCAGACATGGCCATATGCAAATCAGTCTGACCCTGTGCCTCATGGGAACAGTCCAGCCCGAACTGCCAAGC
This sequence comes from Calotriton arnoldi, assembly GCA_963921515.1. NCBI lineage: Eukaryota > Metazoa > Chordata > Amphibia > Caudata > Salamandridae > Calotriton > Calotriton arnoldi. The sequence goes on from CAWUFW010002984.1 coordinate 1,665,232, forward strand.
CATGTCTTCCCTGGACCGGAAACAAGCATCCTAGGACCGGTTTCTGGCATTTCAGCCGTCATCAGCCAGGCTTGCTTGAATCCAGTGGCAAAGTGAGCAAGGGACCCACGCCTGGGCATACCCCGCCAACTTGGGGCGACCAAAGCGATACAAAAGGGGATGATGGACGGAACGCTTGAGCCAATCAAACACTCACCCCCAGTCAACTGATCTGGGTTTAATCCATCATCATTCTTTAGCTCACTCCACCACCCCAGTTCAGACATGGCCATATGCAAATCATTCTGACCCTGTGCCTCATGGGAACAGTCCAGCCCGAACTGCCAAGCCATGTCTTCCCTGGACCGGAAACAAGCATCCTAGGACCGGTTTCTGGCATTTCAGCCGTCATCAGCCAGGCTTGCTTGAATCCAGTGGCAAAGTGAGCAAGGGACCCACGTCTGGGCATACCCCCGCCAACTTAGGGCGACCAAAGCGATATAAAAGGGGATGATGGACGGAACGTTTGAGCCAATCAAACACTCACCCCCAGTCAACTGATCTGGGTTTAATCCATCATCATTCTTTAGCTCACTTCCACCACCCCAGTTCAGACATGGCCATATGCAAATCAGTCTGACCCTGTGCCTCATGGGAACAGTCCAGCCCGAACTGCCAAGCCATGTCTTCCCTGGACCGGAAACAAGCATCCTAGGACCGGTTTCTGGCATTTCAGCCGTCATCAGCCAGGCTTGCTTGAATCCAGTGGCAAAGTGAGCAAGGGACCCACGTCTGGGCATACCCCGCCAACTTAGGGCGACTCAAAGCGATACAAAAGGGGATGATGGACGGAACGCTTGAGCCAATCAAACACTCACCCCCAGTCAACCGATCTGGGTTTAATCCATCATCATTCTTTAGCTCACTCCACCACCCCAGTTCAGACATGGCCATATGCAAATCAGTCTGACCCTGTGCCTCATGGGAACAGTCCAGCCCGAACTGCCAAGCCATGTCTTCCCTGGACCGGAAACAAGCATCCTAGGACCGGTTTCTGGCATTTCAGCCGTCATCAGCCAGGCTTGCTTGAATCCAGTGGCAAAGTGAGCAAGGGACCCACGTCTGGGCATACCCCCGCCAACTTGGGGCGACCAAAGCGATACAAAAGGGGATGATGGACGGAACGCTTGAGCCAATCAAACACTCACCCCCAGTCAACTGATCTGGGTTTAATCCATCATCATTCTTTAGCTCACTCCACCACCCCAGTTCAGACATGGCCATATGCAAATCAGTCTGACCCTGTGCCTCATGGGAACAGTCCAGCCCGAACTGCCAAGCCATGTCTTCCCTGGACCGGAAACAAGCATCCTAGGACCGGTTTCTGGCATTTCAGCCGTCATCAGCCAGGCTTGCTTGAATCCAGTGGCAAAGTGAGCAAGGGACCCACGTCTGGGCATACCCCCGCCAACTTAGGGTGACCAAAGCGATACAAAAGGGGATGATGGACGGAACGCTTGAGCCAATCAAACACTCACCCCCAGTCAACTGATCTGGGTTTAATCCATCATCATTCTTTAGCTCACTCCACCACCCCAGTTCAGACATGGCCATATGCAAATCAGTCTGACCCTGTGCCTCATGGGAACAGTCCAGCCCGAACTGCCAAGCCATGTCTTCCCTGGACCGGAAACAAGCATCCTAGGACCGGTTTCTGGCATTTCAGCCGTCATCAGCCAGGCTTGCTTGAATCCAGTGGCAAAGTGAGCAAGGGACCCAAGTCTGGGCATACCCCGCCAACTTAGGGGCGACCAAAGCGATACAAAAGGGGATGATGGACGGAACGTTTGAGCCAATCAAACACTCACCCCCAGTCAACTGATCTGGGTTTAATCCATCATCATTCTTTAGCTCACTCCACCACCCCAGTTCAGACATGGCCATATGCAAATCAGTCTGACCCTGTGCCTCATGGGAACAGTCCAGCCCGAACTGCCAAGCCATGTCTTCCCTGGACCGGAAACAAGCATCCTAGGACCGGTTTCTGGCATTTCAGCCATCATCAGCCAGGCTTGCTTGAATCCAGTGGCAAAGTGAGCAAGGGACCCATGTCTGGGCATACCCCGCCAACTTGGGGCGACCAAAGCGATACAAAAGGGGATGATGGAAGGAACGTTTGAGCCAATCAAACACTCACCCCCAGTCAACTGATCTGGGTTTAATCCATCATCATTCTTTAGCTCACTCCACCACCCCAGTTCAGACATGGCCATATGCAAATCAGTCTGACCCTGTGCCTCATGGGAACAGTCCAGCCCGAACTGCCAAGCCATGTCTTCCCTGGACCGGAAACAAGCATCCTAGGACCGGTTTCTGGCATTTCAGCCGTCATCAGCCAGGCTTGCTTGAATCCAGTGGCAAAGTGAGCAAGGGACCCACGTCTGGGCATACCCCGCCAACTTAGTGCGACCAAAGCGATACAAAAGGGGATGATGGACGGAACGTTTGAGCCAATCAAACACTCACCCCCAGTCAACTGATCTGGGTTTAATCCATCATCATTCTTTAGCTCACTCCACCACCCCAGTTCAGACATGGCCATATGCAAATCAGTCTGACCCTGTGCCTCATGGGAACAGTCCAGCCAGAACTGCCAAGCCATGTCTTCCCTGGACCGGAAACAAGCATCCTAGGACCGGTTTCTGGCATTTCAGCCGTCATCAGCCAGGCTTGCTTGAATCCAGTGGCAAAGTGAGCAAGGGACCCACGTCTGGGCATACCCCCGCCAACTTAGGGCGACCAAAGCGATACAAAAGGGGATGATGGACGGAACGTTTGAGCCAATCAAACACTCACCCCCAGTCAACTGATCTGGGTTTAATCCATCATCATTCTTTAGCTCACTCCACCACCCCAGTTCAGACATGGCCATATGCAAATCAGTCTGACCCTGTGCCTCATGGGAACAGTCCAGCCCGAACTGCCAAGCCATGTCTTCCCTGGACCGGAAACAAGCATCCTAGGACCGGTTTCTGGCATTTCAGCCGTCATCAGCCAGGCTTGCTTGAATCCAGTGGCAAAGTGAGCAAGGGACCCACGTCTGGGCATACCCCGCCAACTTAGGGCGACCAAAGCGATACAAAAGGGGATGATGGACGGAACGTTTGAGCCAATCAAACACTCACCCCCAGTCAACTGATCTGGGTTTAATCCATCATCATTCTTTAGCTCACTCCACCACCCCAGTTCAGACATGGCCATATGCAAATCAGTCTGACCCTGTGCCTCATGGGAACAGTCCAGCCCGAACTGCCAAGCCATGTCTTCCCTGGACCGGAAACAAGCATCCTAGGACCGGTTTCTGGCATTTCAGCCGTCATCAGCCAGGCTTGCTTGAATCCAGTGGCAAAGTGAGCAAGGGACCCACGTCTGGGCATACCCCCGCCAACTTAGGGCGACCAAAGCGATACAAAAGGGGATGATGGACGGAACGTTTGAGCCAATCAAACACTCACCCCCAGTCAACTGATCTGGGTTTAATCCATCATCATTCTTTAGCTCACTCCACCACCCCAGTTCAGACATGGCCATATGCAAATCAGTCTGACCCTGTGCCTCATGGGAACAGTCCAGCCCGAACTGCCAAGCCATGTCTTCCCTGGACCGGAAACAAGCATCCTAGGACCGGTTTCTGGCATTTCAGCCGTCATCAGCCAGGCTTGCTTGAATCCAGTGGCAAAGTGAGCAAGGGACCCACGTCTGGGCATACCCCCGCCAACTTAGGGCGACCAAAGCGATACAAAAGGGGATGATGGACGGAACGCTTGAGCCAATCAAACACTCACCCCCAGTCAACTGATCTGGGTTTAATCCATCATCATTCTTTAGCTCACTCCACCACCCCAGTTCAGACATGGCCATATGCAAATCAGTCTGACCCTGTGCCTCATGGGAACAGTCCAGCCCGAACTGCCAAGCCATGTCTTCCCTGGACCGGAAACAAGCATCCTAGGACCGGTTTCTGGCATTTCAGCCGTCATCAGCCAGGCTTGCTTGAATCCAGTGGCAAAGTGAGCAAGGGACCCACGTCTGGGCATACCCCCGCCAACTTAGGGCGACCAAAGCGATACAAAAGGGGATGATGGACGGAACGTTTGAGCCAATCAAACACTCACCCCCAGTCAACTGATCTGGGTTTAATCTATCATCATTCTTTAGCTCACTCCACCACCCCAGTTCAGACATGGCCATATGCAAATCAGTCTGACCCTGTGCCTCATGGGAACAGTCCAGCCCGAACTGCCAAGCCATGTCTTCCCTGGACCGGAAACAAGCATCCTAGGACCGGTTTCTGGCATTTCAGCCGTCATCAGCCAGGCTTGCTTGAATCCAGTGGCAAAGTGAGCAAGGGACCCACGTCTCGGCATACCCCCGCCAACTTAGGGCGACCAAAGCGATACAAAAGGGGATGATGGACGGAACGTTTGAGCCAATCAAACACTCACCCCCAGTCAACTGATCTGGGTTTAATCCATCATCATTCTTTAGCTCACTCCACCACCCCAGTTCAGACATGGCCATATGCAAATCAGTCTGACCCTGTGCCTCATGGGAACAGTCCAGCCCGAACTGCCAAGCCATGTCTTCCCTGGACCGGAAACAAGCCTCCTAGGACCGGTTTCTGGCATTTCAGCCGTCATCAGCCAGGCTTGCTTGAATCCAGTGGCAAAGTGAGCAAGGGACCCACGTCTGGGCATACCCCCGCCAACTTAGGGCGACCAAAGCGATACAAAAGGGGATGATGGACGGAACGCTTGAGCCAATCAAACACTCACCCCCAGTCAACTGATCTGGGTTTAATCCATCATCATTCTTTAGCTCACTCCACCACCCCAGTTCAGACATGGCCATATGCAAATCAGTCTGACCCTAAGCCTCATGGGAACAGTCCAGCCCGAACTGCCAAGCCATGTCTTCCCTGGACCGGAAACAAGCATCCTAGGACCGGTTTCTGGCATTTCAGCCGTCATCAGCCAGGCTTGCTTGAATCCAGTGGCAAAGTGAGCAAGGGACCCACGTCTGGGCATACCCCCGCCAACTTAGGGCGACCAAAGCGATACAAAAGGGGATGATGGACGGAACGCTTGAGCCAATCAAACACTCACCCCCAGTCAACTGATCTGGGTTTAATCCATCATCATTCTTTAGCTCACTCCACCACCCCAGTTCAGACATGGCCATATGCAAATCAGTCTGACCCTGTGCCTCATGGGAACAGTCCAGCCCGAACTGCCAAGCCATGTCTTCCCTGGACCGGAAACAAGCATCCTAGGACCGGTTTCTGGCATTTCAGCCGTCATCAGCCAGGCTTGCTTGAATCCAGTGGCAAAGTGAGCAAGGGACCCACGTCTGGGCATACCCCCGCCAACTTAGGGCGACCAAAGCGATACAAAAGGGGATGATGGACGGAACGTTTGAGCCAATCAAACACTCACCCCCAGTCAACCGATCTGGGTTTAATCCATCATCATTCTTTAGCTCACTCCACCACCCCAGTTCAGACATGGCCATATGCAAATCAGTCTGACCCTGTGCCTCATGGGAACAGTCCAGCCCGAACTGCCAAGCCATGTCTTCCCTGGACCGGAAACAAGCATCCTAGGACCGGTTTCTGGCATTTCAGCCGTCATCAGCCAGGCTTGCTTGAATCCAGTGGCAAAGTGAGCAAGGGACCCACGTCTGGGCATACCCCCGCCAACTTGGGGCGACCAAAGCGATACAAAAGGGGATGATGGACGGAACGCTTGAGCCAATCAAACACTCACCCCCAGTCAACTGATCTGGGTTTAATCCATCATCATTCTTTAGCTCACTCCACCACCCCAGTTCAGACATGGCCATATGCAAATCATTCTGACCCTGTGCCTCATGGGAACAGTCCAGCCCGAACTGCCAAGCCATGTCTTCCCTGGACCGGAAACAAGCATCCTAGGACCGGTTTCTGGCATTTCAGCCGTCATCAGCCAGGCTTGCTTGAATCCAGTGGCAAAGTGAGCAAGGGACCCACGTCTGGGCATACCCCCGCCAACTTAGGGCGACCAAAGCGATATAAAAGGGGATGATGGACGGAACGTTTGAGCCAATCAAACACTCACCCCCAGTCAACTGATCTGGGTTTAATCCATCATCATTCTTTAGCTCACTCCACCACCCCAGTTCAGACATGGCCATATGCAAATCAGTCTGACCCTGTGCCTCATGGGAACAGTCCAGCCCGAACTGCCAAGCCATGTCTTCCCTGGACCGGAAACAAGCATCCTAGGACCGGTTTCTGGCATTTCAGCCGTCATCAGCCAGGCTTGCTTGAATCCAGTGGCAAAGTGAGCAAGGGACCCACGTCTGGGCATACCCCGCCAACTTAGGGCGACCAAAGCGATACAAAAGGGGATGATGGACGGAACGCTTGAGCCAATCAAACACTCACCCCCAGTCAACCGATCTGGGTTTAATCCATCATCATTCTTTAGCTCACTCCACCACCCCAGTTCAGACATGGCCATATGCAAATCAGTCTGACCCTGTGCCTCATGGGAACAGTCCAGCCCGAACTGCCAAGCCATGTCTTCCCTGGACCGGAAACAAGCATCCTAGGACCGGTTTCTGGCATTTCAGCCGTCATCAGCCAGGCTTGCTTGAATCCAGTGGCAAAGTGAGCAAGGGACCCACGTCTGGGCATACCCCCGCCAACTTGGGGCGACCAAAGCGATACAAAAGGGGATGATGGACGGAACGCTTGAGCCAATCAAACACTCACCCCCAGTCAACTGATCTGGGTTTAATCCATCATCATTCTTTAGCTCACTCCACCACCCCAGTTCAGACATGGCCATATGCAAATCAGTCTGACCCTGTGCCTCATGGGAACAGTCCAGCCCGAACTGCCAAGCCATGTCTTCCCTGGACCGGAAACAAGCATCCTAGGACCGGTTTCTGGCATTTCAGCCGTCATCAGCCAGGCTTGCTTGAATCCAGTGGCAAAGTGAGCAAGGGACCCACGTCTGGGCATACCCCCGCCAACTTGGGGCGACCAAAGCGATACAAAAGGGGATGATGGACGGAACGCTTGAGCCAATCAAACACTCACCCCCAGTCAACTGATCTGGGTTTAATCCATCATCATTCTTTAGCTCACTTCCACCACCCCAGTTCAGACATGGCCATATGCAAATCAGTCTGACCCTGTGCCTCATGGGAACAGTCCAGCCCGAACTGCCAAGCCATGTCTTCCCTGGACCGGAAACAAGCATCCTAGGACCGGTTTCTGGCATTTCAGCCGTCATCAGCCAGGCTTGCTTGAATCCAGTGGCAAAGTGAGCAAGGGACCCACGTCTGGGCATACCCCCGCCAACTTGGGGCGACCAAAGCGATACAAAAGGGGATGATGGACGGAACGCTTGAGCCAATCAAACACTCACCCCCAGTCAACTGATCTGGGTTTAATCCATCATCATTCTTTAGCTCACTCCACCACCCCAGTTCAGACATGGCCATATGCAAATCAGTCTGACCCTGTGCCTCATGGGAACAGTCCAGCCCGAACTGCCAAGCCATGTCTTCCCTGGACCGTAAACAAGCATCCTAGGACCGGTTTCTGGCATTTCAGCCGTCATCAGCCAGGCTTGCTTGAATCCAGTGGCAAAGTGAGCAAAGGACCCACGTCTGGGCATACCCCCGCCAACTTAGGGCGACCAAAGCGATACAAAAGGGGATGATGGACGGAACGCTTGAGCCAATCAAACACTCACCCCCAGTCAACTGATCTGGGTTTAATCCATCATCATTCTTTAGCTCACTCCACCACCCCAGTTCAGACATGGCCATATGCAAATCAGTCTGACCCTGTGCCTCATGGGAACAGTCCAGCCCGAACTGCCAAGCCATGTCTTCCCTGGACCGGAAACAAGCATCCTAGGACCGGTTTCTGGCATTTCAGCCGTCATCAGCCAGGCTTGCTTGAATCCAGTGGCAAAGTGAGCAAGGGACCCACGCCTCGGCATACCCCCGCCAACTTAGGGCGACCAAAGCGATACAAAAGGGGATGATGGACGGAACGCTTGAGCCAATCAAACACTCACCCCCAGTCAACTGATCTGGGTTTAATCCATCATCATTCTTTAGCTCACTCCACCACCCCAGTTCAGACATGGCCATATGCAAATCAGTCTGACCCTGTGCCTCATGGGAACAGTCCAGCCCGAACTGCCAAGCCATGTCTTCCCTGGACCGGAAACAAGCATCCTAGGACCGGTTTCTGGCATTTCAGCCGTCATCAGCCAGGCTTGCTTGAATCCAGTGGCAAAGTGAGCAAGGGACCCACGTCTGGGCATAACCCCGCCAACTTAGGGCGACCAAAGCGATACAAAAGGGGATGATGGACGGAACGCTTGAGCCAATCAAACACTCACCCCCAGTCAACTGATCTGGGTTTAATCCGTCATCATTCTTTAGCTCACTCCACCACCCCAGTTCAGACATGGCCATATGCAAATCAGTCTGACCCTGTGCCTCAGGGGAACAGTCCAGCCCAAACTGCCAAGCCATGTCTTCCCTGGACCGGAAACAAGCATCCTAGGACCGGTTTCTGGCATTTCAGCCATCATCAGCCAGGCTTGCTTGAATCCAGTGGCAAAGTGAGCAAGGGACCCACGTCTGGGCATACCCCCGCCAACTTGGGGCGACCAAAGCGATACAAAAGGGGATGATGGACGGAACGTTTGAGCCAATCAAACACTCACCCCCAGTCAACTGATCTGGGTTTAATCCATCATCATTCTTTAGCTCACTCCACCACCCCAGTTCAGACATGGCCATATGCAAATCAGTCTGACCCTGTGCCTCATGGGAACAGTCCAGCCCGAACTGCCAAGCCATGTCTTCCCTGGACCAGAAACAAGCATCCTAGGACCGGTTTCTGGCATTTCAGCCATCATCAGCCAGGCTTGCTTGAATCCAGTGGCAAAGTGAGCAAGGGACCCACGTCTGGGCATACCCCCGCCAACTTGGGGCGACCAAAGTGATACAAAAGGGGATGATGGACGGAACATTTGAGCCAATCAAACACTCACCCCCAGTCAACTGATCTGGGTTTAATCCATCATCATTCTTTAGCTCACTCCACCACCCCAGTTCAGACATGGCCATATGCAAATCAGTCTGACCCTGTGCCTCATGGGAACAGTCCAGCCCGAACTGCCAAGCCATGTCTTCCCTGGACCGGAAACAAGCATCCTAGGACCGGTTTCTGGCATTTCAGCCGTCATCAGCCAGGCTTGCTTGAATCCAGTGGCAAAGTGAGCAAGGGACCCACGTCTGGGCATACCCCCGCCAACTTAGGGCGACCAAAGCGATACAAAAGGGGATGATGGACGGAACGTTTGAGCCAATCAAACACTCACCCCCAGTCAACTGATCTGGGTTTAATCCATCATCATTCTTTAGCTCACTCCACCACCCCAGTTCAGACATGGCCATATGCAAATCAGTCTGACCCTGTGCCTCATGGGAACAGTCCAGCCCGAACTGCCAAGCCATGTCTTCCCTGGACCGGAAACAAGCATCCTAGGACCGGTTTCTGGCATTTCAGCCGTCATCAGCCAGGCTTGCTTGAATCCAGTGGCAAAGTGAGCAAGGGACCCACGTCTGGGCATACCCCCGCCAACCATTTTGTGTAGCCAGCCAGTGTGCTTTTGCCATAGGACTGCATGTCTTCTTTGTTGTGGCCATACCTCCTTGCTGGTTGTTGTTGTTTGACCATGTGGCTGGTGGTCATTTTGTGTAGCCAGCCAGTGTGCTTTTGCCATAGGACTGCCTGTCTTCTTTGTTCACCATGCCTCCTTGCTCAGTGTTGTTGTTTGACCATGTGGCTGGCAATCATTTGGGTAGCCAGCCAGTGTGCTTTTGCTATAGGCTTGTATGTCTTCTTTGTTCACCATGCCTCCTTGCTCAGTGTTGTTGTTTAACCATGTGGCATTGGCTGACAGACATTTTGTGCACCCAGCCAGTGAGCCTATATATGTATATTAAGAATATTATTTTGATGAACAATTTTTATATAATATTACAAGCATTTTTTTTATTTTTTTTATTTTGCACCTTCAATAGGTTTCTCATCATCCTCCCATAGAAACATCAGAAATTATTGATTTTTTGTTAATTATAATTTTTATTTTTGCTTTTACATTTTTTTATTTACTTTTTTTATTTTCTATCTCAATTTTTTTATTTCACGTATTTTTAATTTTTATTTAATTTTGTATTGTAATTTTTTGTACATTTTCATTTGTTTTAATTTTTGTAATTTTGTTTGCAATTTAATTTTGTTTTAATTCTTTTTTTAATCAACATTTGTTTTCAATTTTGTTAATTTTATTTTTTTGTTCTCCATTTTGCCTCAGTCGATCCATCATCCATCCATCCATCCATCCATCCACCATAGGTGCACAGCCGCGCAGCAGCATTCAATTCTTTTAGGCATATAATTCCATTTCCTCCTGGACACCCTGGCTGTGGTGCACTTTAGACACATCAGAATCATTCAAGTCAAGTCAAATCAGCTTTATTCGGTGCAAAATATACCACCATAAAAGCTTTTCATGGTCACTCAATTCATCAAAATACAGTACGCATTTATATAATATACAGTACAATATGTGCAAAATAACCTGTATCATAAAGATACATAAAGTGCAAAGTGCTATAGTATATCAGGATAAGAAATGGGAGGAGTAACTACATACAATCATCAGGGTTTTCATATAACAGTGCATCCAAATGTGAATAGTCCTTTCTTTTCCTGATTGCCAATTGTATAAACAGAATAACAGCGTTCATAAGTTTCACATTTTCCAGACTGCATACAAAGTAAAAAGCATGTTTATACTGAAAAAGCATATTAGATAAAAATAGAGGTTTTAAAACTGATTTCCGGATGTCCCTATAAAAACTACAAAAAAGTATAAAATGCACCATGGATTGGGGGGACTTTCCATCACACGGACCGTACATGAATGAATGAATGAATGAATGAATGAAATGAAATGAAAAAGGATTTGTAAAGCGCATGGTTACACGGGAGCATCCCAGCGCTATGTGTTGAGAGAGAGGTCGAGCTGACGGCTAGATGAACAGCCATGTCTTCAACAGCTTCCGAAAGCCAAGATGGTTTGATTCTTTTCGAAGATGAAGGGGAGGGAGTTCCATAACTTGGAGGCATTGTAGGAAAAAGCCTACCACCACTTCTAGCTCTCTTGATTCTTGGCATTTTGGCTAGACGAAGAGAGTCAGATCGGAGATTTCTAGAGGCTTTATAAGGATGGATCAGGTTTTTAAGGATGGCAGGTCCATTACCCTACATGAGTTTGTGACACCACTTTTCCATTCTAGGGAATGCTATTATATAGTGGAATGTACCAAACCTAAGCCTCGTTAGATAGAATATATGTTGGGTATTTCTTACCAGCGTTAAATATAACTGTGTGCCCCTCACTGATGGGCATTCGCAGTAAGAAATAACACTATGTTTTTGGCTAATTTCAGCCTCTCTTACACATTCCCAAACGTTAATATATCTTAACTTCAGCTCACTTTTACTATAATCCTGGATGGGTACAGGATTCTTTCTATCGAAGTCTACCTTACAGCATGTTAAAAGGGTATGAATATGCTCTAGCCAGGGAATTTTTCTGCTATGGTCAAGACTCAAGCAGTCCATAATTAAATCCTTTGTAAATTTAGTCTCATCCTTGGCCCAAATCCCTTGCCAAAAAGTGAGACCTGCCATATTTATTAAATCACTTAAGTACGGATAATTCTTTATGTACTATATAATTCGCTGTAGTACTAGGGACTGCCAACACTCTTTTTAAAAATTTGTTTTCTTGAATTTGTAAGGAGGCGGTGTTGGCTCTCCCCCATATAGCAGCCCCATAACAGACACCTGTAACACACTTACTCCGATACAGGGCAAGAATTTCCCGTATGGGTTTATTTCCTATTTTTGCTGAAAATCGAAAAATACCCTGGGTGATTCTTAAAAATTTCGAGTTACAAGATTCTATATGTGTGTTCCAGGTACGAGCCCTATTAAAAATCAATCCCAAATATGAAAAAGTTGAAACTCTATTAATAACAGCCCCACCCACATGATGTTGCCTACTCTTCAGCTTATTGCTCCCACAGACGTGGGTCCCTTGCTCACTTTGCCACTGGATTCAAGCAAGCCTGGCTGATGACGGCTGAAATGCCAGAAACCGGTCCTAGGATGCTTGTTTCCGGTCCAGGGAAGACATGGCTTGGCAGTTCGGGCTGGACTGTTCCCATGAGGCACAGGGTCAGACTGATTTGCATATGGCCATGTCTGAACTGGGGTGGTGGAGTGAGCTAAAGAATGATGATGGATTAAACCCAGATCAGTTGACTGGGGGTGAGTGTTTGATTGGCTCAAACGTTCCGTCCATCATCCCCTTTTTTTCGTATTGCTCCCACATGTCATAACAAATGTTTTCTTAAGATTTAGCTGGAGATCTTTTTCAGACATGTACATCGCAAAATTTTCTATTAGGCATTGCAGACCATTTGCTGTCCTAGATATTAGGACAGCGTCGTCTGCATATAAAAGTACTGGGGTGGGGCATGCCCCAACTTTCGGGGCATCTACGGCTTGATTTTGTAAAAAGGGATCTACATTATTAATATATAGGGAGAATAAAAGGGGCGCTAAAACACAACCTTGTTGAATTACCCTAAAATCCAGAGTACATTCCCCCCTTGCACCAAACCGTACTCTAGAAGTTAAGGAAGTGTAAATCTGGGATAAATATATAATTATTTTAATAGGGGCACCTAGCTCTTTCAGTGTTTGCCACAATTTGGCATGATTAACGAGATCGAAGGCGCTAGTGAGGTCAACAAAACAAAGATGTAAAGCCCCTTCCTTGGCTAGGGTATATTTCCATATCAATAGCTCCAGATTTATGCATTGTTCCACCGTCCCAAGACCCCTTCTGAATCCGTACTGGGCCTCTGTTAAGATGTTGTTCTCAGTGGCCCAGTTTTCTAACCTCCCCAACATTATTCTACCCATCAGTTTTGAGGTGGAGTCAAGAAGGGATATGGGACTGTAGCAATTAGCCTTCCCTCTAGCCCCTTTTTTAAAAATAGGTACAATGACACTTTCAACCCAGGATGCAGGTAACACTCCCCCTAGAGTGGCATTAAAAACATTTAATAAGATTGGGATCCAGAAATCCGAGTTGTGTTTAAAAACATCAATAGGTACCCCATCCGGTCCAGTGGCTTTGACATTGGCACTTTTTTGTAAGGCAGATTTAATTTCATCTGGCGTTATTGGGGATGATTTTACAGGCTCCACTAGTATAAAATTACCATTATTGCACTTAGTTACTTTAACAGCCTCTGGGTTAAAAATACTCTCGAAATGCAATATCCAATCTTCCGGAGGCACAACGATATCAATTTTCACAGTAGTATTCTCTTTAAAAAAGGATGATCGATTGTTTTCCAGAATAGGACTGCATCTCTCATCTCTGCAGCCTGGATTAATTTCTCCCAGGCCTCCTCATGAATCTCCTATTTCCTTTGTTTCAGTGCATTTTTATAAACTTTCCTCAAGGTACTAATCCTAGCGCTATCTCTTGGTTTGGCTTTCAGGGCTGTTTTTAATTCCCCATTTAACCTTGAGCACTCCTGGTTAAACCATCTGGGGTTGAAATCACAAACATTCTTCCTCCTTTTAGAAATTAGGTCACCCGCTATTTCAGTGGTAATATTGCAAAATGCAGTTATAATTGCCGAATTTATAGAGGAACTATCCAAACAGATTTCTAAATCTCTTTGTTTTTTCCCTTTGAGATTTTCCATGAAAATGGTGGGGTTCACACCTGACCATTTTATGGAGACTCCGTTATTACCTTGTATCTTAATATCAATATCCGCTGCCTTCCCCCTTACTTGTCGTGTCAAAATAAGCCTCAAGGACATAATTAGTGGGTGATGGTCGCTAAGGAGACTGACACCAATCAAAAGTTTTTCCACCAAGTCCCTGCAGTTGACTGATACGATAAAATGGTCAATGTTCGAGGATGACCTAGCCCCTACATAAGTTTGGATAATTGTCTCTCCAGCAGGTTCCATAACTGCTAGATTATATTTATGAACAGCATTATTAATTGCTTCCCCATAAGGATCATGTTGAAAATGGGGAATTCGATCACCAAAACGATCACAATATCCACATGGTTCTCTTACTTCAATATCACATTTTTCACAATTAAAATCACCCACCCAAACTAGTACATAATCCCCTCCCACTTCCTCCAAGAAATGATCCAGGTCTTCTTCTAATAGCTTAATGACCCTGCTTCTTGTTTTATCGAAGATGTTATTATAAAAGTTTATTACAATGATGGACTGTTTTCCCTCCGAATAGAAATGTAAAAGCTGATAAAACTGTGACGAAGTGTTGGCTTTCCTTAGAACTAGAGGCGAGGTAACCGCAATTAATGCCGCTAGACCTCCTTTTGCTCTCCCCATTCTAGAGGGGCTAGCATTAGTACAAACAATTTGAAAACCGTTAATAAAAAAAGGCTCAGTATGCCAAGTTTCCTGTATTAGGATTAAAGCACACCCCTCTATCGTTTTTAACCATTCCTCATCATTAAACTTGTTTTTAATCCCTGCAACATTCCACGACATAATATGTAAAAGCTCACTGGGTCGTGTACAAGATCCGGCTTCCAACAAATTACAAGTGGGAATATAGTCCTTGTCACTAATTAGTGGCTCTCCCACAGCACATTTCTGAGTTTGTACACTTGAGTCAGCTTCTATCTTCTTACAGGTTAGGATATGATCCATATTCCTAGCTAGTGGGACAGCCACATCATTTCGCTGTCAATCAACTTCACTACATCTTCTCAAGGATGCATACTTATTATACAGGGGAACAATTGGGAATGGGATATATCTGGGGTTAATAATAATATTACTATGTCTAGGCCTGTAAAAGAAGCCAAGTGGAACAGCAGTTATATAATCATTGGAATAAGACTCAGTAGGGTTATTTGAAAGAACTTCCACCAGATTCCCTACCAACTCCCTACTACGAAAATTCACCACAACGCAGTCTCCCCGACAAAGTTTTCTAGAGCTACCCACCCAGTTCACTCTTCTTAACATTATAATATTCTGATGTAACATGTTGATATTAGAATTTACAGAAGTCCAGTGAACCACTTGATTTTTCAATGTCTCATATGATTCACTCTGGTTTTCTGCTAGTTTTGGGACGTTTTTCAAAACAATAACGTATGGAGTCGCCTGGGGAGGGAGATGTAATGGCTCCTCAGTATTGTTATCTATGATACTATTCATTTTGGCCACCATACTAGTTTTTACAGGTCTCGAAGAGGTGGCCATATCTTCTTTATAAATCCTTAAATCTTGGGTGCATCGGATATTGGACTGTCCCTTAGAGTTGGTACAGAGAGAGTCTCTCTTTGCTTTAATTCACCAGCAAGAATAGGAGTACTTAATTCTTCATTTGATCTTTCCACTGGATTGTGGGCTGGGTTATGAGCACTAGTAATCTTGTTCGAAATTTTAGAAGGCAATAATTCAGAAACCAAATCTGTTAAATATGTCACGTCCTTTTGAACCAATTTAATTTCTGACATCAGGCATCGCTCAATGCTATCTAATTTGCCATGTAGTCTCTTAAATAGGGTTTCAAGATCTTGCGGCCTTTGTACATATTTTGTTAAATTACTATCCCCCCTTTGTCGCTCCTGCATTTTTTCCTCCTTTTGTTTGCTTTGGTTTAGATTTAGCCTTCACTGGCTGATTCTCCACAGGTCCATTAACCTTTTGAAAAAGTTGTTTAGCCTTTTTTGCTGGCGGAGATAGCGGGGCAGTATCTTCCGATAATGCTGAAATTTCCAAAGAAGTTGTAAGGATGCATGAGTTGGCCAAATTAGGTGCAATATCCTTGCTAGTTGCATCAGAGACAGGTAGTTCTACCTCAATATCCTTATCTCTCACATTACTCATCAGTACTGAAGAGTCGGGCCCTCCCTCTGATACAGACTCTTTTAGAGTGGCATCTAGTGCGGATTTGGTGGCTGCCAATTGTTCCTCAACATGCACAATCTTGCTGTTTATCAGCTCCACAGCATTTTTCAGGTACTTGGTGATAGGTGCGCCCTTCATGGGCAGTTTTCCCCCTTGGGGCGGTAATTTCCTTTTGCCCATACTTCAACAATATTCAATATGGGAGAAACAAACAGAGTATGATGTATCCTTACCAGTGATTAGCTGCTCCTGAGAGGCCAAGGGGGGTGGCCCAGCCCAGCCTTGGCCTGCTGCGGACGGGCGCAGACGGGCCCGCCCACGCGTGTCCCGCGCTGCGGGAGCCCCGGCTGACTTTTGTAGGCACCTCCCGGTGCTGGCAGAAGTGACGTTGTTGGCGGTAGCTGGCGAGACCGCAAGGGATACTGGGAGGTGTAGTCCTCCTCCCGGCTCTTCCCAACTCCCGGACTCCTGAGCACCTGGCCCCGACAAGGGGCGAACAACACTGCTGGGCAGAAGGGCTCCCCGCGCTGCGGGAGCCCCGGCTGACTTTTGTAGGCGCCTCCCGGCACTGGCAGAAGTGACGTCGTTGGCGGTAGCAGCGAGACCGCAAGGGATGCTGGGAGGTGTAGTCCTCCTCTCGGCTCTTCCCAACTCCCGGACTCCTGAGCACCTGGCCCCGACAAGGGGCGAACAACACTGCTGGGCAGAAGGGCTTCCCCTCAGCATCATTCATTTGTGTAATGATGATTATTCTATTTACCCCTGGACCACATTGCCTCCCATAGGAGCACACCAACCTTCATATTTTCAAAGATTACTGTTCCATTTACCCATACAGTTCCCTGAGTGTCACAGGTGTCCCCTTTAGAATATATGGACATAAAGGTAAGAGCTCTATCACTCTGTGTATTGTGTGTTATTCTGATGGTGAATTTCATTTTATTTATGGTATGGTGGTTTGATTATAAAGTGGTTATTATTAAACAACCACACTTTGTCTGTATTAATTCAAACTGCAAACAATGACATGTTTTACACTAAATGTTTTGCTTACTTGTTTGCTTTTAGGTGCACAGTACTGCCAAACAGAAGGCCTGTGCAGTCACAGGTCAGTCCTCCAGTTTCTTCTGGTTGTGCAGCTTAGTGCAGCTGCCAACTGAGAGGTTTAAGATGCCCCCAAAGAAAGATGCTTCCAAGAAAGTGGTCAGTGAGAAGAAGCAGCTTCTCACCAGTGGCTTGTCACCCCAAAGCTTTTTTGGACCACCACGTTGTGTGCCTGCTACACCGGCCTACGGGGAGCATGCTGAGAGTAGCACTCCCACATCAAGAGCAGCATCCCAACCTAAGCCCAAGACCATGCCTGTCAGTGAGGCGGCCACTGAAATCCTGGCGACACCGACGAGCAGTGACATTGAATTTGATTTGTCACTTTCGCAAAGAAGTACCCAATTGTTTCAGGAAACAGAGCAAAGTGGACAACAGCTGCAGCCAGCAATAGTACATATTCCTAATGTTGGAGCAGAACAGGAGGTTGAGCTTCCTTTCAATCAAGAACCTCCCATTTTAGAATCATTGGCTCCCAGATCTCCAGCAAGGGAAAGGAGGGGTACTACTCCACCATCTTCTTCAAGCACCACTTCTGACGATGATGATAGGGACATGGAGTGGAACCCAGCAGAGTCCAGGAGATGCCAGGAGAGTCAGGGGAATAGAAAGGTTCCTGAAAGCCTTAGACTTATGCAAGGGGATGATGAGGATGACGACAGAAAGGCCGTCATTGTGGAAGGTGACACAGAGGAGTCTGACATTGCTATTCAACCTGCTCCAAGGGATGTGTCACAGTTTCCACCACCAGCTCCCATATTTGCAAAGCCCCAGCAGGGACCTGCACTGGTAACCACTACCTCAGTAAAAGTATGCACAGCAGAGAGGCAATTGATGACATGCCCACCTACCTCCTTCAGGCTTTGGCAGTGGCACAGTAAGAAAGTACTCCTCCCCAGGGACTTCTTTACGTTTAGCAAAGAGGGGGAGCACATTTCAGGATGCACCATTCGGCATACGAATGTTCGCCGAGGTAAGCCTGGTACACATTATGATACTGGAGGCCAAATGACTCATATGAAAAAACACCACACAATCAAGTGGGAGGAGCAGCTTAAAAAAGTTGCTGAACGTGGTGGTGAACATGAGGAGGAGAGCCGGGGAACACCAGCTACAAGTGCAATCATGGTGAGAGGTGATGATGATGAGGAAGAAGAGGGTGACATCCTTGCGCAAAGCAGCCCTGTCCCCAGAAGTGCGCCATCAGAATCACCAACCTCAGTGACTTTACAATGGCACAAAACTGGGAGTCAGCTGCAGATACCATGGCATACAGTGACTGCCCCACTATGACGCGCACTGAATCTACTACCACCTACATCTCAAATGTTGTCTGCATCAGTGGCCCCAGAAAAGAAGAAAAAAAATACAGGCTACTATTACGGGCATGTTCAGGCAGGAATGGCCCTATGACCGCAACCACCCAATGCCGCGTTTATACAATGGGAAGCTGGCAAGAAGTTTAGCTCTTGACCTCCCTTTTTCTTTTGTGGAAGGAGGGTGATTCTTAGTATTTGTGGTAACCATCCGCCCGAAATGGAAGGCTCCAAGTTGGACCTCTTTTGCCAGAGTTGCTGTTCCAGCGCTGCATCACAATGTGCTGCAACTGGTTAGACAAGCTTTGCAGGAAAGTGTTGTTCACACTATCCACATGGCAACAGACATGTGGACCAGTTGTCAGGGGACTGATTACATGTAAAAGATGTCTACAGGTCTTGGCCCTGAAGAAAGTTTTTAAGAGCATTCTGCGGCATGCAACAGTGGCCATGTTCGCCATGGAGAAATCACATACAGCTGTAAAGATCTTGGATGAATTTAACAGCAAGGTGTATGAATGGCTGTGACCCAGAGTTCTCAGAATTGGATTTGTTGCCACGGACAATGGTGGTAACATAGTCAAGGCCATGTCAGAAGGTGGCTATTTCAGGGTCCTGTGTTTAGCCCATTGAATCAACCTAGTGGTGCATGACTTAGTCAGCAACATATCGACCACCTGAAAAAAATCTGCACTCATTTCAGTCATTCTTTTAAAGCCTGCAAGCAGTTGCGGATTATTCAGTGTGCTAATAGAGCACCAGCTAAAGCCATGATACAGGAGGTGCCAACATGTTGGAACTCGACCTATTACATGTTGCAGCGTCTGTTTGAACAGTATAAACAGATCAATGACTATGTAATTCAAAGTAGAGGGGATGCAGTTAGGAATGCTACGACCATGGATACGGACAAACGGGGCCTAGTCAAATATCTGACACAGATGCTACTCCCTTTTGAGGTTTTCACACGGGAAGTTAGCAAGACAGACAGTACAATGGGACAAGCTATCCAGCTGTTGCATCTGCTACAAGACCTGGTAAAGAAGGTGTCTGAAAGGTTCGCCCCTGCAGGTGTGACTGAAACCAAAGAAGCGCATGCCTTGGTTGAGAGCTTAATACTTGGCTTGGTTTGTAATACAAGGCTGCAACATGACATAATCTCATCAAACAGTACATCTGTGCCACGCTACAAAAACATTCTACCCACTTTCATTCCTTTTTCTGAAGGGGATGTTTCCAAATACAAGAGGTAGATTGTTGAGCAAGCCGGAGACCTGGAAGAAGAACAGCTGGAACTTTGAGTCCCACCCTGCAGTTTTGTGGCGCTGCCTTCAACTTCCAGAGAGGGAAGTCTTGTCTCACAGCAGTCAAAAACACCATCAACCAGAACATCCGCAACAACAGCAACAGAAGGACCGGACCCAAAATCTGCATTGTATTGGTTTCAAACTGCAGGGCTTAAGTCCAGTGCAGAGGCAATGGCAAAAGAGGTTGAGCAAGTAGCAGCACCAATGACCATCCACAGGATGTTCCAGAAGTATCTGGAGCATCAAAAGAGGTCTTTGTGGGTCGAAACTCATTGATATATTGGTATGAGAAGATGCGCCAATGGCCAGAGCTCAGCAGGCTGGCAATAAAGTATCTGGCTTGTCCTGTGACCCAGTGTGTCTGCTGAGCATGTGTTCAGTGCAGCTGGTGCAGTTGATACAGTGAGAAGGACCAGTCTCTCGCCTCTAAACATGGAGAGATTAACTATGATCAAAATGAACCAACATTTCATACCACACAATTACACAATTCCTGATGCAGCAGAGGAGGAGGAGGATTGGTCAGATTCAAGTGTGTTAGCAGACCAACTTCTTGGTGAACCACCTAGTTTGAGGACAAACTCTACTTCCCAGACTGAGTATGGCAGTGCCTCCATAGAACTTTTTTATTATTTCTTGTTGAACTTTTATATTTGCACAAGAAAAATAGCTAGTGGAACATTATTATTTTTGTGTCAGATTTATGCTGCCCCACCATTTTTTAGTCACATATATATATATTGCTGGATTGTAGTTGTACCAGTGTGCATTGAAGAAGCCTCCACAATTCCTTCATGACATTGAAGACAATGCCTGCCTCCCTCGCATGACTATTAATTTTTGCATCACTTAGCAGGGCTGCCCCAGAAGATCGTGATTTACAAGAGTGCCAATACAAAATTCCAATGTGTTGCCTGCATCAAAGATTCATTGTGTTCCTACTACCTAACCTACCCATGCTTGTATTGGAAAAGGTAACTACAACTATAGCAATGGTGAGTGAGTGGTTGTGAGTGATGATTGATGATTCATGTGGTGGCAGACAATGAGGGAGGGTGTTGAGCTATAATTTGGGAACTTGTTTGAGATGATTTGCAATGTTTGGGGCCAGAATGATGGGTGAACATTTTGTTCTGTAGGTGATTGGCCGTTACAAACTTACTTAGCGAACATTGACCTGTACGGTTCACTCCTATGATCCTTCTATGTTTTCATTACCTAGGAGGACTGCCCCAGAAAATCATTTGATTTATAAGACTGCCAAATTCCAATCTGTTGTTTGCATCAAAGAGGAGATAGTATACCTACCACCGTGCTTGGATTGGAGCAGGTAGCCATTGCACCAGCAGATGATTATTGAGTGATTGTGAGTGATGATTGATGATTCATGTGGTGGCAGACAGTGAGGGAGGGTGTTCAACTGTAATTTGGGAACTTGCTTGAGATGATTACCAATGTTTGGGGATCGAATGATGGGCGAGCATTTTTTTCTGTAGGTAACCAGTGACCAGAACAGTCAAAATACTGCAATTCTGTTTCTCTATTTGTTCTTCAACAGCAGTGCACTACACGTATCTCTTGCTCAGGTCATGAATGAGACAGAGTTACTCGGAGTCAGGAGGAGGATGGAAGAACTCAGGGTGGGACTAGATCATCAACAGCTAGAAGCAAGAAGTTATCGACTTCAAACTGAAAACATGAGTCTAAGACCTAATACTCAGCTGCGTGGAATGGAGAGAGGTGCATTGACTTGTGAAATGCTGCTGTGTGTGTGTGTATGTGTGTGTGTGTGTGTGGCAAAAGTAAAACTCTGAGCCCCCCTCTTGTTTTTTTTTTGCTCTGAGTCTTCTTGGTAAACTTCTCATGAAGCTTACCTTTCTTCTGTCCTTCCACTTGACTCTAAAATACAGTTTCTGTTATACACTCTGCAGGCCTTCTAGTCTCCTGCACGAACAAAAGGCGAAAGCTGATCTCAACACTCCTGCTTACCTACCGAATCAGTCCAGACAGGCACCCAAGAGTGATGGACATTTCCGAGGAGAATGCAGATGCACCATCTAATTTTGCAATACAGTATCAGTTTTCTTATAACAATCATATTTGGAGAACTGGTTGGGTGGGTTCACTCCTCCATAATTTTATTTTTTCCAACCTAGAAGACAGAACATTTAGATATCTGATAACTTGGGTCTCGGGGGCAGAAGGGCTGTTTGCAATGCATTTAACTGTACTGTATCATACTCATTTCTTTGTTTCCTTCCACAACAGATTGATGACGATGATGTGCTGCTCATTGCCCAGATGAGTGTTGCCCTTGTGTAGTGTTTGTCTTTGTCAAACCTTTCCCCAAATCCCCTTTCCCATCAGTTCATTAAACTGCAACCCTCTTCCCCCGGGCTGTGTGATATATTGAGGTGTGGCTTAATTTACACCATCAATGGATCACACACTTAATGGGGCGGATGTGATGAAAGCAACATCAACTCTCTGCAGGATCTTCTATTACCAAAGCGATATCCCACACCAGCCCCATTTACCCACCCGCTCATAAAAGTGATCCATATTTTAGATATAGAACAAAGAACATCAGTCATCAGCATCATCATTCAGGCCTTGTGTTGTGTAACCATAAATGCCTAACCTAAGCTTATCCACTCCAGACTTTTAGTCCGGTTTTCATGACTCGAGGATTTCGTAACCTTAGTTTTAATTAAATAGTAGCTCCACATTGCTCAAGTTACTACTATTGCTTTTTTAAAATTTTATCACTATCAGGAATTCTTTGCTGGGTCATCATGTAGTAGTCTGGTCTAAATTCTTTGTAAAGCTTTGCTATAACCCATCAACTCAGTGTTTTTATTTCCATTTAGTTGCCTGTGATGGATAATTCTTCCTACAGTTGGAGCTCACCTGGGTGGCAGTGGGACCTCGCTTGTGAAGTTGTGATGCCTTCCCTGTTATTGCTTCATCTATATTAACATAAGACAGCTATGGAGTGAAGTGAACTAGTTAAATTAGGAAGTAAGTAACTAACTGCTACTACAAGTAATCATTTTTTCAAGTTGTTGTAGACAATATAGGTCATGGCAGCATCCCATCTAATGGTCAAGATAATTAGAGAAGTATAACTACCTACAGCTAAGCAGTATAATTCACTCCTACAAGCAGATAAACAGGCTGCTTAAAAACTAAAGGCAGCAGTGCAAAGTAAAAGTAAAACACAAAAATCTACATCAGGCCTAAATTTCGATGAAATATAATAATTTCCCTTTTTATTTTTTTTACGAACAAACACACCCTCTCCATCCACAATAGGCCCACCCCTCTCCCCAAACAAATTGACCCAATCACCAATGTACAAAAATGTCCAATGAATTAAAAAACCCGGTCCCAGCTCCCTTCTCACCCTCTCTACCCACAACAAGTCCCTCCCACCAAAACAAAAAAATTAAAAAAGGACTGGAAGAGGGCATTGTCCATTTGGGTCTGGAGCTCGTCCAGGCTCTACTCCATCCTGGTGAGCCGGCTCTGTATAGTGTCCAGCCACTGCAGGATGTGTTGCATGAAAGGCATGCTGTCAGAGCGGTAGGGGGAGGCAGCAGTTGCAGTCAGCTGGGGGCAGCGATGGGATGGCCAGGAGGCTGGAGGCTGAGCGGTACCAGCTGCACTGGGGCCCGGCTGAGAGGGAGGTATTTCCGCTTCTTCTTCTTCCAGGACCACCAGACACTGGTATTCCTGCTTGTTATGTTCCAGCCTCTGCTGCCGCAGATGGGCCGATATCTTCTGCCTGTTGGGTGCCATGGGTGGACCAGCAGGAGTAGCTATATTGAAAACAAAAAGAAAAAAACAAATTGTAAACAATGCTCTGTGCAAACAATTGTTTGAATTTAGTGGGTGGCACAGTAGCAGTACATTGCTTGTCCCCTAGGGTCATTGGAATTTGATGTGATTATGATTAGGAGAGTCACAAGGCCAATTTTAGGTTTTACCCACCCATGTCTCACATGAAAAGCACTGACTGTGTGGCAGAGAAGAATTAAGGCAGAATAATAATAACACAGGATTAAAAAAACATACATTTGATTTTTTTTTCTTCTGAAAGGCTTTTCAAGTAATTAAACAGACACTTTGAGTGGAAAATAAATTGCCTCTCATTAATGATTAAGGCATTATGCACTATGGAGTACAAGTTGTGTGTTCTGCTAAATTAATGGAGCCATGCTCATTGCTAGCCAGCGTGTCGAGTATCTTGCTACTGTCTGCAGCTGGGGCAGCTGTAGTTGACAATTATCTATTTTTAATTCCAATGGCCTTGTTCTTCTCCAAATGTCTTTCTCTTTCTACCCTGACTCCAAAGAGGCAGATCAATAATAAATAAGATACTACGTCACACACCTCATGTATGAAATGCAGATATTATCCTGTCTGCCGTAAATAGACAATGGGGAAAACAATGTACTGCACTACAGGGAAAGGAACGGGCTATATAGATTGTAATTGGCATGTTCGTCCGTTCATCACAGCATATCCCATACACATAACTTGACATCAAATCATACACTTACTCCCACTTTACTCACTGGCCTCTTCCACCACTGCATATTATTTCCAACAAATTCCTTCACTGGGCAGTAGGGAAAGGAAACTTGACTTACTCTACTTCAAGGTAGGGTAGAGGGATTAAGCTGGTAGGGTAGAGTTTTTTATATAGAATAGAGGGGTCAATGTCACTACACTGATCATCGATTCGTCATCTTTGGCTTATTCAGTCACTGTACTAGTCAACAGAAGTTGAAAGGGAAAAATCTGAACAGGCGTAAAACAAATCTGTTTTGGGAAACCATGAAATATATTTTGGAATCACTTCACATGGCTATAAAATCAAACGTGGCACATGTTAAGAATGGATATTTCAATTTTTGGGTAGGCTGGAACGGAAGGATTTAGGAAAAAATAAAGGAGTGAAGTACTAAGAGGTGACTGAGTGGGCGAAGGGAAACACACCTTCTGTGTTCGGTTTGCAATGCATTGGAAACTTTGTAAAAGCCACATTGACGGAAGCAGATGCACATTGCTCAGCCAACACTGCAGTCCTGAATTGAACCATACTGCTCTTTGGTCATGTGTGGCAAAATCCCATGGGTGGGGAGAGGGGTGACGAATGATGGGGTTGGGATACATCTGCCTCGCTTAACAAATACAGTGAGTGAAGATAGTACAACAAACATTTTAAAAATGCCCCTCACTTTGAACCACAGCTTTGATAACCCTACATAAATAAAGTAAGTGAAGTAGGTGAGCAGCATGTCCCTCTCCATGAAAAGAACTGCCTTGCTTATTCATCCAAGCAAACCACATATTAATTCATCCTTTCATTCTTATTCACCCATAGCCACCATGATTTAAGCTTTACTTTCTCTCATCCAGTCTTCACCATCATTTGCAATCCATTATCCATCCATTCAATATCCACCCTTTCTTCCAAACATCCTTTCACCCATCTATCCCTTTACCCACCCACGCACCCTTTAATCCACCCACCCTTTCACTCATACACCATTTTCAACCATCTTTTCTTTTCCCCTTCTGTTCTTTCATGTTTCCCTCAAGCCATTAATGTCCTTTTTGTAAGCTTTTGCTGAGTTGCAGATAGAAGAGGCCATAATAGCTCAACCACTGCTGCAGCTGGTAAAGCTGGGGGATTCACAGTCATGAGTTGATGATGCCCTGATGCTAGCTAATGAATATGATAGTAATTGCCAATAAGCAAGCAATTATGTGACTTATCAGTGCCGATCCCTGCCATCGCTTCTCCCCCTCCAACAGACTCTCCTCTTGTAGCGGCACTTGAGCCAGCATCACTGGTGGTCTTTGTGGCTAGAATAAAACATTATACATATTTTAGATGCCAGATATGCCTCCCCTTAATTTTGTAATTCAAAAAAATACAACCACAATACATCACTGCAGTTTGGTTAGCACTGCAGTATCTTCTAACAAAAATATCCCTCTGGGCATTTGGTTGCTTCACAATGTTAGACAAGCCAGGTAGTGCAGCCAATCAAAAACATGTTGTAATAGAGGGGCAGAGCTATAACCTATGATGATCATGATAACTCAGTCATTAAAGTACAATGAAGGGGTGGAATAATGGTCAATGAAAGACATATGGTGTTGGTTGGCAAATGCAACGAGACCTCATCTCATACTTTCCAGCCATGCTGTACTGTCATGGAAACTGCTGGTATACTGAATAAATGAATTACACAGCACACAACTTTTGGGGGGGGTCCATGGCCACTCTCTCGTTAACTCAACTGTATGAGCATGAGCAGGAAAAAGAAAACCTTTTGAGCAAACATACATGTTGAATATTATTTATAATACTAGCTTACTTAGGCCTGCAGTCTTCACAGTAGATAGTAGAGTAGCAAAAATGTGTTCTCAGTCTTACAGTACCACAACATATATAGGCCAGGGGGAAAGATTATTACCAACAAAGCAGAAGATAAGTGAACTAGAGACCGGAAAAGTCAGCTGCAAAAAAAAAAAAACAAGTAATAAGGAAAAAAAAGATAATGCAGGGATAACAGGAATGAAACAAAAATTGAATAGGGAAGTAGGAAAAAAGATACAGTATAAAAAAGAAATAAACATAGCAAAATGTAAAAGTAGTAAAGTGGGCAGAGGAAAAAGAGCTAATCCATTGCGCTTTGAACGAGTGGGTTCGTATCCCATCCTCGTCGCCAGGTGAAAGGAAGATGACAGGTAAGGGTGTAAGAGCAACTTTATTTCTCACCATCAACACCAGCCTCCAGGTAGCAACTCCCATCCTAGAACCCAGCACCAACATTTCAATACCCCAAGATTTTACCCTAAGCCAACAACAATCATAAAACCCAACATTATGGAAATGATAATAATAAATAATAGGACTTACTGGGGTTAGCAGAGCCACCTGCAGTGAGGCTGGTGGTCAGTCCCTCCTGTGCAGCAAGTCCCGGACCCATCACTGAAATGTTCTTCTTCTTGCCCTTGGGTGATGATGTAAGAAATGAAGAAGATAAAAAAAAAAAATTAGTGATTGAGTTAATAATCTCGAACAAAATTATTATGACAGGCAAACACAGTCACATTATACTTCTCTAAAACAGATCGCCTGTAGTACTATTTTCAATAGTCAATCGACTATTGTTGAGTTGTCCATACTAATCCTAAAATCCCTATTTAAAATTTCCTTAGCAAAACCTACATTTGGAACTAATGCATTGCAGTGAATGATCTTTGATTCTATTCTAATTTCTCAACCCCTTTGATGGACCAACTCAGTCACCCTTTTTGCAATGCATAGTTGCATACTACCCATTGTGAAATAGCTTGAAACTGTGCAGGCTACATAAACAAAGTCACAGAGAATGCTAACTCACTGATATCACTGATTCACTATGGTGACAGGAGGACAGAAGAGTCTGCAATGGCTTCTTAATTGATCAGCCAAAATGAGTGCCAATGATGAGTATGATTAGGTACGGCTGGATCACATAATAATATTATTCTTAACTTAAACTAAATGTAACTTACCTATGATAGTGAGCTGCTATTCAGAAAAAAGCATTAGCATTGTAGAACACAAACACAACAAATAATTAATTCTCACCGAGCCCCCAAATCTCAACACTGAGCAGGTTGAGCAGGTCTTGCTTCTGGTCAAGAAAATCTGCCCAGCGGTGCATCAGCTGCTGGATGGTGCGTCGAACCTGGCTGGTGCACAGCACGCAGCCGACGCTCCCGCAAGGGGTATCCTCTGCCAGGCCTGCCACCTGCTGCCAGCATGGAGAGGAGGTGACGCTGCACAAAAACCACTAGTGCTGCCACCTCCTCCTTGCCACCTTCTTTCACCGCAAGATTATAGACATCCACGACAGCTTCAACACTCTGACCCCCCCAACAGCCACCGACACCTCTGACACACCGCCCCCCAGCCACACCGGCCTCCTGCTCTCCTGGAACCACATCAACGACGACGACACCATCAAGACCATGAACACCATCCACTCCGGCTCACCGTCTGACCCCTGCCCCCACCACATCTTCAACAAAGCGAGCTCCATCATCGCACCCCAACTCCGGAAGCTCATCAACAGCTCCTTCGAGACCGCCACCTTCCCGGAGAGCTGGAAACAGGCCGAGATAAACGCCCTACTCAAGAAACCCAAGGCAGACCCAACGGACCTCAAGAACTTCCGGCCCATCTCCCTGCTCCCATTCCCAGCGAAAGTCATCGAGAAGATCGTCAACAGACAACTGAAGCGCTTCCTCGAAGAGAACAACACCCTGGACTCATCCCAATCCGGATTCCACAGCAACCACAACACCGAAACCGCCCTCATCGCCGCCACTGACGACATCAGGACCCTGCTAGACAGCGGAGAAACCGCGGCCCTCATCCTCCTAGACCTCTCAGCTGCCTTCGACACTGTCTGCCACCACACCCTACGCACACGCCTCCACAACGCGGGGATCCACGACAAAGCCCTGGACTGGATCACCTCCTTCCTCACCGACAGAACCCAGAGAGTCCGCCTCCCTCCATTCCGATCCGAAGCCACCAAGATCACCTGCGGCGTACCCCAAGGATCATCCCTCAGCCCGACCCTTTTCAACGTCTACATGACACCGCTCGCCAACATCGTCCATTCGCACGACCTCAACATCGTCTCATATGCCGACGACACCCAGCTGATCCTCTCCCTCATCAAGGACCCCGCCACAGCCAAGACCAACTTCCACGAAGGAATGAAGGCCGTCGCCGAATGGATGAAGAACAGCCGCCTGAAGCTGAACTCGGTCAAGACGGAGGTCCTCATCCTCGGCTCCACCCCCTCCGCCTGGGACGACTCCTGGTGGCCAGCCTCGCTATGAGCGGTACCGACACCTACCGACCACGCACACAACCTGGGGTTTATCCTGGACTCATCACTGTCCATGACCCAGCAAGTCAACACCGTCTCCTCCTCCTGCTTCAACACCCTCCGCATGCTTCGCAAGATCTACAGGTGGATCCCCACCGAAACCAGAAGGACGGTCACCCAGGCCCTCGTCACCAGTAGGCTAGACTACGGCAACACCCTCTACGCGGGAATCACGGCCAAACTCCAGAAAAGACTCCCACGCATACAGAACGCCTCCGCACGCCTCGTCCTCAACATCCCCCGCCACAGCCACATCACTGCCCACCTGAGAGACCTGCACTGGCTCCCCGTCAACAAGAGGATCACCTTCAAACTCCTCACCCACGCTCACAAAGCACTCCACGACACCGGACCAACATACCTCAACAAA
Organism: Calotriton arnoldi; assembly: GCA_963921515.1. NCBI lineage: Eukaryota > Metazoa > Chordata > Amphibia > Caudata > Salamandridae > Calotriton > Calotriton arnoldi. Next base: position 1,694,426 of record CAWUFW010002984.1, read on the forward strand.
CGACTCTCCTTCTACACTCCCAACCGCCAGTTCCGCTCCTCTGACCTCTCCCTCGCCACCGTCCCACTCATCCACCGAACGACCACCAGCGGCAGATCTTTCTCCCACCTCGCCGCCAAGATATGGAACTCCCTTCCCATCCACCTGCGACAGACCCAGGACCTGCTGACCTTCAGGAGACTTCTCAAGACCTGGCTGTTCGAGCAGTAGCGGTTCCCCCCCCCCTTAGCGCCTTGAGGCCGTCGCGGGTGAGTAGTGCGCTCTACAAATATATTGATTGATTGATTGATTGATTGCTGAAGATCACACGGGGCTGCACATCTGGGCAGGGGCACCGCCCGCAAGGTAGGCGACCCTGCTCTGCCATGGCGCTGGGTGGGGTAAAGATTAGAAAAGAAACAGGAAATGGAAGGAAAGGAAAGAATAAATAAGGAAGTAAGGGGAAAAATAAACAAAATACAAAAAGTCATGAAAAAGAAAAAACAAATTAAAAAACCCTAAAATACACACGTACAAAAACACACACTAATACAATAAATAAAAATGAGTGGTAGATTAATTAGATTAATTAGGAGGGCGGAGGATTACAAAGATTACAGAGGGATTGAAAATTAGGCCCAGCGCCATAAAGAGAGTAGAAAACAAGATGGCCGCACCCATGCAAATCACGTGGTGCCATGTTCTTGTGATTTAGAACGCGTGGACGTACTCCGTATTGCATTTGACGGTAAATGCAATGCGAACAGGTGCACCGGAAAACTCTGCGAGGCCGTGGAACTCCACATAGTTTGGTAGAGTTTTTAGCAACTCCGCGGTGTTCTGCATAATGCAGCTCTGAGAACTCGGCCCATGCTTACTCTGTGCCAAGCTACCAGAGGGTGAGCACAGGTTATCTTTTAGCGTGTATCTAGCTTAACCTGACTAGGATTGTGGTCCCTTCTTGAACTGGGTGCATACCTCTGCCAACTAGAGACCCGATTTCTAACAACGCCTTACCAGCCAGCTAGTTGCATGTCAAGAGGGAAACGCTAGGCTCTCCAGCAGCCATTTTCAGTTGTTGGCACTCCTTTGAATGGGTAGGCATCAACATTGTTGGGCCTCTGAACCCCAAGACAACCCTTGGTAACAGGTTCATCCTAGTCTTGGTGGACCAGGCCACTTGGTACCAAGAGGCTATACCTCTGTGGACAGTGACTACATCTGCAGTGGCCAGGGCACTGATGGGGATATTTAACCATGTGGGTTCCCCAAGTAGGTGGTATCTGACCGTGGTACCAACTTCATATCAGTGTACATAAAGTCCATGTGGAAGGTGTGTGGGGTAACTGACAAGTTCTCCACTCCTTACCAAAGCTTACCACACCCGAACTGAGTCGACTTGTTGAAAGGTTCAACAAGATGCTCAAAGGCATGATCATGGGCCTGTCAGGGCCCTTGAGGCAGAAGTGGGATGTCCTTTTTCCAATCCTTTTGTTTGCTTACAGGGAGGTACTGCAGAAGGGGGTTGCCTCAGCCCCTTTGAACTTCTGTACAGGCACCCTGTGAGAGGACTTCTCAGTCTGGTGAAGGATGGCTGGGAGCAAGCTTGGATGTGGTCAGCTACATGCTGGCACTCCGTACCCAGATGAAGCTCTTCTGGAAGGAAAACAAAGAGAATTTAGAAGTCAGCCAGGAGGTCATAGAATGTTGGTATGACCATGAGGCCATTCTAGTCAAGTTTCAGCCTGGCCAAAATGTGTTTGTGATGGAGCCAGTGTAGCACAGGGCCCTGCAATACTGCTGGTCTGGGCGCTATGAGGTGAAAGAGTGCAAGAGTGAGGTCACATACCTGGCAGACCTCAACACTCCCCGGAACCCTTTAAGGGTTTTGCACGTCAATCACCTCAAACCCCACCTTGAGAGGTCTGAGGTAACCATGCTTCTGGTCATGGATGATGGAGTGGAGGAGAAGAGTGAACTTCACACTGACCTCCTTTGTTCCAGGGAGCAATATGGGTCAGTGGAGGGTGTCAGCCTCTCTCCTACACTGACCCTAGAACAACAGAGAACAGAGTTGTTGGAGCAGTTTGTCTCTCTCTTCTCCTTTACCCCGGGACTCACTACATGGTGCACCCATGATATTAATACTGGGAATAATATGCCGGTAAAGAGTAAAATCTACAGGTTATCTGATAAGGGGAGAGCCAGCATTAAAAGAGGAGGTTGTAGGAAGCTGTCTATGTATATACTATACCAAAGTAAGGTATAGTGTGCACAGAGTCCAGTGGATCCCCAAAGGCTTACAGAGGTAAAAGTAGATAATACCTTACTCTCTATTTGTGGTAGTGTTGGTGAGCAATAAGGCTGTATCAGAGGGTAGTGTTAATCATTTATTGTACACACTCAGGCAAGAAATGATAGCACACACTCAAAGACTGAACACAGGCCAATTGTTTGTGTAAAAATATTCTTTTGTTGTGTTTTATATCTAGAACCAAGCAGGACTTAGTACAGGTAAGTAAAATGATACTTTTTCAAGGCAGGTTGAACAATACAAGCAAGCTGAATGAAAATGACTTCATTACAGGTTTGTAGACTCTTGAAATACAGTTGAAATTACTTTTGGATTACTTTGTAGATTACTTTTTCTACTCAGCGTGATATGCCTAGATATCTCAATGGGACATTTCCTGGATAAAAGGTAAGTAAAACAGTTTTGCAATAAAACACAGTTATTTATGTTTCCATACAAACACCCTCAACACTTGCAATCCTATGGAAAAAAATGATGTTATTGGTTTGCAGGTAAGTAAACGGTCTTTAGGGTTGAGTTTCTGGGGTTAGAACAAGGGTTCCCCCAGGGTCAAGGATGCACTCAAAAAGCACCCTCAGCGGCACTAGGGCAACCGGGTGCAGAGTGCTGATGCCCAATGTTATCCAATGGGGGATAGGGGGCCGCTGGTTGGTGGCTGCTCACGGGCAGGCCACAAGGTTGAGGGAGCAAAGCTCTTAGGGTTAAGCTCAGGGCAAAGGGGGATACAAATTAGCACACAAGGTGCACCCACAGCCGTAAGTTGGGATGTTGGGGGTTGCTTGGACACCGTTGGTTGGGCCACGCAAGGCCCTGGGGTGTTGGGTGCAGGGGTGTCTTTGGGCATCGGGTTTCCTTACCCGCTCCTGGTCATGGTTGGGGGGACCCTCCAGATAGAGGCTGCAGGCGTTGGCTGGAGCTTGAGGTACGTCAGGGGTCACTTGAACCCAGGTCAGGATCACCGGGGATACCTCAACTTGGTGTTGGGCGACTCAAACTCGGGCCGTGGGTGTCGGGTGCAGAATGGTGCAGACTTGTGGATCCGGCTGAAACCAGCAACTGTTGGTGAACAAATACAGTGCTCACAGGAGACAGAGTCTTGGTAGGGAAGGCAGGGCAGGCCCTCCGGGTTCTGGGGGGCTGCTGGACACACCAGGATTTTGCTGGAGCAGGTCGAGGTTGGGACAGGCCGGTAGGACTGGGGCCAAGTCAGTTGGTGTCCTCCTCTTCTTCTTTCAGCATGGCTCTTCGGTCCTTCTTCTCTTCTTCTTGCTTGTCTAAGGAGGCAAGGTTCGAAGTTGCCCCTAAATACTAAATTTAAGGGCGTTTCAGGTAGGTACAGGTTGGAACCAATGGAAGGGACCCCCTTTTATGCCACCCTCCAGTGGGAGGGGGGCATAAGCCTCACTCCGGTTGGCTGGGTCCCCCAATCTTCAAGATGGCGAGGACTGAGAGATGTGCTTCACCTCGCCTCCCCCACCTGAGGGGTGGGGTTGGCAAAGGTGGGCACACCACTCCTCCTATCTTGGTTTTCCCACTGATTCTCCCGCCCAAAGTGGGGGTCAGAACTGGTGGAGGCCAGTTGCTGGGAGCAGCAAATGGCTGGGTCAGCTCACAAAGGCGGCAAGCCTTTGAAGCTTCCCCTTCATGGACCCTGCCCATCCTGGGGGAGGAGGCTTGGCACCTCTGCCCAAGATGTGCTTTGTTTCAGGACTCCGAGAGCAGGAGTGTTGTAAAGTGGATTATTAGTAAGACAAATGTATATCTGCCACTGGCAATAAGGCCACTAACACAGTATAGGGCTCAGAATAGGTCTTAGAAAAATATTCCTATGCTCAACCCTTGGTAGCTTGGCTGCGAGCAGGCAGGCTAAACTTCAAAGACAGGCATGTAAAGCATTCAAAAACACCAATTCAGTAAATAATAAAGACACAATGCACAATAAAAACCCAATACCAATTTATAAAAATAGGAGATTTTTGTATCTTTAAAATGACACCAAAATGACAAAAATCCAATGTAGGGAACCGGAGATATGAATTTTCAAAGATTTAGCAATTTGTAGCACATAGAAACCTATAGCGCCTTATCGGGAAATCTGGTTGCGATAGACCAGGTCAAAGTCAAAGTTTCAGGTCGACCGCGATGGCGCCCTGGGCGGCTACCCCTCCCGGTAGGTCTCGGTCACAGTTTTTATCTTCTGACTTAGATACTTTTCTGGAGCTTTTCTTCTCGGGGTCTCTCGAAGCTCCCAGCCAGTCTGGATTTGGTGAGGGTTCGCCGGATTGCCTTGCAATGAGCTCCCGGTCAAATTTATGGAAGTCCGACCTCAGGAGCGTTCCAGCGGGACAAACCGAGGTTTCAGGCCGACAAGGGGTTGAACGCAGGCGGCTTGGCTTTCGCGGTTGCTGCCAGTCACCTTTTCTTCGTTCGGACTTAGAAACTTTTACGGAGCTTTTTCTCAGAGGGGTCTTCGATGCTCTACACCAGGCCAGATTCGGTGAGGGTTCGCCGGCCTCGGATTTCAACTACTACCGGTCAAACTGTGTAAGTAGGACCTATGGAGCTTTTCAGCAGGACAAACCTGGACAGCAGGCCGGATCGCGGTTGAAGGCAGGTGGCTTGGCTGGCCAGGTTGAGTCGGTCTCCTTATGGAGCTTTTTTCCAAAGTTGCTCCAAAGTTTTTCAAACTTCTGGAACTTCTTCCTGAAGTTCCCAAAAGAGTCCCAAAGTGTCTCAAACTCACTGAAATTTAGATTTATAACGCGTACTAATACCCGGAGGTGTCTAGGCGCGGCAGCTCCCCCTGATATACTAACCAGAGTGGGTAAATATAATGCTGTGACGGGCTAGTTGTTAAAAAGCTGAGGGGCATATTATCAAGGCGGCGTTAAAGAATTATCGCCGCTTTAGCGTCCGTTTACGGACGAAAAGCGGCGATAATTTTATCGCCTAATTAACAAGGACACGCTTGCGCGTGATTCCTTGAATTAGCGTCCGTTTTCTGCACGCCTCCCATCGCATCGCTAATGAGATGCAAAGGAGGCGTGCCTGTGAAAACAACATGGGGAAATATCGCTAACCCAGGTATCGCCATATTAACAACGTGGGTTAGCGATATTTTAAATCGCGTTAAGTATGCCTTAACGCAGGAATTTAACGTCTGCTAAATTCCTGACTAAGGCATACCTAACATGGGGGTGGATTGTGTGGCTAAGACCACAGGCCCTATTCACAAGATTATCGCCGTTTTTCCATGGAACATCGCTGAAAAACCAGCGATGTTCCATGGAAAACACCGCTATCACTGGAAAATTATCGCCTTTGCGCTAAGCGTTGTTAATACATCGCTAGCATGGCGATAATTTTCAGCGATAGCCGGCGATACTATTCCCCACGCTAAGAGCGGTCAGCGATAATTATCGCTGCCGCTTGATAATATGCCCCTGAGTTTTTAAAAGTTTACGAAATCCCAGTAGATTGTTTTCTGTCTTGAGTGCCAGTGGGAGGGAATTCCACAATCTGGCTGTACCTGAGATAAAGCTTCTCCCCTCCCCCCCAGGAGGCCGTTTTGGCCCTGGGGATTATCAGATTTGCAGTGGTCGCAGAGCGCAGCTGCCTCTCTGGAATATACCACTTGAACTTGTCTGCTAAATAGTCGGGCCCAGGCCATGTAGTGCTTTGAAAGTGATACAGAGGGCCTTGAATTCTATCCTTCTTTTAACTGGAAGCCAATGTAAAATTGGGAGGGCGTGGGCCACTGATTGACGTTTCGGGATGTCAAGTAGAAGGCGAGCTGCTGCGTTTTGGAGGACTTGCATTTTGTTGAGGAGGCGTGACTGTATGTTTAGAAACAGCCCACTACAATATTCTATTCTAGACAGGATCAAGGCTGTAACCACCATTTTCTGGAGTTCTGACGGAATGTAGGGAAGAATTTTCCTGATAGTTTTAATCATGTAAAAACATGCGGAGGTGATTGCATTGATTTGCCCCTCGAAGGACAACTTGGTGTCAAAGTAGACTCCTGGGTTTTTCACCTTTGAGGTGAGAGTAGGGATCTCTCCCATTTCCTGAGGCCACCAGTTGGGTTGCCAAAAGGAGGTATCTCGCCCAAATAAAAGTACCTCGATTTTCCCTGTGTTCAACCTCAAACAGTTTTGGGACATCCAATGCCCAACTTTGCGCATACAGTCCTGAAATCTCCGAGCCGTGTTCGTTGAGTCCCCTGAAAAGGACGCTATGATTTGTGTGTCATCGGCATACGACACTGTCTTGAAGCCGAAAGACCTAATGAGAGAGCAGAGGGGGGCAACGTATAGATTGAAAAGTGTCGGGCTCAACGAGGAGCCCTGTGGCACCCCGCATGGAAAGGTGAACCAGGACGATGTGTGTCCGCCAAGCTCCACTCGTTGCTCCCTGTCACGGAGAAAGGAGTTCAGAAGGTCCAAAGCCTTGACCCTAATCCCTACAGAATGCAATCGGTTTATTAGGAGATCATGATCCACCGTGTCGAATGCCGCCGGGAGGTCTAAGAGGATCAGGGCAGTCTTCCCACCCTTATCCAGGATCTCTCTTATTTCCTCCGACACATTAATCAGGGCCAGCTCAGTGCTGTGCTGGCTTCTAAAACCATATTGGGCACTGTCTAGGAGATTGTTATCCTTTATAAACTGGGTGAGTTCTGTATTCATGGCCTTCTCTATGACCTTAGCTGGGAGGGGTAGTCGAGAGATAGGCCTGTAGTTGCTTGGATCAGTGTTTTCCAGGTTAGGTTTTTTCAGGATTGGGAGGATAGATGCCTTCTTCCATGGTATCGGAAAATACCCATTGGAGAAAATACAGTTGAAGATGTCTGTAAGGTAGCTAGTTGTAACCCCCAGGGCCAGGTGGAGGATCTTAGGGGGGCAAGGGTCCCAGGGGGAACCTGATCTCGTCTAGCTAAGAATTGTCATGACCTGTGTTTCCGAGAGGGTGTTGAAAGCATAGAGACAAGAGCTGGTGGCTCCTGACACGCCTTCACCACTCTGAACCTCTGTTGTGGTGGAAGGGGGACCATTTGAATGCCCTCCTGTCCCCTGGCGGGTGGATAGAAATAAGTCCGAGACTGTTTTAACTTTGGCTTGAAAGGAGTCTGCTAGCCGGTTGCAAAAGTCTTGGTCTACTCCTGTATTTTTCTGACCAGGAAGTTTACTCAATTTCTGCACTGTAGAGAAGAGTTCTTTGGTGGAGTTAAGGGATGCGCTGATTTTGGCTGAGTAGTACTGTTTTTTTTTCTGTTAAAATTTTTTCTTTGTAATCTGCAATAGCTTTTTTATAGGTGATCTTATGGTCGTGGACATAGTGTAAGCTCCCTTTTCTTTCCTGCCTACGACATACTTGCCTAAGTAGTCTCAGGCTATCGTCGAACCATGGCTCAGATGGGCAAGTCCTTTTATTAGTTGTACTTTTTAGGGGCGCAATGGTGTCGAGAGTGTCAATGATCCAGTTGAGGTAGGTATTTGTGGCCTCATTCAGGTCCACTGGAAGCCTCGGTTTAGAGAGGTGTAGGTGGCCAGTGAAAATTTCTGTGGTAACTTTATGCCAGGGGCGTTTCCTAAGAATGGGTAGGAGGGATGGCCCTGGTTCAGTTGTCGTCTCTGGACGGATACTGAACATCACGGCTGAGTGGTCTGACCAGGTTAGTGGAATGATCGAGAGGATTTTAAGATAGGGGTTGTCGGAGAAAATGCCATCTAATGCATGGCCTGTCTTATGAGCAGGACTATCCACCAATTGTGTGAGGCCGACACTTCCCATCATGTCAATGAGGGCAGCCGCATCTTTAGATGCTGCGTTTTCGAGATGAAGATTAAAGTCCCCTAAGATGGTGAAGTCAGGAAAAAGGACTTTAATGTCTAGCAGCTGACTGCTGTTATATAAAAAATTAGCACTCTGACCTGGGGTCTATAGAGAAGCACCCCATTAAAGGAGTACCGGCTGGTCAAGGTGATCTTAAAGATCAGTGCTTCGCAGATTGTGGCGGTTTGCATGGGTTCAAAGGAGACTTTCAGCTGTTCCTGAAAGATTATTGCAAGCCCCCCGCCCCTTTTATGAGGCCGGTCTAGTCTAGAGATAGCAAAACCCGGAGGTATGGCCAAGATGAGATCTGGATCAGACGCGGCGTCTGCCCAAGTTTCAGTGACGAAAGCTAGGCTCAGACCCTGGGAATCAATGAAATCAGAGAAGGCCAGTGCATTTTTTATCAGTGACCTTGCGTTGACAAGTGCTGCTTTAAATGTGTCTTTCCCAAGTGGGGTAGGATCAAGGGTTATGGGATTTGGGCCACGTGGAGTGTGCAATGCTATGGGGGGGAGTGCCCTTAGTTTTATGGTCTGTCAAAGAAAGTTGACAGAGAGGGCAGGAACTCAAGCCTAGATGTTTCCCATGTTCGAGAGTGGGGCCAGGGCAATAAGAGCCTGTGTCTTGAATCTGGTTCAGCTCCCCTTGTGAATATTTCAGTGGTTTAAGAAGAAATTCACCTGAGGGGCTGGCGCTGAGCGCGGTCCGTGTGTGGACGGGCGCAGACGGGCTTGCCTTAGGCGCGTCAGCGGTGCCATCACGTTTAAATACGGACAGTAGCCTGAACCACTAGACCGTCACCCTGTGGTGCACCGGAAGTGGTCAGGCCTCTTTTCCTCTCCCGACGCTCCCTCCACAACAATCGGGAAGAATCCCGTGGTAGACCAGAGAGCGGGGGAGGGAAACCTCCAGAGAGCCACCGAAACGTGCCCTGAATAGAAACAGTCACAAAGGTGAGATTTAAAAGTTTTAAAATTATGCCGTTTAAAAGATTAAAAATGATTTACGCATTGTGCAAAATAACAATTCCGCCCGCTTTGGGCTTCCAAGGGTCTGGAAGTTCCAAGATGGTCCTTGAAAGTTGAGGACTTCAGTTCCCACAATCCACTTGGACAAAACCCTTACAAATCCACTGGTAGTTCTCCAGGTTGAGGATCCTTGGTGGTTATGTTCCAGGTGAGCTCTGTTAACCTGTGGCTTGCAGGGAGTCCACTCTTTAGTCCTTTTACAGCAAGGTAATCCACAGGCTGTAGTTTCAGATGGTGCAGACGGTGCAGTCTTCAGAGTGCAGGCCTTAGGAAATGTGCATCAAACTTCCAGCATGGCCCGTCTTGCTTTCTTAAGTTTCAAGCAGCAGATCTGAGGGGCTCTGCCCTTCTCAGACACTTATTCCAATTTCTCTGGGTCAAGCAGGAGGTCACTCCTGTCCAATGGGCTGCAGGGTACCACCCAAAGGTCTGACCGCTTCCTGCAGAGTGTGGCACTATTTTCCCAGAGTGCACCAATTCTTCCAAATTCCTAATGGCTGATTTTCCAGCAGGGAGAGAAGAGCTGGCTAAACACACCCCCAGGATGGCTAATCTCCATATTCTCTCCCCCTTGCATCTGCTCATTCCTTTCTTAATTCTAGCATCTGGCTGGGGTCAAAAGAGTGGAGTTGTAAATGACACTGGTGTCTTCCCCTTCCCTTGAAGTCCATTGTTTACAACTCCTCCCCCTGCTCTGGCATTCCTGTGTAACAGAACACTGCCCTCCCAGCAGAGCTGGTCAACCCCAGGGGCTCTTTATCACCTCTTCAAAGCAGCCTGGCTAATCCACTTAACTCTGACCAATCAGGACAGACCACTGGAAAGCTGAATCTGGGCTTACAAACAGGAAAGTCTTATAACTTCTTGTATGTACATTTTAGAAGAAATTCAACAATAATATATTGTAGAGTTTATTAATACCATTCTGGGAAGTCTTTGAATGATACTTTTAGCCTTCTCCTATCAAGCGCTATTAGTTAATAACTTCCTGCCATGTTAACCTATGTGGCAGGGGATTTGCATTGGGAGAAATGACTTTTCCAGCACCAGGGCTTATAAAAACATATTTTATAAGTACTCTACATATATCTTCAGGACCCCCACCCCAGGAACACCTAGGGGAGACTTTAGGGGTTCTGAATATGTAAACATATTGCAGATCCTCCCTCCACAGTGCTCCTACCACCAAAGTCGATTTTGGGCAGCACTTTATCACAATGTGGGGAGTGAAATGTGCAATTTCACTTAAACCAGGGCATATAAAACTCATTTTTATTAGGGTCCTCCTTATAAATAACTGATCCCCCCACCCTTGGGACACCTAGGGGAGGCCCCGGGGGGTACCTAATATGCCCAAACATTGTAGGTTCACCATTTTTAAGTGCCAAAAACACCAAAGTCGAGTTTGGGCACAATTTACTTTTTAAAAGTAGTCCTGCAACACAGAGCCACTTTTAAACTGACCTAAGGCTTCAGCAGTGCACACATGCAAGTGCAGAAAGGGCTGCTGGCCTCTAAACTACCATGCCCTATTATATACTAGGGACTGATAGGTTTAGTTTAGTTTTAGTTTAGTTTATTATTATTATGCATGATTAATTAAAACCGTTGCATACATATAACAGTAACAATTTCATATACGTAGTTCAACGGATAAAAACAATGTTAAAAGCTATCATTATGCATCATGTTAAAATTCACATTTGGGACTTACGCGCTTCAACAGATCTAAAGTACATGTGAATCAGAGAAAACTAAGCTAGCGAGAGCTTTACCAAGTTGAGCAGCCATCATTATGCATCCTGTTAAACTTCACGTTTTAGGGCTTATGCGTTTCATCGGATCTAAAGTGCCTGTACGTCAAATAAGGTGCAGAAGCGAAGGCTTGCCAGGTCAAGCAACAATGACAGCCCGGCCCGGCTAGTTTTGTTTAACCAATGTCCACTTGTGATGCATGTTTGAGTCTCTCGGTCACTGTGTCCCAAATTTTTTTTAAGGCGGCAGTTTAGCTGTGTTTCGGCCAAATTGAAGCACAGTTTTACTGCCTGCCTGCAGGTCCTGGTGCCGTTCTGCTGGAATATTGGTCGAAATAGGGTGCTTCTTATATCCTTTAGGTTAGGGCAGATGCAGATGAAGTGCGCAAGGTCCTCGTTTCCTCTTCCACATAGATGGCAGGACTGGAGTCCTGATCTCCTTTTCCATGGCGGGAGGTGTGGGAGGATCGGTAGGATACCCAGCCGCTGCTTTAGGAATTTTTCTTTTATCCTCGTTTTAGCTCCCGTTTTCAGGTAAGATTGTGGTTTGAGGGCTTTGAAGTCACTGAGTAATGTCAAACCATGAGCCCTTATAGCCAGCTTTTGACTTTTGTTGGTGTGCACATAGGTGTTGATTAATATGATTTGCTGGCATTTCATGTTAAACTTAAGTGTTATCGTCACTGCCTGGATGGCACTTGAGGCACTTGGGGCTTCTATTTGGGCCTCTATTGATGAAATATCTCCTATTGTGGTTATTGAGGCAAGTATCATCAGTCCTCCCGAGCGATCACCGAAGTCGGATCCCTTTCTTGCAGGAACAAATTGTGACGTATACCCCTGGAGCTCAAATACCTTGTCCTCCCAGGTTTCCTGGAGTAGTATCACATCGAATGTCTTTAGGTAATTTAATACCTCGAGGTCCACCGTCTTGTTCGCTAGGCCATTAATGTTCCATATGCACATACGGATTTTGCTTCGCTCTGCCAAGGCTGTTGGTAAGCAGGGCATCCCTTGTCATTTGGACCGCTCTATTGTTATTGTTCACTGTATTTGCATCCAGCTCGGGTCTGTTGACGGTGGAGTTAAGCCTTTATGCTCGATGCCTGTGTTCAGGTTAGTTATTTCTAAAGACAGTGGTCCCTAGTCAGTAAATGAAAACAATCAGTAAATATAGACCTAATCAGTGCTATATTTTAACGCTGTCCATAATAAGTCATAAGGTAAGTATACAAAAAATAATAAGAAAGGAACAATTTAAGTGGGACACAAGCCTGCATCCAACTTAGCAAAGAAGACACACAACATAAAGCAGAAGGCTCAGGCAAAACAAATTGTTTGTTTAGAACACATTTTTTGATATAACAAACAGATTGTGCAAGAGACACCATTACATAAAAATAGCAAATTGGGAAAATGTATATGGTGTACAAGTAGTCGACGGCGTTTCGATCCTTAAAGAACATACTAGGATCATCTTCAGGACATTTGAATTAACATGCCTGTATATGTATGCCTGTAATAATTATGCAGTGGTCGCATGGACAATTAAGCGTACGTCCTGGGCGGAGTACGTGGCAGGACAGGTAGAGCTGCGTGTACAGACTCTACGGTGCTCAATGGCACTCTGAAGGTTTGACCTAGAGACAACTACGATGAGGAAAGGTCATTAAGGAGAGCTGCGCTGCGGTGCACGATGGCGGACCGTCCAGTTCAGGCTTGCTCAGCGTTAAAATATAGCACTGATTGGGTCTATATTTACTGATTGTTTTCATTTACTGTCTAGGGACCACTGTCTTTAGAAATAGTTAATTACCCAAGGTCCCTGACCAACTGTAATTGGGCTCCCTTGTTTTCCATAGCATGTGTTCAGGTTAGTGGCCTTTGAGCCGATGGAGTAGGCTCCTGGGGTGCTGCTGCGGGCTCCTTTTCATACTGATGTGGTAGTTTTAGGTAGTCCGTTTTTGAGAACATTTAGAAAGGGCGTTGGATAGGGTGGTCTTAATTCAGCTTTTAAATTTATCCCCATTGTAAAAACGTATTTTCTTCTTTCATGATTGTGTTGACTGTCTCATTAGTGTTCCATATTGTTTTAGTTGCTTCTGGACATTGCATGTTGTTGGTTGGTCAGAATTCAATAGAGAGCAGATCTGCTGAGCTTAGATTTTCTAGACTTGTGATGGAGTGTAGGAGCCGCAATATGTTCCCCCTATTTAATATGTCTGCTCTTCCCGAGTTTCGTATTCAGGAAAGAATATGATGGTGTCCGTTCCTTTTGATTCTTTGGCCCCGGTTTCCTGGGGAGGGATTGATTCATGGTGTGGGGGCCTCGGTGGAGTGGGGTTTCTCTTGCTGGCTCCTTGTTTGGCGTTAGTGTGGCAAATTTGTTGGGGTTCAACTGGTGTCTGGTCTTTTTCTGATATGTTGGTGCTGTGCGTGTTCTCCCTCTGTGGCCTTTGTGGTAACTCCCTAGAGTTGTTCGATGGGCCCTCTCTCAGTTTGATCCTTGGGATTTGTGCCGTGCTAGTGGCCTTGCTGGATTCTTGCGTTATTGTGGCTAGCTGCTTACTTATATGGTTGATCCCCTGTTTGCTGTCGCGTATTGTGGTACTTTGTGGTAGTAAATCCGTATTTGTAAAGCGCGAACTACTCACCCTTACGGGTCTCAAGGCGCTGGGGGCCATTGTGGAAATTAAGTGAGCTATTGCCCAGAGTCACATGGTGCTGAGCTGAGCTGCCGCCAGAGCGGGGGATCGAACCGTGAGCCCTGTGCTCCGAAGTCAGCTGCCCTGGCCGCTGCACCACACCTCTCCACTTTAATTTAGTGACTTTAATGATGGCCCCGTGGTTGGTGCCAGGGTGGTGTTGGATCTTGTGGTGGGGTGGTCTGTCCTTTCTTCCAAAGTGGAGGTTTGGGCGCACCTGATATCCTCAAATTCCGTTAGAGTTGCCAAAGGCTGGTTTTCACCGCAAAGGCCGAAGACGGCTATCTTTCTATTCCTTCCCTTCCTTTTTTGTTTGCGACGCGCTTTTGGGAGTGAACGATTATCGTTGGCTGCGCTCTCTTTAATTGGTGTTGTTGCTTTGCCACCGCCTGGGGAGTGGTGTAAGCTAGTCGGCGTGTTCCCCATTTTATGGTGCCCGGGTGTCGTTGTATCTGCTCTGGATGGTCCGTCAATCGGGTGATTGTGCGGTGTGGAGTTTGTTTTTAAATCTGATAGTAGGTCTCCTAGCATTGATGGCAACGTGGATAGTTTGTTAAGAATTGGGGCGCTGGTGCAATCAGGATGTAAGATTTGAGTTCCTTGTGCGGCTTCTTGTCCCCGCTTTATAAGATCATTGAGTTCTGCTAGTTTCCTATCTATCCCTGAGGTAAAATCTGCTCAAGTTTGAAGAACCGTCAGCTGCAGGTCCAGTTTATGGAATTCATATTGAAGCTCCGTGGCTGAGTGTTGCATAGTGCTTAATAGGGTTGCCCATATGGATTCCGTATATATTGGTCCTGTGGAGTTGTTTCTTTGTGCCCTAGATGCACTTGGAGGTACCATGGTAGAGTGATTCGAAGCAGCCTTAAGCTGCACAAAGCTACAAGTTCCTCCCATTCCTGCAGGAAGGTCATATCACCGTCCATTAAGTGGGAGTCTTCATAAGGAGGCGGCAGACAGCACACGGTGGTGTGTTGTTTAATGGTTGGTTAAGAACTGACAAGGTGTCAGCTTGTGTGATTGATGTCTGTAAGGGAGAGCTGTTTTTTGGCTGTGATGACGTGACCCAAGCATTTTGTTCTGCCCACTGGCTCTGCTCTGGGAAGAGAGCTTGGGGATCCTTGGAGCCGGTTAGGTCTTTAGTTTCCCCTTGTTTTGATGTATTTGTTAGGTCTGTACCCAGATGGCCCTTGTTTTCCAATGTGGAGGCTTTATGGAACTTAGGGCTTCTTGTTGGTCTGCCTTTTATGCTGCTGGGTCTCTCCAAGATGGGCTCTCCATGGGCTCGGTCCCCTGGTGGATTTTTGGCCTCGCTATTTATCCTGGCTTCTATGTATATTTTGTCAATATCTGTGTCCCTACTACGTCCTTGTTCTTTTAGTAAGCTTTATCCTTTGTGACTGACGATGGTCCAGCCAGATTGGCGGAGGTCTGTGGGGTGTATTCAAATCTCCCAGGTTGAAGAGGGGTTTGTAACCCCTTAATATCCTCATTTTTAGAGTAAATAACTGTTCCAGGGTCTTTCAGAAAGGAGAATTTTGTATAGATTTTTGCTGAAATGTACATGGATTTTTCCATTGAGACAGCCCCTCAATGTTTATAAGCTCTTTTGACTCCTCGCTTTTTGATACCGGCTTCAGGTGGGTAGTAGGTTGGAGATTTTTTATAGACACTGGGCTGCAAGTTCCACTAGTGTCTACACCGCTGAAGGGAGAGCAGATGCTGATGTCCCTATTGTCCCTGTTTAGGGGATCCATAGTTGTTTCGCTTTTTATGCCGCTTTTTGTGTCAAGTTTAGGGGCTTCCTCACCTTTGGCTTTTTTTTGCTTTGTTTAGGCTTTAGGTTTGTCAGAGACCTCCTTACTCTGCCTGACCTCATGTCTTCCTCGTTTCCTGATTTGCTCGTTTTCCCCTTGGGTTGTTCTTTGGCTTCCCCTTTTGTCCCTCTAGGCCCCTGACCATTCGTTTGCCACCAGTTGGTGCACCTGGAATATTTGTTGTATTTTAATTTCCTTGTTTGCCTACTCACTCCTCAAGGATGGTGCTGGTACTGATGTAAGTGGGTTCCCAGTCGACTTGCGCCTCCCCGCTTCCCCCAGTGAGGGGAGACTATGCGATGTGCAGGGGGGTTGTAGTGACTGTTGTAGCACTGTTTAGAGACTGCTCCCTGGCTTAATTGCCCCCCACGCTAGGTCACTCCAAATTACCTGCAATACAGGGTCTGCAGGTGTTAGACTAATCAAGTGCAATGGGGCGCTAGGGAATGGTCTTGACTGAGGAGGACAGGGCTCCAGCAGGTCTGCAACTGCCTTGTGGTGTTCCTGGCATTCTTCTGGCACTTCCTGCCTGCGGTGGGATGCTGGGGTTCCAGGAGAACCGGGAGAGCTTGGCGGCTGGCAGCTGCTATCACTGAGTGCTGCGGGTTGGACCTCCTCCAGCTGGTCACCACCTACCTCCCGAGCAAAACAGGTAGCACCGGTTGGTTGGATGGATGCAACGGGGTGGCACGGGGTGCCACTCTACGGTAACAGTGGTGGAGGTGGTAACGGTGGCAGTAACTCCCTGGCTCCTCTCCGACTCTTGCACCCCAGGTGGCGTGGGAGGCAGATGAGCGAGGCACTCAGGGTGAAATCGGCAAGCTGCACCCAACCTAGTTGGGCCACTTCTGCGGATTCCGCCCGGCACACGCTCAGCAGCCGCCTCTAATGGCGGCTGCACTCGTCGCCTTAGACCGTTTGACCCTCAGTTCTCGGCCCCGGTTCTCGATACCGGGTCCCAGCCACCATGCCACTTTATCGCTGCTTGATGGCCCTCGAGGGGGTCTGCAGGAGTCCTCGAGAACCCCCTCTGGCTGGCCAGGAGAATTGAGGTTGGAGCGAGCGTGGAGAAGCGGCAGGCTCCTTCGCTGCTGCTGCGGCTTCACTGGTTGCACGTTGCACAGCTGCGGGCTCTCTGGAAAGTCCAGACTGATAGGTAGTTTCAATCCCCCTGCTCTATTATGTTCTAGGGCCTTATAGGGTAGGTCATGTTAATCACAGGGGTACCCCAATCCATAGTGTACCCTAGAGTATGTAGGTGTTTTCACTGTATTCTAAATGTGTCTCTTTCAGCATAGCACTGGCTCTGGGCCTGTTTAGGCAGAGCCCAGGGTCAGTCAGAGTCATTTAGCACCATTACCAGTCAGAAAAACGTTGGGGGGTGCCCAGGGCACAGGATGACTTTCCAACAGGGAGGCTCTCAACCCAGGGGTCCAGAAACATGTCTGGGGGTGGCAGCTGGCAAGCAGCTAGGACACTAGAGTTAGGTCGTTTTTCAGGGGGTATCTCTAAGATGCCCTCTGAGTGCATTTGGCATTAAATCGCACACTGGCATCTGTGTGGGTTTAATGTGCTGAGAAGTTTGATATTCCCAGATTTCAGTAAAGCCATTATGGTGCTATGGAGTTCATGATGACAAACTCCCGGACCATATACTCTTTATAGACTTAGACACTGTAAGGGTACAGGGCTCATGCACTTGTACCCTCACCAGTGGTATAGTGCATCCAGCTAGAGGGGTGGCTTACCTATGCCATAGGCAGTGGATTGTAGGCATGGCACACAGGGATGTGTGCCATGTCGACTCTTCACTTTGCTCTGCACCAAAACACGCGGCCTGCATTGGCAGTGTGTGTGTTGAGATACAGGGCCTCTGAGGGTGACACAAGATGTGCTGCAGTCCTTAGAGGCCTTCCTTGGTCACATTGCCCTTGGTACCCATGGTGCCTTTTAGAAGGGACTAACATGTGGCCAGAGAGTTGCCAATTGGGTTTGCAACAGTACAGTTTTAGGGAAAGAAAATAGGCCCTGTGTACCTGGTTGACAGGAACCCAGGGCACACTTAGTCAAAAAGCATCAGCATCAGGCAAAAAGTGGTGGGCAACCATGGAAAAAGGGGGACCCCCCTACAGAGGTCTCCAAGATGCTGGAGTTAGGGGTTATTGAACCCACAAACAGCACTTGGTCTAGCCCAGTGGTGCTGGTCCCCAAAGCTGCTCCTCTAGGTACCAACCCAGAACATAGGTTCTGCTTGGATTACGTGGGGTTCAACGCAGTCAGCAAGACTGATGCCCACTCCATCCCCAGAGCTGATGAGCTCATTAATCAGTTGGGATCTGCCAAGTTCCTCAGCACATTTGACTTAACATCTGGGTACTGACATATTGCCTTAATTGCTGGGGCCAAAGAGTGATCCACATTCTGTACGCCAGAAGGAAACTTCTAGTTCTGAATGATGCACTTTGAATTAAAGAATGCCTCTGCCACCTTCCAGAGGTTGGTCAACCAGGTCCTTGCTAGGTTGGAAAACTTCAATGCAGGCTATCTAGATGACATTGCGATATTCAGTTCTATCTGAAAGGACCACCTTTGCCACCTCACGGAAGTGCTTTAGGCTCTGCAGAGAGAAGGCCTGACTATAAAGGTCAGTAAGTGTCTGATAGGACAGGGTTCAGTGGTCTACTTGGGACACCAAGTGGGAGGAGGCAAGGTGCAGCCCCTCCAGACCAAGATTGAGACCATTCAGGCTTGTGAATCCCCCAAGACCCAGACAGATTATTGAGAGCCTTCTTAGGCCTCACTGGTAATTACAGGAGAATCGTCAAGGGTATGGCACCACTGTTGTACCCTTGACAAAACTGACTTCTAAGAATCATCCCCAACAGGTGATCTGCATGGAGGCATGGCAGAACGCTTTTGATACCCTGAAGGAAGCCATGTGCACAACACCTGTGCTCAGGGTCCCTGACTTCTCGAAATAATTCATTGTCCACATGGGTGCCTCAGAGCATGGCATAGGGGCTGTGATCTTACAGCAAACAAAGAGGCCTGGATCAACCTGAACCTTCATTAGTAGGAGGTTACTTCCCCGGGAACAGAGGTGGAGTGCAATAGAGAGGAAAGCCTTTGCAGTGGTCTGAGAACTGAAGAAGCTGAGACCATACCTGTTTAGTGCTCACTTCCGGATTCAGACAGACCACAGACCCCTCAGATGGCTAGTACAGATGAGGAGTGAGAATCCCAAGTTGCTGAGGTGGTTCATCTCCCTACAGTGAATGGACCTTACGGTGGAACACCACCCTGCAACAGACCACACCAATGCTGATGGTCTCTCCAGGTTCTTCCGCCTTAGTGAAGAGAGCTCCTAAGGGGTTGGGTAGTTCTCCCCACTTTCAGCTGGGGGGAACACATGTTAGACCTGGCATCCTTGTGAAGGAAGTGGCCCTTAGGAGCCACCCGGGTTATCTACAACCTCCTACTCGCCTTCTACCAAAATGAAGAGTCTGTCAGACATGGAGAATACAAACAGTTGTTTATTAGCAATACTCTGCAGAGGAGTCCAATCTGACCTGCACCCTAAGATGTCTGCCGAAGGACTGGCCCCCCAACAGTCTGCAACGCCTAATCATTCCTCCAAGAACCCCCAACCACGCCCACAGTGGAAAGTTACCGGCTCAGGCCGAACATGAACAAAGGAGGCACAGAAAGATGAGCTACCACCTGCTAGATGGGTACATGTTATCATTCTCTCAAGGTTGCCGTGCTGGGGCTCGGCGTCTCCTAACGTGGGAGCAGAACTACACACAGGATAGGTATGCGAGGGCAGAATGGCCTATTCATTAGTGAGTCAGAATCCAACCTTGAACAGCAAAGGAAAATAATACTGAATACAGTGTTCTGCTGAGGCAAGCAATACGAATAATGAGGCCTAGTTCAGACACAGCCTAATAGGGATTACGAAATACAAAATGGAGTCACACTCGCTAACTGAAGCTTACACATTGCAGGGATAACTCAGTGGGTTGCATAAAATGGATATGAATGATGCCTAATTTAGCTGCACACTGCTAGCCTAATATAGCATAGAACGAGTGTATAACGAAAAAGGATTTTTCAAACCTAACAGACCCTCCTTTTAGCAGTGGAGGCTAAATTACTTTATTGACGCTATCCGGTAGGGGTCTTTACAATTCTAATCAGGCGGGGAAATCTCTATTCACGTGATCAATATATTAATACTCAGAAATGTTCAAATGCTCGCTATTAAGCAGGGAAACTATAAGAGACATGTTGACCTAAAAAAAAGTCTACATCAATGCTCATCAACCCTTCGATCTCTTTCTGAAGCATGATCTTAGCATTTGTATTGCATGGATATCCTTTGCTTAGGAGTCGATATACCTACAGTAGACACAACAAGCTGGGAGACAGTGCATACAAGGGCCTATTTCTCGTGTAACATGTTCTTACATTGTAGCTGATGGAATGTGCGATATGTAGATGAGGCAACAAATACAGTAGGAAAAAAAAAAGAAAGACAACACTTGCTAACCATCCCTTCGGAGGCCAAGTATGAACTTGTGATCCACAGGCGAAGTAAACATTGTGATGCAGGATCTAAGACGGGCTTGATGTCATGTTCAGTCTGTAAGTGAAGTCATATGTGCTCTCACCCACCTTAATCACCCCTGCCCCTGGATACAAAAACGAACTGTCATATTAACTATCATGACAGGCATCTGCCCAATGTACACATTCATTTGTAGTGCGGAAATCAATAAATGCATTATCTAGGACTGGAGAACAGAGTTGAAGATACACC
The DNA here is from genome assembly GCA_963921515.1 of Calotriton arnoldi. Classification (NCBI taxonomy): domain Eukaryota; kingdom Metazoa; phylum Chordata; class Amphibia; order Caudata; family Salamandridae; genus Calotriton; species Calotriton arnoldi. The sequence continues at coordinate 1,714,683 of CAWUFW010002984.1, forward strand.
AATCTGGACACTTGTATTATCGGTGTATGTCTTCCTGTGCTCCCCTGTGCGAGGAGCCAAAGTAACAAACATGTTCACAAGAGAAACGGGTGCTGTATGAACTTGAGAGTGCACAGGATACTTCTCATTCAGGGAGTAGGATGTTCCTAATACTATTATTAGCACAATAGCAACTAGGGATGCAACTTGTACTTTCTATGTACTGACCCCGCTCTGGACAGGGAGGTGCAAAAGGCTATTTTCCTCATCAATTGGATGACCAAACGAGTACATGGTGATTGGGAGAGAAATGCAACACAATGGAATTGGTGACCAAGGAACAAGAAGATGGGCAAAAACTCTTCTTTCCAGTGTCTTTCAGAGAGCCATCACTGGCAGGCTCCTATTGTTCATCTGGCGTAGGCGCTATTGAGCACCGGCGGTGGAGCTACTCGTCAAGCTCTTTCTGGAGAAATCCTCTTCACTCAGGATAGGGCACCCCCCCTCCTGGGAGGACACCCTCAACTAATCCTGTCCAGTGCCCAGGCCAGTGCACCAATCTTCCTCTGTCGCTGGCACCTTAGACAGGGTACCTGCACCCTATTCTTCATCCATGAAGACCATCCCTACTAATCCAACTTTCACTTGGTGCACTGTTCCTCCATCAGGCGTATATTGTACCTTGTCACTCCAGGCACAGGGGGGTCAAGGGAAAAAGGGGGGTCAAACTCAAGGGGGACAAAGGGGCAGTGACTCAAACACAGGCGAGCCCTCAGGCTGGGCTCAATGGGCTGGGACTCAAGCAAAGGTGGACCAGCAGGCTGGGGCTCCTGGATAGCCCCTCTTTCTTTCTGTATTCGGTGGTACTGCCTCATCCAGTACCTTCTTTGCTTTTTTTTTCTGCAGCTTTGCCCCAGTCGTATTCATAGTAGGGGTGGGCGAAATTTGCGTAGTCGCGCTACGCAAAGCTCCGCAAAATGGTAAAAAATCTCTGCGAGCACGCAAAAGTTCTGCGAACACGCGGAATTGCTTGTTCCGCCCGTTCGCGATGCTTTTTTCCTGTTCGCGAACGCTGTTTGCGTGCTCGGGGAGAAATATCTCGCGAACACGCATTTTGAAAGCGCGAACAAGCAAAAAATTCTGCGAAGTCGCGGATCGCGGATCTTTTGGTAATTCCGCGTTCTCCGGGGAACGTGAAATTACCCAAATTCTGCAAATTCCGCGAGCGGAACGGAATTTACCGCCCAGGCCTAAATCATAGATGTTCCATAACAAGCAGCCAGGCTGTGCATCGCGTCCGGGCCCCTGTGACTGCAAGGCGTCCCGGACCTATTGATAGATAGAATGTAAACTTTCAGTTAACTGGCAAGGATAAAACTTTATATAGTTAATTGTTTTCTCTCCCAACACCAAGTAGTGGGGTAAGCCTTTAATTCATTTACTAAGCTCTGAAAGAACAATCCGGACATACTTTGAATCATTGCATCTGTCCATTCCTATATTATTGAATCATTGCATCTGTCCATTCCTATATTATTCATCTGAAGAACCTCAAAAAAGACAATGTGTGGTGCAAAATTATTGGGGGCATACAGGTACCCTTCCTAATAATGTGCATCATGTGCACCATACGGTACACAGGCTGAGCAATGTCTCATCCTGACAATGTGCCAGCAGGGCCTGCTACAAACATTCTTTAATTTCTTTTTAATCATTTTCTGCAAACGCATTGTTCCTTCCCACATCATCTATCACAACCCAGTTACTCAGGCTAACTAATAAAGGACTTGTGATGTCTCTACAACTGTACGTAGTGTTGCGGTAACATGAGCAATAATGGTGGTGCCACATGGGCATTCAAACGAAAGCCACCGACATATGGTTTCCCTTAAGGATCAGATAAGGGAACATCAGTCTAGTCTACCCGTCCTTTCATCTCCATTTCAATTCCAATTCCATCAATTTTACAGAAGGGAGGGGCAGTAACATGGCTGACTTCAAGGTGACACATTCTTCTAATCATGACAATTTTTACGAACAGTGCTATTTTATAGCCAATTAGACGTGCACTGGTGAGGTGCTGTGTCTCTGTTTATTCAAGGGCATGTTCACAGCATCCTGTGAAATGAGTGGCTAAAGCGAGTCCAACCGATTGTCTTATGGAAATGGCCACCGTCATGACCGTTTCTAGGCAGCTCGGGCGGGCTCAAAAGAAAGAAAGCGCACAACAAGCTGTCTTGTGTACTTACAGCACAAAACAGCATACAACAATATATGTACCAGGCACAGAAGCCAAAGGAAAAAAAAGCGCAGTTTCAAGTGTTAGGCATTCAGAGTTAAGGCTCATGCACCCCATGCACCCCATTTAATGTGTTAGTTCGCCAAGGAGCTAATCTCCTACCCCCCTTCGACAGTAGGTGACCTGAGAAGGAAACCTCCAGTCGAAAATACTTACCCCTTTTTAAAAACAAACTCCCTGGTCAACCAAAACTAAAGATAAGAACAATTTGTTAGAAATTAGTGTCTCTAGTTGGCAGAGGTAGGTACCTTTGTTCAAATAGGGACCCTTCCCTTCAGTCAGCATAAGGGGAATACACACTTTAGATAACCCCTACTCGCCCCCTTGGGAGCTTGGCACGAGCAGACAGTCTTATCCCAAAAGCAATGTGTAAAGTATTTGTACCAACACTCACAATAACACAGTGAAAACACCACAAGAAGACACCACACCAAATGCACATCCTCAGTCTCTGTCACACTGAAACCAAACAGGCAATCCACAATCAGGCAGAAACACACAGAAACGTTGGACAAGAAAATAGCAACTTTCTAAAAGTGCCAGTTGCAAACACAGACTTTAAAACCCATCCTTACTAAAAGGTGTGTTATCAAATTCTGAGTCCAGAGTTACCAGACTCCAATTTTCTACCTTATCCCTATAGGAGGATATGCTTGTAAAATTTTACAACGCATTCCCCATTTCTGTCCTATGGGCAATATAGCCTTTCAATAGTGAAAAACAAAATGGGCAGTATGTCACTATCAGGGCATGTTACACACACCAGTACATATCCTACCTTTCACATACACTGCACCCTGCCTAGGGTGGTACCGTGGGCCTACCATAGGTGTGTCCTATGTACAAAATGCGCGCAGGCACTGTGGTGGCAGGCCTGAGGCATCTTTTTCCAGGCTACTCATGTGGGTGGCACAATCAGCGCTGCAAGCCTACTGGTAGCAATATATATACCAGCCCTGGCACAATCAGTGCACTTCACTAGGGATCTACTAGTAAAACAAATATGCCAATCAGGGAGAACCAAGCACAATATCTATTTACACAGAAAGCACTTGCACTGTGACACTGATCAGCAATGGCAAAGTGCCAAAAGCATCTAAGGCAGCAAAAACGAAATCCAGTACAGCATCAAAAACATAGGGGGTAGAGGCAAAAAGTTAAGGAAACCCACGCCAAGGATGCCATGTTGCCCACTATTTAACTGCACTGTCCCTACAACTCTACTGTATGTCTGAAACGATGAAGAAGTAACTACCTCCTTTTTAAACCTGTTTATGGATGCTCTGTCCTTCTTCATAGTCCTAAGAAGCGCAGTAGAACCTATGACTCCTACCAGTCTATGTGAATCCGAACAAAGACCTATCATTGAAATAAATAGTACCGCCCAAATTTTTTTATTTTACATCAGCAATAGAAAAGATATTGAGCAGTAGAAAGAGCCTTTACCAGAAGCATAGCAATGGCTAGAACAGCAGGATGTTGGAAGACCACCTTTTCCTGAACTTTACCCCAATCAGCCACAAAATTGTAAACACAATCAAAATAATGGGACTATTACCATGCACCAGTCGTCTCCTCACCAACACCTTCCTCAACCAAATCCTGTATCATACACAACAAGGCTCGTGAAATCTGTAGGAATCCCAGCTCTACATCGCCTGTTGCCCACAAAATGGATGGCACATCCGCAAAACTCGGGGGCAACACCATGCACTGGCGACCACAACACTCCTTACATTAAGACCCATCATCATGCATTCATCACAATCAAGCATTAACAGAAACGCAAAATCCACAATAAAAGGACCAATAGCCAAAGCAAGAGGGTGCAAAATGCGTGCTACAACTAATGCGTTTGAGACACCCACCAATATATGCATAGCACTGTACTATGTTAAATACATAACAGAAAGAAACAATATAGACCAATTACTTCCCAATATCTACAACCAAGTCGCTATTGCAAAAACACAACAAAAACGAATCTGCAAACAATCAAATTCCTCTTTTAAGACACAAATCCTGCCCACCAAAATCTAAAAAACACCTTCACTCTCTCATCTTTCCTCTGACAGCAGCAACCAGAACAGCCTGAACGTCACAGCAGGAATAGAAACAGCAGAAATAAAAGAACAGCTGAATTTTTAAAGCAATAAAATCAGAGGGATATTTGCAAATTGACATTTCTGAAAACAATGCTATGGCTGTCTCCTGCTGGGCCCTTCTAAACTGTACATACTCATCAGGAATCTGATATTTAACATCATCTGGTGTACAGTAATCTGTGGTTTACCTTTCTCAAATGAACCTATTGTTACTGCAACTTTCTTTAAAACTTTGTGCAATTTCTCCCTTTAAAACTCCAACAACTTTGATATTGCACCTTTTATTTCTGCTTGTGAAACAACGCATCTTAACTCACTTTTCATTCCCTGCAAACAACTTTTCTGAGCAAACTCTGAGCCCTCTCCTTGGGAATTCTTCTTTTTTTTTTCTTCAAGGCCAAAGGCCACAGCAAGCCTGCCAGAACAGACGGAATTCACGGGCTGTGTGTTGCACATTAAAAAAAAATCCTTTTTATCCAGCATAAATACACTCTGCCTGGAGCGCTTGAGACACCTTTCCCAAATTAAACACACTCACTCAATCAATCATATGTTAACTACACGTCCTCTAACTGCTCAATCCTCCCTCCCTCCCTCCTTTTTTTTCTTTCCAGAACTCGAGAAGAGGGAAAAAACTGTGCCTGCTTGCATGCCTCCCTTTCATGGAGAGACCGAACACATTCCGTTCTTATCTCAAAGCTAAACAGCAACTCTTTTGCCAGCGCTACTGAATTACGAGCGTGTATTTCACCTCTCCTACTGCACTTTTAGAATGCGTGTCTGTTCAGCACAAATATACATTACCTTGAATCGTCAAAACACTGTTTTCAATTTAAATGCACATTCCCTCCTTACATTTTTCTCATGTTGCACTCATCCTATATCAAAACAAATGTACATTCTTACTAGTATTTCTGATCAAACCATATATATATATATTTTTTTACATTCTTCAAAATTTAAAGTGTCGTCAGGAGGTGCCAGCTAACCTCCTTCCAATGGGCATCTGCAGAGCAACAACGACAACAAGAGACCAAATTAAGCTCATTCCAGACATTTTCAAGAAGGGGCCACATTCATTATTTTGCCTGGCAAAGGAATTGCAAGTACTTTTCCCAAAGACGGTCCTTAGACCGTGTCAAACAAAAAAAACCACACAACACAGCTTGCTGAGGCAAGGCATCCTTACCTCCACACGAAAAGCACAGTCGCTACTCACTCAAACAAGCATTTCACAAGCACCACCACCGACGTCAGTCCACAAACCTCATAGCACCCAAACACAACAATCAAACCACAAGTCAGCCCGGAGACTGCACCAGAACAAGAATAAGAGGCAGCCTGGAGACTGCACCAGAACAAGACAGTCCAGAGACTGTACCAAAACAAGACAGTCCAAAGACTGCACCAAGACAAGGAGACAGGCTTCAGCCCCAGACCTTTTCAAGAATAGACCACATTTCCAGTTGGCCTGGCAGATTGCTCGCAAACAGTCCCAGTCCTTTTCAAGAATAGGCCGAATTTCCAGTTGGCCTGGTAGACTGCTCACAAACACTCTGTGTCTTTTAAGGGTCCGCAAACCCACCAATATCAAGACAAGACAGTCCAAAGACTGTACCAGACACAGCCCGTAGGCTCGTGTCGTTCAACCATGGTGCCACATTTTCCACGAATTCAAATCACTCACCTGGTGCACTCAGGACGAGCAAGATTATTCTCCACTGCCGACTCTTCGGACCAAACGGTCAAATCCAAAGTTTCGCCTTCTCAGGACCCCAGCCGGTGACCACTAGACGAGGAGTCCCCCGATCAGACGGGCGGGGCAGCCAAGAGAACCGGGCTCTTATCGTGTGGGCATCCCCGATCCGCTTGACCGACCGGACGCAACCCCGACCCTGCAACCCGATTACGGGTGAGTCGGATCACCTTGCGGAGTCCCTGTTCGGGCGCCAACTGAAGGAAGTGGCACTTAGGGGCCACCCGGGTTATCTACAACCTCCTACTCGCCTTCTACCAAAATGAAGAGTCGGTCAGACAGTGGAGAATACAAACAGTTGTTTATTAGCAATACTCTGCAGAGGAGTCCAATCTGACCTGCACCCTAAGATGTCTGCTGAGGGACTGGCCTCTCAACAGTCTGCAACACATAATCATTCCTCCAAGAACCTCCAACCACGCCCACAGTGGAAAGTTACCGGCTCAGGCCGAACATGAACAAAGGAGGCACAGAAAGATGAGCTACCACCTGCTAGATGGGTATATGTTATCATTCTCTCAAGGTTGCCGTGCTGGGGCTTGGCATCTCCTAACGTGGGAGCAGAACTACACACAGGGATAGGTATGCGAGGGCAGAATGGCCTATTCATTAGTGAGTCAGAATCCAACCTTGAACAGCAAAGGAAAATAATACTGAATACAGTGTTCTGCTGAGTCAAGCAATACGAATAATGAGGCCTTGTTCAGACACAGCCTAATAGGGATTACGAAATACAAAATGGAGTCACACTCGCTAACTGAAGCTTACACATTGCAGGGATAACTCAGTGGGTTGCTTAAAATGGATATGAATGATGCCTAATTTAGCTGCACACTGCTAACCTAATATAGCATAGAACAAGTGTATAACGAAAAAGGATTTTTCAAACCTAACACTTGGTGTGGTTTTCCCCCCTAACTGCACAACGTCTTCTCAGCACAGGCCCTCGCCTCCCTTGTCGAAGGCAGTACCAGGATTTAAGTAGGCCTAGGTGTGAAATTTTGCTCCACTCACGGAGTTTGTGGAGTTTTTCCTACTTTGCGTATGGCACTGAGTTCCCAAAAACTCTGCATAGTGGAATTTTTCCTCTCTCGTGCTAATTGGTGAACTCGAGCAAGGAAATTCTTACTGCAAACCACCTCCCGGCGAGTTTTCTCAATGCGGGCAGTCGCGGATGGTTGCTACCGCTTGCATTGAGAAACCTTCCATTTAGGTTGAGGAAGCTGCCACTCGAGTAGAACATCTACTCGAGTGGCAGAAAGAAGCAGTGCCCTCTTGCGTTGCGCATGGTGCAGTTTGCACTGATTTTCCAGCATGGGACAAACACCCGTTGCTAAAAATTAGCGTGAACGGCGGGACCTAATGCACTCCGCTGCTTGCGGAACTCCATGTAGAGTGGTAGAGTTTTTTGGTCACTTTGCAGAGTTCCACTTAGCCGAACTCCGCTAACTCTGCCCAGGCCTAGATTTAAGGTACTTTGTTCAGCAGGCCTAACGGGTCCCTGTAGCCGGCTCATGCTCCATTGCAGTCAGCCTGAATTTGTGACTTTGGTTTGGTCTGGTGCGACCAAATATCCGCAGTTGGCACTTTATGCCTTTTGGTGCTATTTTTGCTAATAAATTTAAAATTTAATATCTCTGGTTCTACTAATTGAATTTTTGTCATTTGATGATCTAAAGCTAGAGATACGAAAAAAAGGGGCCTTGATTAACTTTTGAACATTCCTAAAACGTATTCTCTTTTTGGCCATTTACCCCAATATGCTTTCACATGGCAACACTTATAATGACTACAGGCCTGGGCGTAGTTCGCGGAGTTTTGCTATGCAGAACTCCGCGAAGGTACAAAAAAACTCTGCGAAGTTCCGCGAGTGGTGGAGTGCAGTGCGAACTGCAGTTTGTGCTGGTATTCCTGCAGCTCGGGTAGAAATTCTACCTGAGCGGCAGCTCGCGCTTGCAAACTTACCGTTCGCGATCGCGAGCAGGGAAAAACTCAGCTGCACATCGCGAAGCGGAGTTTTCTGCACTCCGCGAGCTCCACGAACGGAGCGAAGTTCACCGCCCAGGCCTAAATGACTACTCCCACGAGCGAGTTTAGTTGGCAGGATCAACTCACTCCAACCACTGCGTCTCTTGAAAAACAGCAGGTGCGCCGGGCAGCAAAATGCTAAAGAACAAGACGAAGGTGGTAAACTGGTTTACACAGGTACAGGATCCACTCAATGCCACTGAAAGGAGGATGCCAAGCCGTAGAAGTTGTAGTGGTCGCTTGTAAGCGGGTGTTTATTGCCAGCCAAGTCAATAGCTTGCAACCACCTATACATCACCCTCCAAATGCCACTGCTTGAAATCCATGCATCTGACAATATTCAAAACATTCCACATTCCAACTGAAGCTGGAATCACAATTGTAAGTGCAAATGCTATTATGAATGGATATACCTGACCGCTGTCTCTGTGTAACCAACTCTTTGTACTTCAATTTGTGGACAATGTTCCTGAAAACATAAAAAAATAAAAAAATAAGTAAATCTAGTATGCATGTGGGTCAGTACTTTTCCCCGCATTAAAGATAACTTATTGTTTCATAATCCTGGAATTAGTATGAGTTTACTGAAACTTTAATACTTTATACATTACGGGCCTCATTTATGAAAAGTGACGCATCGCTGCGTGAAAACAGCGATGCGTCACTTTTCATTGCGCCCTCCTTGCGACATACTGGATGCGTCATATTTACAGTATGACGTATCATGTCGCAAGGAGTTACAGATACGTCAGTATTTCTGACGTATCTGTAGGCGCAAAAATGACGCATTGCTGGAGTGTGTCACAAAAGTGACGCAACTTCTGCAATGGGTCATTTCACATGGGCAAGTCCCATTTCAAATGTGCCTGCGACAAATATTGACGCATTTGCGTCCTATAAGTGGCGCAGTGAAATCTCATAGATTTCACTGCGTCACTTCTACGAGGCTTACTTGCGTCGGAACAGCCACCCTGCATACATTATACCTGGCGCAGGTATAATGTGGTGCAGGGGTTTACAAAGTGATGCATCTACTAGATACGTCACTTTGTAAATATGACACAACATGGTGCATATTTTACGCCGCTGGTGCGTCACAAAAAGTGACGCACCGGCGGCGCAAAAGTGACGCAAGGGCTCATAAATAAGCCCCTACATTTTTAAATACATGTACAATAATCCACTTCAAGAGTTCTTTCACAGCGTCACCTGGTAAATAACCCTGCTTTAAATAGTTAACACATTTTCAAAACAATAGTTCAAAGTTCACTTTCATCAACAACCTCACTTCAGAATACGGTAAGTCTCTGTAATTCAACTGTCAGTTCAAAACAATCCTCTGAAGAGCAACTAGCCCTTGTGAAGACATTTGGGATCCATATAGAGAGGTCCTGGCAATACTGTAACACGATTGCCTGACAGTAGTGGCTCATGGAGGGAGTGCCGCGGGGCGGTGGGGCGGTGCGGGGGAAGAGCAGGGTGGGGTGTAGTAAACTACGGCATACGGCCGAACAGAGGTAAGTAAACAAATAAATAAATAAAACGAATTTCATTGCGCGTGCTGCATTGTCAAATGCGAATCAGCGCGCGCAACGAAATCCGTTTTATTTATTTATTTGTTTACTTACCTCTGTTCGGCCGTATGCCGTAGTTTACCCCCACCCTGCTCCTCCCCCGCCCCGCCCCACCGCCCCGCGGCTCTCCTTCCACAAGCCGCTACTAGTGCTGTGCTATAACAGTTTGCATTCTCAAGAAACAGATTTGGAATTAGCGCAGTCTGTTGTTGTTTCAGAGCCTCCTTTGTGTGCAGGACAGGAGAGAAAATGAGTTTAATGGAAGGCTCTCTACCGATTAGTATGATTTAGGGTGAAAAGGCGTTCATTGTTTTTTTTATGGATCACAAGTAATTTCTAACAACTAGTATGAGAAGGGGTCTGTGAGATGTATGTAAATAGATCTAAAAAATTGCTGGCGGTGTGAACCAGCGTGCTTCGAAATTATGGTGCGATTTTTAAAGTGTTTCTTAGGAGGAAGGTGGTAGAGGAAACCTGATTTTAGGCACGTTTTTGACCAAAATCTTTCCAAAGGAGGCAAGAGAGCTCCCGTAGCCAACCTCACATCGCACCAAATGCACCCGTAATTGCCCGTGGGCCGTAAAACAGCAAAGATGCCTGCGGGGCATATTAGCAAGACCGGCGATAAAATTATCGCCGTTTTAGCGGCGATAATGGGCTTGCTAATATGCGTTATAGAATTCCAATAGAAGCCCAGGTTAGATGTGCAGGACATCTAACCTGGGCTTCTATTGGAATTCTATAACGCATATTAGCAAGCCCATTATCGCCGTTTTAGCGACAGTTTCCTGCCGCTAAAACGGCGATAATTTTATCGCCGGTCTTGCTAATATGCCCCGCAATACGTTTGGTCCAATTTTTGTTTTTGAGTTTATTTACGTTATAGCAAGAACTGCTGCCTCCATACGGATTTATTTTCAACACCAGGTGGCGATAATGCACTATATGACGCATAGCATATTCCTGTACGCGAGTGACAAACAAGAGGTTATGAAAAATCAGTCTCACGTTACGATATAAATTCCTCAAAGTTGGTCCGGGACAGATAAGGGTAATCTCTAGAATCTGTTCCTTCTCTGACATTTGAACACAGAGCTATAACGTTTTATTGCATTCAAAAGACACAAGATGCTTCCACAAATTGTTGATTGTAACGGGAGATAACTTGGAGATCGTTTCTCAATTACATTGTGGAGATGAGGTATCACTTTAAATTACAATCGCCCAGTACACAGACCCTCTTTTAAAAGGTTTCCTTGTGTTGTTTTTATTTTCCAAAAGGTGTATACAATGACGAGTGTGCATTTTTCGATGCTCAGCTGCTAAACAGTGCTGAACACTAAATCAGGCCATATTGTTGCTGTGATTGAATTATCATTATGTAGCCTAACAATGCAGCTCAGAAATTCAAGAATGCCATTTCTTCCCCAAATCACAGACCATTGTAAATAATCCATTCCTCTTAGTCATCATTGTGTATCTTCCCTAGGTATAATTGGACTCTGATGAAAATTACATGGAGTGCGTTGATGGCTAGAACAATGACGAAAGGTATTGTATATATTATGACACCGCTAGAATGAGCTCCCGAGAGGAATGGAATGTTTCTAGCCTTAGCTAAGGCTAGAAAGCGCTAAGATGCTCTACCTCGGTGGAAAACTATCCCCTCCCTCACATCTCCCTACCTCAACTACTTCAGACCTGTCACGTTCACATGTCCTACTGTCTATCGGATTCTTCTTTTTATAATGTTGCTATGTATCTTTGTTTATGCATTGTGTAACTCGGTCACCTGTTGCTATTTTGTTTACATATCCTACTGTACACCGTTTACTACTTTTACAGTCACTATGTTTATGTTTGATATATATATATATATATATATATATATATATATATATATATATATATATATATATATATATATATATATTCACTGAAAAAACCATAGGTTTTAGGGACAGTTATAGTTAGTTGGACATTTCACTCGTACAAAACCATAGAAATTCCCCCGTTATAGTTAGTTCAGCTAACTATAACTCGCGCCTCGCAATGCACTGCTGATGACGTCACATATTACATCACTCATGACATGGTCAGTGACATCACTGATGACATCACTGATGACATCATCCAGTGACTGTATGTTTCTGTAAAGTTTAAATATGTTTAATATATATAGGGAAAGGCGTATTGAAGAATGAGTGGGTGTATAAGTGTCTGAATGGATGATTTAGTACGTGAGTGACTGACTCTACAAGTGAGTGATTAAACGTATCTTACTGAATGCATGGGTTAGTGACTAAACTGTGTGAATGTCTATATCCGTCTGTTTGTTGGTGTGTAAGTGGATGCATGGGTTTGTGAATAGCTACATGAGTGTCTATATGGGTTATTGATTGGTTCTCTGAGTATCTGTATGGCTGCCTGAGTGTTTGTGTGGGTGGGGTGTGTGTGACTCTGTACATAGATGTGTGAGTGGGTGATTCACTGGGTGCATAATTTCAAGAGTGCATCTGTGATGGACTGCTTGGGTGGGTGAGTGTGTGTATGGGTGTGTTAGTGAGTGAATGTATATCTCAGTGGTACATGTGCGAGTAACTACATATGTAAAAGGCAGTATATATGTGTGTTAGAGTATTTAAATGGCTATAAGTGAGAGTGTGTGATAGTGAGAGTGGCTGTATGGATGCGTGTGTGCTTGTATCAGTTATTGTATAAGAGCGTAAGAATGTGCTAGTATTTGTATGAGAAAGTGAGCTGGTGTGTGTATAACTGTATAGGTGAGTAAATGGGTGTGTGATTAATTTTTTGCATGACTGACTAGGTGTGTGAGTACCTCTATGGATGAGTGGCGGTGTGTGAGTGTTTATATAGGTGTATGAGTGCATATGATAGTCTGTACTGAGTGACTGTAAGTATGAGTGACTGTACGGGTGAGTGAGTGGATGTGTGTGTAGACCTAAGAATCAGTGAGTGGGTATGTAGTTTTGGTGTTGGAGTGTCTATGGTTTTGAGAATGGCAGTCTGTAATTTAGAGTGGGTGTATCAAAAGTTATATTAGGGTGTGAGAAGATGCATGAAATTATCACATGGATGATGTCATCAGTGATGTCATTTGAGATGTCATCAGTGATGTCACTGATCATGTCATGAGTGATGTAATATGTGACGTCATCAGCAGTGCATTGCGGGGGCGCGAGTTATAGTTAGCTGAACTAACTATAACGGGGAATTTCTATGGTTTTGTACGAGTGAAATGTCCAACTAACTATAACTGTCCCTAAAACCTATGGTTTTTTCAGTGAATTTCAAAGGTTTTTTAAATGCTAATTTCTAACTATAACGTGTCTGAAACCTATGGTTTTTTCAGTGAATTTCAAAGGTTTTTTAAATGCTAATTTCTAACTATAACGTGCCTGAAACCTATGATTTTTTAAGTGAATTTCAAAGGTTTTTTAAATGCTAGTTTCTAACTATGCCTACAAGGTAGGACATGTGAAGAAAGAAAAAAAAACGCACAGAAAGAAGCAAAAGAAATGAAGTAAGAAGCAACAGAAGTCCACAAAGACGAAGAAAAGTGCAGGAAGAAGCAAGACATGTGCAGAAAGAACCAACAGAGGAGTAGAAAGAGGCCTTTTGCAAAATCATCCTGTGCCCACAACTTTTTCAGACGGGTACTGGTGGTAACTGACTCTGACTAACCAGTGCTATGCTAAAAGACACTTAGAATACAGTGAAAACACCTACATACACTAGGGAACACTATGCGTTGGGGTACCCCTGTGATTAGCATGACCTCCTCTGCAAGTCCCTAGTACATAATAGGGCAGGGGGATTAAAACTACCTCTTAAAACGCGCTACAGGGCGCGTTTGCACAGTGGTGAAGGGAGGGGGCCTGAGGTGACATGTGTGCAAACGCGCGCCGTGGCGCGTTTTAGAGCTGCGGGATTAAGTCCCCTTGAATCCTGAGGGTCCCTGTGGCCCAACTAGCCCCCCAGGTACCTACAGTTAGGACCACAGAGCTGAGTTGCAGAGAGGCGTTCCGAGGCCACGCACCTTTTTTCACCTCTCTGCAACGCAACTCTGTTGTGCTTACTGAAGGTACCTTGTGGGCTAGTTGGCCCCCAGGGTCCCTCAGGATTCAATGGAAATTAATTCCCCAACTTAAAACGCACCACAGGGCGTGTTTGCGCACATGTCACCTGAGGCCCCGCCCCCTCCCTTCACCACTGTGCAAACGCGCCCCGTGGAGCGTTTTAAGTTGGGGGATTAGGTCACCTTGAATCCTGAGGGTCCCTGGGGCCCAACTAGCCCACCAGATACTTCCAGTAAGCACCACAGGCCTGCGTTGCAACGCCTGTAACAAATTGTGCAGTTGTGTTTAGGTAGTGAAGAGGGTCGTGCTGGGGGTAGTGTTTTAGGGTTTAGGGTAGTGCAGTGGTGTTTGTGTAGTGTAGGGGGTCATGCTGGGGGTAGATTTAGGGTTTAGGGTAGTGCAGTGGTGTTTGGGTAGTATAGGGAGTCGTGCTGGGGGAGTGTTTTAGGGTTTAGGGTAGTGCAGTGGTGTTTGGGTAGTGTAGGGGGTCGTGCTGGGGGTAGTGTTCTAGGGTTTAGGGCAGTGCAGTGGTGTTCGGGCAGTGTAGGGGGTCGTGCTGGGGGTGGTGTTTTAGGGTTTAGGGCAGTGCAGTGGTGTTCGGGCAGTGTAGGGGGTCGTGCTGGGGGTGGTGTTTCAGGGTTTAGGGCAGTGCAGTGGTGTTCGGGCAGTGTAGGGGGTCATGCAGGGGGTGGTGTTTCAGGGTTTAGGGCAGCACAGTGGTGTTCGGGCAGTGTAGGGGTCGTGCAGGGGGTGGTGTTTCAGGGTTTAGGGCAGTGGTGTTCGGGCAGTGTAGGGGGTCGTGCTGGGGGTGGTGTTTCAGGGTTTAGGGCAGTGCAGTGGTGTTCGGGCAGTGTAGGGGCGGTGCAGGGGGTGGTGTTTCAGGGTTTAGGGCAGTGCAGTGGTGTTCGGGCAGTGTAGGGGTGGTGCAGAGGGTGGTGTATCAGGGTTTAGGGCAGTGCAGTGGTGTTCGGGCATTGTAGGGGGTCGTGCAGGGGGTGGTGTTTCAGGGTTTAGGGCAGTGCAGTGGTGTTCGGGCAGTGTAGGGGATCATGCTGGGGCTGGTGTTTCAGGGTTTAGGGCAGTACAGTGGTGTTCGGGCAGTGTAGTGGGTCGTGCTGGGGCTGGTGTTTCAGGGTTTAGGGCAGTGCAGTGGTGTTCGGGCAGTGTAGGGAGTTGTGCTGGGGCTGGTGTTTCAGGGTTTAGGGCAGTGCAGTGGTGTTCGTGCAGTGTAGGTGGTGGTGCTGGGGCTGGTGTGTCAGAGTTTAGGGCAGTGCAGTGGTGTTCGGGCAGTGTAGGGGGTCATGCTGGGGCTGGTGTTTCAGGGTTTAGGGCAGTGCAGTGGTGTTCGGGCAGTGTAGGGGGTCTTGCTGGGGCTGGTGTTTCAGAGTCTAGGGCAGTGCAGTGGTGTTCGGGCAGTGTAGGGGGTCTTGCTGGGGCTGGTGTTTCAGGGTTTAGGGCAGTGCAGTGGTGTTCGGGCAGTGTAGGGGGTCGTGCTGGGGGTGGTGTTTCAGGGTTTAGGGCAGTGCAGTGGTGTTCGGGCAGTGTAGGGGGTCGTGCTGGGGCTTGTGTTTCAGGGTTTAGGGCAGAGCAATGGTGTTCAGGCAGTGTAGGGGGTTGTGCTGGCGGTGGTGTTTCAGGGTTTAGGGCAGTGCAGTGGTGTTCGGGCAGTGTAGCAGGTCTTGCTGGGGGTGGTGTTTCAGGGTTTAGGGCAGTGGTGTTCAGGCAGTGTAGGGGGTCTTGCTGGGGGTGATGTTTCATGGTTTAGGGCAGTGCAGTGGTGTTCGGGCAGTGTAGGGGGTCGTGCTGGGGGTGGTGTTTCAGGGTTTAGGGCAGTGCAGTGGTGTTCCGGCAGTGTAGGGGGTCGTGCAGGCGGTGGTGTTTTAGGGTTTAGGGCAGTGCAGTGGTGTTTGGGCAGTGTAGGGGGTCGTGCTGGGGGTGGTGTTTCAGGGTTTAGGGCAGTGCAGTGGTGTTCGGGCAGTGTAGGGTGTCCTGCTGAGGGGTGGTGTTTCGGGTTTAGGGCAGTGCAGTGGTGTTCGGGCAGTGTAGGGGGTCGTGCAGGGGGTGGTGTTTCAGGGTTTAGTGCAGTGGTGTTTGGGCAGTGTAGGGGTCGTGCAGGGGGTGGTGTTTCAGGGTTTAGGGCAGTGCAGTGGTGTTCGGCCAGTGTAGGTGGTCTTGCTGGGGGTGGTGTTTCAGGGTTTAGAGCAGTGGTGTTCGGGCAGTGTATGGGGTCGTGCTGGGGGTGGTGTTTCAGGGTTTAGGGCAGTGCAGTGGTGTTCCGGCAGTGTAGGGGGTCGTGCAGGGGGTGGTGCTTCAGGGTTTAGGGCAGTGCAGTGGTGTTTGGGCAGTGTAGGCGGTCGTGCAGGGGAGGTGTTTCAGGGTTTAGGGCAGTGCAGTGGTGTTTGGGCAGTGTAGGGGGTCGTGCAGGGGGTGGTGTTTCAGGGTTTAGGGCAGTGCAGTGGTGTTCGGCCAGTGTAGGTGGTCTTGCTGGGGGTGGTGTTTCAGGGGTTAGTGCAGTGGTGTTTGGGCAGTGTAGGGGGTCTTGCTGGGGGTGGTGTTTCAGGGTTTAGGGCAGTGCAGTGGTGTTCGGGCAGTGTAGGGGGTCATGCTGGGGCTGGTGTTTCAGGGTTTAGGGCAGTGCAGTGGTGTTCGGGCAGTGTAGGGGGTCGTGCTGGGGGTCGTGCTGGGGCTGGTGTTTGAGGGTTTAGGGCAGTGCAGTGGTGTTCGGGCAGTGTAGGGGGTCGTGCTGGGGATGGTGTTTCAGGGTTTAGGGCAGTGCAGTGGTGTTTGGGCAGTGTAGGGGGTCATGCTGGGGCTGGTGTTTGAGGGTTTAGGGCAGTGCAGTGGTGTTCGGGCAGTGTAGGGGGTCGTGCTGGGGCTGGTGTTTCAGGGTTTAGGGCAGTGCAGTGGTTTTCGGGCAGTGTAGGCGGTCGTGCTGGGGCTGGTGTTTCAGGGTTTAGGGCAGTGCAGTGGTGTTCGGGCAGTGTACGGGGTTGTGCTGGAGCTGGTGTTTCAGGGTTTAGGTCAGTGCAGTGGTGTTTGGGCAGTGTAGGGGGTGGTGCTGGGGTGGTGTTTCAGGGTTTAGGGCAGTGCAGTGGTGTTCGGGCAGTGTAGGGGGTCGTGCTGGGGCTGGTGTTTCAGGGTTTAGGGCAGTGCAGTGGTGTTTGGGCAGTGTTATGTTATGTTACAAAGTTTTTATATAGCGCACATACACCAAACGGTTTCTTGGCGCTGGTAGGGCAGACAGGTGCTAGCAGGAAGCAGGAGTTTAAATGTCATATGATTGGATGAATAACTGAGTCTTAAGCAGTTTCCTGAACTGTGTATACGATGTAGCCCGTCTTAGCTCCACCGGGAGGGAGTTCCAAAATTGAGGAGCCAAAACTGCGAATCTGGAGCCTCCATGTTTTTTGCGTTTGAAGGAGGGAATGGCTAATAGATTTAGATGGGACGATCGCAAGACCCTGGAGGGGGTGTATCTTTGAATTAGGGAGGAGATGAAAACTGGGCTATTGCCGTGAAGGGCTTTGAAGATAGTGCAGCCCAACTTGAAGGCGCACCTCTTGGCCACCGGAAGCCAGTGTAGCTTCTTCAAAATAGGAGTCACATGCTGCCGCTTTGGTTGATGGAAAATAAGTCTGGCAGCTTGTTTTTGAACCAGCTGAAGGCGTCTCAGTTGATAGGCGGGAATGCCAAAATATAATGAATTGGCGTAGTCTAGTCGGGAAGTAACCAATGCTAGGATAACCATGGTTAAAGCTTCCCTGGACAGAAATCTACTGATCTTCCTTATTCTCCGCAGTTGAAAAAAACTTGCGGAAACCACAGCGCCAATTTGGGCATTCATAGACAGATCATTAGAGATCACAATGCCTAAGCTTTTAGCTGAGCTTACCGGCATCGGAGGGCTACCCAAAGAGGGGGCCAGTAGTTGGAGTGCCAGGGGTTGGAAGAACCACAAGTGAGAATCAGCTCAGTTTTGTCGGGGTTCAACTTGAGTTGGTTGAAATTCATCCAGTTGCTTATAAAAATCATGGTGGATTGGAAGTGGGAAATTGAAGATGCTGATGAGTTGATGTCAAACACCAGTTGGAGATCATCAGCGTAGTTGAACATACCAATCTTGCTTTCTCTCAGGGATTGGATTAGAGGCAAGAGATATAAGTTAAAAAGAAGAGGGGAAAGGGAGGAGCCCTGTGGGACTCCACAAGTCAGTTCCCTCTTGTTAGGTGATAAGTTGGCAATCCGTACTACTTGGAAACGGTTGCTGAGAAAGGAGGAGAGCCAGTTCAGCGCCATACCCTGGATCCCGACATTTCTGACACGGTCGAGCAGAATAGTATAGTCGACCGTGTCAAATGCAGCTGACAAATCTAAGAGGACCAGGGCTTGGGAAGTACCGCTATCAGCTCCCCTTCTTAATTCATCCAGAACTGTAAGTATAACAGATTCCGTTGAATGAGCTGGTCTGAAACCAGCCTGATGGGAATCCAGGAGCTGGTGATGTTCGACGAATGTGCTCAAGCAGTTTGCCACGTAAGCCTCTAAGACTTTGCCCAGATAGGGTAGCAAGGAGATAGGGCGATAGTTACTTAGAACTGTCGGATCTGCGCCCGTTTTTCAGAATGGGAAGAATTTCGGCACTTTTGAAAATATCAGGAACAATGCCATATTTAAGTGAGTTGTTGAGAAGAGAGAGAGGGGATCGGGGCAGATAGTAAAGGCTTCCCGAAGTATATGTGGAGGGCAGCAGTCGAGAGGAGAGCCAGAGTCGGTCTTTCTAAGTAAATTCAAAAAGTCTCCTTGGAGATTGGAGGAATTTGATCCATCCGAGAAGCAATCCGGTGAGTGTTTGGATCGGGTATAGAGAAAGTAGAAGAAGGAATACTGGCTTTGATGGAAGCAATTTTCTCCAAGAAAAAAGAGTTGGGGGTCGTGCTGGGGCTGGTGTTTCAGGGTTTTGGGCAGAGCAGTGGTTTTCGGGCAGTGTAGGCGGTCGTGCTGGGGCTGGTGTTTCAGGGTTTAGGGCAGTGCAGTGGTGTTTGGGCAGTGTACGGGGTTGTGCTGGAGCTGGTGTTTCAGGGTTTAGGTCAGTGCAGTGGTGTTTGGGCAGTGTAGGGGGTCGTGCTGGGGTGGTGTTTCAGGGTTTAGGGCAGTGCAGTGGTGTTCGGGCAGTGTAGGCGGTCGTGCTGGGGCTGGTGTTTCAGGGTTTAGGGCAGTGCAGTGGTGTTCGGGCAGTGTACGGGGTTGTGCTGGAGCTGGTGTTTCAGGGTTTAGGTCAGTGCAGTGGTGTTTGGGCAGTGTAGGGGGTCGTGCTGGGGTGGTGTTTCAGGGTTTAGGGCAGTGCAGTGGTGTTCGGGCAGTGTAGGGGGTCGTGCTGGGGCTGGTGTTTCAGGGTTTAGGGCAGTGCAGTGGTGTTTGGGCAGTGTTATGTTATGTTACAAAGTTTTTATATAGCGCACATACACCAAACGGTTTCTTGGCGCTGGTAGGGCAGACAGGTGCTAGCAGGAAGCAGGAGTTTAAATGTCATATGATTGGATGAATAAGTGAGTCTTAAGCAGTTTCCTGAACTGTGTATACGATGTAGCCCGTCTTAGCTCCACCGGGAGGGAGTTCCAAAATTGAGGAGCCAAAACTGCGAATCTGGAGCCTCCATGTTTTTTGCGTTTGAAGGAGGGAATGGCTAATAGATTTAGATGGGACGATCGCAAGACCCTGGAGGGGGTGTATCTTTGAATTAGGGAGGAGATGAAAACTGGGCTATTGCCGTGAAGGGCTTTGAAGATAGTGCAGCCCAACTTGAAGGCGCACCTCTTGGCCACCGGAAGCCAGTGTAGCTTCTTCAAAATAGGAGTCACATGCTGCCGCTTTGGTTGATGGAAAATAAGTCTGGCAGCTTGTTTTTGAACCAGCTGAAGGCGTCTCAGTTGATAGGCGGGAATGCCAAAATATAATGAATTGGCGTAGTCTAGTCGGGAAGTAACCAATGCTAGGATAACCATGGTTAAAGCTTCCCTGGACAGAAATCTACTGATCTTCCTTATTCTCCGCAGTTGAAAAAAACTTGCGGAAACCACAGCGCCAATTTGGGCATTCATAGACAGATCATTAGAGATCACAATGCCTAAGCTTTTAGCTGAGCTTACCGGCATCGGAGGGCTACCCAAAGAGGGGGCCAGTAGTTGGAGTGCCAGGGGTTGGAAGAACCACAAGTGAGAATCAGCTCAGTTTTGTCGGGGTTCAACTTGAGTTGGTTGAAATTCATCCAGTTGCTTATAAAAATCATGGTGGATTGGAAGTGGGAAATTGAAGATGCTGATGAGTTGATGTCAAACACCAGTTGGAGATCATCAGCGTAGTTGAACATACCAATCTTGCTTTCTCTCAGGGATTGGATTAGAGGCAAGAGATATAAGTTAAAAAGAAGAGGGGAAAGGGAGGAGCCCTGTGGGACTCCACAAGTCAGTTCCCTCTTGTTAGGTGATAAGTTGGCAATCCGTACTACTTGGAAACGGTTGCTGAGAAAGGAGGAGAGCCAGTTCAGCGCCATACCCTGGATCCCGACATTTCTGACACGGTCGAGCAGAATAGTATAGTCGACCGTGTCAAATGCAGCTGACAAATCTAAGAGGACCAGGGCTTGGGAAGTACCGCTATCAGCTCCCCTTCTTAATTCATCCAGAACTGTAAGTATAACAGATTCCGTTGAATGAGCTGGTCTGAAACCAGCCTGATGGGAATCCAGGAGCTGGTGATGTTCGACGAATGTGCTCAAGCAGTTTGCCACGTAAGCCTCTAAGACTTTGCCCAGATAGGGTAGCAAGGAGATAGGGCGATAGTTACTTAGAACTGTCGGATCTGCGCCCGTTTTTCAGAATGGGAAGAATTTCGACACTTTTGAAAATATCAGGAACAATGCCATATTTAAGTGAGTTGTTGAGAAGAGAGAGAGGGGGATCGGGGCAGATAGTAAAGGCTTCCCGAAGTATATGTGGAGGGCAGCAGTCGAGAGGAGAGCCAGAGTCGGTCTTTCTAAGTAAATTCAAAAAAGTCTCCTTGGAGATTGGAGGAATTTGATCCATCCGAGAAGCAATCCGGTGAGTGTTTGGATCGGGTATAGAGAAAGTAGAAGAAGGAATACTGGCTTTGATGGAAGCAATTTTCTCCAAGAAAAAAGAGTTGGGGGTCGTGCTGGGGCTGGTGTTTCAGGGTTTTGGGCAGAGCAGTGGTGTTCGGGCAGTGTAGGGGGTCGTGCTGGGGGTGGTGTTTCAGGGTTTAGGGCAGTGCAGTGGTGTTCGGGCAGTGTAGGGGGTCTTGCTGGGGGTGGTGTTTCAGGGTTTAGGGGCAGTGGTGTTCGGGCAGTGTAGGGGGTCTTGCTGGGGGTGATGTTTCAGGGTTTAGGGCAGTGCAGTGGTGTTCGGGCAGTGTAGGGGGTCTTGCTGGGGTAGTGTTTCAGGGTTTAGGGCAGTGCAGTGGTGTTCGTGCAGTGTAGGGGGTCGTGCTGGGGGTGGTGTTTCAGGGTTTAGGGCAGTGCAGTGGTGTTCGGGCAGTGTAGGGGATCGTGCAGGGGGTGGTGTTTCAGGGTTTATGGCAGTGCAGTGGTGTTCGGGCAGTGTAGGGGGTCGTGCTGGGGCTGGTGTTTCAGGGTTCAGGGCAGTGCAGTGGTGTTCGGGCAGTGTAGGGGGTCTTGCTGGGGGTGGTGTTTCAGGGTTTAGGGCAGTGGTGTTCGGGCAGTGTAGGGGGTCTTGCTGGGGGTGATGTTTCAGGGTTTAGGGCAGTGCAGTGGTGTTCGGGCAGTGTAGGGGGTCTTGCTGGGGGTAGTGTTTCAGGGTTTAGGGCAGTGCACTGGTGTTCGTGCAGTGTAGGGGATCGTGCTGGGGATGGTGTTTCAGGGTTTAGGGCAGTGCAGTAGTGTTCGGGCAGTGTAGGGGGTCGTGCAGGGGGTGGTGTTTCAGGGTTTAGGGCAGTGCAGTGGTGTTCGGGCAGTGTAGGGGGTCTTGCTGGGGGTGGTGTTTCAGGGTTTAGGGCAGTGCAGTGGTGTTCGGGCAGTGTAGGGGGTCATGCTGGGGCTGGTGTTTCAGGGTTTAGGGCAGTGCAGTGGTGCTCGGGCAGTGTAGGGGGTCCTGCTGTAGGTAGTGTTTCAGGGTTTAGGGTAGTGCAGTGGTGTTCGGGCAGTGTAGGGGGTCATGCTGGGGCTGGTGTTTCAAGGTTTAGGGCAGTGCAGTGGTGTTCGGGCAGTGTAGGGGGTCGTGCTGGGGCTGGTGTTTCAGGGTTTAGGGCAGAGCAGTGGTGTTTGGGCAGTGTAGGGGGTCGTGCTGGGGGTGGTGTTTCAGGGTTTAGGGCAGTGCAGTGGTGTTCGGGCAGTGTAGGGGGTCGTGCTGGGGGTGGTGTTTCAGGGTTTAGGGCAGTGCAGTGGTGTTCGGGCAGTGTAGGGGGTCTTGCTGGGGGTGATGTTTCAGGGTTTAGGGCAGTGCAGTGGTGTTCGGGCAGTGTAGGGGGTCGTGCTGGGGGTGGTGTTTCAGGGTTTAGGGCAGTGCAGTGGTGTTCGGGCAGTGTAGGGGGTCGTGAAGGGGTTGGTGTTTCAGGGTTTAGGGCAGTGCAGTGGTGTTCGGGCAGTGTAGGGGGTCGTGCTAGGGGTGGTGTTTCAGGGTTTAGGGCAGTGCAGTGGTGTTCGGGCAGTGTAGGGGGTCGTGCAGGGGCTGGTGTTTCAGGGTTTAGGACAGTGCAGTGGTGTTCGGGCAGTGTAGGGGGTCGTGCTGGGGGTAGTGTTTTAGGGTTTAGGGTAGTGCAGTGGTGCTTGTGTAGTGTAGGGGGTCGTGCTGGGGGTAGTGTTTTAGGGTTTAGGGTAGTGCAGTGGTGTTTGTGTAGTGTAGGGGGTCATGTTTTAGGGTAGTGCAGTGGTGTTTGGGTAGTGTAGGGGGTCGTGCTGGGGGTAGTGTTTTAGGATTTAGGTTAGTGCAGTGGTGTTTGTGTAGTGTAGGGGGTCGTGCTGGGGGTAGTGTTTTAGGGTTTAGGGTAGTGCAGTGGTGCTTGTGTAGTGTAGGGGGTCGTGCTGGGGGTAGTGTTTTAGGGTTTAGGGTAGTGCAGTGGTGTTTGTGTAGTGTAGGGGTCATGTTTTAGGGTAGTGCAGTGGTGTTTGGGTAGTGTAGGGGGTCGTGCTGGGGGTAGTGTTTTAGGATTTAGGTTAGTGCAGTGGTGTTTGGGTAGTGTAGGGGGTCGTGCTGGGGGTAGTGTTTTAGGGTTTAGGGTAGTGCAGTGGTGTTTGTGTAGTGTAGGGGGTCATGCTGGGGGTAGTGTTTTAGGGTTTAGGATAGTGCAGTGGTGCTTGTGTAGTGTAGGGGGTCGTGCTGGGGGTAGTGTTTTAGGGTTTAGGGTAGTGCAGTGGTGTTTTTGTAGTGTAGGGGGGTCATGTTTTAAGATGCAACGCTCCAATACCTGACCAGTCTGCACTACATAAAACTGCAAAAAAACTAAAAATAAAAAGTGTTTTGCACACTTTTGTCATTGGGCTATATGTGGGCTACATCTGGGTAATATTTGTGCTACATTTGGGCTCTTTTTTCACTGGTGGCCATCTTGGAAGACTTCTTTGTTATGAAGTTTCCTAATTTCCTCATTTACTGCAGTCTCCTCAGTAGGAAATGCTTTCAGTTTTTACTTTGATTCCATCAAGAAGGCATTCAGATGTGTCTCACATTTGCCATAAATTCAGAATGTTAGCACTCTAGTTGCTCATTAGATCACTGTAGTAAAGCTACTGCTCACCAGGAGTTAACTGGAAGTCTGCTGCTGGTATTGAAAGTGATTGTTTCAGTCTGCATGTCAGAATTTTCTAATGAAATAGAAGAGGATTTGAGATCTCACTTAAAACATGCCCTAATTTTTCTTTCTGCAGCACTAACCATAATTTCTATTTCAAAAAGAACCCCCTCATTTTGTTCCTTTTTAAATTAAATGTTTTAAGTGTTACCGGTTTATTCCAATCAAGATGGCTTCAGGTGTGCCATACTTTTGTCATAAGTAAGGCTGTTAGCGCTCTAGTTGTTCTTTAGAACACTCTGGGAAGCTGCAGTAGAACACAAAGGCATCAACTGGCAGGCTGCTCCTGTTGAAATATAACAGGAAGATATTTGAGATCACACTTGAAACATGTCCTAATTTTCTTTCTACAGCACTAACCATAATTTCTATGACAAAATGAACCCCATCATTTTGTTCCTTTTTAAATTAAATGTTTTAAGTGTTACCAGTTTATTCCAATCAAGATGGCTTCAGGTGTGCCATACTTTTGTCATAAGTAAGGCTGTTAGCACTCTAGTTGTTCTTTAGAACACTCTGGGAAGCTGCAGTAGAACACAAAGGAATCAACTGACAGTCTCTGCCCTTGTTGGATGTTCATGTTTTACTGAGAATGTCAGACTTCATTCTCACATGACTGAGAAAGATAATGTGAATTTACAGAAAATATGCTCTCATTTTAGCTTCTGGAGCACCTTCCAAAACTCTATGGGACAAGCATGTGAAAATAGTTTTCTCTCAAACATGATTCATGATATCCCAGCAGAAGGTTTTTCACAGGGTAAAATCACCTTAGAACACACCACAATTCATGAAATTAGTATGGTACCATCAACAAATGAATTTTAATGTAACTAAAGTCTGTTCTCACCCTTTATAGTTCTCCTTTTGGTAACCCTCAAAATCTTTGATTCACTACAATGCATTTCAATGGGGTACTATCATTTATATTGGTCCCAAGATGGCTGCCAGCAATTCCAGGATGAAGTGCTGACAGCCAATCAGATCTCACGATGACATGTGTGGTTAGGCTCCGCCCAGATATATATGTGATTTTACTTTTGATTTTCTCAGGAACTACTGAACGGATTTACACCATTTAAGCAAAAGGCACGACACTGAACCAAGGGCTACCTCTTTGCCAAATTTGGTGTAATTCCGTTCAGCAGTTCGGGCTGTAGCTGCGACTAAAGGTTCCTATGGAAAAATGAATGGGGAAAACACGTTTTGGGACCCCCTTTTTCTCGGCCCCGCTTGACGAATCACCCGAGACTTTCAGGATAGGAGCGGACCGGAGCGCCCCAACAAGTTGGAAACTTTTGCGAAGATTCGTCAACCGGCGCCAACGTTATTTCAAATAGAATGTTGCGGATTTCCTATGGAAAATAGGTCCTAACTATATATATATATATATATTATCTACTGGCTGTCGCCAGTAGATAGTTATAGTTAGCCCCATTCTCCAGCGGCTCCCTCCTCATTAGTTGGGTGGTGCTCCTTCCACGACCGAAGCCGTCGTGTAACTTTTGTATACCAATGTGCTCTGCAACGAAGAAGCACTCCACAATTTGCGGAACCCACTGTGGGTGAATTAGGACTACAAGTCCCATAGTGCAAAGCTACTAAGCAGACACACTGGAGTGCAGATTAATTACATGCACGTGGGGCTGTCAATATGACCGCAAAAGCCATTAAGCCCAGGAAGAAGGAGCGAACAGCTTTGAAACGCGTTGGCTACAAGGAGAGAATTACGGATGTAATGCCACCTTCAAATGAAATAAAAGTATGGCTATGTCCTACCTGCTGTGGAGTGCTTCTTCGTTGCAGAGCACATTAGTATACAAAAGTTACACGACGGCTTCGGTCGTGGAAGGAGCACCACCCAACTAATGAGGAGGGAGCCGCTGGAGAATGGGGCTGTCGGAACAGGAAATTTCCTAGTGGCAAGACGGCGCAGCAGACTGAAAACTAATGGAGGTGATGTTGACATACCGGGGCCCACTGGAGGGCCTTGAATCACAGTGGATGAAAACAAAGCACTGTGACCCTTTTAATTAAATAATGACAATTTGCGGAACCCACTGTGGGTGAATTAGGATTACAAGTCCCATAGTGCAAAGCTACTAAGCAGACACACTGGAGTGCAGATTAATTACATGCACGTGGGGCTGTCAATAAGACCGCAAAAGCCATTAAGCCCAGGAAGAAGGAGCGAACAGCTTTGAAACGCGTTGGCTACAAGGAGAGAATTACGGATGTAATGCCACCTTCAAATGAAATAAAAGTATGGCTATGTCCTACCTGCTGTGGAGTGCTTCTTCGTTGCAGAGCACATTGGTATACATATATATATATATATACACATGTTTACGTGTGTATGTATGTGTGTATGTATGTATATGTGTATATGTGTGTGAACGTATGTGTATATCTATATATATATATATTCCATATGAAAGTGCTCAGCATTGAAGGCGCCACACACGGCGTGTTAACTTCCTTTATTATTCGCAGGACCGCATGGCAAACAACATCGCTGTCACAGTACAATGCGCCTCATAATCCATACGCGTTTCAGGCGTTCCTTCGACCTTGGTCACTGGCAAGGCTTAGCGGAGTTGTAGCAGCAAACAGTAACGTCGCACTTGCAGTAAGTTAATAAATCCCGCCCAAGTGGGCGTGTGCACTATGTGCATTATGGTCTCTGTAGTCAATTTGTTTTTTAATCCCAAATGGGTGCCGCTACATTATCTCCTTCATTCCAACTTACATCCCACAGTGGGTTACTGCGATACTCACAAGGTTGGTACCATGCTGTTCTTTATGTCCTCACAAACAGGCACGCCGTTCCATCAGCGCCATATTAGTGACGGCGCTGGACCCGCACTGTCAGCAGCGGGGCGCCTCCGCGACCAGAGCAGGCCGCTACATATTCCATATGAAAGTGCTCAGCATTGAAGGTGCCACACATGGCGTGTTAACTTCCTTTATTGTTCGCAGGACCGCATGGCAAACAACATCGCTGTCACAGTACAATGTGCCTCATAATCCATACGCGTTTTGGGCGTTCCTTCGCCCTTGGTCACTGGCAAGGCTTAGCGGAGTTGTAGCAGCAAACAGCAACGTCGCACTTGCAGTAAGTTAATAAATCCCGCCCAAGTGGGCGTGTGCACTATGTGCATTATGGTCTCTGTAGTCAATTTGTTTTTTAATCCAAAATGGGTGCCGCTACATTATCTCCTTCATTCCAACTTACATCCCACAGTGGGTTACTGCGATACTCACAAGGTTGGTACCATGCTGAGCACTTTCATATGGAATATATATATATATATTCCATATGAAAGTGCTCAGCATGTACTAACCTTGTGGTATCGCAGTAATCCACTGTGGGATGTAGTTGGAATGAAGGAGATAATGTAGCGGCACCCATTTTGGATTAAAAAACAAATTGACTACAGACTACCATAATGCACATATATGCATATATATATATTACCTACTGGCGGTCGCCAGTAGGTAGTTAAAGTTAGGACCTTGTTTCTATTCAAAAAGCATTTTTTTCTTTTACCAATATCTTTGGCGCCGTTTGACGAATCTTCACAAATATTTCAAAACTAATGGTTCACTCAGGTCAGCTCCTGTCTTGAAAGTTTCGGGGTGATTCATCAAGCGGGGGCCGAGAAAAAAGGGGGGTCCCAAAACACGTTTTCCCCATGTTAATTTCCATAGGAACTTTAGACAAAGCTACAGCCCGAACTGCTGAACAGAATTACACCAAATTTGGCAAAAAGGTAGGTCTTGGTCCAGAAAGCGAGCTTTTTTTAAATGGTGTAAATCCGTTCAGTAGTTGCTGAGAAATTCATAAAATAAAAATTTATATATCTGAGCACCGAGGAGGATTCGCGAACCCTCCCGAGCATGAGCTTCATTCTGATTGGCTGCCAACACTCCAAACCTGGAAGTGTTGGCAGCCATCTTGTGACTCAGTAACCGAGTAACAAGAGAACAGTAAAAATGATGAAAAACAAGAAAAGGGGGCAGGGTAGAAACACCCTGACCCCCTAGGCCTGCTCAGGGGGTCCCACAAGGACCCCCAGGGCCAAAAAAAGCATTAAAAAAAAAAAGAAATCGGCCGAATTTGCGCTGGGTGCACGAATCCGGCCGAGAAAACAAAAAAAAAAGAAGCGGACTCCCGCGCTTCATTATTCTTAAGCCCCGAGGTGGGCCAGGTCCCGGGGGCAATGTATAATTATATAGCGGGGAGCGGGGGTCCATGGGGGCCCCCGCTGCCCCGGGGACCGCCACCTCCCCAGGGCTTTATCCATAATGTGCGGCTTTCTTCTGGGTACAGCCGAGTACCTCCGCTGACAGCAATGTAATTTACTATATAGTGCATTGTTACTGGGAACCCACGTGGCCTCAGGAGTTGTCCCAAGTGGCAAGCCCAGCAGAGACGCTGCCCTCGGTGACACGCGCCGTTCCAGCTCTCACCCCCTGAACACAGAGGCTGAATTCCTGGATCGTGTAAACTGCCCGCGGGACACACAACAGTCGGAGCCGCCTCCAACAAACGGGCTAATTACAAAGAGAGGGCGCGCCTGACAAGTGCAGGGGGCCGGGCCGTGGAGGTGGGACGCGTCCGTGTGCGCACAGGAGTACGGTCGATGCGGAGCGGTAGCCTGCGCCAATACCGGGTGGAAACTCCGTGCATGGCCGGGTCACAGTTCGGCGCTGCCTCTGGCCGGCGACACGTGGAAGTGGGACACATTTGCCTGCGTGCATGGGTGCACTCGATACTGAGCACAATACGTGCACCAAAGCCTGCGCTCATACCCGGTGAATACCCCGCGCGGACACCGGATGGGAAGCACCGAGCTGACACTCGGTGAAAACCCTGCACTGACCCCCCCCACCCCCACCAGGTGACAACCCTGTGCTGACTCCCCCACCCCCACCGGATGACAACCCTGCGCTGACCTCCGGTGGAAATCTCTGCGCTAACAGCCGGTGGGAGCACCGAGCTGACGTGCGGCAGCAGCACCAAGCACAACCGGGTCTCAGTTCGGCCCTGCGCCATGTTGCTCATAACACGTGGGGGCCCAGCCTTGTTACAAACGCCGTCCATTCATTCACCTGGCTCGTGTCCGCGGGTCTCGGAGAGGGACCAAGCCTGGGTAGGTTGGCACTGCGGTGGAGACGGCAACAGCGTGCGAAGGACCCACACTGTGCCCCCTGCCCGGGGACAGAGGGCAGATGTTTGTGGGTCCCAGATCGCCCGGGGTGTCAGTAGTCGGCGAGACCGCTACTGAGGTGGGTGGGACTCTGCGCACACACAGTGACAGGGGTTGTGTAGGCTGGGGCGCAGTTACAGTTGTGAGTGTATACCAGAGTAGGGCAAGGGATGTGAGAATACACCAGGGCGGCTCTGAGGGTCACCGAATCGGGGGTACACATTGTTACAGAGGGGCAGCGCACGGGACCAGGGAGGGCAAAGGCAGCATACAGAAGGTGTGTGTGCACAAGATGGGTATACATATGGTATGAGTACATAAATGAGCACAGCCGTGGGAGTCACCAGGGACGGTGTCCAGCCAGGGCTCAGATATACCAGGGACAGCTCCATGGTTCGCGTATCCTAGGCTGTCCTAGGACCGGATCTCGGGTCACCGGCAGGAGGACCCGCGGGCGACTGTTGTCCTCAAGGACTTCCGAAGGTCACTAGACAAAGATTTGTCGTGGGATCTATAGGCGGCCCTGGGGATCACACAGCTAGTTAATTATGGCTGTTGTATATGCAGACGCAGCTCCCAGAATACAGAGAGGTAGGGCATAACCACGCAATCTCCATGAACCCCCACACCTCAAGGGGTGGGGTCCATCAAAGGTAAAAGGGGTACAGTGTGCTGGAAGGAAACGCAGCAGCTGATAAACAACCTATGAATAACATGCACACAGTCACATCACGGTTGGGAAACACACAAACAGACTCGCTGCCCTGTACGAGTGTAGATAACACACAGCAATTAATGCAAAGATACACACTACCTCAAAGACACACATTCACCCAATGCCACGACCGTAAGGGCACACATTCATCCACGTATTAACACCACAACCGTAAGGGCACCCATTTACCCACTGCTACGACCATAAGGGCACATCATTCACCTACATATTAACACATCAAGACCGTAAGGGCACACATTAAGCCATTGAGACATTAAACGCACGCATTCACCCACTACCACGACCATAAGGACATGCATTCACCCACTACCACGACGGTAGAAGCAGACATTCACCCTCTACAAACACATAGCCACAACAGTAGAAGCAGACATTCACCCTCTACAAACACATAACCATGACGGTAGAAGCAGACATTCACCCTCTACAAACACATAAACACGCTGGTAAGAGTACACATTCACCCTCTACAAACACATAACCACGACGGTAGAAGCAGACATTCACCCTCTACAAATACATAACCACGCCGGTAAGAGCACACATTCACCCTCTACAAACACATAACCACACCGGTAGGAGCACATATTCACTCTCTACCAACACATAACCACGACGGCAGAAGCACACATTCACTCTTTACAAACACATAACCACGACGGTAGTAGCACATTCATCCTCTACCAACACATAGCTCCGCCGGGAGAAGCACACATTCACCCTCTACAAACACATAACCACGACGGCAGAAGCACACATTCACTCTCTACAAACAAATAACCATGCCGGCAGGAGCACTGATTCACCCTCTACAAACACATAACCATGACAGTAGAAGCACACATTCACTCTCTAAAAACACACAACCACGCCGGCAGGAGCACAGATTCACCCTTTACAAACACATAACCATGGCGGTAGAAGCACACATTCACCCTCTACAAACACATAACCACGCCAGTAGGAGTACACATTCACCCTCTGCAAACACATAGCCACGCCGGTAAGAGCACACATTCACCCTCTACAAACACACAACCACGACGGTAGAAGCATACATTCACACTCTACAAACACACAACCACACATTCACCCTCTACAAACACATAACCAAGCCAGTAAGAGCACACATTCACTCGCTTCCACAACAGTAAGAGCGCAAATTCATCCTCTGCGATAACCACAAGAACATTCATTCATCCAAAATGATGGATGTAAAAACTGAAACAGAACCTGTAACCTGACTGTAAAATCAAACAAGCCTCTCAACTGGTTACATAAAGTCAAACATGCCACTGCCATAGCAATACAAGCACACACAAACACACTGCGGCAGCCATGAAATCACAACAGTCAGCGACAACTATAGAACAAATAGCACCACAACTTTAGAAATACCAATACATCTAAGCTGCAAATATAAAATTCATTGTATCATCACTAATTCAGTTATTAAAATTAAACCTAACTTCTGTAGCCATAAAAGATTTTCTATCCACTGTTGCAGCTATAAAATAAAAGCACATTGATAAACCCACTACTGAATAGAGAAATACCACAGCAGATCTACCGCTACAGCTTCAAAAATCACCAACAGATCTACAGCTCCACAAAATATCAACAGCTCGACAGCCATAGTTATAAAAACACAAGAGACTCGCAGCTATTAAAATACAAATAGATCATCTAAAGAAAATTACACACCAGAAGCTCTGCAGCAAGCACCATATGCAGTCTACATAAATGGAAAAATGGAAAAATAACCCAACCAGAAAAAGGGAGTAACAAACACCAAACTCAACAAAGCTTCCACCAATGCTGCCTTAGTCAGGTGCCCACATCAATCACATCAGCATTTTCACAAAGAAGTGCCCTACTATTGTTGCTAAAGGAGATGAATAGTGGCTCAGAGGAGAAAAGACAACTTTTCACTCACATGAATTTCAACCTGCAAAAATCATGTGCTGCAAAATAATTATTACCATGAGAAAGTACTGTAAAAAATACTCCAATCAGTGAACCAACCTGCTTTTATTACTGACAGAAATAGCTTTTAACTTCCAGCTCCAAAATTGGGGAGGAAAATATACCCATCACAAAACCTTGCCTGAAACGCCGGCTCCAGGTACTTACAAAAAACAGCAGTAGCAGCAGCCAAAAAAACAGCAAAAAGCAGCACTGCAGTTATAAAACACAAGTAGGCCCAATCAAGCAACTGTAATACCATAGGAGAACTACAGCAATACATCCACTGATTGCAATAATAAGACCAATACATTCACCTCTACAGTAGCTGTACATCAACTGCCACTGCAGAAGTATACCAAACAAATCAAATGCTACAGCTAATGACAGATCAATCACAGTGGGACACGTATAATCACAACTAAACATATGAACACTATGAGGAGTACACAAACAATGCATGTCAATATCGCATGGACATAAAATATCGCTAAATGATATATTGCTGTAACTATAAAACACCCATATACCCACAGCAACACCAACCCCCACTTTTATGCCTACAAACACAACAACATACCTACAATTGGAACTATAAAAAAGTAACGATTGCTCCTCTGCTGCAGCTTAAAAATACGAGATGCACTGCTGTTACTGATGCCAGATGCACTGGTGTGTCTCTAAAAAGATCAATAAATCCACAGCTACAAACACGAATAGACTCACTGGTGTGGCTACAAACCACCCATTGATACACTGCTGCAGGTATTTTAAAACACCAATATAAATCCATACCTGTACCTATAAAACAAAGGTATGTTCAGTGCATTGGCTATAAATACACCAAAAGCCACAGTTTTGGCTATAAAACAAGCTACTCCGATGCCGTAACTATAAACAGCTAAAAAAGCCACTGAATGACTTCAAAACAGGCTCAGATGCACTATTATTAGAGAAAAAGTGACACAAATGCGTTGGTTGGAGAAAAGCATCCACCACAGATGTACAGCCGAGATCATAAGCCACCTAAGATGTGCTAATGCCCGAGAAATGAACCGACTAAAAGTTCACTGCACATGGGGAAGTCACCTAACTTGCAGTCACTGGGAGAAATCACCTGCAACGCGCTTCTCGAGAGCAGATGACATCAAAGCAGAAGTCACCAGTAATGCCCTGCCCGACAGCGCCACATCCACTTCTTGCACAAGTAAGCACTATCCGAGAGCAGAAGTCACCATGAAAATGCTGCCACAAGCAAGCACTGCCTGAAGGTAGAAGTCACCAGTAATGCACTGCCCGGGAGCGGTATAGAGTCATAATATCGATGTTTAAATATCGATATGCTATAATATCGATGTTTAAATATCGATGTGACACAATATCGACCTGCAAGAATATCGTCGACCAGAATATCGACATGCAGGTAAGAAATATCGTTTTTGTTAATATCAAAGTTAGTAATATCGTTAGTCAAAATATCGTTGTTAATAATATCGACATTTATTTTAGTGTTCTGTATTTTAGTATATGTGTTAAAAGTATAGTTTATTTTTCTAATGTATGTTTGAAATTTTTAGAAGTAATTAATTTTATGTTAAGTAATTTTTGCATATTTTAGTTCCGTAGCGGGTTGTGAGTTTATAGGGGAATAGGGTGGGAAGTAATTTAATTATAATATATTTATTAATACATTTTTAGAAATTATTAATTCTTTAAGAAATTAAATATTGAGTTTTAGTTCTGTAGCGGGTTGTGGGTTTATAGGGAATAGGGTGGGAAGTAATTTAATTAAAATTAATTAATCAAGAATGTTAATTAATTAATATTTTTGTATTTAATATTTATATTGTTAATTGTGTTGATTAATTTGTTATTAATTAGTTATTAATTGGTTATTAATTATTAATAATTAATTGGTAAATATGTTAATTGTGTCATTGTTTTAGGAGCGGTTTGTGCATTTATAGGGGAGTAGGGTGGGAAGTAATTTAATTATAATTAATTAATAATTTTATTAATTAATATTTATGTAGTTAATATTTATGTTGTTAATTGTGTTAACTATTTTGTTATTAATTAGTTATTAATTGGATATTAATTATTAACAATTAATTGGTAAATATCTTAATTGTGTTATTTTTTAAGAGTGGGTTGTGGGTTTATAGGGGAGTAGGGTGGGAAGTAATTTAATTATAATTCATTAATTAATATTTTTTATTAATTAATATTTGTGTATTTAATATTTCATATTGTTAATTGTGTTAAATAAATTGTTATTTATTAATGATTAATTGGTTAATAATTATTAATAATTAATTGGTAAATATGTTAATTGTGTAAATTATTTATGAGCGAGTTGTGTATTTAGAGGGGAGTAGTGTGGCAAGTAATTACAAATTAATATAATTTTTAATTTTTTCAGATAATATTTATTGTTATTTTATAGTCTTAATAGTATGAATTAATTTACTACTCATTGTTTTAATTTTATTGTTCATTGTTATTAGTTAATTAATTAATTGTTAAGCAATTATGTTAATTGTGTCATGTTTTACAATAGTGGTGGTGTTATTTATAAGGGTATTTGGTGAGAGGTTAATTATTTTGTATTATTTAAGTATTTGTTAATTAATGTTTATTATTTTGCTGGAGTGGGAATAGTAAATTATTCACCTCCGCTATCCAACACTTTCCCTACTGTTGCAATTGCATTCGTTGGAGTGGGAATAGTAATTTTATCCCCTACGCTATCCAACACTTTCCCTACTGTTGCACTGTGTGGAGTGGGAATAGTAAATTATTCCCCTCCGCTATCCAACATTTTCCCTACTGTTGCACTTGCTGGAGTGGGAATAGTAAATTATTCCCCTCCGCTATCCAGCACTTTTCCTACTGTTGCAACTGTTGGAGTGGGAATAGAAATGTTATCCCCTCCGCTATCCAACAGTTTCCCTACTGTTGCATTAGTTGGAGTGGGAATAGTAATTTTATCCTGTCCGCTATCCAACAATTTCCCTACTGTTGCAGTTGCTGGAGTGGGAATAGTAAATTATTCCCCTCTGCTATCCAACACTTTCCCTCCTGTTGCAATTGCTGGAGAGGGAATAGTAAATTATTCCCCTCTGCTATCCAACACTTTCCCTACTGTTGCATTCCCTGGAGTGGAAATAGTAAATTATTCCCAACCGCTATCTAACACTTTCCCTACTGTTGCACTTGCTGGAGTGGGAATAGTAAATTATTCCCCTCCGCTATCCAACACTTTCCCTACTGTTGCAGTTGCTGGAGTGGGAATAGTAAATTATTCCCCTCCGCTATCCAACACTTTCCCTGCTGTTGCACTCGCTGGAGTGGGAATAGTAATTTTATCTCCTCCGCTATCCAACACTTTTCCTACTGTTACACTCCGTGGAGTGGGAATAGAAAATTATTCCCCTCCGCTATCCAACACTTTCCCTACTGTTGCACTTGCTGGAGTGGGAATAGTAAATTATTCCTCTCCACTATCCAACACTTTCCCTACTGTTGCACTCCTTGGAGTGGGAATAGTAATGTTATGCCCTACGCTATCCAATACTTTCCCTACTGTTTTAGTTAATGTAGTGTAAAATGTTGTTTTAAAGATAAATATTTATTTTAATATTTTATTTTATTATATATATAATTTATTTTTATATTTATCTTACAGGTTTATGTATATATATATGTATTTATAAATTTTATTATGTTTGTAACCTTTAATTATTTAATAAAATAATTATTTATTAATATTATTAAGTAAATATATATATATAAAATGTTTTATATATGTATGTTTAATTTATTTTTATATTACATTTATTATTTATAATTTTTAAATAATTCTAACTATGTTTTTATTAATTATATTTATCATTTAATATATTTTATATTATTTTTAAGACATTTTAAAAAAACGATATTTTGAACAACGATATTTTAAACAACGATATTTTGGTTTCGATATTTTTGTACTCATTTTTGTAGAGATAGGATGTCGATATTTTGTCCATCGATATTCTTGACATGATATTCTGGTAGGTCGATATTGTTGTCGTCGATATTATGTCAGTGGTCCCCCGGGAGCACCACATCCACCTCTTGCTCAAGCAAGCACTGCCTGAGAGCAGAATCCACCAGTAATAATACTGCCTGACAGGGCCAGATCCACTGTTTGCACAAGCGAGCACTGCCCCAAGGGCAGACGTCAACATTAATGCACTGCCCGGCAGTGCCAGATCCACTGCTTGCAAAAGCGAGCACTACCCCGAGGACAGAAGTCAACAGTAACACACTGCCCGGCACCATCAGAACCACTGCTTGCACAAGCGAGGATTGCCCCGAGGGCTGAAGTCACTGGTAATACTCTGCCCGATAGCGCCAGATCCACCGCTTGCAGTGAAGTGAGCATCGATCCGGCTCAGGGCAGCGGATCACAGCGCACCCCTGCTCCAGGCAGACTCACCTTGTGCAGTGCAGGCGCGATCCTGAGATCCCTCACTGGGCCATTGCAGGGGCGGTAAATCCAATGGGCGGCTACCTGCGAGGGCTGCACGGACTCCGGCGCCGGGCTGCCTCCCCCATCGGCTCGGCCTCCCAGGGGCGGTGGTGGCACAGCCTCCGCGCCGACAGCGGGGTCCACAGGCAGCCACGGCTGGCAGGACAGGAGGCTGCTCCACGCACCGGGCTCGGGGGCTGCAGGAGTGTGTTTCCAGGTGGTGGAGTCCTGAGCGCAGGCTGCGGGGCTCGTTCTGCTGCGGGTACTCCTCTGTGGGGCTTGGGCTGCACTGGGGTGGGGTAGACCGAGGGGCTGCGGCAGTCAGTCCCGGGCGGCAGGCTAAACTTTACCCGCAGGATTTGTCAGATGCTGGGGACCAGAGCGGCGCGGGCGAGCCCCCACCCTGCTACAAACTTCCCACTAATTTCAGCCCTCAGGCCCGCCCCTTACTTGAGCGATGTAACCCATGCTAGCCTGGGGGCGCCTGGACAGACCACCTCGAGGAGCGTGTGCCCAGCTGTCTGGGTGCCCACGGCACTGCCAGCAGCTGGCAGATGGCGCGTGCCCTGTCCTGGCTGCAGCACGCAGCTATGACTGACACTCTCAATAGGTGATGCTCGAGTCTGCACCCTTGTGCTCCTGGGCACCGACGCCCCTGGTTCCGCGTTTCACTATTTGCACCTCACTATCACTGCACCCAAAGCCAGCCCTGCAAATTGTAAACATGGGTGTAGCAACGTCACACGCAGCAAAGGCTCAGGGCTTCATTTAGAGTTGGGTGGTAATGGAAGATTCTCAGATTCCTGGCGGAAGTGCTAATTCAGGAACAGAAGCCACTGGTGGAGTTTTCTCCTCCACTCTGGGCCTTTGGTGGATGAAATTCCTCTGGTTGATTCTCAGTCAGACTTAGCACTTCCGAACGAAATAGTAGGATTTCCCTTTGCCACCCTACTCTATATCAGGCCCAGAGTGACTCACTTACTTCGTATAGGAAAGAGTGCCGGTGCCTCAAGCACTGCTCAGAAGCCCATGGCCAGTGCTGTTAAGTGTCAGCACACCGACTAGAAGGCTGGCAGTCTTGAATCCACCTCATGCCTCTTTAATCCACTACCAGATACTCTCTGCCCCTCTATCTTACTCTTGCTGGTCCTTGCTGTCTCCCTGTGAGCCCATCCCCAAAAATAAGTGTCTGTGGCCCCCACTGGCAAACACTGGCTTAAACTAAGCACTGGTATGCGCCCAGCGGTTGGCTATGCACACAGGCTTGCAGGAGCAGGGCTGGACAGGCCTTTTATTCCACCAGGCATTTCCCCAGTGGGCTGGAGCCCTTGGAGGCTGGTTTTGAAAACCCTGGGCGCTCCTCGTGCCTCTGTCACTTCACAAGATTAACTGCAGCAGGCACCAGGATGGTTCAAGAGAGGGAGGGGAGATAGCGAGAAAGTGTTCAGAGAGGAAGAAGAGAGAGAAGAGAGAATAGAATAGATGGAAAGAGAGAGAGAGATAGCATGAAGAGATGAAAGGAGCCGTGCTGGCATGAGCTTTTTTTGCCAGGACTCCTTTTGCCTCCCCAGTACAGCCCGACAGGTGAGTGGGGGAGGCACAGAGCTCTTCACACATGTGCACCAGAGCCTGAGCCTGTGCACTGGAGGGGACTACACAGAGAGGAGGGTCAAAGTCAAGGGGGGTTGGGGTGGATGGTCCACCCAGGCGGCACAATTTTTGGGGGGCGGTGGACTCCCCGCTCTTACCTGCTATCTTGGGCGGCAATTGCCAACCCCGCTCTTCAGCCGTCGTGGGGCGGCAATTGGAGGAATCTCACCAGCACCCCTCCTTCGCTCTTCAATGCGGCCACCGTGGGGCGGCAAACATAGGGACCACCACAGGTCGGTCAAAGGGCTAGGTACGCCACTGGCTACACCATAGGGGCACAGCCGCCGCGTTAACATTAATCAGACTGTTCCCCTACAAGTGACCTGTTAGCTTATCGGTTGATTGACCTGATAGCAGATGAGTGTTAGGCTTCATCATCCTATGCAAGTCCACTGACATACAGATTTATTATTAGTATTAGCTCAGCCACTTGTATTGTGGTTAGGGTTGTCACATTTTCCAGAGAACAATGCTGGCTATTTGTTCACACTTTTAGAAACTGCAAGGGCCTGGACATGATACTGCTAGCACTACCTTTGGTTATCTGATAAGATATTAGATAAAGCACTTTTGTAGGATCAGTAGCGGTGTTATCCTTAAGATTTGATGAGGTAATGTGCCACTAACAGATAAAAAATCTGGTCAGTAAATCAAGTTGTCAAGCAGCATTTCAAATAAATAAGCCTTCCTGAGACGGGTAAAAGTGAAAACCATGAAGGTTATTAAAATATCACAGTCATTACAGAAGACAAAAATGAAGTTAACTTGGTTGAGGCAGGTCAGCTCAATTTGACTGGCACCACCACTCCCTCTGGAGAACCCGTCTGTCCCCACAGGTATGCAATAAACTCTCAACTCAAAAGAAACAAGGGCTGAAAGAATTTTATCATTAGAACAATCCGCAAATGTATTCAATCACTCTGAAATGACCAACGCATGTTTCACACTTTCTGTTGTGACCTCAGGGCCTAATATAAGTTTCCAAAAAGTAACTCAATAAATATCTGACAAGAGTTTCTGTCTCCCAAGGTTGGAGTGTAAGGAATTCCAGAAGTCGCAGCGGTAAAGATATACAGTGTATCCACAGACAAATGTAATAAAGTAACTGGGGTAGTCCTGCTCAGGAAAAGAGTGCCAGTGTCCAATGTCCCTATTACCAAACATACTCAACAGGATAAACAATTCAGAAATACTATAATCTTGGGATGCATCAGTTATTGTCACCATATTCAAAAAGGAAATCGAGCAGATCCTCGCTGCCACAGGCCGATATCATTAATTGATTCGCGGTAACGGTGGTGGGTAGAATCCTTTACAATAGGATCCAGGATTGGACGAATGATAATCAAATTTTAAGTTCAGGTCAGTTTGGCTTTAGGGAGGGGTTAGTCACTTTAGAAAAGTGCCTAAACTTAAATTTCATTATTGTCAAATACTCAATCACCAAAGGTTGTCCTCTTTATCTGGCATTTATGGACATCACAAGTACATTCAAATGCATTAATAGATCTAAACTTTGGAGACATTTATTGCAGATTTGATAAGGGAGAACAAATTCCATGGCTATTTTCAGTGGCGGCTGCCACAAACAAAGGGTGGTGGGCGGATGGAGGGAGCGTAGAGGGATCACGCTGGGGATATTAGTAATAATATATATATTCACTGAAAAAAAACATAGGTTTCAGGGTCGTTATAGTTAGAAATTAGCTTTTAAAAAACCTTTGAAATTCATTGAAAAAACCATAGGTTTCAGGGTCGTGATAGTTAGAAATTAGCATTTAAAAATACTTTGAAATTCACTGAAAAAACCATAGGTTTCAGGGACGTTAGAGTTAGTTGGACATTTCACTCGTATAAAACCAGAGAAATTCGGCCGTTATAGTTAGTTGAGCTAACTATAACTCGCGCCCTCGAAATGCACTGCTGATGACGTCACATATTACATCACTCATGACATGGTCAGTGAAGTCACTGATGACATCACTGATGACATCTCAAATGACATCACTGATGACATCACTGATGACATCATCCAGTGACAGTGTGTTTCTGTAAAGTTTAAATATGTTTTATATATATATATATATATATATGCCAAGGCGTATTGAAGAATCAGTGGGTGTATAAGTGTCTGAATGGATGATTTAGTAGGTGCGTGACTGACTGTATAAGTGAGTGATTAAACGTGTCTTACTGAATGCATGCGTTAGTGACTAATCTGTGTGTATGTCTGTATCAGTCTTTCAGTTGGTGTGTAAGCGGCTGCCTGGGTTGGTGAGTAGCTACATGAGTGTCTATATGGGTTATTGAGTGGTTGTCTGAGTATCTGTATGGGTGCCTGAGTATCTGTGTGGGTGGGGGGTGTGTGACTGTGCATAGATGTGTGAGTGGGTGATTCACTGGGTGTATGGGTTCAACAGTGCATCTGTGCAGGCTCTATGGGTGGGTGAGTGTGTGTATGGGTTTGTTGGTGAGTGAATGGATGTCTCGGTGGTACATGTGAGAGTAACTACATATGTGAAAGGCAGTATATGTGAGTGTTGGAGTATATAAATGACTATATGTGAGAGTGATTGTGAGATTGGCTCTATGAATGAGTGTGTGCTAGTATCAGTGATTGTATAAGAGAATAACTATGTGTTAGTATCTGTATGAATAAGTGAGGTGGTGTGTGTATAACTGTATAGGTGAGAAAATGGGAGTGTGATTGATTCTTTGCATGACTGACTAGATGTGTGAGTAACTCTATGGATGAGTGGCAGTGTGTGAGTGTCTGTATAGGTGTAAGAGTGCAAATGATAGTGCTGTATTGATGAGTGACTGCATGTATGAGTGACTGTATGGGTGAATGAGTGGATGTGTGTGTAGACCTAGGAATCAGTGAGTGGGTATGTACTGACTGGTATTGGTGTGTCTATTGTTTCGAAAATGGTAGTCTGTATTTTAGAGTGGGTGTATCAAAGGTTATATTAGGGTGTGAGGAGGTGCATCAGATTATCACGTGGATGATGTCATCAGTGATGTCACTGACCATGTCATGAATGATGTAATATGTGATGTCATCAGCAGTGCATTGCGGGGGCGCGAGTTATAGTTAGCTCAACTAACTATAGCGGCCGAATTTCTCTGGTTTTGTACAAGTGAAATGTCCAACTAACTAAGAGCCCAGAGAAACTAACTAATAAGCCCAGAGACGGTAGTGCACACAGCGCTGCTGGTGTCATTCGCTCAGATTTTAAACGCGCTCAAAACTTGTTTTTATCTTGTTTTCACCCTGTTCTTTTTAACAATTACTGTGGGTAACTTTTAGATCTGTTTAAATTTTATCTGTTTGTTTCCCTGACAAATGTACTTCAACCTGCTCACCTCTTTCACCGGCTCCCTGTTGCTCCGCTCCCCGGTCCACCGCAGCAGCTAGGCTGCTGTTTGAGTGGAGGGAGTTGTTCTTTCTTTCCTTCCAGGAAGTGGGTTTGTCCCACTTCCCTTTGGCCACTAATAGGTCGCCATTTTGGAGGTGAGACGCTCTAGTCTGCCTCCAACTCCCATTAGGGCTGCCAGGTATAAACATAGCCGATGGCGCTGACGCGCTCAGAATAAGCCCAGAGAAGGTAGTGCACACAGCGCTGCAGGTGTCATTCGCTCTGATTTTAAACGCGCTCAAAACTTGTTTTTATCTTGTTTTTACCCTGTTCTTTTTAACAACTACTGTGGGTAACTTTTAGATCTGTTCAAATTGTATCTGTTTGTTTCCCTGCCACATGCACTTTAACCTGCTCACCTCTTTCACCATCTCCCTGTTGCTCCGCTCCCCGGTCCACCGCAGCAGCTAGGCTGCTGTTTGAATGGAGGGAGTTGTTCTTTCTTTCTTTCCTTCCAGGAAGTGGGTTTTTCCCACTTCCCTTGGGCCACTATACGGTGGCCATTTTGGAGGTTAGACGCTCTAGTCTTCCTCCAACTCCCATTAGGGCTGCCGGGTATGAACTTAGCCGATGGCGCTGACGTGCAGCAGGTGTGCCGAAGGCGCACCAAAGGCAAGCCCGTCTGCGCCTGTCCGTGTCCGGACGGGGCCAGGGGCCACCCCATACCGGTTTCAGTCCTCACCGCCACATATACTCCCCAGAGTTAATCATGAGATTGAGGATGTCTCCCAGTAAGAATTGCCTTCATTCCATTCATCCACTTATGGACATTTTGACTTGTCCTCAATGTTCTTATACTTTACCTCTGCCACCTGAACCCCGCCGGGTCCATGCCTCCTCCTCAGTCTACAAAATGATGTCTATTAACTGCAGATCCATATCCAAACACGCCATGCAAATTTCTATCTCGCTCCAAGAGGAATGCCCTGACGTGCTATTTCTCACGGAAACCTGGCTCAATGCTGAGTCAGAACCTGACCTAGTCCAATGTCTCCTACCAGGTTACTATATCCAGAGGAAAGATCAGGAACAGGGGAGGGGAGGAGGCATTGCCATTATTCTAAAAGAAGGTTTTAAATGCTGCATTATCCCCAATATCCTTCCCGACTGTGAGAACTTCTCCTTCTCAATCTCACTTTCTTCAACTCATACCTTCTCAGGTATCCTAATATACCGCCCCCGCGGTCCCCATGGACAACTGTTTAAAACTCTGCCAGAAGCTGTTGCTAACTTGACAAGCTCCCCTTCTAACTTTACTATACTGGGGGATCTCAATTTGCATTTCGATGACCCTTCAGACCAAGTAGCGACCGAACTAACCCAAAATCTTTTGGCTCTTCGGATAAAGCAAAATGTTATGAGCCCCACTCATGAAAAAGGGCATCTTCTAGATCCCATCTCCTCCAACTGCAATGAACTTTCAGTCAGAGACCTAGTCCCAGTACCATGGTCCGACCACTTCCTGGTCCCCGTCTCTTGGGTTCTAGTAAAACCCCCCCTTAATACTGGCACGGCCAGTAGCTGGAAACGCTCCTGGTCCAACCTCTTGTTGGACTCCTGGAATGCAGCTCTGATAAATTACATACCTACCCTAGATCCCTGCCCCACGGTCGCAAATGACCAATTTAACCAATGGATCAACTCTTCCCTTGACCTAGTTATACCTAAGAAACTTATCCATAAAAAAACCAGGAACAACCCCTCTCCATGGTACTACTCTACATTGAATGAGTATAAACAAATCTGTAAAAGACTCGAGAGGAAATGGAGAAGAAATTACGATACAACAAGCAAACAGATCTACAGGGACTCTATCAAAATTTACCAATCCAAAGTGAAGGAGGCACAAGAGCTATACTATGAGGAAAGAATCAACTCCGCCTCAAACGCCCCACGGGAAATTTTTAAGATCGCCAAGCACCTCTTAAAACTAACAGTCAGGGATGTTCCACCGGATCTGCTCAAATGCACGCTGTGATGAACTTGCAGAGTTCTTCTCCAATAAGATCAAGGATATCTACAATTCCTCCCCCCGGCCCATCCATCAATCAGAGGCTCACGGAGCACTCCATGTCCGGTGAGCACTTTCTCAGGGAAATTCCCTTGAAAGACATGGACACCCTAGTGAACATATGTGCCTCAGTAAAATCTGGCTCTCCCAATGACCCAGCACCCCCCCCCCCAATTTTTTAGTAAGGCCGGGGATACTGTTTTCCCAGTGTTGCTGAAGCTGATAAACTCCTCCATTTCAACCGGACTAGTACTCCCACCCTGGAAACACGCCATGGTGAGGGCACTATTGAAGAAACCCAGTCTTGACCCTGATACACTTGGAAACTATTGCCCCATTTCCCTCCTCCCCGGGATCAGCAAAATGCTAGAAAAGCACGTTAACTCAGTTATCTCTGCTTTTCTTGAATCTAATAATATACTCCACCAGTCTCAAACTGGATTTCACCCCCAACACGGGACTAGACCGCATTACTCGCAGTGGTCGAAAAGGCCAAGATGATCCTAGACAAAGGAGGATCGACGGCCATCATCCTCTTGGACCTCAGTGCCGCCTTCGACACTGTTAACTACGACATCCTGATCCACAGATTGAGGAATGTTGGTCTATCAGGTAGTGTCATCACCTGGTTACAGTCCTTCCTCAATGACAGGAGCTTTCAAGTATTTGAAGGGGATAACTCATCAGATCAAATGCCACTTGGCTGCGGCATCCCTCAGGGCTCATCCCTGAGCCCGACGTTGTTCAATATCTACATGAGCCCACTGGCACAGATTGTCCTCCCCTTCGGGATAGACATTGTTACATACGCCGATGACACCCAGTTAGTGGTGGCCCTAAACCACCCAGGATCCACCTCGTCCAGTCTAGGCCCCTGCCTGGAGAGAGTCGCCAAATGGATGGAACTCTCCCTCCTCAAACTAAACGGAGACAAAACAGAGCTCATGATGCTGGGCAACTCACCCCTTTCTGGCACTGGCCTAGCTTGGCCAAGCTCTCTCGGCTCCCCACCCACACCCAAAAATCAGATCAAAAGTCTAGGCATGTGGCTAGACCAGTCACTCACTTTTGATCATCAGGCAACTAAACTGGC
Organism: Calotriton arnoldi; assembly: GCA_963921515.1. Classification (NCBI taxonomy): domain Eukaryota; kingdom Metazoa; phylum Chordata; class Amphibia; order Caudata; family Salamandridae; genus Calotriton; species Calotriton arnoldi. The sequence continues at coordinate 1,758,946 of CAWUFW010002984.1, forward strand.
AGCATCCTGCTATGGCATCCTGCGGATGCTCCGTAAACTTCTTACGCTCCTCCCTTTTTCAGCAAGAAGACTCATGGTCCAGGCTTTAATCCTCTCTCGCCTCGACTATGGAAATGCTCTGTATGTAGGAGCTCCTAGGGCTACCACAAAAAAACTGCAAGTCATCCAGATTTGTGGAGCATGGATGCTTTTTATGATTCCCAACAGCCAATCCGCAAGGCCTGCTCTGAAAACCCTACACTGGCTCCCGGTTGCGGACAGAATAAAATTCAAGTCTCTATGTATTGCCCACAAATCATTCTGGAAGAAAGTCCCCCCATCCTTCAAGCCATCGTCTCCCCTTACCACCCTAATAGACTCCTTCGTTCATCCAGTCTCTACCTAGCTGCGGCCCCTAAAATCAACAGGATGAGAAGTGGTGGTCGTTCCTTCCGCTTTACCTCCGCTAAGCTCTGGAACACGCTCCCCCTCCACCTCCGATCGGAACCAAATCTCCTTCCCTTCCGTAAACTTCTGAAAACGTGTTTTTTTCAAAACCCCTCCTATTAAGCTGTCGTGACTTGCCTCTCTCTCGGCTAGCGCTGGGACGCCTTCGAGTAGCCATGCGCTCTACAAATATCCATAACATAACATAAAATAACATCCCTGAAACCTATGTTTTGTTCAGTGAATTTCAAAGGTTTTTTAAATGCTAATTTCTAACTATAATGACCCTGAAACCTTTGGTTTTTTCAGTGAATATATATATATATATATATATATTCATTGAAAAAACCACAGGTTTCAGGGACGTTATAGTTAGTTGGACATTTCACTCGTACAAAACCAGAGAAATTCGGCCGCTATAGTTAGTTGAGCTAACTATAACTCGCGCCTCTGCAATGCACTGCTGATGACATCACATATTACATCACTCATGACATGGTCAGTGACATCACTGATGACATCACTGATGACATCTCAAATTACATCACTGATGACATCATCCACTTAATATCTGATGCACCTCCTCAAACCCTAATATAACCTTTCATACACCTACTCAAAAATACAGACTACCATTCTGGAACCCATAGACACACCAATACCAGTTAGTATATACCCACTCACTGATTCATAGGTCTACACAAATCCACCTACCCATACAGTCAGTCATACACGCAGTCACTGATCAATACAGTCACTGATATATGCACTCATGCACCTATACAGATACTCACACAACGCCACTCACCCATAGAGTTACTTTCACACCTAGTCAGTCACCCAAAGAATCAATCACACTGCCATTTACTCATTATGCAGTTATACACACACCACCTCACTTATTCATACAGATACTAACACATACTTACTCTCTTATACAATCACTGACACAAGCACACACTCATCCATACAGCCACTCTCACAATCACTCACTCTCACATATAGTCAGTTATATAATCCAATACTCACATATACTGCCTTTCACATATGTAGTTACTCACACATATACCACTGAGACATCCATTCACTCACCAACACAGCCATACGCACACTCACTCACCCATACAGCCCCTCGCAGACACACTCATGAACCTATACACCCACTGAATCACCAGGACAGACATCCATGCAGGGAGTTATATCCCCCCACTCACCCACACAGATACTCAGGCACCCATACAGGTACTCAGACAACTAATCATTAACCCATATAGACACTCATGTAGCTACTCACCAACCCATGCAGCCACTTACATACCAACTGACAGACTGATACCGACATTCACATAGATTAGTCACTCACCCATGCATTCACTAAGACACGTTTAATCACTCACTTATACAGTCAGTCACGCACCCACTAAATCATCCATTCAGAAACTCATACACCCATTCATTCTTCAATACACCTTTGCGTATCTATATATAACATTCTTTAACTTTTAAAAATGACCCAGTCTCTTGATGATGTCATCAGTGATGTCATCAGTGATGTCATTTGAGATGTCATGAGTGATGTCATCAGTGATGTCACTGACCATGTCATGAGTGATGTAATCTGTGACGTCATCAGGAGTGCATTGCGGGGGCGGGAGTTATAGTTAGCTCAACTAACTATAACGGCCAAATTTCTCTGGTTTTGTACGAGTAAAATGTCCAACTAACTATAAAGTGCCTGAAACCTGTGGGTTTTTCAGTGAATTTCTAAGGTTTTTTTAAATGCTAATTTCTAACTATAACGTCCCTGAAACCTATGGTTTTTTCAGTGAATTTCTAAGGTTTTGTAAATGCTAATACTAACTATAACATCCCTGAAACCTCTGGTATTTCAGTGAATTTCTAAGGTTTTTTAAATGCTAATTTCTAACTATGCCAATATAGGTAGGACATGTGCAGAAAGAGGAAGAAAGGTGCAGAAAGAAGCAAGAGAAGTATAGAAAGAGGGAAGAGAGGTGCAGAAAGAGGAAGAAAGGTGCAGAAATAAGCAAGAAAAATGCAGAAAGAGGCAACAGAAGTCCAGAAAGAGGAAGAAAGGTGGAGAAAGAAGCAAGAGAAGTGCTGAAAGAACCAACAGAGGTGCAGAAAGAGGCCTATGTTGACTGTACCTTACAACAGACTCATACAAAGTAGCCTAATCACTAATCCTTCTCCCAAGATGTTTTGAACCTCACTTTTCTCTTGAAGGTTCACTATTAATTGACTGCTCAGAATGTTAGGCCTACCAAATATAAAACACTAATCCTAAGCATATCACTGTTGTAAGTCTGACCAAGTTTGTGAAGGTATGCATGAGTGTCTCTGCTTTTACCTAGTGACATGTTACATACAAATACTTGAATATCTGTGTTTCAAACAGCATACTCTGTAAATTTGTGCACAAAAAGGTGTATGCATTTCTTTCTGCTCATAATACAGGGCACATGGGTATTCAATAGTATATTTGAGGGGCACTATAACACCTATATGCATAAGACATGTCTGCTTGTGCAACTGAATGACAGAGCAGAACTAAGAAGATTTGACCACCTATAGGAGAAGTTACCCGCTTTTTAAACTACCATCTTCAGATGCATAACACATGTGAGAATACATGTTCAAATAGACACATACCTCAGTCACAAGAGCATGCAGACCTTTAAACTTGACAGCTTGCACTTCCCATTTCAGTACAGAAAGAGGCAATAGAAGTTCAAAAAGAAGCAAGAGAGTTGCAGAAACAGGCAAAAGAGGTACGTAAAGAGGGAACAGGGGTGCAGACAGAGGCAAGAGAGGTGCAGAAAGAGGGAAGAGCGTTACAGAAAGAGGCAACAGGGGTGCAGAAAGAGGCAAAACGGGTGCAGAAAGAGGCAGGAGAAGTGCAGAAAGATGCAAAAGAGGTGGAGAAAGAGGCAAGAAATGTGCCGAAAGAAGGAAGAGGGGTGCAGAAAGAAGCAAGAGTAGTGCAGAAAGAAGCAACAGAGGTGCAGAAGGAGGCAAGAGAAGTACATAAAGAGGCAAGAGAGTTGCAAAAACAGGCAAAAGAGGTGCAGAAAGAAGCAAGAGCAGTGCAGAAAGAACCAACAGAAGTGCAGAAGGAGGCAAGAGGGGTGCAGAAAGAGGGAAGAGGGGTGCAGAAATTAGCAAGAGAGGTGCAGAAAGAAGCAAGAGCAGTGCAGAAAGAACCAACAGAGGTTGAGAAAAAGACAAGAGGGGTGCGGAAAGAGGCAAGAGAAGTGCAGAAAGAAGCAACAGTTGTGCAGAAGGAGGCAAGAGAACTGCAGAAAGAGGCAAGAGAGTTGCAGAAACAGGCAAGAGAGCTGCAGAAAAAGGGAACATGGGTGCAGAACGAGGCAAGAGAGCTGCAGAAAGAGGGAAGAAGGGTGCAGAAAGAGGGAAGAGGGGTGCAGAAAGAAGCAAGAGAGGTGCAGAAAGAAGCAAGAGAGCTGCAGAAAGAAACAACAGAGGTACAGAAAAAAGGAAGAGCGATGCAGAAAAAGGCAAGAGAAGTGTAGCAAGAAGCAACAGAGATGCAGAAGGAGGCAAGAGAAGTGCAGAAAGAGACAAGAGAGTTGCAGAAACAGGCAAAAGTGGTGCAGGAAGAAGCAAGAGCAGTGCAGAAAGAACCAACAGAGGTGCAGAAGGAGGCAAGAGGGGTGTAGAAAGAGGCAAGAGGGGTGCAGAAATTTGCAAGAGAGGTCCAGAAAGAAGCAAGAGTAGTGCAAAAAGAACCAACAGAGGTGCCGAAACAGACAAGAGGGGTGCAGAAAGAGGCAAGACAAGTGCATAAAGAAGCATAAGAGTTGCAGAAGGAGGCAAGAGAACTGCAGAAAGCGGCAAGAGAGTTACAGAAACAGGCAAGAGAGGTGCAGAAAAAGAGAACAGGGGTGCCGAAAGAGGCAAGAGAGGTGCAGAAAGAGTGAAGAGGGATGCAGAAAGAGGGAAGAAGGGTGCAGAAAGAAGCAAGAGAGGTGCATAAAGAAGCAAGAGAAGTGCAGAAAGAAGCAATAGAGGTGGAGAAAGTGGCAAGAGGTGTGCAGAAAGAGGCAAGAGAAGTGCAGAATGAAGCAACAGAGGTGCAGAAGGAGGCAAGAGAAGTGCAGAAAGAGATGAGAGTTGCAGAAATAGGCAAAAGAGGTGCAGAAAGAAGAAAGAGCAGTGCAGAAAGAACCAACAGAGGTGCAGAAATAGACAAGAGGGGAGCAGAAAGAGGCAAGAGAAGTGTAGAAAGAAGCAACAGAGATGCAGACAGAGGCAAGAGAACTGCAGATAGAGGCAAGAGAGGTACAGAAAGAGGGAAGAAGGGTGCAGAATGAAGCAAGAGAGGTGTAAAAAGAAGCAAGAGAGCTGCAGAAAGAAGCAACAGAGGTGTAGGAAGAAGCAAGAGGGGTACAGAAAAAAGGCAAGAGAAGTAGAGAAAGAAGCAACAGAGGTGGAGTAGGAGGCAAGAGAAGTGCAGAAAGAGGCAAGAGAGTTGCAGAAACAGGCAAAAGTGGTACATAAAGAGGGAAGAAGCAAGAGCAGTGCAGAAAGAACCAACAGAGGTGCAGAAGGAGGCAAGAGAAGTGAAGAAAGAGGCATGAGAGTTGCAGAAACAGGCAAAAGAGGTACATAAAGAGGGAACAGGGGTGCAGACAGAGTCAAGAGAGGTGCAGAAAGAGGGAAGAGCGGTACAGAACGAGGCAACAGGGGTGCAGAATTTTGCAAGAGAGGTGCAGAAAGAAGCAAGAGCAGTGCAGAAAGAACCAACAGAGGTGCAGAAAGAGGCAAGACGGGTGCAGAAAGAGGCAAGAGAAGTGCAGAAAGAAGCAAAAGAGGTGGAGAAAGAGGCAGGAAATGTGCAGAAAGAAGGAAGAGGGGTGCAGAAAGAAGCAAGAGTAGTGCAGAAAGAAGCAACAGAGGTGCAGAAGGAGGCAAGAGAAGTACATAAAAAAGCAAGAGAGTTTCAAAAACAGGCAAAAGAGGTGCAGAAAGAAGCAAGAGCAGTGCAGAAAGAACCAACAGAAGTGCAGAAGGAGGCAAGAGGGGTACAGAAAGAGGCAAGAGGGGTGCAGAAATTAGCAAGAGAGGTGCAGAAAGAAGCAAGAGCAGTGCAGAAAGAACCAACAGAGGTTGAGAAACAGACAAGAGGGGTGTGGAAAGAGGCAAGAGAAGTGCAGAAAGAAGCAACAGATGTGCAGAAGGAGGCAAGAGAACTGCAGAAAGAGGCAAGAGAGTTGCAGAAACAGGCAAGAGAGGTGCAGAAAAAGGGAACAGGGGTGCAGAAAGAGGCAAGAGAGCTGCAGAAAGAGGGAAGAAGGGTGCAGAAAGAGGGAAGAGGGGTGCAGAAAGAAGCAAGAGAGGTGCAGAAAGAAGCAAGAGAGCTGCAGAAAGAAGCAACAGAGGAACAGAAAAAAGGAAGAGCGGTGCAGAAAAAGGCAAGAGAAGTGCAGCAAGAAGCAACAGAGATGCAGAAGGAGGCAAGAGAAGTGCAGAAAGAGACAAGAGAGTTGCAGAAACAGGCAAAAGTGGTGCAGGAAGAAGCAAGAGCAGTGCAGAAAGAACCAACAGAGGTGCAGAAGGAGGCAAGAGGGGTGTAGGAAAAGGCAAGAGGGGTGCAGAAATTTGGTAGAGAGGTCCAGAGAGAAGCAAGAGTAGTGCAAAAAGAACCAACAGAGGTGCAGAAACAGACAAGAGGGGTGCAGAAAGAGGCAAGAGAAGTGCAGAAAGAAGCATCAGAGGTGCAGAAGGAGGCAAGAGAACTGCAGAAAGCGGCAAGAGAGTTGCAGAAACAGCCAAGAGAGGTGCAGAAAAAGAGAACAGGGGTGCCGAAAGAGGCAAGAGAGGTGCAGAAAGAGTGAAGAGGGGTGCAGAAAGAGGGAAGAAGGGTGCAGAAAGAAGCAAGAGAGGTGCATAAAGAAGCAAGAGAAGTGCAGAAAGAAGCAAGAGAAGTGCAGAAAGAGATGATAGTTGCAGAAACAGGCAAAAGAGGTGCAGAAAGTACCAACAGAGGTGCAGAAACAGACAAGAGGGGTGCAGAAAGAGGCAAGAGAAGTGCAGAAAGAAGCAACAGAGGTGCAGACGGAGGCAAGAGAACTGCAAATAGAGGCAAGAGAGGTACAGAAAGAGGGAAGAAGGGTGCAGAAAGAGGCAAGAGGAATGCAGAAAGAAGCAAGAGAGGTACAAAAAGAAGCAAGAGAGCTGCAGAAATAAACAACAGAGGTGTAGGAAGAAGCAAGAGGGGTACAGAAAAAAGGCAAGAGAAGTAGAGAAAAAAGCAACAGAGGTGGAGTAGGAGGCAAGAGAAGTGCAGAAAGAGGCAAGAGAGTTGCAGAAACAGGCAAAAGTGGTACATAAAGAGGGAAGAAGCAAGAGCAGTGCAGAAAGAACCAACAGAGGTGCAGAAGGAGGCAAGAGGGGTATAGAAAGAGGCAAGAGGGGTGCAGAAATTTGCAAGAGAGGTCCAGAAAGAAGCAAGAGCAGTGCTGAAAGAACCAACAGAGGTGCAGAAACAGACAAGAGGGGTGCAGAAAGAGGCAAGAAAATAGCATAAAGGAGCATCAGAGGTGCAGAAGGAGGCAAGAGAACTGTAGAAAGAGGCAAGAGAGTTGCAGAAACAGGCAAGAGAGGTGCAGAAAAAGGGAACATGGGTGCAGAAAGAGGCAAGAGAGGTGCAGAAAGAGGGAAGAAGGGTGCAGAAAGAAGCAAGGGGGGTGCAGAAAGAAGCAAGAGAGGTGCAGAAAGAAGCAAGAGAAATGCAGAAAGACGCAACAGAGGTGCAGAAAGCGGCAAGAGGGGTGCAGAAGGAGGCAAGAGAAGTGTAGAAAGAGACAAGAGAGTTTCATAAACAGGCAAAAGTGGTGCAGGAAGAAGCAAGAGCAGTGCAGAAAGAACCAACAGAGGTGCAGAAGGAGGCAAGAGGGGTGTAGAAAGAGGCAAGAGGATTGCAGAAATTTGCAAGAGAGGTCCAGAAAGAAGCAAGAATAGTGCAAAAAGAACCAACAGAGGTGCAGAAACAGACAAGAGGGGTGCAGAAAGAGGCAAGAGAAGTGCAGAAAGAAGCATCAGAGGTGCAGAAGGAGGCAAGAGAACTGCAGAAAGCGGCAAGAGAGTTGCAGAAACAAGCAAGAGAGGTGCAGAAAAAGGGAACAGGGGTGCCGAAAGAGGCAAGAGAGGTGCAGAAAGAGTGAAGAGGGGTGCAGAAAGAGGGAAGAAGGGTGCAGAAAGAAGCAATAGAGGTGCATAAAGAAGCAAGAGAAGTAAAGAAAGAAGCAATAGAGGTGGAGAAAGAGGCAAGAGGGGTGCAGAAAGAGGCAAGAGAAGTGCAGAATGAAGCAACAGAGGTGCAGAAGGAGGCAAGAGAAGTGCAGAAAGAGATGAGAGTTGCAGAAACAGGCAAAAGAGGTGCAGAAAGGACCAACAGAGGTGCAGAAACAGACAAGAGGGGTGCAGAAAGAGGCAAGAGAAGTGCAGAAAGAAGCAACAGAGTTGCAGACGGAGGCAAGAGAACTGAAGATAGAGGCAAGAGAGGTACAGAAAGAGGGAAGAAGGGTGCAGAAAGAGGAAAGAGGAATGCAGAAAGAAGCAAGAGAGGTGCAAAAAGAAGCAAGAGAGCTGCAGAAAGAAGCAACAGGTGTAGGAAGAAGCAAGAGGGGTAGAGAAAAAAGGCAAGAGAAGTGGAGAAAGAAGCAACAGAGGTGCAGAAGGAGGCAAGAGAAGTGCAGAAAGAGGCAAGAGAGTTGCAGAAACAGGCAAAAGAGTTGCAGAAAGAAGCAAGAGCTGTGCAGAAAGAACCAACAGAGGCGTAGAAGGAGGCAAGAGGGATGCAGAAAGAGGCAAGAGGGGTGCAGAAATTTGCAAGAGAGGTCCAGAAAGAAGCAAGAGCAGTGCAGAAAGAACCAACAGAGGTGCAGAAACAGACAAGAGGGGTGCAGAAAGAGGCAAGAAAATAGCATAAAGGAGCATCAGAGGTGCAGAAGGAGGCAAGAGAACTGCAGAAAGAGGAAAGAGAGTTGCAGAAACAGGCAAGAGAGGTGCAGAAAAAGGGAACATGGGTGCAGAAAGAGGCAAGAGAGGTGCAGAAAGAGGGAAGAAGGGTGCAGAAAGAAGGAAGAGGGGTGCAGAAAGAAGCAAGAGAGATGCAGAAAGAAGCAAGAGAAATGCAGAAAGACACAACAGAGGTGCAGAAAGCGGCAAGAGGGGTGCAGAAGGAGGCAAGAGAAGTGCAGAAAGAGACAAGAGAATTGCATAAACAGGCAAAAGAGGTGCAGAAAGAAGCAGGAGCAGTGCAGAAAGAACCAAGAGAGATGCAGAAGGAGGCAAGAGGGGTGCAGAAAGAGGCAAGATGGGTGCAGAAAAAGGAAGAGCAGTGCCAAAAGAAACAACAGAGGTGCAGAAGGAGGCAAGAGGGGTGCAGAAAAAGGCAAGATAAAGTGCTGAAAGAAGCAACAGAGATGCAAAAGGGGGAAAGAGGGGTGGAGAAAGAGGCAATAGGGGTAAAGAAAGAAGCAAGAGAGGGGCAGAAAAAAACAAAAAAAAGTGCAAAAAGAAGGAACAGCGGTGCAGAAAGAGACAGTAGGAGTGCAGAAAGAGGGAAGAGGGGTGCAGAAAGAGGGAGGAGGGGTGCAGAAAGAAGTAAGAGAGGTGCAGAAAGAAACAGAAAAAAGTGCAAAAAGAAGGAACAGCGGTGCACAAAGAGGCAAGAGGGGTGCAGAAAGAGGAAAGAGAGGTGCAGAAAGAGGCAAGAGAGTTGCACAAAGAGGGAAGAGGGGTGCAGAAAGAAGCAAGAGAGGTGCAGAAAGAAGCAAGAGAAGTGCAGAAAGAAGCAACAGAGGTGCAGAAAGAGGCAAGAGGGATGCAGAAACAGGCAAGAGAACTGCAGAAAGAAGCAACAGAAGTGCAGAAAGAGGCAAGAGAAGTGCAGAAAGAGGCAAGAGAGGTGCAGAAACAGGCAGGAGAGATGCAGAAAGGGAACAGGGGTGCAGGAAGAGGCAAGAGAGGTGCAGAAAGAGGGAAGAAGGGTGCAGAGCGGGCAAGAGAGGTACAGAAAGTGGCAAGAGTGGTGCAGAAAGTAGAAGAGATGTGCAGAAAGAGGCAATATAAGTGCAGAAAAAGAAAGAAAGGTGTAGAAAGAAGCAACAGAAATGCAGAAAGAGGCAAGAGAGGCGCAGAAAGAAGCAAGAGTGGTTTGAATACCATTAGTACCAATTTAACACCCACATTTAGCAATAAGTAACAGGTGACCATTTTAGGTTTGCAAAGGGCCTTCCACCACGCATCTAACTCTTGCAAATGCGAGACCTATTAGATTGCAAATGCTTCTTTAACTAGTAGTCGCGTTTGCAGAGTGGTGGAGAAAGGGTGCTGGGCCTCCGACCAGCGCTCAGCAATTCTGCTGCATAGGAGGGCTTCTTGGCCCCCGAAGTCCCTCCGGAGTAAACTTCATCCCCCAACCCGTAGTGTACCAGGAGGCGCATTTGCAAAGTGGTAGAGAAAGGGGGGTGTGGCCTCCGAAGACCTCTTAGCAATCCCACTGTGTGGGACTTACTGGAGGTAACAGGAGGGGTAGTTGGCCATCTTTGGGGGCCAACTACCCCTCCTATTACCTCCAGTAAGTCCCACACACAGCAGGATTGCTAAATTCTCATAGCAGGCCACGCCCCTTTTGCCCACCACTCTGAAAAACGTGCCTCCTGGCACGCTCTTGGATGGGGATTAAAGTCCCTTTCGCTGCTGGAGGTCCTTTGGGGCCAACTAGCCTATCTGATACCTCCAATAAGCCCCAGATGGTGGTATTGCTGAGAGGTGGACACAGGCCATGCCCCCTGTTAGAAATGGGATTTCTGGTTGGCTAGGGCATGCGTCTAAGCCAGGCAGAAACCACCACTCTAATCAGGGCAAGGAAGTTACACGCTGAAGATAACCCCTGCTCACCCCCTTGGTAGCTTGGCACGAGCAGTCAGGCTTATCCCAGAGGCAATGTGTAAAGCGTTTGCGCAACACACACACACAGCAGTAACACACTAAGCACACTACAAAAGAAACTCCACACAAGGTTATATAAAAATAGCCTTTGTATTATCCAAAACACATTAGAATCATAATCACACATATCCACTGTGCCAACTGGCACTAGGCAATATTCACAGGGGATTATATACAGGACAGGGCCAATCGGGCCACTGTCAGAACCGTTAGAAGGCACTAGTAACACATATGAAACACAACCAGTAACTACTGGCGAAATACTGTACTTAGCATCATATCACATTAGCAACATAAACACATTATGTCTGCATCAACACATGGCATAAAACACCTTATGCCTAACCATAGGCATACACACATTAGGCATAAACACTGGGCATAAACAGATTATGCAATCCCTTAGGGCCTTGTGCCCTAACAGTACACACAGGTACCAACCATGGAAATGACCCCAGGCCAACTGGCCTTTCTAGGGGGCGCAAATGCCCTCTGTCCAAAATGTCAGGGCGTAACTGGGGACTTCCACTGGCCCTCTGGCTGCCTTGGCAGTAAAGCAATGTGCGAAAAGCACTGGGGCACGGGGGTGCGTCTCACTCCCTCCTCATCAACAAACAAACAAAATGCCCCCTTCAGTGCAGCTACCCACGCTCTCGCGGTGCAGCTGGGGAAATTAGACCTGGCACCACTGTGCCTCTTAGGTCCCTCTCAAGAAACAACAATTGCCCCCAAAGTTGCAGCTGCCTGTAGTCAGGGCGGTGCAGCTGTAGCAAGGCCAAATGAGCACTGGCACCACCGGTGCCTTTGAAGCCCCGCTCTGGGACTAATAGCCAAATTGCCCAACGTTGCAGCTGCCCGCGCTCTCGCGGTGCAGCTGTGTCCACAACTCGGCACCACTGTGCCTTGGAAGCCCCACTCCGGGACTTCAACACTACGTGCCCCGTGAGCCCCCCTCTTCTGGGGCTCCTCCGGTGCCTCCTCTGAGCACCACAATGCACGAAGACAGCCCCACTCACCGGGGTGGCTCTCCGTCGACTCCTTCGGTCTCCTCCAACGCGGGGAAGCTCAGCGGTGTCTTTTGTCAGGGCAGGTTCGCGGGGCTTCTCCTCCTCCACACGGGGAGGTCCCGCCTACCATCGACACGCGGGGCTCTCTCCGGCCAAGGTGACGGGAGCCCCGCCTTGGTGCAGGCAACCTTTTCCTGCTTTCTGCTCTGGGGCTTCAGGCCACGCCCCCAACCAGGCATGGCCACCTGGCTTCCGGGTCGCTGCTCTCGGAGGCGGCTCACCTTCTCCAGCAAAGGCGGGGTGGGCTCCTGCTTTCAACGAAGCATCAATGCGGGGTGGGCTCCCGCTAAAAAGACATAATTGCGGGGTAGGCTCCCGTTTTCAGGAGCACGAACCAGCGGGGTAGGCTCCCGCTTTCAGCGACACCAATGCGGGGTGAGCTCCCGCCTCCAAGCCAGCAATGCGGGGGAATCCCCACATCGGGATCCCCCTCCAAATTCATCGCAGCACAGCGCTGCAAATTAAAACAAAATGCTCCCTTCGTCCTGGAGCATAAAAGTAAAGGTGCAGCCCTCACGAGGCGCTGGGAGCCAGGAATTTCAAAGTTCAAGGGCAAAAGGCTGGGCCCAGGCAGGCCAGCTCACAGGGCCCTCCAGCAGGGAGGCAGTCCCTCGTGGCGGTTCCTCCTGGGGCCCAGCAGCAGCAAGTATCCCCAAACACAAGGAAGCACAAGAACATGGGGTCACTGCCCCAATATTTATACCACATTTCTTTTGTTCTGCCCTGGCACAGGGCTGGGGGAACCAGTCTCAACTGGTTCTGGGGGGTATTGGAGCACTCAGTTTACAGGGCTCCTCTTCCTCTTTGTCAGGTGGGGGCTCGGTCATCAGACACTCCACAGGGGGGGCGGAGCCAGCATTCACCCAGGCAGGCACAGACCTATTCAGGGTCAGGGACTACTCCTCCCACTACTCCAAATGCAGTTCCCCTATTCAGCCTAGCGCTGACTCACCCTGCCCTCCCTGGAGCCACACACACCTCACCAGCCCCTGTCACTCCAAAGCCAGACATGCAATCCACATCAGGCAGGCAGACACATAGCACACAGAAATGCCAACTTCTAAAAGTGGCATTTCTAAAATAGTGATAATAAATCTGCGCACACCATTGCGTAGCATTTATTATCACTATTCCAAACATACCAAACTTGACCACGCTGCTCCTCTCATATCAGGAATTACCACTGAAACACTTATCAGGGAATCCCCAATGCATTCCTATGAGAGAGCAGCCTCACAGCAGTGAGAAACCAAAATGGCTGTTTGTCACTACCAGGAGATGTCACACACTTAAGGTACATGTCCTACCTTTTACCTACAATGCACCCTGCCCATAGGGCTAGCTAGGGCCTACCTAAGGGGTGACTGACATGCAGTAAAAGGGGGGTCACAGACATGGCACACACTTTAGATGCCACGTCACAGCGGCAGTAACACTGCGCGCACAGGCCCTGCAATGGCAGAGGCCTGAGACAGGTTTGAAAGGCTACTTTGGTGGGTGGCGCAATCAGCGCTGCAAGCCCACCAGTAGCACTTAATTTACCGGCCCCGGGTATCTGAGATACCTCTTTACAAGGGACAAAGTCCGCCCGCCATCATAATCGGCCCCTTTATTCGGTTTAAAAACAAAAACCATAAAAGCATACTAAGATCATGAGCACATTACAAAATCCATAAAATTCATTTAAAATAACAGATCTAAATTAAAAAACCTACAAGTACCATCATTAAACTATGCCACTTACATAATATATACAGTCTTCTAGTTTTAATACAGTACTATACAGGAAACTATATTTAGAAAAAAACTGATATATTTTTTTTTTATTAAACAGTCCCAGAGATCGATAGTCATGAGTGTAAAGTGCCATTGTGCAATAACCACCAAGTTACTAATATTTTCTCACACGATATCAGTCTAAAAACATTTAATACGATTATCGGCATTTTTCCCATGATTCATTATACATCATTTTGCGACCCAATTTCCTCATATAAAAGGGCCTCCAAGTGGGAATTGTTACGTCTTATTTTAATTGCCTCCTGAATAAAAACCACCACTGCACTACAAACTTTTAGGTTTGCTAGGCCATATATCTATTCAAAGGCAGGTTTATATGAAAATAGCCTCTCACTTCGGAACAGAGGGCGTAAATATTCTTTCCTAATCCTTCTATAAAAATCACAAAAGAGGATAAAATGTAACGTTGTTTGGTTTGATATACCGTCACATGGGCACTTTGGCAAATTGCGATTCCACTTGCCCATTTTTGGAAAAGCTATATTAAAAAATGGGCCAGCCCCATACGTAGTCTTGTAAGGTAGAATCTATGTGTTATGTTTGTGACCAGTATTAAGTAATTTTGTACCCCTGTCCCAAAGGTTCTATCATAATACTCCTTTGTCATAGGTTTCATATTAGCATCAACTTCCCTCAACCATGTACGTGAGTCGATCAAATTAGTCTTCAACATTTTTTTTATCATACTCTTGTATTTGGGAGGGGTTATCCAGATCAATGTTTATAGTACATTAATTTAGGAGCTTTTTAATATATATCAGCCATGGGATTTTCTTCCCATAGTCTAGTGCAATGGAGTCTTTAATAACATCCTGTGTGAACTTCGTGCCCTCTTTACACCATATCCCGTGCCAAGTGTTTAAGCTTATAGTACTTATAAAGTCACAAATGTACGCGGCCCCCAATTCTCTGTGTAAACTATAGGTAGGGGTTGAATTAGGTACCGCTAACAGTCTTTGAAAAAAAGCATTTTCTTGTATTTGAAGACTTGTACAATTTGCCGCCCCCCATAGGGCTGCACCATAACAAGTACCACTAATACACTTACTCTTGTATAGTGTCATAATTTCTCTAATTGGTTTATTGCCCATCTTTTTGGAAAATCTAAAAAGTGTTTCGATCCTCCTAGCGAATTTTTGTTTACATTGTTCAATGTAGGCTCTCCAGCATCCACTCACTGTAAAAACCAGGCCTAGATATACAAAAGAATTTGTTAATTCAATAGGGACATTATTTACATGATGAACCTTTGTTTTTACTCTTCCTTGCCCACACACCATTGTGAATGTTTTTTCCAGATTTAGCACCAAATCTTTTTCAGACATGAATTCTGCAAATTTTTCTATGAGGAGCTGGAGCCCGTTCGCAGTTCTTGATAAAAGAACTGTGTCATCCGCATAAAGTAAAATTGGAACGCAACGTTTACCAACTTTTGGTGCGTCAGCAATTAATTTTTGTAACTCCTCGTCAACCCCATTTATGTACAATGAAAAAAGAAGAGGGGGGACGGAGCTTGCTCGCGACCAAGATGGCCGCTTGAGCATCGAGCTCCGTAGCATCGTCGCACAATTCACCAGGAATCTGACAGTTTCCCAGAGCCTGATACTGCCAAAGCTGTGATTGGAGAGTCGGAGCGGGCCGGGTACCGGAGGGTTGTGTTCCGGCTCCGTTCCGAGCTCCACTACCGACGTAAAGTCGTCTAGACAGTCTCCGGCCTCGTTAGGCCAAGATCCCCGGGCTGAAGTGCGCTGCAGCAGCTGTGGCTCTTATACGCCGAGCGGCAGTGCAGTGGCGCATTGAGTTGCTACATCGGCCCCAGCGGTTTCCACTTTTTGGACCTCTCCTTCCTTTACCCCTCCCTGCTGGAAACCTGATGGTACAGCGAAGTCGCCGTGGAGCACCTATCAGCCTGTGGGGGGTAAGGAGTGCGGCGGGGGGTGAACGAGGACATTGGTGCCGGCCGGCTGGCCTTGGGCGGATAGCGGGGGGCGGCGTATGCGCCACTCCTGGGGAACCCCCCCGCGGCCTATTCCCACAGAGCCCGTGAAGCAACCCCCGTCCCGGCGTGAGGGGCTGCCTCTGAAGTGCGCCGGTACGATCAGACAGAGTGGATCCCCCCTGCCCCCCCCTCCAGTTTTGTCCTGCCTGCTGCCCGTGTGAGTCTCGCACCGGGCTCCATAGAAGCGGTCCTTTGAGCTCGGCGGTTGGGCTTTATGGATACTGGCCCACAACGCGACGAGATTCCTGATCTGCCCCGCCTATAGGGGAAAGGCAGGTGGCGGTTACATGGCAGGGATAGCAGTGGTGACTTGGAGTGGTGCTGGTGGCGCTGGAGCACGACGCCTGTGAAGCTGCGCTGGAGACGAGGAGGGGCAGAGCCTTTCCCGGCAACTGGGGGTTGCGGTTGGCCTTGGTTTCCACCCATGGTCCAGGCTCCTTGCGGTCCCCAGTGGCCCACGGTGGGTTGGTGACGTGCTGGGGTGCTGGGGCCAGCTGTGCTGCCCATGACATTGGAGTGCTGCCTGGGGGTAGCGAAGGTTTGGCAGCTGGAGGCTGGGACATCCCCCAGATTGTCATCTGCGACTTGGACTGAGGTGTGATTTTTGTGCCCTGTTGCACTACCTCATTGCCTCGCGTTGGCGGCAGGGCTCTGGTCCTCTGCACCACTTGACGGGGAGCCTTGGGTCCCGCCTGTTGGTGCGGAGTCCCAGTGGTTTAGGGGGGCCCCCCCTTTTGCTGCCGCGGGTGCCTTGTCTGGGTGGTCCTGAGCCTGCTATGCTGTGGTCCCTGTGTCGGTGAGACCCCACTGCACGACGACATGGGAAAGGTGGACAGGGCTCAGCCCAAACTCTCTTTCGAACAGAAACGGTCGAAGTCGCACGATGCCACAACGGAGGGGGCAGAGCGGATGCAGGGCAGATCCACGCCGGAGGACCCCAGTCCAGATCTCCGAGAGTTGCTGGTGGCCATGGAAAAGAACTTGCAAAGCGGGATTAACTCACTAGGTACCAAGATGGATGCCCTTTCCTACCGCATGGATAGAATGGCGGAGCGCATAGACAAACACGCGGAACGGTTAGACATGTCTGAGTGGCGCATAACTGAGGTGGAAGAAGCACACACTACATTGGACACAGAGCATAAACAACTGGGGAAGGTTTTGCGAGTTCTCCAAGACAAAACGGAAGATTTGGAAGCACGTTCCCGCCGCTGTAACCTCAGGATCACTGGTTTGCCGGAGACCACACCCACTGGAAACATGGAACAATTTGTTGAAAAACTGTTGATCACTCTACTGGGGGAAGGTGTTTTCTCTGCCATGTACGTGGTGGAGAGGGCGCATCGCTCTCTGGGTCCTCGCCCCCCTCCGGGAGCACCACCTCGCCCTATCATTGCTAAATTTCTCAACTACGGGGACAGGGATGCAGCATTGAGAGTGGCAAGGGAGAAACGCTTGTTACAATACGAAGGCTCTGAAATATGTTTGTTCCCAGATTTCACTTTCCGGGTGCAGGAGGCCCGGCGCCAGTTTGTTCCTATGAAAAAGCAACTCCGTGACTTAGGCATTGACTAAGCTATGCTGTACCCTGCGAAACTCCGGGTCAATAGACAGGGACGCTCTCATATATTTACGGACCCCCAAGCCTTGCAAAAGGCCCTAAAAGGCTGGACGAAGGAGCGGCGCCCTTGCCCGGAGCAACAACTAGAGCCTGAGGTGACTGGGGGCACACTCGACGATCAGGACTGAGGCAGCCGCCGGCAAATGGATGATAAGTATGGTTTACCGTCATGTGAGATGGGGTCATGTAGGCGAGAACCTGTCTGAACATGAGGAAGGTGGCTAGAGGGTGGGGTCTATTGCTACACCAGGCGTGGGAAGGTGTAGCTCTGGAATGCTAACTCAAACGCCTCATGGAGTGACTAGTGGACCCATGGGGTTGGATGCTACTCAGTGTTGGGTTGTGCTGGGAAGGGAGCGGGAGTGCGTAGATTTGATAATGTGGGGGGCGGTCTTTCCTTTAGATGTTAAAATTGATTTGTAATATTATGCGATTTTGAGTGAAGGGACCTAAAGCCAGGCTTGCACAGTTCGTACATTATGGTCTGCATTTAATTGGTCTGTGAAACTGTATATTCCTTTTAGGACGATGCGAGGGGGTGAACTGTTTACAGTGTTTTTACAGTTGCATATTGCATTCCGAGCAACATCTGCCCCCGAGTGAAGCACACTAGGGAGTTTTGAGTTGGGGGGTTTCTTGGGTGGGTGAAGCGGGGTGGGTGAGGGCAGGGAGGGATGCACCACGACCAAGTTGGGGGAGGTATGCTGTGGGTGGGGGATGGTTTGTTGAAGGGGAAATTGTTGTTTTTAAAGTTCTGCTTAGCTTTGCGCCTCAACGTACAAGATGTGGACACTAGTTCTCTGAGGTGTTGGTCGGGTTACACACTGCGCTACATTACATATGGTGACTGTGCATGGTGATACACACACTTTAGAGGCCCCAGGCACACTGCGAGCCCTTACCTGGAACGTGCGTGGGCTTAACGATCATCGGAAGTTGCGCAAGGTGCTGTATTATTTACACAGGCACCATATTGATGTAGCCCTGCTACAGGAAACGCATCTTCCCATGTCCAGCCCCTTGCTACGCAGTAGAGGTCTACTAGGCAACATTAACGCATCAGGTTTCACGACGCATGCTAGGGGGGTGCTGACGTGGGTGAACCCTAGGTCGACTATTACAATGGTACAATTGGATTCAGATAGCGAGGGCCGGTTTGCACTCTCCAGGTGTCAAGGGAAAGGAGCTGACTTCATTGTGGTAAATGTTTACGGCCCCAATTACGACTGTCCGGAATTTTTTGCTAACCTTGCCAGTGCTCTCTATAGGTACCCGGAGTCGCGCTTTCTATGGGGGGGGGGACTTTAATCTGATCCGGAACCCGGAGTTAGATAGATCGGGGGGCCCGGTGAGGTGCCCTTCGGCTGCTGCCAGGTCTCTTGAGAGTGTGCTGTTGGGTCTGGATTTGTGCGACGTCTGGAGATCAAAACACCCGGAGAGAGGGGGCTACACGCATTTCTCCGCATATCACAATCTACACACTCGTATAGATTATTGGTTGATATCTTCCCAGCTTCTGGGAGGCGTCCGGGAATGTCAGATACTACCTCGTACACTATCGGATCATTCCCCCTTGTTGTTGGTGCTGAGTATTCCGGGGAAGGCGGTTCCGCCGTTCACCAGGCGGTTCCCACCCTACTCCTTATTAGATCCTGTCTTTAAGGCAGATATAGTTGAAGCCATTGACACCTTCTTTACGACAAATGTGGGCTCTGTGGATAGTTTTCAGGTGATCTGGGAGACCTTTAAGGTTTATATCCGGGGAGTGGCCATAGCAAAACACTCGGGTGTTCTGCGCACTATCCGACAGAGATTGGCAGATCTTGAACGTAAACTGATTATTCTCGAAGGTCACCAGTTGGAGTGTAATGATGAAGAGATTATGCGCGAAATCAGAGAACTCCTGGGGGAGTATCAGGATGCAGCGGACAGTGAAGTCAAACATTTAGGTAAATACGCCACGGCCCGCGTGTATGGCTAAGGGGATAGGCCGGGTTCTGTCTTAGCACGAATATTGAAGGCTAAACGAGGTAGAACGCGGGACTCAGAACTTAAGGCGGCCGATGGTGCGATTTTAACGGAAGAGGTGGATATAGCGGAAAGGTTCAGACAATTCTACTCGGAATTATATTCAGCACGCTCGTCTGGCTCCGAGGCAGAAATACTTCATTATCTAGAACATATTCAAATGCCTTTTCTTGATAATTCCCATCGTGAATTCCTCATGCGACCGATTGACAAGGAGGAGATTATCTCGGCTCTTACTAGCATGAAAGCTGCGAGCGCTCCGGGATCAGATGGCCTCACTGTCTGCTTCTACAAAAGCTTTATTGATTTACTGCTCCCACACCTTTCTACACTCTTTGATGATAAGTGCATATTGGGTACGATGCCGCCGACAATGAGAGAGGCGATGATTGTTGCCGTCCCTAAGCCGGATAAGCCATTAGACGAGTGCGGCTCCTACCGCCCTCTGTCCCTGCTTAATGTCAAGACCAAGTTGTTTGCTAAGATCCTTGCCAATCGGCTCGCACCTCTGGCGCCAGTATTGGTAGCCCCAGAGCAGGCGGGGTTTATTCCAAACAGAAACCTCACTTACAATCTTCGCACGGTGTTCGGTGCCATACAGCATACTAATCCAGACTCTAGGGCGGTTGCGGTTTTCCTTGACATGGAAAAGGCCTTCGATTCTGTAGAATGGCCTTTCATGCGACTTGTATTAACCAGGATGGGACTGGGCCCCATTTTTCTACAATTAATTGGGATATTATATAACTCCCCCTTGGCACGAAGTAAAATAGGCGAATGTTGACCAAAGCCATTATGATTGGCAGAGGGACGAGGCAGGGATGTCCGATGTCCCCGATTTTATATGCCTTGGTGGCGAAGCCCCTTGCGTGCGCTTTAAGGGAATACCACGGCCATAAGGGTGTCTGTTACCCAACTTACAGGATTATTGTATCTACCTACGCTGATGACACTTTATTATATGTCCATGAGCCAGAGGACAACCTTTCCTCTGTACTTCGGGAAGTGGTACACTTCGGTGCCCTATCGGGCCTCCGTGTCAATTGGTCTAAATCCATAATTTTCCCCCTTACACCACTCACACACCCCTTTGAGCCGGACTACCCTTTGCAATGGTCCGCCGAAGCGATTCGATATCTTGGAATTCGCATTCATACGGACTCGGATATAGTATTTAGGGAAAACTATGGCTCCGCAGTTAGCAGACTTGAGGATGATGTTGAAATCTGGATCAGATTGCCACTGTCCCTACTCGGGAGAATATCAATCATGAAAATGGTTGTACTGCCGCGTTTCTTGTTCCTTTTTACTAATATACCCTTGGTTTTGCCCCGCTCTTTCTTTCAGAGAGTCAACTCATTATTAATTAAATTGGCCTGGGCCGGTAAGCAGGCTAGGGTGAGTTGGCGGACACTGACACTACCATATCACTTGGGGGGTCTGGGGGTGCCCGATTTAAACTTATATTATAGAGCAGCGCAGGGAGCTTTAGCATATTATTGGATACATGGCTCGCCTGATATCCCGTTTCTCCGTATGGAAAAACTTTTTGCGGAGCCCCTTCCTCTCCCAGCTACACTATTTGAGCCTGTGGATCGTCGGACCGGAATCTTGGACTCGGTCAACTCAACCCGCCATGCATGGCATAATTTGTTGCAATTACAGGCGGGGTCGTTGTTATATGCACCGTCCATGCCCATTGAATGGGCGCTCTGGTTGGTCACGTGCAGAGACAAAGGGGTTGTCCGTGCGTTGCAATCCTTAAAGATATGGACGGTGGGAGACTTGTTTATCGATGGCACAGCGAAAACTTGGGAGGCGGTGGCGGACCCGGCAGTCCCTAGTAATTTGCTGCAACGGTTTCAATTCCATTGGGTGCGGAGGGCGTTGGGTGACATATTAGGCGCAGACCTTTTGGAACCCCCTGAAGTTTTGGAATTGTCGCATGTAATAAAAGCTAAGTCGCCACAAAAAATGGGTACGAATATATATAAATTAGCAATGTCCCATAGAGCGCACCAGTACACCAAGGCTCGGTTAGCCTGGCAACGTGATTTGCAGAAAACTATTGATGACTCTACATGGACCTATTGTTGCACTGGCACTCGACGTGTGTCCTTGCATGGCAGACACAGATTAATACATTTTAAGTTTGTGAACAGAGTTTACTACACCCCAGAGCGATTACAAAGATATGGGTTAAGGGACACCTCGGCTTGTGAGCGGATTTTATACACCTTGCGTGGCACTGCCCGGGGGTGCGCAAATTCTGGGAGACTATTTTTCGAGAGTTGGGGGACATTGTAGAGACTGTTTTGACTCCGGACCCGCTTTTGGCTTTTGGCTCTGTTGGGGTTCTCTAAGCCGCTGCCTAGGTCAATACGGAGACTGGTGGACATGGGGCTTCTCATAGCTAAACGGCGAGTTGCAATGTGTTGGTTGAGGGGACCCTTGCCCACCATAGCACAATGGTCGCATGATATGCTTTATTGTAGCACACAAACAGAGACTTTTAGCGAGCTCCTCCCTCCCAGGTGTAGACCCAAGAACTTCTGGGGACTTTACAAGACCTTTCTGCTCTCCAGAGTGGAGGACACAAGTACTGAGCCGCCCGTGGACTTAGCGGGCACTGCGCACACTGCGTCTGTCTAGCCTAGGGTGGGTGGTGGTCCATGCCGCCCTGGTGGGGTTACTGTAGGGGTTACACGTAAGGGCTGCGGGTTCTGCTAACACTTACTGGATAGGATGTACCTTTCACCGTACACTGATGTATCACTGACCTTCCACAGTTTAATGTACAAGGATGGATATTTTAGAGACGCAGGCTGAGTAAGGTTTGTTTGTTTTTTAGGGTAATGATTTAAGATTTACGTAAGCATGCTGTTTTACAGAGTTGCTGTCCAAGATCGCTGCCTGCCCCCCCCTGGGGTTGTTGGCTTAACAGCTGTGTATTCTTGTTCATGATGATGTGCTGCCGGCCCCAGGGTTGTAGGCTGAAAGCTGTGTTTGATTGGAAAGTATGCAATAAAAAAAAGAAAAAAAAAAGAAGAGGGGTAAGCACGCATCCCTGTCTGAGGCCCCGGGTTACCCTAAAGCTTGTTGTACACTCTCCATCTAGCCCATAGCGTACTATGGCGCTCAGGCGACTATAAATTTGTGAGAGATATACAACAATTTCATTTGGTGCGCCCATATGAATTAGTGTTTGCCACAGCTTAGAATGATTAACCAAATCAAAAGGGCTGGTGAGGTCAAGGAAGCAAAGATGTAAGTGGCCCTTTTTTGCAATTGTGTATTTGCCAATCAGTACATGCAAATTGATGCATTGTTCTATTGTCCCTATTTCCCTGCGGAAGCCGTATTGTGTTTCAGTAAGAATATTTTGTTCCCCTACCCACAATTCCATCCTTTCCAAAAGTATCCTGCCCATCAACTTAGAAGTTGTATCAAGGAGAGAAATCGGGCGATAACATTTTGCATCACTCCTGTTACCCTTCTTAAATATCAGGATGATAATACTTTCAGTCCATGTTCTCGGTATCAGGCCCTCAGTGATAGTATTAAATATTTTTGTAGTATAGGGGCCCAAAAAC
Source organism: Calotriton arnoldi (assembly GCA_963921515.1). Classification (NCBI taxonomy): domain Eukaryota; kingdom Metazoa; phylum Chordata; class Amphibia; order Caudata; family Salamandridae; genus Calotriton; species Calotriton arnoldi. The sequence continues at coordinate 1,781,479 of CAWUFW010002984.1, forward strand.
TTATCTTGAATTTAAAAATATCTATAGGGATCCCATCAACTCTGGGTGCTTTTCCGTTTTCACTTTTTTCCAGGGCCAGCGTAACCTCTTCAAGAGTAATAGGATCCATATTAGGGGTGTCAATAGTTATAAAATTCTCATTTATATCTGTTGGTTCCAATGTACCATTGGGATCACTATTTAATGATAAAATGCAAGGTTCCTTATCTGAATTAAAAACTTTTGTGAAGTGACTTATCCAGTCTTGGGGCTGTACTAAACTTTCAATTTTTACAGCACCGCTATCTTTAAAATATGGGTGATTTATTGTTTTCCAAAAAAGTGATGAGTCCCTTTTATCTGCAGCCTGCATCAGTTTTTCCCATGCCTCATTTTGGATCTCCCTCTTTCTCTTATCCATGGTTTGCTTATATATCATCCTACGGTTTTTGACCTGTTCTCTATCTCTAGGTTTGATTTTCAGCGCATTTCTTAATTGCTGGTTTGCTTCCGTACATTCCGAGTCAAGCCAACTAACTGTTTTCTTCCTTTATTATTGCTCTTTTTTTTTAATCCCTGGGAAATTACAGAAGTAATATTACAGAAAGCCCTAAGGATCTGTTTGTTAGTTGAATCCTCCCTATTACTTATTTTTATATCATTATTACAATCGAACAGTCATTTCTCCACAAATACATTAGGATTTATACCAGACCATTTAATCGAAATGCCGTTTTCTCCCTGCGTTGTTATGGTCGGTGTTAAACATGGCCCTGCCTGGGGTATTTCATATAGTCTGACAATTAGAATTAGTGGATGGTGGTCGCTTAGACAGGTCTTTTTAACCTCCATTTTCACTATTTGATTTTGGCCGTGTGCTGAGATTAATATGTGATCAATAATTGAGCATTGACCATGTCCTACGAAGGTTGGTAACTCTAAAAAGCCCTCCGATAGCGACTGATCCACCACTTCAAGGTTGTATTTATTAATTGTCCTATTTATTGTTTCACCGTAAGCATTATGTGGAAAATGTGAATAACTTCCACCATCCCTAGTCCCATATCCACATAATTTTCCATCTACATCACCACACCTCCTAATATTAAAATCTCCAGCCCAAATCAGAAAATAGTCGCTCTTAACCTGGTTCAAGAAAATATCAAGCTCTTTCTCTAGTGATATAATTACTTGGTCTCTTGTAATGTCGAAAACATTATTATAAAAATTAATTACCACAAATCACTGAGAATCATTAGAGTATAACAACAGCAATTGGAAATAGGGGGAGTTAATATAAGCTTTCTTTAGGGTTAGCGGGCATGTAACCGAAAGTAAAACTGCTAAGCCACCCTTTGCCCTTCCATTTCGTGAGGGTGTTGCTTGTGTGTCAATTATTGAAAAGCCATCAATATAGAAGGGTTCAGTGTGCCAGGTTTCCTGTATACAAATAATTTGTGAGTTTTTTAACAATTTCTGGCCATACATTAGTATTTAATTTCGTATTTACGCCCGCTATGTTCCAAGAAACTAAGGTCAAGTTATGTGATGTCACTTGATTCGATGGGGCAGGCTCACGGCTAAGTGAATCACAGGCATCTAAAGTTGTCTGGGGTGCAAAACTATTAGCTAACTCAAAATCAGGACAAAAGGACAAGAGTGGGTCCCACGGACCATATCCAGAATTATTCCAGTGCTTTATGTCTGGTGCCCGGTTAATAACCACGTTCCTTGAGGATTGATCTAGTGGCATAATAGTGTTATCTGGGCCATTTAGAGTGTTTGCCCGAAAGTTTCGCCCCATGGGATGGGGTTTGTAGAAAAACCTAGAGGTAGGGCCATAATCGACGATTTATTAACATTGGTGAGTTAATAGTAGTGGAAAACAAGATCCTTTCTGCAAAGTGGGGTTGGTTAAAATTAATGATGACACAGTCACCGTGGAAGAACTTGCGAGAACTACCCACCCAGTTAACCCTTCGCACCGTATTTATGTATTTCTCTGCCCTTATACCAAGTGCCGTATTGTATGTTAACCAATGTAATACCTTGTTTTTCAATTGGGTATAATCCTCCCTCCCACCCTGGGGAAGAGTCGGCACATTCACCAATACCACCACATATGGGGTTGACTCTGGTGGTAAATGAATATCAGGCAAGCTATACATAGAATTCTTCAAGGCACCATTTTGTGCTTTCGAATTTTGCTTCTCATTTATATTGCTCTCTTGTTGACTTCGAGCACCCGAACTTTCATCTGAGCCTGAGGTTGTACCTGGGTCAATAGCATTATACAATGTGGATCGGGACGAGGCCAGTCGGGAGTGTACTTTATTTCTCGGCGGCCTTGAAGGGGGGATGGATTATCCTTAACGATTGTATGTAGGGTTCCTGAATTTGAACCATCCCGTATTAAGGTAGCTGTCAGGGGATTTATCTCCGCCCCCTTTGGGGTGCTATTTGTAAGTTTAGAGATACTAGTTTCAATCGAGGTCAACCGCTGGATGATTGGGCCTAACTTGATATCCATAATGTCTTTAAGCATATTCTGCATGGATTCAAGAAATACCTTCATGTCTTCGTTAGTCAGTCCCTGGGTTACTGGTGTATTCTTGGGAAGTGGTTCCACCCTTATCCTTTTTGCCTTCCCTCCAGGTAGCTGGCCTTTTCTCTTCACGCCCGGCCCTTGGTTAACACACTGCACCGCTCCTGGCCTCCCACGAGTAGCTGGTCTATTAATAGATGAATTTAAAGAGGGACCAGCGTTTTCACCCCCCACAACACTATTTGACGAGATTGCATTCGCCCCCCCGGCAGTAATAGTTATGATAGTGGGACTAAGAGGTATCTGTTGTTCGGGTAAATGACTGGACGCACTGTCTGGTAATTCTAGGTCCAGTAGCCCCGAATTATCAAGTAAGTCACCACTATTTTCCACAGGACAAATTGTACCTGAAGGGTGGAAGAGATGGGAGGTTATAGGAGATCTTGATAAGCGCCTATTCACCAGTTCTATCTCTTTATCCAGTACCGATGCGGCCCACTTTAAAAATAAGTCCATAGTTACTGCGGAGCCAGCAGGGCCAGCTGTCCCATGCTTCCCCATTCATTACCGTGGTTCTCTACTCTACTGTACTCTAACACACTCTAGCCCTACACTAACCACAAACACAACCAATAAATTCACCAATGAATTAATCCAAGAACTCCCTGAACTCCAATTATACCCAGTAATACACAGATGCCTTACACAATACGAACTTTCCTGAGCAGTTTTATGGCCCCAAACAGGCCCCCAACAGGCGAGAGAAAAAGTACCATATGCAACGTTTCTCAGCGAGAAGGGGGAAAGATTCGTGCAATGGCTCTTTTGCATACACATAAACATACATGTAGACAAATGCTAACGGCTTGACTGATTGTTATCCACAAAAAATGTTACGGCAGTTCATCTAATCCTCCACAAATCTGTATAAGTGTGTAATCTAGTGCCTATGAATTGCTGATTAATTTTCAGGAACAAGACTGATGTTAAGTATGAAGGTCCAAAATCCCCCCTTTACCTTACAGCCGCAAATGTGGAATTTACCCAGCGCAAAAGATCCACAGGCCAAAAAGGGTAGGCCCAGCCCGGCCTCGTTCGGTCGCGGACGGGCGCTGACGGGCCCACCCTTGGCCCAAGCGCTGACGGGCCCGCCCTTGGCCAGGATTTTGTAGGTGCCTCCAGGTGCGTTGTATTGACACGGCGAGTTCGTTTAAGCTTCTGGGACTAGTAGGCAGAGTCCCCCTCTCAGCGGCAACAGCAGTGGCAGCAGGTCAGTTATGGGCTTCCCGCACTGCGGGAGCCCGCGAAGGATTTTGTAGGCGCCTCCAGGCGCGTTGTATTGACGCGGCGAGTCCGTTTAGGCTTCTGGGACTAGTAGGCAGAGTCCCCCTCTCGGCGGCAACAGCAGTGGCAGCAGGTCAGTTACGGGCTTCCCGCGCTGCCGGAGCCCGCAAAGTATTTTGTAGGCGCCTCCAGGCGCGTTGTATTGACGCTGCGAGTCCGTTTAGGCTTCTGGGACTAGTAGGCAGAGTCCCCCTCTCGGCAGTAACAGCAGTGGCAGCAGGTCAGTTACGGGCTCGTCTCTTCAAGGCTTGCTCACTCTCACCTAAATCATGTCCTCTACCACTCACTGTAATCCTTTTATATCATCAAAGGTTTTTGGCGAATTTTTCACATGCAGGGATCTCCCTCCCAATGCGGAGAGAGCTCAACCTGCTTCAACAAACAGGAACTTACATACAGGAGCAGGATGTCAGATATTTTGTGGTCATTCTGAGTCATCCTCCATCCTGCTACTCCTTTGTACATCTAAACTCAAACATGGCCAAGGGGCAAGATGAGTAGACCCCCCAGTTTCACGGATTTGTGTATTTCTCCCAGACAGTGACAACAAAAGGGAGTAGGTGTGAGCAAGCTGGGCCATCCTTTCAGGATTGCTGGGGGTGGAGCTGTGATTTGCCCCAGTTACACTTCAAAGGGCTTTCCTCGAACATACACAAAGGAGACTGACATCAGTCTTTTGGCACCCTAGGCTTCTTGGAACCTTGGCAAGGGAAGGGAAGACCTTTCCAGAATCATCAGATGTGGGGGTAGTACAGGTAAACTCCCCATCAAAGGCTGGCACTAGGAATAAATATTGGACCCTCAGAATACCTGTTCCGTACACTCCTGGACCTCTGGACATTACAGAAGAAGGACTGTCTTGCTACTCCAGAGGGTTGCCCTGCTGCTTAAGCACTGCCTTGTTCTTCAGAGGACTGACCTACTGCTACCAAAGGACTGTCATGTTGCTTGAGTCTTGCCTTGTTCTGCAGAGGACTGCCCATCTGCTTGAGGCCTGGCTTGTTCCCCAGAGGACTGCCTGCTGCTTGTGTCTTGTCCTGCTGTCTGATAAGGAAGAGTAGACCTTCTCCCTTCACCCCAGGCTACCTGAGTGACTCCAATGGTCAGTTTGCTGCCCTCCTGTTCTGAGCAACATGGACACAACAAGCTCTAGAGGCCTCCCTACAATTCCCAGCTGACCTGCTGCAACTGGACCTGCAACTGAACATGATGGACTCTGAAGAAGTGAGTACACGATGCCCAAGAGGTGCCTCCCCAGGTCCTGGAACCTTAGGTGGTATCAGTGGAGCTCCACCTGTGAAGAAAAGAGAAATCCTTAAGTGTTGGGCTCTTCATGACTGTGAAGGAACCCGTTGCCACCTAGATCCTGCCTCCCATGCCGACTGCCAATGTGAAGCTCCTGTGAACTCGATTTCTCACGTTACAGCAACCACCAGTGACAACAGCAAACGCGATATCGCGATCTCTGCACTTTGCGCTATAACATTGACAGCCCGCAGTGACCATCCATGACACCCCACAGCTCTTCATTCTACTCTAATTGTAATTGTAATTTTATTTATATAGCACTTACAAGCCCTGACGAGGCATCAAATCGCTTTTTGGCGAGTAGTGTGCTATTCCGGAACCCAAAAAGGATTAGTGGTGGATTATTATATTGAAATTTGAGTGAATTTGATCGGTAGACATGTGACTCTGTTAGTTGGATTGAAAAGGATAATGATGAGTCAAAGGAGGGATAGGTGAGGGAGGAATTTAGAAGGGTTGTTTGGGTGATTATAGCATTAAAATGAGGTTTGGGGTGATCCAAGGAGAGATAGAGGAGGGAAGAGTCTAGAAAGGGTATTTTGGAGATCATAGTAGTAGAAGGAGGTTTGAGATAAGTCAGAGAGTGGAGGTAGAGCATATATTGAGAGAGGTGTTAGGGTGAAATATAGGGTAGTTCATTGGAGAGAGTCAAAGTTTTTTTAAAGGTTTTTTTACAGTTGAAGGAAGTGGCCTGATTAGGGTCACCCAGGTCACTTATGACCACCTGTCAGCCTTTCATACCAAATGAAGAGTCGGTCAGACAGTAGAGAATACAAACCAATAACTGTTTATTAATGTACACTCAGAGCGGAGCCCGGTCTGCCCAGTCGCTAGGAGTGCTGCAGAGAGGACTGAAATCGACAAGCATAAAGATACATTATGTACATTTCGTAACTGGGCTAAAACACGCCCACACTGGAATTTTACATGCAGGTGCAGCTAAATAGTGAAATACAAAAAAAATGGTTTCAGCGCTTCTATCTTGCAAAAAGTATCTCAATTCCAAGGTCGTTCCATTCGGGCCCGCCACTAGACAAGTGGGAGAGGGCCTCCATCTAGTGAGAAAGGTATGCGTAATAAGAACAGTGTATTTTTTGCTGGAACAGAACAGAAATGAAGAAAACGAAACTCTAAGGGGAGCATTTCTCGAAATTTGAACGAGATCAGTTTCGAACAGCTTAAAATGGCGCCTGTGAAAGAAATGGCGCAGCGAATGCTAACTTAAATAGGGCAATGCACAAACATGAACATTTCTATTCTAACACAGTAGGAGTAAAGTAATAAATGTATAGATATAGAAGTACATAATATTATACATATCCATATCAAGAAATACACATATCTAGATGCATACATATAATCAAATTGTATGTTTATATACACAGGGATTTGTGTTTGAGAATGGTGGTTATGTAGGAAAGAGCCAACTCTTGAGTAGTCTTCTGAAGATAAGATGGTTATCTGTGGATCTTATGTTTGGGGGTAATTAATTCCATAGTTTGGCTGCTTGAACAGAGAAAGAAGTGCCACCTATGGTTTCTTTCTTGCATGGTGGGATTTTGAGGTGAGGTGCCAATCTAGAACGGAGGTTCCATTGTTGAATGTATTTCAGGATTTTATTCCTGATGAAAAGCAGTCCTGTTTCATGTATTGCTTGACAGCCTGCGCTGACCGGCGTGCTCTTTGTGCTACAGTGACGACCATCTGCAATGCTTTCCGTACTCCTCAGGGCCTCCTCCACCGCAAACAGAACTCTTTGCACCGGATTTTGAGATGGTAACCTTTTCAGCTGGTCCAACCTGGTCCCTGTATCTAACCAGCACTCCATCACGGTCGGCCTGAACTTGTGCCTTTCCCCCAGTCTCACAAAACCAGAAGACTGTGAGTGGTGCTTTGTGCTTTTAGGGTGCTATATACACCTAAAACATTCAAATTGAATATATCTGTGGTTCTCCAGATTGGATTTTTGTTGTTTTGGTCTCATTTTGTTTATTCAGATTTTCTTCTGTTTTTCCAAATGGGTTTGGAAATGTTCATTGTCTTGTGTTTTCACTTTATTACTGTTTTTGTGCTGCACAAATACTTCACTCTGTGCCTCTAAGTTAAGCCTGAATGTTCTTGCGTCAAGCTAACAGAGGGTTAAGGACATGTCAATTTAATAACTTTTGTGGTTCATCCTGACAAGGATTGTTGTTGTTGCTTGAGTAGGGCTTCCATCCGCTCCAACCATCTGTCAAAGATAAGTGCTTAGAGGTAATAGCTGCACTTGTACTGCTTTGCCACCAGATAGCACCAAAGCAGAAGAAAATGCAGTAAAAGTCAATGTTTCCCAGTTAATACTGAAAAGCAAAATGTTCCTTCGGTGTTGTTTTATCGATTTTAATCTGCATTAACAGAAAACCAGAAACCACAATGATATATGTTTGCGAAAGAATATGGAGGTGGAAGAATCGTCGTGGAAGAATCCCCCAGATGCCCTCTATTTAAAGAGCAAATACACAAAGAACGTCCCTAATTGCAGGGAGGGCATTTACTTAGACACCAAAGAATTATGATTTATAGTATAAGTAGAGAACTTAGCTAGCAATAGGCTAGAAAAGGAGCCGTTGAGAAAAAGGATGATAATTGTGACTATCCAGAAGTTAATAATATTTGAGTATTAAGGAAGTTGGGCATGATTGCTAACTCACTTAATGCTGGTAAAATTGCAAACAAATCGCATATCAGCATTTTATCCTCTTCCTATTTAGTCACAGTATTTCCATAGTGAGGGTCTAGTCCCAGTGGCATATGAGTGCTTTACATACAACTGTTAATACCACAACATATGATTTGCATTCTAAGAAAGGATGGAAGTTAGTTCACAAGAAATTAGTAAATTAGGTAGGTAAAGGCTCAGTAGCTGATTTTTAATTTCTTTTTGGATGGCTAGGAGATCATCTATCATTCTAATCTCATCAAGAGTTGAGCTTTATAGAGTAGGAACTAGGCAATAGAATGTCTGTCTAGATGTTTTGACTCTTCTGACTTTCAGGGCTTCCAAGATTAGACAACTTTTACTTCTGGTGTTTCTAAGGGCACTGGTGAGTTGATGTTTGCTGTTCAGGCAGGTTGACTGACGTGTATCGGATTGTGTGATATGCAAGGTATATTGAAATTGTTTCTTACTTCCTCTGCAAGGTATCGGATGTGTCTTTGATTGGCTGAGATATAATCCGATTTTCGAGCTCTAGTATCCAAGTGTGCTGCTGTGTGTAGGATGTATTTTAATAGTGCCAGCATGGATTTGGGTAGGCCTACCAATATTTCATTTCCAGCATCAAGATGGCTTACAACAAGAGCCAGTACTGATCTGAAGTCCCATGTATGGTTTTAGCTTTTGGAGCAAGTAGAGATGTTAGACTGACGATCTCATCCTCTGGGCAATGTGCTGTATTAGGTTGAGGTGTTGGTCTATGATAGATTTGGCATAAGGAGCCAGAGAGTGTGAACTAGCAAGGCAGTGCAGGGTTTTAAGCCATTTATGTACTTGGGGTGGGGAGTCACTGTAGAAAAGGAGTGCAATTCTGTTTTCATGGGGGTTCATTTTCAGAGAGACAGGACATCCACCTGGTTAGGGACAGGCTGCATATAAGAAGCTGGTAGCCTAGAGTGTCAAATACTGCTGAGAGATCCACCAAAAACAAAGGCATGCATTTCCCTACACAGACCTTTTAGAGTGCCATCAGCACTTGAATTGTGGTGGGCTTAAAGCTATATCTGGAACGGAATCCAGACTGGAAGACATTTAGGAGATTATTCTAGTAGATATAGTCAATGAGCTGTTATGCAGCTGCTTCTCTATTATTTTGAATTATACGAATGGAAGCTAAGATATTTGTTTGAGCATTTATAGGCTACAGGCATCATGCTTTGACTTCTTGAAAAAAGAGTAATCTGTCTGATTTTGAGGGATGAGGGAAAAGTGTCTTGTGAGAACACAAGAGGGACGGTGTCTTGCAAGCAGCTATTAATAGAAACAAAAGTATAGAGCGTAATAAGAAGGGGTTGTGGAAGAGATGATTTTTGTGAGTTCCTGTAGACTAAGGGCCATTAGTTATGAAGATTGTGGTGTAGGGCAGCACAGCAAGTCACCTAAAGATATTTCTCCTCGTTACGTCTCTCCTGGGTAGGCATATAGTTGTGGCACATTCTCAGGTTTACCAGGTTTGGTAAAACTGGAAATGCATCAAAAACCAAGGGAGTAGCGTAGGAACGCCCACCACAATGCCCATGGAACACCTCCCTTGCGCAGGGTAATGCAAGGCAATGATTTGCGCTGCATTGCATTACTCCATATTTTTGGAGCCATTCAAAGCTATGCAAAGTGGTTTTGCATGGCTTAAAAAATATAACTTAGAGGTTTGCGTCACAAATGTACCACATTGCATTTTGCAAGCATGATGCAAAGCTCTCATAAATATGCCCTCACGTTTTTAGAAGTGTGACCATTTGGCTGTATCTCTAATGATTATGAATTTGAACATGCAGTGTTTTTATTTGAATTTTAAGGACAATTACTGTAGCGTCCTCCCCAGCTTGGGCACCCGCTAATGACTACACAACACACGGAGCTTATTATAACACGTCTTTATTCATCTGCATGTAACTGCAAACTCAGCATTCTAAACCTCTATTCACTTCACTACCCGCTTATGTCATAGTTCTATGGAGTACTATTCACATAGAAGTACGTCTGGCTGTGTGTCAGGAGAAGAGAGGAAAAAATGAAGAGTGAGTACTATGTAGAAGGAGAGGGGGAGAGAGAATTCCCTCAGGACAAGAACTCTTACTCACCGTTAGGTGACATGCTTCATCATATGGGTTCCCTCCGCACCGTAGTGTGGGCTACGACTCCCCAAAGGGGAGGAGCAGAGGTGTTTTCTCAGAAGATGGGCGTAAGCGTACAGATGAATGAGGGGCAGAGTGCAGATAGAGTGATAAAGTGTGGTTTAAAAATGTCTAACTGATTCCACTGAAAGTTTATTTGGTGTTCACAGTGACATAGTTAAAAAGCAAGAGGATTAGGGATTCAACAGATATACCCTAGTTCATAAGGTCAACATGTTTCTGCCAACAGGCATTCGTCAGGACCTATATTTTCAGTCACTCTCCAAATGTGTTAAAAGTGAAAAAGAGAAAATATACAAGCCACCACTGGAGCTGTGTGGCCTGTTGTTCAACGTCCCTCTTCCTATCATAGGGGTACGTAAACTGTGAAGAAAATGGTCAAGTTAGTATCATCAGACCTCATCATAACTTAAAAACCATAGTACATCCAGTGCTCCATTTTACCATGAAATCATCATGCCATATAGTCACGTGCACTCTCCAAGCTCTTGTACCATCTTGTGGTGTCCAGCTGTAAGTGCATATAACATAATGTGTTGTAGTTATCCAAATATTGCGTACATGTTACTCTAAATGCAACAGACATGGCAAATACTGCTGTTACAGAAGTTAGTCATGGGTAGTTTAGACGCTGTCCAATGTGGGGCGTTGTATGCTTAGTTATCCCTTGAGTCGTGATAAAACATCTTAGTGGGCCTGGAGGTCCCAGTGATGCTTGTACAATACACTGCGGTCCAGTGGAGACCCAGTCGGGTGTGCCATGTCAAGTGTCCCTTATGGGATCACCGTACTATGCTGTGAGGGGCTGGAAAATCCAGCAAGGAAAACACTCTGCCTGTGAGGAGTTCACATACCAACCAGCCCCATGGTGAGGACTAGCATGTGATTCCCTAAACCAATGTGGAGAGCAAAACAAATCCTGCATGGGGAGACAGGCTCTGTGCAAAACTGCGCTGTAGGTGACTAAACCCACCAAAAAATAAGGGGGGCAAAATGGATAATGCGTAGGGAGACAGGCTCTGTATAAACCTGCGCTGTAGGTGTGATGACCCAATCATAGATAGGACCGACACTGGCAGTGTGTGTCTATCAGTAGAGTGACCCGTAGTCACAAATGATCGACTGCCTACACCCCCATAAGGGAAGGGAGGCCCCTGCCGGGGGAAGGGGTGGTCAGCCAGTGGGCAGTGGGGGGTTAAGGTATACACCCACACCTGCGTGTGGGGAGTGCTGAGAGAAGCGGGTCCGGGAGGTCCTATTGTCGGCCGTTCCATGGCTGAAGAGGGGCAAAGTGGAGAGCAGGATGGAAAGCAGGTCCGTGCCTAAGGGACCGCCCGTAGGCGGTGAGGCTCTTACCTGATAGTGCCGGTGCCTCCTCTGATGAGATGCCAGGCGAGAGTGGCGAGCCACTCTCTCTGACAACTAAAATATGCAATCATGGTGACGTGGTGGGGTGTGCCGCATCACTGACAAGTGCGCCCGATCACGTGATACAAAGGCCTTCTGGGAAGCGTAGTCTGTACTGCAGTGGCGGACAATCTACGGGAAAACCCAGAGGCGGCTTACTTGAACAGTGCACTCAGCACTAGGTCTGGACCAAGTGCACTAGGTCCCAAGCAAGAATGGAATGAAATACAATGAAAGAGATAAAACAGACCCAACCTGGAGGTGGCTAGAGTGAAACAAGGAATGTGGTGTTACGGCAGGAACCGGGTGCACTAAGTCTCATGCTTGATTTAAAATAAGTTAGAACTGAACCGGGTTCATGCAGCCCAAAGTAAGGAATGGGGGCCGGGGGTCTGGAGCCCTGAATGGACCAATACAGAGTCTGGAGGTGGGTGTATCAACGGGGTGTGTCTGGGGTCAGTGGAGTGAGGCGGAACCTCAGGGGTCCCATACTGAATGCCTCACGGGTCGCAAGCGGTGCTGGACTGAGGGTGAAATGTGGGGGTAGAGAGAGATAGCCACCCGAAGGCGGACCAAGTAGGGCCTCAGCCCAGAGAAGGGGGACACAGTGTAGGTCAGTGTGGACAGGCGCCTAGTGCAAAGGTCTGTCAAACCAACCATGAGGTCAGGTGGTGGTGAGCCATAGGTGGGCGAGATCAGGTGTCTGTCACAAGGGCAGGCATCCTCAGTGCGCTTATGGAGAAGGGGTTTGGAAAGACCTCATCTCCCAGTGCCACTCAGAGACCCCCGGTGAGGTTGGCATGCACACCCAAAAAGGCCCCCCCTGGGAGGGCGCCGTGTAGAGTGGGACAAAACCCAACTGAGAGAGTTCTTATCAGTTGGATAGGGTAGTCCAGGGGATATCGTCATTTAGTCCTTTGCTGTCAATTTTAAGACGAAAATCCGAACGCTGCTCTCTATGAAAGAATACCCTCTCTAGTGGGCCTATGTTTGTAGTGTAGTTGGGTTTGTCAGGTACCAGCCAGAAGATATCATTGGCTGTGTGTCCTTTGTCTGAGAAGTGTCTCGTAAGTTTGGTGTTTGTCTTGTTGCATCTAATAGAGCTACGGTGTTCCGTGATCCTAGTTTTCACCTTGCGTGTTGTCATGCCTATAGATGAGGTCACACGGACATTTCAGGAGATAAATCACTCCCTCTGTGTTACAGTGGGTGTGTTTGTTAAATTTCCACGGAGTGCGTAATCCGATTGTCTATGTCTCATGTTGGTCGTGTATATGGACAGACTGCACATGAGCCACACGGAAAGTGTCCAGTAACAGACGGTAGGGACCACTGGAGTTGTGGAATGGATTTCTTGATGTTGGTGAGCAGTCTAGTGTGTTCTATCATTTCCCATATGTTCCTGCTTCTCTTGAATGCGAAGAGCGGTTTGGGTGGTGTTCTGTTTCCTACGTTTAGAATTTGCCAGTTCTTTCCAATTACCTTCATGATTGTCTCGGTCAAGTGGCTGTATGTTGTCACACACACCAATCTGTCTGATGTAGATTTTGGGTGTGTTTCCAGCATAGATTCTCTATTATTGTTCCGTGCTCTTTTTTCGGCTCTCCTGATAAGGTATGGTGGGTATGATCTTTGTAGTAGGCTGTTGCTCAGTGAGGTTGTGTGGGCTTTGAATCTAGCAAGTTCTGTACAATTTCTTCTCAGTCTGAGGAATTGTCCTACTAGTAAGTTGTTCCTTTGGGCGCGTGGGTTGTAGCCATTATGACAGAGTAGTGAGTTCCTCGACATGGGTTTACGATATAGTTCAGAACACACACTCCCATCTTTGGAGTATCGTAACAGGTCCAGAAAGTGTAGTTTTGTCTTGCTGTACTCGTACGTAAATCAGAGGTTGTTGTTCCTAGTATTGAGCCACTCCGAGAAGTTCTGGAGGGATGCTAGGTCACCTTCCCAAATGACCAGAATATCATCTATATACCTCTTCCACACTGCGATGTTCTGTTTGTATGGATTCTCCTGAAGGTAGATGTGGGTGGTTTCAAACTGTTGCATATAGAGGTTTGCCATGCTCGGCGCAAATGTGCTGCCCCTAGATGTGCCTGATGTTTGCCAGAAGAGGGACTCCTGGTATTGAAAGAAGTTTTCTTTCATAGCCAAAGTTGCTAGTTCCATGATGAATGTAGTTGGTGTCATATCCTCCTCAGGTCTCTCATCCAGAAGTGTCTTAATTGTCTGTAAGGTATCATCCTGAGGTATATTTGTGTAGAGCGACTCCACGTCAAACAAGGCCAGGTAATGGATGTTGGGGTCAAAGACCATATCTTTGAGGACATTCAGGACGTACTTCGTGTCCTGTAGGTAAAAAGGCATCTTAGCTACATATGGCCGTAAAAACCAGTCCACGAATTGCGAGAGAGGTTCAAGAACCGACCCAATCCCTGACACTATGGGTCTCCCTGGTGGTGGTCTCGCTGGTTTGTGGATTTTGGGGAGCACGTAAAAATATGGTGTCCTGGGGTTGCTCAGTTGTAAGAAATCACATTAATTCTTGGTAATACATCCTTCCTCCTTGCCCTTTTCTGCTAGACGTTTGATTGTTTTCTGCAGTCTTGGGGTAGGGTCAGTCCGTAGTTTGGTGTAGTGTCTAGCGTCTGAAAGTTGTCGAATGCACTCCTCATGGTACTGTTTGCAGTCCATGATGAAGATGGCAACCCCTTTGTCGACTGGCTTCACAATGATTTTCTCATCCCTTCCCAACTTTTGTAAACCTTGTTTTTCTTCCTTTGTGATGTTTATGAAGGGGATTCTGGCTCTGGTTTTCAGGTTCTCAAAATCCTTCATAACCGCCTTTTCAAATGTGTCTACTTCCGTTGGTACCAGGTGTAATGGTGGATTAAAGGTGGATTTGTTCCGTAGTCCTGTATTTTTATCTGTGTCTGATCCTTGGTATTCTTCTTGTCTGTTAAAGAAGAAATTAAGCCTGATCTTCCGGAAGAACTGGGCTAGTTCTGTGTAAGTGGTAAAATCGTCACACAGATGGGTGGGTACATATCCGAGTCCTTTATTAAGCACTTGTGTCTCCAGAGAGGTCAATGATCTGTTGCTCAGGTTTACGATGAGGTCGGGACATTGCTGGTCATTTCCACTGGGTCCTTGGCCATGCTTTGCGCCACTCGCTGCTCTATTGACGAATCCCACTGTATCTGCTGCCTCTGTGGGTCCTGGTGTGTCTCTGGGAGGGTTCGATTGTTCCTTCTTCTTCTTGTTCTGCCTCCTCGGCCCTGTCCAAAAAAGAAGATCGGTATGGTTGTTCTCCAAAGAACGGTGGTTGGAAAGGTTGCGGTTGGTATCCCCATGGTTGTGGAGGCCACCATGGCTGGGGTTGAGGTACAAAATGTGATTGGTAATTGCCAGGGGTGTATCTTCTATTCCTCCCTTGTCGCTGTCTGGGTGGTAATGTGTTGGATGACGCACTAGAGTCTCAGTCCTCACTTCTGCTCCATTCTTCCGAATTTGAAGTCCATTCATCGGTGTCCTGTCGCTAACCTCTGGTTCCTTTCTTTTGTTGTTTTTTGGTGGTTTGGGTGTTGTAGTCATCAACCAGGTAAGGGTAAACTTTCTCATGGCTGAATCTCTCGATGTCTTTTCGTTAATTTATTGATTTTGTATTTCAAAATGCCTTCTTTGGTTTCGCTCAAAGTCTTGTTGACTTCTTCAGATTTCTTTTTGAAAGCACTGAGTTGTATAGAACCTTTTATTTGGGTCTCTAGAATTTGGATCTCTATGAGAATGAGTTCTGCTGCTTCTTTGGCCGTGTTGATGAGAAGGACTAACCAGTCTCTGGTACATTTCCATGAGACCAAGGACCAGTTTTTCTTGAAAACTTTATACTCTAAAAACAGCCTAGGTCCATTCATCACAATGAGTCCCTGTGGTGCCAGGTTCCCTCTCAGATATTCTGTAAGTATGGCTGCGTGCATTATGGTACGTGTGTGCTGTCTCTTAAGATTCGTAAGTTTCCCCCAGTCATCTGCATGACTCAATGTGGTCATGGGGTTAGTCTCAAGAATGCTGGGTGTCTGTAAGATGGATTGGATCATGTCATCGTCAAAAGAGAGACCTGCTGTATTGGCCATGTCTGTAAAGTGTTGTTATGTGACCAAATTGTGTCACTTGGGATAGGTGTCAATTCTGATCATGAGTTTAGAGATCCTCAGCCTTGAGGCTGTGCTTTAGTCATATACACACTTGGGATCTATTTAGGGGATCTAAGAATGCCAGAGGGTACTGATCCCGCAAGAGAATACTATTCACATAGAAGTACGTCTGGCTGTGTGTCAGGAGAAGAGAGGAAAAAATGATGAGTGAGTACTATGTAGAAGGAGAGGGGGAGAGAGAATTCCCTCAGGACAAGAACCCTCCCTCACCGTTAGGTGACATGCTTCATCATATGGGTTCCCTCCTCACACCGTATTGTGGGCTATGACTCCCCAAAGGGGAGGAGCAGAGGTGTTTTCTCAGAAGATGAGCGTAAGCGTACAGATGAATGAGGGGCAGAGTGCAGATAGAGTGATAAAGTGTGGTTTAAAAATGTCTAACTGAGTCCACTGAAAGTTTATTTGGTGGTCACAGTGACACAGTTAAAAAGCAAGAGGATTAGGGATTCAACAGATATACCCTAGTTCATAAGGTCAACATGTTTCTGCCAACAGTCATTCATCAGGACCTATATTTTCAGTCACTCTGCAAATGTTAAAAAAGTGAACAAGAGAAAATATACAAGCCACCACTGAAGCTGTGTGGCCCATTGTTCAACGTCCCTCTTCCTATCAGAGGGGTACGTAAACTGTGAAGAAAAGGTCAAGTTAGTGTCATCAGACCTCATCATAACTTCAAAACCATTGTACACCTAGTGCTCCATTTTACCATGAAATCATCTTGCTTTCCTAATGTGCGATATATATAACCCAACTAGGCTAGCATCAACAACAACCTCTGTATGAAGCTTTTGATCAAAGTATGCCATTTCAGTAGCATTCTCAATAGCTGGTTTGATTCTCTTGAAACATTGCTCGCATTCACTTGACCAATGAAATGAAACATTCTTTTTTGTCAAGTCTCTTAAAGGAGCACTTACAGTTACAAAGCCTGTTA
This sequence comes from Calotriton arnoldi, assembly GCA_963921515.1. Taxonomy (NCBI): domain Eukaryota; kingdom Metazoa; phylum Chordata; class Amphibia; order Caudata; family Salamandridae; genus Calotriton; species Calotriton arnoldi. The sequence continues at coordinate 1,798,106 of CAWUFW010002984.1, forward strand.
TGTATCTAGATCAGTAGCTGGCCATGCCGAGGAATGAACGTAACATGGAAACATCTTGTGGGGGACTGGCAGTTGACAGTGTCTGCACTTTAGCTGGATCGGGTGTCATACCCCCATCAGAAAACATATAGCCAAAGAATTTCAGCTTTGTCTTATGGAGCTCACATTTATCGGCATTAAAGGTTAAACCTGCATCAACAAGTAAACAACACACTTGCATGAGAGCTTAATCCTGCTCCTTCTGTGTAGCTACAAAAATCAATATATCATCACTAAAGTTGAAAGCATTCATGACAGGCTGTATGATATGTCGGATGACATCTTGGAAAAGCTCTGCAGCTGATGACACACCAAAACTTAGTCTTTTATAATGGAACAGACCAATATGGGTAGAAAAGGTTGTAATGTACCTACATTTCTCCTTGAGTTCCAACAGATGACATCCTTTATTCAAATCAAGCCAAGAGAAGACCTTTGCACCATTCAATTGTGTTATCATGTATGCAATGTGAGGATCTGGATGTCGTTCTCCTTCAATTGTCTTGCTCACTTGACGCATATCAATGCAGATACGTACAGCTCCTTCACTGTCCTTTTTTAGCACTATCACTATGGGAGTAACCCATGGCAATGGACCAGTGGAATGCTCAATGATATCATGTTTGAGTAATGATTCAACTTCTTTTTCAACAGCTTCTTGTAAATGAAATGCAATTTGTTGGTGTCTTTGAGCAATAGAACGGTCGTCCTCATTAATGTGTAATTGTATTTTCATAGCCTTGAGTTTTCCTAACCAATGAAACAAGGAAGGAAACTGACATACTATTTTGTGATGAGCATTCATGTTATAGTTCACAAAAATCAGTCCCATATCAGCAGCTGTGCTGAAACTAAGTAAGCAGGCGCTTGATGCCGTACCTTGAAGTAAATGAATGGAGGCTTGCACTTTTGTTTACTTGTGTTTCATTGTTGCGTCAAATGAACCATGACTTTTTAATGGCATAGATGCAGCCCATGTATACACTTTAGTTTTCAATGGCGTGAGTCATTGCAATGGAGATACTTCATTGTATTTCTTCTCAGTCATTATGTTTAATGATGCACCACTGTCGATAATAAAGGGTATTGAGCAAACGTTTATTTTGAGTGTGATGGAGCAGGGTAAATGAAATTTTTTTAACCTCCTAATAATTTTCGTAAAATAATTAATAAACATGTTCGTTTAAGTAAATAACCAACAATGTATGTTACATGTAATGGGTTAAAGGTAACACGCTATTTTTGTGTGCAAATTAATCAACTTATAATTGTTTACGTGTCTAACATAACATAATATTTGCGTACTAATAAAATAATAAACGCATGATTTGTGCTTTGAAAATAAAACGTGTGGTGGCAAAATAAAGAGATGGTAAGTAAGGGACGGCTTTATATGTTGCTTTTTGCTAGGTAATACCTAATTGGGGTACGTAGAAAGACGGGAGGGAAACGAAAGGGTTTATATTCTTTATTTTAACAATATTTTGTTTATCTTTGAAAATAGTGCGTTTAGGCCTGTTGAGCAGCGATATAAAATGGCCGCCATTTGCTAGAGTACGCATGAGCAAGAGACCGTGTGGTAGAGGAGAAAGGCTGTGGTAAAGGATGACCACGTGTTCGTGCTGAGAGGCATAAGACGGAAGTATGGTCAAGGCTATTGTGACCTTTCTGAGCAGATGTGTGCCAAGATGATCAGCAAGAAGCGTGAGAAGTCAAACTGAATAAATGGACGGAACTGTTGAATCTAAAAAGTATCAGAAAAAGATACAAATTGGACTGATCGAAACGGATGAGCAATGTCATGAACTGTGGGAAACGATGCAAGCATGGACATTCCACAAGGAACTGGTTAAGAC